>BSBM01000717.1:3247500-4455000 GCA_027924585.1 Larix kaempferi | reverse complement strand
GATGATGATGATGATGATAATGATGATGATCAATGATGATGATGATGATGATGACGAAGATGATGACGACGATGATTATGATGATGATGATGATGATCGTCATAAACATCATCATCCTCTTCTTGATCATCATCATCATCATCCTCTTCTTTATCATCATGATCATCTTCATCGCCATAATCATCATCTTCATCATCATCATCATCATCTCCATTATCATTTTCATCATCATCATCATCCTCATCATTATCTTCATCACCATCATCATCATCATCATCATCATCATCATCATCATCATCATCATCGTCATCTTCATCATCATCGTCATCATCATCATCATCATCGTCGTTGTCTTCATCATCATCATCATCCTCCTCCTCCTCCTCATCATCATCGTGATCATCATCATCATCATCATCATCATCACCATCATCTTCATCTTGATCATCATCATCTTCAATGTCTTCATCATCATCAACCTCATCAGCATCCTCATCACCATCCTCATCAGCATCCTCATCATCCTCATCACCATCCTCCTCCTCCTCCTCCTCCTCCTCCTCATCATCATCTTCATTATCATCATCACATCATCATTATCATCATCTTCATGACGACGACAACAATGATGATGAAGATGGCGACGGTGATGATGATGATGAGGATGAGGATGATGAGGATGGTGATGAGGATGATGATGATGATGAAGACGTTGAAGATGATGAAGATGAAGATGATGGTGATGATGATGATGATGACGACGACGAAGATGATGATGGTGACGAAGATAATGATGATGGTGATGATGAAGATGGTGATGAAGATGATGATGAGGATGATGATGATGATGAATATGATGATGGAGATGATGATGATGATGATGAAGATGAAGATGATGGTGATGATGATGATAAATAAGAGGATGATGATGATGTTTATGATGATGATGATGATGATGATGATGATCATCTTCATCATCTTCATCACCATCATATTCATCTTCATCATATTCATCATCATCATCTTCAACGTCTTCATCATCATCCTCATCCTCATCCTCATCCTCATCCTCATCCTCATCATCATCTTCATCACCATCATCAACATCATCATCATCATCGTCTTCATTATCATCATCACATCATCATCATCATTGTCGGCGTCATGAAGATAATGATGATGATGATGATGATGTGATGATGATAATGATGACGATGACGATGATAATGTTGATGATGATGATGGTGATGAGGATGATGGTGAGGATGAGGAGGATGATGATGATGAAGACGTTGAAGACAATGATGATGAAGATGAAGATGGTGGTGATGAAGATGATGAGGATGATGATGATGATACCAACACCATAATAAACAAATCAAAACTACATTTAGGATTACTAAACAAATGTGTTTTTTTTTTGTGTACGTGTTAACAACGTGTGCGTGCATAAGAGCACGCACGCGTTTCTCATTAACAACGCGTGCGCGCATGCGCTTCTGTTGTCCATGTCATCTCGCCAATGTGGAGGCTCGACATTGCCGAAGTAGGAGCGCGTACGCGTGTTTATAGGCGCGTGCGCATGTTTGTTTTTTTTGCGCTCACGCAGTGTCATTGCGATGTTTTTGGGTACCAGCTTCGTGCGAGTACCCTCTAGTAAGCATGATATTCATATCCATTTTTGCACATTTGGCACGATGGTTTGTTTTCAAGCATTCCTTTTATCCCATGGGAATTCCTATGGTTGTATTTCATCAATTTAATTTTCATGAGTTATTTTCTCTTCTTCCTTCTCTTACATATTTTGAAATTCATGAGATGGTTTCCCTTGTTCTTCCATCATTGTAGTATCAATACATTAAAAATATTGAACATGGGAGTGATTGTACTTGCTATTTTTGAATATATTACATTTTGTATCCTAGTTTAGGGAAGCCTCAAAGAATGCAGATACTCTCTTATTAAGTCAACAAATTAACATGTTTTCTGAAGTGGCATGGGCCTATATGTATTGGAAGTTGGAATATCAAAAGGAACTTTAGAATGTGGAAATTGTCTAATTGGATCTCCATGACATAAATCAAATTATTCAGATTATTACATATGCTTCATACATGTTCTTGCACTAAAACCCATATTATATTAGATGCTTGATGACATCGTCGTGTCTTTCATAGGGATATATGTATAACCTTTACATGAGTATATTGTTTTCATGGTTTTGCTGCCTTTCCACTCACAACTGTAGCACATGACCCTAAGTGCATCACCCCACCGGAGTTCGACTGTAGTGAAGTCATGGAGTGCGACTGGAGTTGGACGGAGGGCGACGAGAGTTCGATTGGACTCGTTGCAGGTTGAAGGGAGTTCGATTGGATCTCATCGAGCATCACAAGTTCTAAGCATTGATTTCAGCTGCCATCGGCCTAGCATCATGATTCAGAAGTTCGATTGGAGTTCGAGTGAGTGTTTTTGGAAGCCTCAACGAGAGTTCGGGTTATCTTTTTGTTTGTTTTTGTTTTTAAGTTTAAACTTGTTAATATTTTTTTTTTTATGTTTTGTATTAATTTTTTTAATTTTTGGTTTTTTTTGCAGCCTAGGATTTAAGGTGCCAGCATTGGTTTCCATTGTAAACTGTGCAGGTTCAGGGTCGTCGAGTTCAACTATCAACCAATTCAGGTTGGTTTACCATTTTTTTGTTTTTGTTTTGGTTCTAATTTTTTTTAAAGTTTTTCTTCACATTTTTTTTAATCTTTTGCATTGATTTTTATTAAGTTTTATTTTTTTGGAATCCTGTGGAGGATGCCATCACAGCCTACAGGCCTGAAGGCTACCCTTGTGGCAGCCTATAGGCCTATAGACTGTGATGGGAGCCCACACATGATGCCAAAACATTAATTTCAATGTTTAATTTTAATGTTTTGGTAGTCCGTGGAGGCTACCATCACAGCCTATAGGCTTGTAGGCTGTGATGGCGGCCTCCACAGGCTGCCAAAACATTAATTTTAATTTGTCGAGTCTTATTCGAGTCGCTGTGTATGCCGAGTCCCAAGAGAGCATATACCATATTTAGACTAATTTTAAAAATCAAATATGCCACATGTCACAATCTGAGCGTTCCACGTGTCACCTTGGGAAACTAGATATCCACATTTTAACAACAAAATTTATAGAAGTTTTGTTTCAAAGAGTTTGCTGGCAAGTCAAAATTTTGTCAGAGAAAGAGAGGTCGCTCTTTCATCAGGTTGTTCTATTTTGGGGTGTTGGAAGTAGAGGCTGAGCAGAAAGAGTGTCCTCTCCTTCTTCTAGGGGAGAGTTTTAGGAGTGGAGAAATTAGATATCGGCAATCTAAACACAAATTTCATAGGAACATTGCTTCGCACAGTTTGCTGGCAAGTGGAAATATTCATAGAGAAAGGGCGGTCGCTCTTTCTCCAAGTTCTATTTTTACAATTCCCTCATAAATGAAGGGGCATTCGACCTTTCTTTTTTCCAGTATTCTTTTCATAATATTTAGAGACTGCAAGAAGGGTCGGTCGATCCTTCTTGTGTTCTCCATTCTAGATATAGGTGAATTGTTGGATAAAGTTTTTCCCAATTATCTACTAAATGAAGGGGCGTCCGATCCTTCTTGATGGACAACGGAAGTAGGGACAAACAATTTGTATATGTTATAACTTAGTTGATGTATGGTCCCTACTATTTACAGCGGAAGTTAGAAGTCGGGAATTATCGGCATAGCCTTCGTAGATCAAATAGTTTTACATTTCTCTCGTAAATGAAGGGTCGACCTACCCTTCTTGTGCTCAGTGTTCTTCCGGTGTGCACCCTTTTAGATATATATGAATTGACGTCTTATCCTTCGTAGGTTGAATATTTTTACAATTCCCTCATAAATGAAGGGGCTCCCGACCCTTCTTCTCCCCAGTATTTTATTCATAATAGTTCTAGAATGCAAGAAGGGTTGGTCGATCCTTCTTGATTTCGCCATTCTGGATATACGTGAATTGCTAGATATAGTTGTTCACAATTATCTACAAAACGAAGGGGCGGCCAATCCTTCTCGTCGGAAAATGGAAGTCGGGACAAACATTTTTATATGTTAGAACTTAGATGATGTCCGGTTCACTACTATTTACAGTGGAAGTTGGAAGTCGGGAATTGTCGACATAGCCTTCCTAGATTAAATATTTTTACAATTATCTCGTAAATGAATGGTTGAACAACCCTTGTTGTGTTCGGTATTCTTAATGTGTTCACCATTTTGGATATACATGAATTAATGACCTAGCATTCATAGGTTGAATATTTCTAAAATTCCCTCATAAATGAACGGGCGGGAGACGCTTTTTCTGCCCAATATTATTTTTCATAATATTTCTAGATTGCAAGAAGGGGTCGGTCGATCTTTCTTGTGTTCGCCATTCCGGATATATATAAATGCTGGATATAGGTGTTCACAATTATCCACTAAACGAAGGGGCATCCGATCCTTCCATTCGAAAAATTTGAAGTCGGGACAAACATTTTTTTATATATTATAACTTAGCTTATATCTGGATTCCTTCCATTTACAACGGAAGTCGGAAGGTGGGAATTACTGGCCTAGCCTTTGTAGATTAAATATTTTTACATTTCTCTCGTAAATGAAGGGTCATCCGACCCTTCTTGTGCTCAGTATTCTTACAGTGTTCACCATTTTGGATATACATGAATTAACGCCCTAGCCCTCATAGGTTGAATATGTTTTCAATTCCCTCATAAATGAAGGGGTGATCGACCCTTCAACTGCCCAGTACCCTTCAAATGCCCAGTATTATTTTCATAATAGTTTTAGACTGCAAGAAGGGTCGGTCGATCATTCTTGTGCTCAATATTCTTCTAGTGTTCACCATTTTGGATATACATGAATTGACGGCCCAGACTTCATAGGTTGAATATTTTTACAATTTCGTCATAAATCAAGGGGCGATCAACCCTTCTTTTTCCCAGTATTCTTTTCATAATAGTTCTAACCTGCAAGAAGGGTTAGTCGATGCAAGAAGGGTAGGTCGATGCAAGAAGGGTCGGTCAATCCTTCTTGTGTTCGCCATTCTGGATATAGGGAATTGTTAGATATATGTGCTCACAATTATCTACTAAACGAAAGGGCGGTCGATCTTTCTTTTTGGAAAACGGAAGTTGGGACAAACATTTTTTATATGTTATAACTTATCTGATGTCCAGATCCCGACTATTTATAGCGGAAGTCAGAAGTCGAGAATTCTCGGCCTAGACTGCATAGATTAAATAGTTTTACATTTCTCTCATAAATGAAGGATCGATCGACCCTTCTTGTGCTCAGTATGCTTCCAGTGTTCACCATTTTGGATATACATGAATTGACGGACTATCCTTTGTAGGTTGAATATTTTTACAATTCCCTCATAAATGAAGGGGCGACCGACCCTTCTTGTGCCCATTATTATGTTCATAGTAGTTTTAGAATGCAAGAAGGGTCAGTCGATCCTTCTTGTGCTCATCATTTTGGATACAGGTGAATTGCTGGATATAGGTGTTCACAATTCTCTACTAAACGAAGGGGCGACTGATCCTTCTTGTAGGGAGTCAGAATTCGAGACAATTTTTTTTTATATGGTATAACTTAGTTGATGTCCGGGTCCCTACTATTTACAACGGAAGTCAAAAGTCGGGAATTGTCGGCCTAGACTTCGTAGATTAAATATTTTTACATTTCTCTTGTAAATGAAGGGTCGATCGATCCTTCTAATTGACTTATTTGATAATATATACTAGTGGAAAAATTATTCGTTGTTTAAAATAAATATGATTTTTAATGGGTTCCTATTATTTTATATTTCATAAATCACTTCTGAAATGGATTTTGGTTCTGAACAATGTGTCATGTTATTTTATATTTCAGAAATTGCTTATGAAATGGATTTTGGTTCTCAACAATGTCTGGACCTACTTTTGAATGGATTGAAAGTTGTTGAAGGAATCTCTTTTCCAGAAAGAAAAATATTGCATAATATTAGCATTCATGATGGATGTATCATTGTAAATGTTACCAAGACTTTAAATGCAAGTCTTCAATTTCCCTATCCATCGGAAGGTGCAGATACATTGTTAGAGGCAGTTGGTGGTTATATTCAATGGCCTGTATATGAGATCGTTAACCACATTGGGTCTGCTCTTGGAGAAAATGAGGTGAAAGATATACCAGCTTCTACTACCTCGAGTGTAGAACATATCATAACAACTGAGAATAAATATTCTTTTATTATGAGAAAAGTTAAGTTGTTACATAAGTGTTCAGAATGCAAGGATTGCATTTCCATAGTTTTTGTAACAAATGTGAGTGGGACTGATTTTGTTGAGGGAACGTGTTTGGGTGACTTCTCCTTTGGTATTCTGGTGGATGAAGTGGTGTTTTCTTGTATGACATGTTGTCCAGGATTGAGCAGTGGAGGTTTTGTTGTATGACCGATTAATAGAGTCGTAGATTTTAATACAGAAACATTGCTTTTTGTTGAAAGCAATTTCAACAATAATCAATCTGAAACTACTTTGAAAGTATTAAGAGAAAATCACAATGTCAGTTTTGTGGGAGAGAAAGTTAAATTGATACATCAATGTTATTTAAAGCCACATTATGTTGCTCGGGGAATAGTGTCAATTGTTTTTGAGGGAGACATTGTGCAATTCAAAGCACTAGATGCTCGTGAGTTTGTTAATTTAGTTCATAAAGTCTTCTGCAATTGCGAGGATTGTGGTGTATTTGAAGGCTCTCTTATAAGATGGCCTGCAAACAATTTGCTTGAACTCAGTGATGTTCCTTTGGATGTTATACTAAAAAAGAAAACATACGAAGATATGGTCAACATTTGAAATATTTTTGAAGAATGTCCTTTACAGATGGTCCTTCTAGGTACTCCCCATTGTGAATATACATATGTTAAAGGTAATGGAACAAGGCCATACAATTCCCTAAAGCAGTAAGCTGTAACTAAAATTTCTGAAAGAAAGTCAAGATCGGTACCCTATAGGCTTGGAATTGATCAGGGTGCATTCCTTTAAACAATTGTCACTGAACATTGTTACTCAAATATTTGTATCTCAAAAATTTCACTTCAATCAATAGTTGAATGTGTAAATAAATTTCATAGTATGAATGGAAATTCAAGAAGACAGTATGTTATAAATTCTCTGGGATCAAATGCTCTTGTGGCCAAAGAAGGAGATGACAGAAAAAGAAGCATGTTTACAATGAGATTAGACACAATAGACGTCTATCAAAATGCATGGTATAAATGCCATGGGATAAAAATGAGCACTTTCTACAATTGTAAAAGCATGTTCTTGAATGGTGATGTGAGAGTTGTGCATGGTAATAGTGGCTTGGAAAATTCTAGGGCGAACAGTGTTGCACTGGTAGCTACTATTAATAAAATTGTAGAAGAGAATTCAGACAAATATCCACATATTACATTATTAATCAGTGAAGATGGAACAAGGACAACCTTGAAATTATTTCCATCTAATATGTCCCATGGTTTGCTACAAAAAATGGAAAATGAAGAAATTGAAAGTATTAGTTTGCCTCCAGTATCACAATCTTCCTTTAGCAAGGTGATGAGAGAATATTTCTGAGCTGTTAAAATTTCTAAATCAAACTCCTTTGCAATGTGTAATGAGTGCATCACAATACATGATAGGCTTAAGGGGGCCACTAATCCAGCTAAGGTGGAAAGGTTGTGAGGACATCAAGCAGATCATAATAAATATATCGCAAGTTGTCGCCAAGTATATTATTCTCATAGATTAACTTCACAAAAAAATCCAAAGACTTTTCTGAGTATTGTTCACGACAAAATGGATAAGTTAAAGACTTCCATTCCAAGGATGGGTAAGAAGGAAAAATATTTTAGTAATGTTATGAATCGTCCCATATCATTGACTGGAATGTTAAATCATGGGCACAAGACTGTGGGTTTTGGCCATTTCATCCTCTCGTTTTTAGAGATGGGATCGAATTTCACTGTGACATCCCTGGCTAAATGCTTGAAGTGTCTTGAAGAACTAGTGGTTGATAAATATGGTGATTTTATCTACAAATGCAGAACATCTAAGCACCAATTGCATGATTCTCTATTGCAATTAGATTCATATGAAAAGTGTTTGATATACAGACAAGATGTAATGCAAGATGATATATTGTGTGTTGCTGGTACTAATGAATGCATGCCAAATAGAAAACTACCACCCATATTGTTGTTTCAAATGGATAATGGTTCAGGCGATAACAAAAACCGCTTTGAATTTGCATTTTTATCTCTTTTAACAGCAAGGAGAGTGTTCGATATAGTTGAAGTTGGATTCCTCCCGGTTGGACACACCCATGAAGAGATAGATGGAACTTATGGAAGGTTATCAGTAAAGCTAGTGCGCAAGGATGTATTTTCACTCTCGGAAATTATGGATATGTATAGGACATGTGAAGATCAAAATTTATATGTCCCTTATATAATTGATGAACTTTTTGATTTTAAGATTTTTGTGAAACCCCACCTTTTGGATGGAAATGCCAAGATCATCGGTATCAAAAAATTCTAGTTTTTTAAATTTCATCTCATAGATAGCATTCCAGTCATGCAATGGAGGGCATCACTACGGGATGAAGCTTGGTTGTATCCTATTCATCTCTGGCGGTCATTGCCAAATGGTAGTGCAGACTTGCCAGTGGGACTGCCTAGGTTATTAAATATGCAATAAAAAAGGCCTTTGGACATTGACGAAATAAAAAAAGGAATATAAACATATATTTCATTATGGAATTGAGGGATTGAGAAGGGAGGTGAACAATTTTGGAGTCCCAAGTTAAATTATTGGCAGGTTATATATAAATCTTTGGACAGTCCCTTCGAGAGTGTTGATCATTCAACAACTAAATTTTGGCCATCGACAAGCCATGATATTCATAGTAGTGAACCTACAAGATCTGGACATGAAATTATGGATGCCTATTTGAAGGAAAATTTTCCTGCTTTGCAGGATTGCTATTTTGGACCAGTATGCAACAAGCCTAGAGATTAATTCATTCCAAGGGTGGATGTTGTAAAGGGCCAAATGGTCATTGTGAAATCACCATATCCAGATTGTGCAATCTGGTTGGGTAGGGCGATTGGTCATATTTATCGGGATTCGGATGCTAGTATTTTTGGGTCTTACAAAGTAGAGATGCAATGGTGGAAGCCAATAGTAGCATCGAAGGATCTGAAGGTCTTGTACAAAGGCTGGTTAGATAGAAAGCAACAATGGGTTGTTGGTGCAGAAGAAATATGATGATCGGTGTAAATAACATCATATGGGCATGGTCACCAAGGGAAGGATGGACAGGAGAAAAAATTAGAATAAACGAGAAGGACCTTGTAGCAATTAAGGCACAATGAGAACATATGGGGCAGAGTGTTCAGAGTGGGATTGATGTTCCTACAGATATCGTTTAATGTGATATTATAGACATTGAAATTTTCACAAGAACTGATAGACTTGTTATTGAAACTAGTACTAAATATTATAGACATTGAACTTTTCAGCTTAAAAGGTTGCACATTTTCAAATGAAAATTGCACTTTTCAAATGAAAATGTTCATTTTTTTATTTGAATTCACACTTTTGAAATTAAAATTTGCATTTTTTAATTTGAAATTCACACTTTTAAATCAAAATTTGCATTTTTTGATTTGAAATTCACACTTTTCAAATCAAAATTTGCATTTCTTTATTTGAAATTCACACTTTTTGAATCAAAATTTGCATTTTTTAATTTGAAATTCACACTTTTTGAATTGAAATTCATAGTTTCATAACAAAAGATTGCAATTTTAAGGTTCATAAGTAGTAAAAAAACACACTATTTGAATAGAAAAACACACTTTTCAAAGCCAATATTGCCACCTTTGGAACCTGATTTTGCACTTTAGAAAGGTGTATATTGACACTTTCAAAGTCTAAATTCACACTTTCTTAGTCCAAAATTTTCCTAATATGTGCAAATTTAATGAAATTGGAATTATAAGCATATTTGCATGAGAGAGCATCGGTGATCTTGTTAACAGAGATATGGATCACTGATATGCATAGGATATACATTTTCTTATAGGGATACAACGATCAAGTAGAGGATAGGATGGGATACATATTTTCTTTATCAAATTTATTTTTTTAATGGTTTGACCAGACTGCGTATCATGATTTAGAGAACTCCAAAATGCTTTCTTTCCATATTTTGAGCATGCTACAAAAGTATTCATAGAATTGTCGAGAGCCATAGAAAGACTCCTCTCGGATGATACATATTTGAGTAGAGAATTTATTAGAGCACATAGAAACCTTTGTTCAACACGTCTCTGCGAGATGGAGTGCAAAGGAAAAAGTGGCATTCACACCATAGTTGTACCCATTCCATGTCGAGTGTCATTTTTCCAACTCCTCCTAAACCTGCAATCCCCGCAACCTTAGCCTCCACCGGCTGTAAATCCCGTTGGAATAATATTGTCTCTTCAAAATATTTAATATTTCCCCCCTAACCAGTTGCATGTTTGGCCACATGAAACATTGGTTCTCGAACCTTTGTGAACACCCTTGCACGACCTTGTCCAAGAGCTCTGCCTCATTCCCGTACATGCATATTCTGAGGATAAAATAAAAAATAGTAACATGTCCAAGTTCTCATGTGGCTATCAATCCATCAAAAGAAAATCTACCTAAAAGAACAAACTTAAATAGCCCATTTAAATCAAAACGAGGGATCTATTTGACTGTGTGTGCAAATGACCAATTGAGCGATAGTTTGAGCAAAGATAAACACATAAGATTATCTTGGTGATAGGAGCATAAGGTTACTTGCACCTAGTTTAATTGTCTTGTGTGAGGGGTAGTTATGCCAAAACAACATGGTCTCAGCGTTATGAAATTCATTCCATATGGGTGTGTCGAGAATGGGATTGAGGAGGATATCTTGATTTCTAGTGACCTCACAGTTTAATCACTAGTCCCATTCACAAAAGAGGCTTCATATTTAAGAGTACTCAAATTATTTTAATGAAGATGCTACTACATGAAGTGGGGAGAGGAGTGTTAACCTGGCATAAATGGAATTAATGAAGATGTCACTTCAATGCTGCATTGGTCAGAGCAAAGCCAATCATTTTTTTTTTAATTTTCTCTTTTAATCTTCAGTGGTCGAGAAAAACATGAAAATTGGTCACATCAAAATTTATCACACGTACAACCAATTAGGTAATAGATAAATTACTTTTTATGTAATTAATTTTTTATTTTTATATACTATAGTTTAAATTTAGAAATGAATTTGTAATTTTATAAGTATTACAAAACAAAAACCTGAATAATTACAATAAAATGTTAGAGGCAGTATAAAAAACCCACAAGGTAGGATAGTGACTTCATCATTGATTCCAGTACTAGAATCAAAGAGGACATCTTGTTGCACATAACGATTTGAAAAAAACACAACATTGTTTCATAGGAGCTAGATTAAGGCCTTTAGGAAATGGGTTTTACTCAATAACTTTGAGTAATAGATATTAGAATGAGACTTTACGATGGATTGATAATTTGTAATGAGTGAGACTGATATCATCCACAAGTTATATGGGAGGCTTTATATGTGATGCTTGTGAGGCTTTATATTGGATGATATTTTGACATTACATGTGAATACTAGTTGTAGTGAGGGTTTATATGGGATGATATTTTGACACGTATCATATTTAATAAGAACCACAGGTCCACAAGTTAAAAATGGTTTATACAAAATAATTTTTTTTAAGTATAATACTTTTTGTTAGTAATGTGAGTATTATTTAGATAAATAGTAGCAAAATAAGTTAATTAATAGAAATACTCAACCCTTTTTTTATTAAAGAAGATTTTCACTCAGGGGTGGCAGGTGTGGGAAGGGTCATTTACGACCCAAGAGGAAACAAGGTATCTCAATTTTCTCAGGAAATATGTAGGAGAACCAATAATCAAGCCGAGTGAGTTGCACTTCTTCAAGGGATGGACATCATGAAGTCACTTCACATAGATCACTTCATCACCTTGGGGGATTCTAAGATTGTTATTCAGAAAATGATTAACATCCAAAGAGGACAAAAAAGGCTCTTAGCAGAATCCAAAAGAGAATCGTCTCCTCCATTAACGATATCTCCAGGATTCATTTCTTCTATTTCCTAAGGTACAACAACTCAAAGGAAAACTTCATGGCTAGTCACGGAGCTAGGCTTAAGGAAGGGATTGGGGTGCTTAATCAAGGTCCTAGCCATTTTAGTTGGATGCCACGCTTTTAACCATTATCTCAACTTTGGGGGTGCGCATGCACAACCCCCCTCTATCCTTGCGGACAAGTGGCTCACACCTTCACCCCTGTATTAATTACAGGCCTCGATCGTCTACTTTCATTAAAGTGAGTTAGTGCGGTGGTAAGACGGATGCATGCAGAGTTATGCCGATGCATCAAGGTCCTCGTTCACATGAAGATGGTACCACTCTACTACAGGTTGTTTTGGGCTTGGAAACTCTCACTTGTAACGCTATTCCTCTCTTGACCGACCTCTTCTCTGTCCTATGGTTCTCTCCAGTGCGTAGTAGGATGAATATCGAGAGCATGGATTCGAAGCTTAAGGAGATCAGAGGGGCTCACCAGGACATAAAGAAACATGATCACAATTCCTTTGAAGCTTCTAGGGCAGGTCTGGATGAAAGCAAACTCATAGGTTAGGGCATAATTCGGCTGGATATGCGCATTGAATATATCGAGACCAATGCTCGGGTCCAGGTGGGAGAGCTCGAGGATCTCCAGAAGGTTATTCAAGGAATAAAGGAGTTTCACCAAGCCAACTTTGAATGTCTCAAACAATTCCTCTTTTCCCTGAAGAGTCAATTGTTCGACATCGTGCAGAAAGGAAACAATAGAATTGAAGCTCGTCTAACACATTTGGAAGTCTCCCTGCAAGATATGAAGGAAGAAATTGGGAAGCTCATAGAACCGGTGGACCCTAGGAACTAGCGCGAAGAAATATCCTTAATGGAGGATGATTCGCAGACCTACAAAGGAATTCCTCCAAAATAATTTCATGAATGTTTAAGTGCTCTTTTTTCTTGTTTAGTTAAAAAAACATTTTCCTTCTCTTATGTAATCAGTTTGTCAGGATTTATCTGACAAACCACAGTACTCATGAACATATAGGAAGTATCATCCTCAAGACTGGAAAGCTGAAACTGATCCAATTTGAACTGCATAACAACTTTTTTTTCTCTACCTTTCATAAAAGGGATTTGTGTATTTTTCCATGTTTAATATACAATACTTCACGTTCCTGTTTAAAAAAAAAGAAAATTTTCACTCAACTCTTTTTAAAAAATGATTTATACAAAACAACATTTTAATACATTTTTAATATGCATTAGATTTTCACATTGATTATGCTTATAATATTCTAAACAATATGTGAATTTATTAAAATTAATAATAAAATCACAAGTTAAAAATGTTTATGTAAATTCCAATATAATTGACATTAAATGTCAATAAATATTTGCCACCCATATGAGTTTCCAGACTGACACACAGGATGCGATAATGCAAACAAATAAATTTTACAATAACGAGGTGAAGAATTTGGACCCGTGATTGGTGATGTCAACGAATTATTCAATAAAAACAAGCCAAAGAACAAAGGAAACATGCCAAATTTTGTGAAAAGAGGAGTGCGAAAGTTTTTTTTTTAACAAGTAAAAAAACTATACTTTATTAACAATTATATGTAGTACATGAGCATATAATGACCAGAACAATGAAAACAAGTGGACCAGCAAGATATCAGATCCGTATCCAGACTCCCCTGATAGATGTAAAAAAAAACCTAAATGTACCGAGATATAACCATCCCCAAAATAGTTTAATACCGATCAAGGTTTCCAAGTGCGAAAGGTAACCAAACAAAAAGAATAAAACATAAGAGTCTTAAATATAGCTGATATATAGAGCCGTAGCAGGATAGATGAAGTTGAACAAGAATGAGAGCGAAAGAATAAGAAATGAATCCATGCCAAATTTGGTGATGCTAAGTGTAAACAAATATTTAGCAAGGATGACGATAGATCCCCACCATTACAATCCGCCTTAGAGAAGTCCACAGAAAAATCATTTCCCATAGTTTTCGCTCTGATTTCAATTACCCTCCATGGTTTCCATGTTAGGAAACCATTTTTTAAACATAAAAACAAATAAATACCCAGATCCAAAATATATGCCAATGATCGAATTTAACATAAACACAAATAAATACCCAAATCCCAAATATATGTCAAGGACCGAATTTATCCAATTGACAAATCCAAGTGCCTCCCTGTGGATCAGACAAAGCATAAATAACATATAATTTTAATATGTTTTTTTAAACATTATCAAAACATTGCAATAACACTTCCAAACTAATGCACAACCAAAAGATTTGACCATCAAACTAGGCACAGAGCATCAAGCTTAGTCCCTACCTTTAAGATTTTTATTAAAAAAAAGTGAAATAAGAAAAAAATGTATTCAACAACATTACATAAGGCTGGAACATGTATGCCAAGTTAACATCTACAAATTATTTGATTACAAAAAGGTTGAGAAATTTCATTGATGCTTGAACATAACAAAAAATAATGTTTAGAATAAGAAAACAAATCTTAGAAACAAGAATAGCTAAATTATTAACCAGATTTTATTAGATAGTTTCATACCCAATGGATTCTTTTTATAAACCAATTTTTGTTTTTGGTTTATTATTTAATGTTTATTAATTTCTCATTCACATGCTTCATATTATCCAAATATTCATGGTTTCCAACGTATCATCTATCATAACGATCCATAATCAGGTATGCCCTATATATATTGCTCACATTTAGTCAATGAATATGAGTAACATACGTGGAAGCTCTTAATGCAATAACATCTCTAGTGATTATCATTTTATATCTATTGTTGATGGAATTGCCACCAAATGACGAATTTGAACAATCTGATTTCATTAGTGGTGTGAGGACATCAGTGTTAAATCTAGTTGACTCAATTTAAAATGTATGAAATAGGCATTAGTGTGAGTCTTGGCATGGGGTTTAAATTGTAGAAAATATATTCATCTATTATTGAGGGACCATTTTGAAATTACTGCCATGCACAACTAGTATTGGGGGCCCATTCGGACCTTCTAGTAAATGTTGGTATGACATGTATTTTTGTATCTCCTAGATATACTATGTCTTTGGTCAGGAATTTGAAGAAATGATCTAGGTACTGAATATTAATTGGCGAGCGACATTAATAAGAAATCATAATTATGTTTATGTGTATTGTTTCATTTTTCTTGTTAATATTTTATAGAAATTCTTGGGGAGGAGTGCAGCAAGCTACGTCAAATGGTGATGAGATTTGCAAGGAATACCCAATCTAGTATCTTAGCAATGTGTGTCAATTGGATTAGTTCTCGAGGAAGTCAAAGAAGAGGAATCAATGCAACAATAACTAGGTGATGTGGTAATGGAATCTAGTGGAAAGGGGGACAATCCTTCTAAGGAGAATCAGGACAAGGCACACAGTCATGCTTTTGGCTAATTCCAGGTTTTCTTATGTTATTCAAAACTATTTTGATAGCATGATAGTATAATAAGACTTAACAAGTAGATTACAATACCATTCTCTTGTAAAAGACGAACATAATAAGTTTTGTTTTTAAGTTCTTGGAAGACTAATATTTTTGAAACTTTGGCACTTAAACTCCTTCATAGTTTGTATTATTATGTTGAACAGTATGGCTGCATCTCTTTCATACTACAAAATTAAATGTTTCAGTATTAAAAAAAATGCAAAACACTTTGGATGCACATGACTTTTAGGGATGGAAAATTGGAAAAGCTGTAAAAGTTGTAGAGTTTTGAAAAGGAAATTCTAAGACTCCATTGAAATAACTCGCCCACTTCTATACTAACTCTATTTCAATGATGTGCATGGTGTGCTCTTATTGGTATGTAAACACAAAAAGACAGGGTACAAAAACCAACAATCTTAAATTCAAAGACTGCAATGACCTTGTATGTATTGAGCTACCAACAAATTTTGTTGTTACATGACAATATTGGCTCCCTATAATAGGGAAGACGAAAATTCCTCATAGAGATTACCATCCAAGATAGGGAGGGAAACCTAACAGAAAAATCTAAATGAATGAGGAACACTATATTATAGTGAGAAAATCCCGTGAACATGAAAAAATTTTGTTGAGAAGAAATTGGAAAATATTTCACAATTTGTCCTAGGAATTCTGTTGATATCTTCCATTTCAATGAATGATGAATTGCACTTAGTCATCATTCTCCTCAATCAATGGCGAATTGTACTTAGTCATCATTCTCCTCAATCCCTTTATTGTTGATATGTAGATCCAAAAGTTACTAGAAGTATACGTTCTATGTACTACCATGTTACATCATCAATATAATGAAAACAATGCAAGAGATGAGTTTGATAACAATCTACAGGGCAATTGAAGCATCCATCAAATAAACATAAGCTTCATATTAAATCCAGTGTTCCAATGTCGATCACCAATTGCTTATATATATCTTATCAATAAGCTATATTAGTTGCCCAAATCTACCAAAATAAGAAAAGATCGAATCCCAAGTAAGAATAAAATATCCATGTGAAATGGTAGACAAACACTATAGATTTTATAACCGAGAATATAACAAATTTGAGACAATGTCCCAGTTCACATGACATATTGAACAAAAGGAGAATGACCCTGACTTACATATGAACATTTGAAAAGGAAAAGTATTAAACATATATGTTGCAGTTATTCAAGCATTTGTGAAGGCAAAGCATTAAACATATATGTTGCAATTGTTCAAAGAAAGAACACAAAACATGTTTGTGAACAAAAATTACATTAAATAAATAAATTATAATAATAGGAAAAGGTAAAACCTCATAAATGTTAAAAAGCAAAAGACTAATAACTAAAGGTTGTATCCTACTAAAACATAAATCATGCTAATAATTTAAAGTGCATCCAGGTGAGTAACTAGCATCAAGTAAGCCAAAGTCGAAAGATTTCATGTCTTAAGCAATTGGTGGTCGACATTGGAACTCATAATGCCTTCCCACATAAATCATGCTAATAATTTAAAGTGCATCTAGGTGAGTAACTAGCATCAAGTAAGCCAAAGTGGAAAGATTTCATGTCTTAAACTCATAATGCATGCCCACATCTAGGGATCACACTTTATCTGGCATTGGTCATATTTTATCCAGCATGGGTTCTAAAATGAACGCCTAACAAGAGAGGTAAATAAGTAGGATTCCCTTTGGATTCAAAATCTTTGCAAGTGTTTAAGTCGCTCCCCATCTGAACTAAGACTAATTATTGTTACATATTCACACTTGTTGAAATAATTTTCCAACAGATCAAATCACTCAAGTGTAATTCTTGTGGAAGAAGCATAATACACTCCATCCAATTTCTACTTCATTACAACATTTCATGTTGGAGATGTAGACCAACGCTCATAGAAGTCAAGGATCCTTTCAATATGTCCTTGGCAGCAGCACAGTATCCACTCATTGCATCATGTACATTAACTTAACTTAACAATAACATGGTTAGTTCTTTAGCTCCAACAAATTACAGGATGTAAGCTAAGCTGTTCATTACTATGCTACAATAACCAGATTATTGCGATAATGTGCGAAGAGAAAGTAGTTGTGGGAGTACAAAGATCCATATGGCATAGTTGATTTTGAAGGCTGAACTTTATGGATAGAGGCATATATATCTGGGGTCTAATGGTTTAACACATATAAGAATCAAGCCAGACATCACAACTTGTAAATGAAATTTTGACATAAGGGGAGTGAATTCACATTGCAAAACAATATACCTTGTAAGTAAAAAATGGCATAAGCTTAGAAGCTAGAAATAAGATCCACTGAAATGGCGTGTAGGTTGGATAAAATACCAAGTGGATGCTAACAACAACAAGGGAATTATGCAAGTTTTGCAGGAACCTTTAGATGTTTTTCAATAATAGAAAGGATTATCACGAGGCAGTTGAATGGAAACACAAATATTAAAATTGAGTTGCACTACAAGATGTAGCTCCCAATATGGAATCCTTGCTAGAATCTTTACCAACAGAAGAAATGGAGTGAAAGAAAACAATGTGCTATTACTATTAGAAAGAGTTTTTACAGTCCCAAATAGGCTAAGGTGGTGAAAGAATCAACATGAAACCAAGAGAGAACTGAAACAAGGAAACACTTGGTCTCCCTCGTATTATCCTCACTTAAGTACATGGAGAATTGATTAAAGGCTTAGGATAAACAATGGAACCATCTATAATCCCACAACATGAAAATATGCTATAATGGAGGAATGTTGTGAAAATAACATATTGTCCTTTGAACTCATACCTTGGAAGATATTTATTTGTCTTAACAAGCTTCCATCACTCTATCTATATAGTAGTAAAAGGATGTATAGGAAAAAGTATTTATTTTGGCCAAAATTTAACATGAAACTTCAATTTTCAACAAACAGAACATACATGATACAATAGGTAGGGACCTTACTTATGCAAGATTTTATGCCAATCTTTTTTCATCTATTTGATTTGTTTTTATTGATCTTTTATTTGATCTTTTCTGTATCAATTTATTGTTTTGTGAGATAACCCTTTTATTGTCTTTCCTTATTGTGTTTTGTTCCTCTGAAGTACAAACATTGAAAATGTTTTTAAAGATCTAGCAATACTGTAATGAGATTTTGTAGTCTTGATTAGAGTTGTGTTGTGTTTCTATTGAGCAGTGTTGCAAATATCTCTTATTTCTTCCGAGTGTTTTAGGTTGTTGTTTTGTTTGATGTTTTCACAATTCTTCAGGTCTATGTTATTCTTGTCGATATTTATAGCTTATTCTTGCTCATTTATAGCTGACATTACGCTTTTTCACATCGTTGATGATGGGGACCTCAAAGAAAGATTGGAGGAAACATTGTTGGAGGAAACAATGAAAGATCCGAAGGAAACTAGAGTGCCCCCTGAATCCTTCATGTTGAGTTTAGATAATGGTGGAAATGAAGGATCTGTAGAAGTTTCAGAGGATTACATGGTTGAAATTGGGCCTTTTGAGCCCAAATTCATATAGATGCTTTTATTAGCAGTTTTGGTCTCTTTCTGATATAGGTTGCTTGGGAAGATGGGCATGTTTACATCTTGCATGTCATGGTATAAAGTCTGAAGAGTCATTTTGGAAATATAATATAGGGGTGATATAGTGCCCTTTATTTTGTATGTCTATGTAAACCTTGCAATTTTATATCTATTATTATAATTTATTTCTACATATTTGAACCAAAAATAGAATGCATAGGCCAGCAATATATGGATGGAACTTTCATCAAAATAACCAAATAGTTCAACTTATACAAGATATAATGCATTATCTAATTGAAAATAACAATATACCGAAAATTACTCTTTAAGAATTCATTTAAACCTTGCGAAAGGAGGCATATGTAAACATGGAACCAATTATACGTGCCTATACTTGTGAGCTGGAACCAATTAAATATACCCCACTACACGTCCATATTAAATCAGCTAAGCCGGGTTACTTCAGAGGAATAAACCTAGAGGAGTGTAGCACCATTACGGGGTCTTACATGCTTCACTAGCTTATACGAAATAGAAACCTCTGCTAGATAATGTCCAATCATCTCAGGCTAAAATGACAACAACACAAGAATCAACATCTTTTTCATTGCTAAAAATGAAAGATCACACGAAACAAGCCAAGACAGTTTCCATATTCACAGCATCTAATAGGCTAACTTGTTACCTTGATTTCAACCTGATTGGAGGTCTTGCCATTGTAAACGCCAATAATGCTCCCAATCATCTTGGGAACAATTATCATGTTACAGAGATGGGTTCTAACTAGCGCTGGTTTCTCACCTGCGGGAGCTTCCCATTTCTGCAAACATGGATAAAAATTAGACAACCGATTATAGTTTATATTTCATGCAAGCACACGATAAACATGAATCTTTGAAATCTTAATATAACTCCTGTATCATGATTCGAAATTGTTGAAGTTGCATTTAAAACTAAAAACAACAACTTTTTATACAGATCAAAATGTTTTATCGATTTTTTTTTAAATGGGTAATGTATCAGATTGAGAGTTTTATGTTCTTACGTAATCCTTGTGCAACACAATTGTTTATTAATTGTTCAGAGAGTTGACAAGGCCTCCACTATATTTGTAAGGTCAATGATTCTCCATTTAACGAAATTTCCAAAGGAAAAGGAGATAGATAAGATAAAATAATCATATGAATCTCCAAAAAATGACCAAAAAAGTAGGGAGGCTTTCAATACTATATCTACATCTTAGGCAGGCTTTAAGTACTATATTTGCACCATGCTGTCTTGATCACACTGTCTTCGATGGACTGCAAACAAAATGTGTATGCTAAGGCCTTATCAGGATTGCCATAATGACTAGAGTATAAAATTCCCTCTGCATAATTTTGTCAAAACGAAGTATTAAGAGATCCTTTTCCACATATTTCCTCTGAGTTGTGCTGATTTCTAACCCAAATTCATGTATGCTATATCTTCAAATTATTCTTTGTATGGAATATCAATGGAATCGATTTAACAAAGAAAGATTCAAAGACTTTGGAAATAATTTTCAGCTTAAGCTAAGTTACCGGGATTTATGTAAGTGTTACACATAACTGAAAGCAATCAAGATTAGATTTCAAGATTAATGCAAAGGCACTTTCAAGATTAGTGCAGAGGCCACTGCATCACTGAAATAAGTTTTCATGCCACTAAATTACGGGTAGCAGCTTCAGGAACGATGGAAGAGGAGGATGCACCACCTGATGGAGAAGAAGAGGAAACTGAGAACTTTAATAAACAATTATAATCAACATGTATTTCATTTTGGCAACAACCTTGAAAACAAGGTTTAAAAATTACATCAAAACAATTCAACATTCCATAACTCTCTACTGCTTGAAGGTCCGGATAACGCCTTGCTTTTACTTGAAGAACCTCTCGATTTTTTTTTCCCAATGTGTTGTATCCATACTGATGTTGAATCGGGTAGCAAAACAAAAACAAAATATCATGAGCATCAAATTCATGTTTCTTAATGAATGCTTGATAACTTTCTTTCCTTTAAATCCTACTCATGCCTGACATAAAAAAAATTGATAAAAGACTTTCATCAGCAAATGTTATGTTTGAGGCAACATTAGTCTTGCAATCAGTAGGTCTCGGAGGCAATTTCACGGTTTTTTGACCATTCAGTCTAGGGGATTGACCTACAAGTTGATGATATGAAGTTGGACAATTTTTTGGGCTTCCACCTTTTTCGTGGTTGGATTCCACTTCACTTTTTAAACTAGTGTTGAAAGATTTTCCACGAGAGCTGCCTCAAATAGTGGACTTAATTTCATTGGAGATGCCTGTGGACTGAGTTTCTATTCCATTCTTTGAATCATAGAATTTTTTAAGAGACTTTAACAGACCATATACAACAGTCACCATATTTCCCTGCCACATAGTAGAATGCTGAGAAAACAAAACAAATGATGACATACAAGAAACATGCATATGAAAAGGCCAAATAACCCTGCCTTCTCCAAATTAGAAGCTTCAAAAGTTGTGGCAGCTTTAAATCGTCTATTGCCACAAGGAAATTTCTAACATTCTCAAACTGTTGATATGTAGAATGTGCAGCACCCATGTCTCTCTTCTCTTGCAACATTCGAGTCAAGAGGACAAAATAGGTTAAAAAGATTTTTTACCTGCGGATGGAAGGCAAAGGGAAAATTAATCACACCAAGATTTCAGGTTATCAATCTTTTATGTTATGGGATGATACTCACTTGCTCTGCACTCAACTCAAACTTGAATTTGTTTCTTCAGTCATAATTATGTTTGATGGCCTTCTTGAATATTTCCTCAGGAAACAGTAAATAGTCTCTACAGATACGAAAGCGAACATGCAGGCAAAGTACATGGGCATTAATATTATGGTATACCACCTCCAGCTGTAAGACATGCCATTTACACAAAAATGAATGTTGGAGAGGGGTAGACAAATAGATTTAGTTGGACCGAAACAGATCTGCCATTTAAAAATGCTCTTGTCACTTACAACATGGAATACAATAAAAGGAAATGATAGAGCATGACACAAAGATAGAAAATTATTTACCTGAACAGGAAAAGACCTCTTGGATCCTCTAGAGGCATTTTGTTCTAGCTCAATCCCTAGAACATAATGCCAAGCTTGACAATATACAGAGCTACATATCTTTTTAACTTATCTACAAGGTAAAGGAATAGATGCCATCTTAAGTTTACAGAGTCCATACTGACTCGTAATATGTAACTCAGCAACAGCAAAATATAGAGTAGCGCATGAACTTGTTGGTTGAAAAAAAGTTTAAAGCAGCGCATGAGCATATGCGGGCTTATACGGTATTGTCCCTCAGTCTTCCTCTATAGATCCAGAGGCACTTCCACTTATACAAGGGAAATCTACATGCAAAAGTTGGATACTGCATAGATGTAACTTCTGAAACCAGTACTTACATAGCAATGCCGTTGCCTTTTATGCATAATTAGAAAATGAGGTTCACTTAAAAGAGGATTTTAATTCACTGTGTGATATTGTATTGATGTAGACTGCCACAAGCCACTGCTTCTTGTCATGTCCGTGCCAATTGCAAGCAGCAATAAGAAGTATCCATTGACCTTTAATCATAGAAGATTTGTCGATGCTCCAACCTTTGTATTCTCTTTAGCTTCAGGTATCCTCGCCCACACTTCTTCAAAAATACCAATGCTTCCATACTTGGTTGTTGGGCTGTTTAACTCAGAGTTCCCTCTCACAAGTACATAAAACATGGTTATTAGGGTGGCATTAGGTTCATAACATGGTTTTAAACTTTTTACAGAGAATCACTTGATCGCTTTGGAGAAGCGTGTACTGAATATTATTAATGCTGAAAAACCAATATTTGGCTTGATCAAGAAACTCTAAGATAGCTTCATGGCTAAGAAAAATTAAATGACGAAACATGGTGTGATCGAGGAATTCTGAGATAGCTTTATAGGTAAGAAAAGAAGAAATCACAGCACATTGTCATAATGTAAGAAAAGAAAAGAGGAAATGACAACACATTGTCATAATATCAGATAAGAAAAGAGGAAATGACAACACATTGTCATAAGATGGGTGACAACAAATCTACAATCTACTAGCACATAAATATTTCGATCGATTTGGTAAGTAATACTATGTGGATGGTATTTTATTTTATTTTTCAATTATTAGTATTCCGTGCAATGATAAAAAAAGTCTAATCAATAGCTCTAGTCCAATAATTATTAAGAAAAAACATATTAAAGGAAAATACAAAATAACATTATTTTAGTTAACCTTAATAAATATGATGTTTTGTAATGGTTTGATTTCAAATTAATTATAAAAGACCGAACATATAGTACTAGTAAGGTAAAGACATATATTTGTTTTTAAGGTTTTAAAGTTGTTTCTTACACTTTGACAAGATTATCAACTTTTAGGTACGTGTTATAAGTATTATCAATTCTAACTAGTAAAAGATAACTTCAACGTGGTTATAGTTAAAACTTCATTATGATCCTAATTAAAATTAGGGTGGTTTATACATTTTTTTTAGCTTTCTATAAGATACAAGTTTTTGTCCATTGAATATAAGGTTAAGTGATGGCAAAAATAAATATTATCCTTAACAACCTTTAATATAAATATAAATAAATAAATTTTTATTTAAATATCACTTATTATAGATTTTTTTCTTTATATACTTTGTACATAAAAATAAATTTCATTACAATTGTTTTATCTATTATGTTTTTTTAATATGTATGATTAAGAACTTAAATTTTAATATTAAATATAAATTACTTTTCACCTTAATTATTATTTAAGTTTTATATTTTTAATATATAATTAATTATCTTTAACAATATTTTAATATTTTATTTAAATTATAATTTGAATTAATTATTGTAATTATCATTAGATATCATGAATTTTTTCTACTCTTTACATCTAAGTTTTGATTTTTTAAAATTTTTGTAAAATTGAATTTTTCTTATTAAAAAAAAATTAATATTTTAATTGAAATATATTAAAACATATTATTCAAAATTTAAATTTTAATAATATTATTTATAAAAATTAGAAACAATCCCAAATTCTTCAAATTGATTGTTTAATTATTATTTATGATAATTTATATAATTAAAAACAATAGCATACCCAAAAATTTTCAAATTGGTATGATACCCAACAAAATTAGAAATTACATGTAAAACAAATATAAGTCAACCACCATAACTCAATCACTCTGAAAAATAGTAGGCGTTGATTGATAGCAGGTTGGAGAGGACATCTAGGCGTGTGAAAAAGATGTGTGATAACTAGTACTCAAATTCTTGATGGAAAATTTTTCGGCGAGGTACAATTCCACTCTTTCTTGTTATTTTTTTGCAATTTCGACGATCTGGGTCATCTTAAAATGGGCCAAAACCCCAAGGGCACAATTTCATGGCATAGTTCCACAGTAAATGAAGTGGAACTACAATTCCACCATTTTTTATAACTAGATCTAGGAAACAAATCACCCGAAAAACGGGGCGATTTGAGTGCCAGTTATCCCACGCCTCTGAAAAATGCTATAACTGATGTGGCCATAACCATTATGGCAGTTGCATTGACTGGAGTTCCTGTTTTTTCATGCACCAATGCAAACCATGTTGGGACTGGGAACATATGTGTCCTTGCAACGTGGGTCAGATACCGAGCCTGGCTTACAACACCTACCATTGGGACAGTGGTCATGCCCTCAACAGCTCCTAAGGCTACTATGTACTTAACCCAATCTATTCCTACCTTTTCGAATACAACACTGTATGCAACGTCGGGATCAATGATTTTGTAGCTTTGCGTCAGGCATAGAGTCAAAGCCATGAGACAGTAGACTGTTATGATAACCACCAGAGATTCAACTAGTCCAATAGGAATGTCCTTTGCAGGATTTTTAGTCTCTTCTGCCATTGTTGCAACTCCATGGAAGCCACAGTATGCAAAAAAGAGAACTGCAACTGATGTGAAAATACCCCTAACTCCATAAGGCATAAAGTCTGAGTAGTTTGATGTTTTTGTATGCGTTAGCTCGGCAATGATGATGAACACAAGGATCGCAACATGAAGTACATAGGCGGTGGAGTTTATTCTAGATGTGAGTTTGGTGCTCCTTATGGCAATAATGGCTGTTGTGAAGAGGACAACAACTGCAATTGGGTCCAACTCATTGTAATTTTGAGCTAAGTTTGTATGAATGCGAAAAGTATTAGATGGCGATTACAGAGTGTGGTGAAGTAGGATGTCCATGACCTTGAAACTGCTGCTCCACCAATGATGGACTCTAATAGGA
This sequence comes from Larix kaempferi, assembly GCA_027924585.1. Taxonomy (NCBI): domain Eukaryota; kingdom Viridiplantae; phylum Streptophyta; class Pinopsida; order Pinales; family Pinaceae; genus Larix; species Larix kaempferi. Next base: position 4,429,351 of record BSBM01000717.1, on the reverse strand, counting down.
TGTTGCCTGCCCCTATGAATGCCACAAAGATTCCCAATTCCACTATGAGATAGGCAAATGACCCACCTGCACAAGCAACATAATAATTAATTGATGGAATATTAGATATTTAAGACGATAGCTGGAAAACATCCTTGCTGATACGTCTACACTAGTGAGGACTGACTACACAGATAAATACTTCAATAATGCATAATCATCCTAGACTAGTACACAATCATCCGAGACTAGTGTTAGGATGGTTAGCGTTCTTGGCTATAATGTGTACTTGGGTCAAATGATAGATTAGGTACTTTATAAGGGTAAACATTATCCATTATGCAGAATTCTAATAAATGCCTCTCTAGAACAGGTTGGAACCATGACTGAGCAAGTTAAAATGTTCATGGTTTCAATTTGCACATTCATCATTTTTGTCAGTTTGGAGCAGGTACCTGCTAGAAGTTTGCATTGTGTTTACTGTTAATCTTTTAAAAACACAAATTAGCTTAAAAGGGCATTCACTATAAATAATAAAATTCAAGACCAATTATATATGGATATGGATTTTTAATCAACATACCAAATCGACACATTGAAAAATATCATCTGAAGGAATGATTGAAGCTTAATACTGCTCTGTAAACCTATTGTATGAAAACAGGAAAAAAGTAATATCAAAAGGAGTGATCCAAATCAAGAAACACTATGTATTGACTTCATCCAGATATCCAGGAGCAAAGTATGGTCAGATGAAATTTTTGGGCTACCTAGAAAATTAATAAAATCCATTACCACCGAACCATCTTGTGAAAATGATGAATATGAAGAAATAGTAAATTGTAAGCACTGGAAGAACAAGAATTTCCTATTGTTTACCTGAAAAAAATAAAGGGATGGGCAAGGTCAGTAGTCATTAGGCAGAAATGTCAAGCATGATAAGTAAAAGATGAACGACAGTCTAAAAAAAGTGGTGACCTGGGAAGATATCCCTGGAAAGATTCCTCAATATCTCAGAAAAGATTGCCATCGTACTTAATACAGAGGCTGAATGATTACATGACCTTCTAGACATAACTCACCTTGAATAATAGACATAACTCACCTTGAATAACCCGTGAGTTAACTTTGCTTAATGAAAACAAGCAAAATCATTCAAATGTAGAACTCATTAAAAGCTTTTCGGATACATTAGGTCATTTTCGTTACAATGTATTTTAGACAGAGTTCCTTTACTCTCAGACAACAGAAAGGTTTTATGCACCTGGAACTAAGCAAAAACGTTTTATTGTGCCTATTAAGAGCAATCTAGTAGCAGAAAACGATTTGACATTCAGAGGAACATAAAATATATTTGTTTATCCATGCTATGTTCTATTCAGGGATGGATAATAAGATTTTTATATAGAAACCTATATTACTGATTCAAGTACAAAGGACAGTATGCGTGGACTATACCATATTGGATATAGAGCAAGATCAACATATTATTGAAGAAAGATGTAATAACCTGTACGTGAACGGTGAAAGTGATGATCAACCTAATGCAACGCCTTTAGGTATTTTGCAGGGTTGATTCAAGATACCTCAAAAGAAACTCCATTGCAAGGTTGATTCAAGATACCTCAAAAGAAACTCCACAGTTAACTTAGAACCATGCTCATCTTGAAAGGAACTAGGGTGGTTGAATTGAGAAAAGCATATAATATCATTTGTGTCTACTAAGAAAGAAAACAACAATAACAAAACACAACCCTCACAGGTATTTTGGGGTAGTTCAATTCTTTATACTTGAAGATGAGATACACACTGATGTCGGTGTTCATCTAAACGAAGAACGAGGTTGGTAACTTGTGAAGAACATACTTTTGCCTACGTATTTTTAAGAAAACAACTATAACAGAATGCAACACCAAAAGGTTTTTATTTATAAACAAAATTTCATTGTTACATGTCATTTGAAAATGAAAAAAATGGAGAGAATATTTTTTCAACAAAAATGTTTTTGAATTACACAACTCACTGTGTATCTAATCTAAGCGGTTATATCAACCAAAGGGATTATATCAATTAGTTGATATCAATGTTATTGGGTATTTAATTAATTTCAGAATAACATATACATGGTTTGATAATATAATAAATTAGTTTTTAAAAAATGCTATTCATAAAGAAACATCTCTTAAATTTTACCACAAATATTTCTTCAAATTAGAAAAACTGTTTATGATTTTCTTATTTCTTCAATTAAAAAAACTGTTTATGATTCTCTTATCCTAGTATACGTATCATGACATAAATGCCAAAATATGGGCTATTTTAACCCCAATTACAAAATTGTGCATGAATCAGAAAATAATTGAAGATATTCTTACCTGCTACAGGATTTCCAAAGCAATTTCAGTGTAACGAAACACAGAAAGCAGAGCAGAGATTCCCGAAATGACGTAGGACAATAGGATTGCAGGCCCAGATTTATCTCTGGCTTCCAAGCCTGTTAGGACAAAAATCCGAGCACCAATAACAACTCCAATTCCGAACCAAATCATATCCCACCAATTTAGATTCTTCTTCATGTCATGCTCACTCCGAACCGGAACCCCGGTCATTTCCACCGCAACCGGAGACCTTGCAAACACTCTGTCCAGAAATCTACTCCCTATCTGCCCCATAGTAACTTTCCCAGCTACTGAAGGACTCCTCTGGTAGAAATTGACCCCTGCCGACTTCCCATCCACTTCTCCTTGTCATGTTTCCCAGCTTCAATCAAGGCAAACCAGATTCAGGACTGATGTTCAATTCAGAGTATATAGAGTCGGAGCCAATTCTCACCATTCTGTGAGGGCAAGCACATAACGTATATAAATTGATAAGATAAGTCACTATGGATGTGAAACAAACTATATCAATACCCAATCTGTGCACATAAACAGAATGCGAATACTTCTTGTCTTGTTTAATCCATATAAATGTTATCTAATTGAAATGGCATGGATCAAATCAAAATGTAAATCTGACAGGTAAAAGAATCAAAGTCAGTTGCCCAACATACAGGTCCTACACCTAAAAAGTCTCAAAGTCAATTGCCCAACAGACGAGATGGAGTCTTCAGAAAGTACATAATGTATATATAAATCTTTTCAGTTTAAGAGATTAATTCAATTAATTGTAATTAAGCATTTTGTTAGTTCAGTGCAACATTTAAATGAGAAAACAAAGGACTTATTAATATAGAATTAAAATAATTAACCAAGAGACAATACCTAAATACAAAACCGCTCCATCATTTGCATTTATTTTTTATCATTTTTAAGTCAAAATATAGCTTAAGGTTGTTGGAATTGCATAATGATGTCTCGGAAATATAAAAACCCTAAATCCATTTCTGAAAATAGCATTTCCAAAAAATCACTAAAAATTACAAATAATAAATCGTTTAGCTTAACAATCTGAAAATAGCATTGCCAAAAAACCATTAAAACCTACAAATAATAAATTGTTTAGCTTAACAAAAATGGATACCGGAAACCCACACTGACAATGAAAGTATGTAACTTCAATACACCAAAAGGGTAGTGGAACATACACACTAAATGTATATAACTTCAATACATGGTTCTCTAGGGAATACAACATTAAGATGAAGCAAGATGATTTCCTGTAAAAGCACCCATAGAATTTGTTCACACATAAAGATATCAAATCACTTTACAATGCGGGGACAATACAGAGACATTGTTAATCACACAGAATTCCTTCTCTAAGGTAAGATGATAAGATGTTAAGATGAATCTATATCACCGCCTATTTAGTCTTATACTACCAACTTTTCTTCTCTAACAGAAAAGAGAGCCATATATTATTTTCATGTCATTGAAATTAACAAAATCAGTAGTTTACCCTTCTAACTTCCAAAATGAATCCCTATTGTGCATGGGAATTTTTTACATTTCTTTATTCCTGTTTTGAACGCTTTTTAATTTAGTCCAAGATAAATTTAATCGAAGATAAAGAAAGCCTCGCATCTATGACAATGGGTGGCATAATCACTATTCGGAACAACACTTCTTCGAATTCTAGCAGCTGTAGGAACACAAAAAGGAATTGGGAAACCGGGACATCTGGATTTGGACCTGAGCAAAGAAATGCTGTTGGCTCTAAAACTTTAATTGGCTTAGATGCTACTATATATTATCTTGGAGTCATAAATAGGGAATCCGAAAGCGTACTAGACTAGATTGGCCATGGTAGACTGGGGGAAATACTTCGTAAGATTTAATGGAAAAACAAAGGAAAAATGTAGTGTAAACCACAACGAAGGAAAATGCTTCAATATTTTTAAATATGATTTGCATACCATGCCGAGGCTGTAAAGTAATCACAGCAACGGGGGCATGCCTGTAAGCAGGAGAGAGACTGAATGACAATTTCTGTAAAATCATGGATAGGACACTCTTGGTCTCCAACATCGCAAAATTTTGGCCAACACAATTTCTTGGACCCAAGGAAAATGGGAAGAAGGCATTTGGGTGAATGGCTGCCCTTGAAGTACCCTCTACTTCAAATCTCTCTGGCTTAAACAAGTTTGCGTCTGGACCCCCAGAACTTCTCATTATGATGTACTGCCAAAATTGGAAAGATCAAGGCTGTGCCTTTCGGAAGAGAAAACTGGATGAGCTTACCTCATCCAGTACCATAGTCATCTGCCAATGCCAATCATAGAAAAAAAACTTCAATACAACTTAAATGACAAAGAATCGACAAATTAAAATCTAAATTGCTGCAGAGCTTACCAGGTTTATTAGGAGCTTACTGCGTGGGCCATGAGAAACAACCTTCTACCTAGGAGAGGGCATGGACCTACTACTATGTACTTACCTACTAGATACTGTTTTAATGAAAACTAGTAATGCCTACTTAATACTGTTCATGTCAAAATTGCTAAACTCACTTGGAGGATGTTTGGGCAAGTCTGACTTTAAAATACACAAAATCCTACAATGACTCTACGTACCACAAAAGGCCATAGAATTTTAGACAGTTGAAAGATCTCCTATTGATCTGCGGTGAAATTGGGTAGGAAAAACAAGCAGAGCACTATACTATGTTCTTTTATCTTTTCTATAGACAGGACTGAGTCTCGAGAGTCAGACTGAAATTTCACATGCAAGTCTGTATCGAAAATTGCCTAGAGGAAAGGTCTAATTGTCTAATTAAAAAATTACGTTGAAATATTTGATGCATTTTTCAAACAAAAACGATGGCTGCAGTATGGTTTGATTAAAAAAAATCCAAAAAATGATATGGACTACACACCGATTTCATCCTGGTAAGCATGTCTGCATCTGGTATATCTGTGCCACAAATACTGATAACTTCTTTCCTTAATATTTCCTTCCATTCCGAATTTATTGCCAGCAAAAATACTGCCCAGGTTAACAGATTGGAAGTTGTCTCATGGCCTGCAAAGAAAAATGTCTTGCAATCATCCATGATTTCATCAATAGTCATGCCCAGATTTCTTTGAGACCCACCCAATTCTTTCTGGTTGGCAGTCATCATGATTCCAAGCAGGTCATTTCCATAGCCAACATGAGTTCCTGTTGTTGTTCTCGGCTCCAACCTACTTTGAATTATAGAACTCAAGATTTCTTTAATTCTTCTATCAATCTTCCAGGAATACCTGTTCTTTCCTGTAGAAATATATCTGCCAAATTTCCAAGGAATATAAGTACGCAATCCTTAACTATAACTACTATGAGTCATTATGTTTGTGTAACTACTATGAGTCATTATGTTTGTGTAGAACACTGAGAGGGCCCTTATGAATAAGTAAAAGATCTATCGATTATGGCAGTATCCTATAGAACAGCAGGTCACAAAGAAAGCACAAACACAGAAGTCGAAGTACTAGTGAACTTGGAGTCACATGCAAAACTATATAATTGGAAGATAGGTATTATAATTACTGGCTTCCTGGGATGAAGACAGATTGTTCAGTTTTGGCCGCCATTTCTTGTAATTTTCTCTGCATTTCGAATACTTCTTTGCCTTCATTGTAACTGCTACCGAATGCAATATGCGATATGGTGTCTGCTGTTAATGCTCTCAACTCTGGATGGACATCAATTTATTTTCCATGAGAGTTTGTCGGAGCCACCATCTCTCGCCAATTCTTGAGCATGGATGAAGTGCAAGCAGTCATTCTCTTCACCATTGTTTAAGAAAAATTTAAATGACAAAACATAGTGTGATCGAGGAATTCTGAGATAATTTCATAGGTAAGAAAAGAGGAAATCACAACACATTTTCATAATGTCAGATAAGAAAAGAGGAAATGATAGCACATTGTCATAATGTCAGATAAGAAAAGAGGAAATGACAACACATTGTCATAATGTCAGATGGGTGACAACAAATCTACAATCCACTAACACATAAATATTTAGATTGATTTGGTAAGTAATACTATGTGGATGTATTTTATTTTATTTTTTAATTATTACTAATATGTGCAATGATAAAAAAACGTATTAAAGGAAAATAAAAAATAACATTATTTTAGTTAACCTTAATAAATATGATGTTTTGTAATGGTTTGATTTCAAATTAATTGTAAAAGGCGGAACATATACTCTCTGCCTACAGCAATAGGAAATAAAAATAATATTAAGAAGACTTTAAACTTTAGAGAAATATTTATATTTAGTGTCCCAAAGCTTTTAGTTTTCCAAAGCTTCTGTGACTCGAGCACATTAAGGTTTTAGTTTTCCAAAGCTTCTGGCACTCAAGCACATTCAATCTGCCTTGGCTGTTCAGTAGAGGTAGTTTCCAAAAGCCTGTCTATTCCTATGCACATTTAATTTGCATTCTCTGTTACAGCAAGTGAAGAGATGATGTTGCTCGCCACATTAATTTGACTACCATGGATTTTTAGTTGTTGTCTTCTGCCTTTTGTTCGTTGAACTATGTAGAAAGTGTGCTGATAGCCAAAACCCACTATTAGGGATGAAGTGGGAAACACCATTATAGAGGTGGAGAATAGACCGCTGCCATTGAAGGAGGAGCTGGAGAATAGACTGCCCATTGAAGTAGTCATACATTGGCATGGCATCCGAGAGAATAGACTGGAGAATTTCAATAAAAAGCAAACCGAACGATATTTCGATTCCAATATCCACAGGTTGCAAAGACAAAGCGAAGCGAGAGCAAGAAAAGAAAGAGTGTTGTTATTTTTGTGCATTTTGGTTCTGAAGACGATCAAACACGGCAGCCGGTAGAGCTTAGAATAAAGCCTTATGCAAACTGTGGGAGTAGGCACAGCGGAAACCCCCAATTCATACACACAATACGTATTTATGCATTCAACAAAAAACACAGCAGCCCATAACACAATACACAACAGGGCCAAAGTGCCCAGGAACCTCTCTCTATTCATTAACAGGAATATCGATTTTTTTATGCAATGCGAACTCCGTGGAGACATCTAGAAGGCTCACGAATTGGCTTCATTGGGAAGATACATCGCATTAACTACACCAGCTGATCTTCACGTGAACACTGGGCTCGATGAGTGATGTGGCAGTGTTGAAATTAATTCCAACACTCCCCCTTAATTTCAACAGCCACAATACATCTACATAGCTTACAAAAAATCATGGCCTGCTAGTCTAAGTCTCAGCAAGGCTTACATTCAGTTCATGTCAAAGCTAAAAAAAAATCTTACTATTCTTCTCTGCTGCAAGTTGATGTAGCGGCTTCTTTTTCTTTCATTTGCTCCAGACCTTGAACTCAGCATTCTTCTTCACCTTCTTCTTCATTCTCACCTTCTTCTTCATGTTTTCTTCAAGCTCCTTGGGCTTGATTCTTCCATCAATGTCTGCAAATTCTTCAATGGATTTATGCCTTGTGTCTTCATCTTCAATCAGGTTCATAATGCCCTTAACATCATGGGCGAATAATTCAGATTTCTGCATTTTCAATTGCTGGGGTACGGGAATGTTTGGATCCCATATGCATTTTTTCAACTTGTTTTCATCAACCTCTTCAGTGACCAACTGCCACACTAACAACTGATAGTAATGCTCGATCTCTTCAGGACTCCATTTCATAAAAATGTCTTCAACTGGTTTAGCTTCATCCTCTGCATCTTCAATGCAGATTTCTTCATGGATGGTGCTGCTAAGCACTCTTGGCATGTCACAATGCCCATCATTACTGAATTCAAATGCTTCATCTTCCATGCAGCTTTCGATAATCTTGTCAAACTCTGCAATAAAATTATAGTCTTCATCGTGCTTGGGCTTTGCTAGCCACTCTTCAATAAATTTCAAATCTTCATTAAAATGTCTTGGTACTTTGACTGCATGCTCTTGTTCTTTTTCTTTAGCTATTGTAGGCTGATTCTTGCTCTCAATACCCGCACACTCACAAACATCTAAACTGTTAGGAAAAACTTCTGCCTTCATGGGCATGCTCTTCATGAGCTCATCTTCTTCTTCACATTCAGCCTCTACTGGCTGTCCTGCAACTGCTTGAGTTGCTAATTCACCATTTTCTGTTGCTGCTATGGTAGCTTCATCTTCAAGAATATATGGGTTGGCAGCTTCCTCATCTTCAACACCATCTTTGTCATCTTCATCCACTTGTGGCTCTGCACAGTGGGCTTTGTTGTTCTCAAACATATCTGGCTTTGCTTGGCTAACAGAGTCCTCAACCATTTCATGCAAACATTCAACTTCTACTTCAACAACTTTGACTAAGACTGCTGCATCCTTTTCAACTATTACAACAATTTCATCTTCATTTGTGTTTGAGGAAAGTGCTTCTGCTGGTATAGCAGGTTCTTCAACTTCATTATCCACAACTGTGTGGGGTTCACCGAATTTCTCAACAGCTTCTATGGTTGGAGTTTCTACTGCTGCAATGGCAGTTCCATCTTCATATTCATCCACAAGTGCCTCTACACCGTGGGATTCACTAACAGCTTGGATGTCTTCTGCTTCAACTGCAGGATTCTCAACTGCTACTTCTTCAACAGGCCGTGACACTGTTGGCTGCTTGCACATGTCACTCCCCCTTTCACTGAACTCCTCTTCCAAGATTCTCCATGCTTCCTTGGAAGTCTTTGCTGCTGCTATATTGTGAAAAATACTTTCATCCACAGCTTGTTGGATGAGATGCAAGGCTAATTCATGCTTCTGCAATTTTTGGTCTTCTGCTAGGGCCTCAAAAGCCTCTAGATCTAGGGGATGCACACATTCATTTTGAACTAAATACCATAAATCCTCTGCTCTAAGAAAATTTCTCATCTTAATAGCCCAAAACTCATAATTTTTACCTAAAAAATGTGGGGGTACTAGGAGAAATTTGCTGCTCCAATTATCCTGGTTCTCCTCTTGGACTTCAACTATGTTAATAAGCTCCTCTACAATGGGAACTTCTCCATATCTATGTGCAAAATACTTTGCCTCTGCCCTTGCATTTCTTCTTTTGATCTGCTTGAGTCTGCTTTGGTAACCCATTTCTTCTCTTCTTTGTTGGCACGTTCTGTGCTGGCACTTGTCTTCTTCTTGCAAGTCTCCTACTTGCTTCTTCTTCCCTTATCGCCCCCTAAAAAAAAATATAAAATTGCTTGCTGGCTGCAAGACCTGTCAAAAACGCCCCCTTAATGCAAAACACTCTGTTTTTTTTTATTTTCTTGGCTAATGATTCTTTAGTCTTTTCTTCTACTATCGTTTCAACAGTGGCAGGAACGTCTTCCTTACCAGATGCTTCTTCATCTTTTTCGTCAACAACGACCACTTCGGCGGGAGCTTGAGCTACATGTTGTTCTTTAGCAGGCTCGGCCCCCATCTAGGGTTAAAGAAACGATTTCAGAAGGGTTATGCCCGCCTCTGGCAGTCTCAACTTCCTTTTCCCATGCTTTTTTCATCTTTCTTATGATTCAAGCCTCCACAACAAGTTCAAATCCACCCACTCAGAGAATAAACTATTTTTCCTAGCTAAATCACTTCATCCTGAAGACATACTAAACAATCACAAGCTTTTCCATAGTTCGAGTCCATTAGAATTACAGATTCAAGCCTCAGAGGGCAGATGCTTCAAATTTTCGATGAAGAAACTGTTCCAAACGACTCTTGCATGAATATTAATATGCGCCAAATTTTTGTCTTAACCGCACAAAACGCCTTAGGAAAGAAGCTCACTCACTCCACTATGAAACGCTCCTATTCATGGGCTTCCACTCACACGACGGCTATCAATTCGACCCTTTTCCAATGGCGAAGGATTACTTGAGAGATGGCCGCTCAATAGGGATTCCTACTCCGGCCAAGCGTGCTCGTGGTGATCTCCCGCCAGGTGGAATTTCTGGTGATTGTGATGTACCTGGTTATTTACCTGATATGGCAGGTCGATCATTTATACAGGAATCCAACCCTTTTAACAATTCTTTCAGTAGCTATCCTCAGCTCGACTCCTACTTGATTGTAGGGAATACACTCATACACAATTTTAAAAACAAAAACTTCAAACAAAATTTAGGCTTGCAAATGAGTTACCTGTTGGTCCTCTTCTACACATGTAGATAGAACTGTCAACACAGAGCTTCTGCTCGATTCCAGGCTATAGACTTCATAATATTCATCTAGAGAAATTGTCTCACGCTGTAGCTATTAACAGAAATGGTTCAACGCCCTCAGCAAAGGAAGATTACCAACGAAGAGGGTCTCTGCAAAGATGGCTGCATCTATCAAAGGCAACACCAACTCACCCAGCACCAGATATTGGTGGCAGGGGATTTCTTCTTCTCAACAAAACAAAAAACTATGGGCTACGGCCCTCTCCTTTTCCAAGGACACGACCTCCAGTCCTTTCACTCTGTCATCATGGGCTTCAGCCCTCACTTCTCTTCACACAAGCCATCACTTCTCTTCACACAAGACGAAAGGGCAGCTTGAACACACTGCTACAGAAGCTAACCCACGAACTACGATTCCTTTCAGAGAAAAAACGACGTCTTGATACACTGGATAACTTACATTCTATAGCGGGAAGTCTTGGCACCGACACAATTCTATTCTAGCTGAATGGTGGAGATAAACTCAACACCCAGAGGTTCTGCCTTCACAACAGACCTTGCACAACAGCTCACACAACAGCCGGCTCCTTCGTTTAGGCTGGCGGCTTTTGAGATGGCGGAGACTAAGCTCTACGCCATGGTATTGCTCTGATACCAATTGTGGGAGTAGGCACAGTGGAAACCCCCAATTCATACACACAATTCGTATTTATGCATTCAACAAAAAACACAGCAGCCTATAACACAATACACGACAAGGCCAAAGTGCCCAGGAACCTATCTCTATTCATTAATAGGAATATCGATTTTTTTATGCAATGCGAACTCCGTGGAGACATCTAGAAGGCTCACGAATTGGCTTCAATGGGAAGATACATCACATTAACTACACCAGCTGATCTTCACGTGAACATTGGGCTCGATGAGTGATGTGGCAGTGTTGAAATTAATTCCAACACAAACGTCCAAGTCATTTCCCATCATCTTGTCACTACTGTGCAAGCAAGGTATCCGTCCTTTACAAAACTTTCCATATCTATTTTCCCTATAATTAACCTAACAGACTCATCAATTTAACGTTTTGCAGGAAAATTAGTAGACCTCAAGAACATTATTCACACGTCCACAAGGCTGCTGAGAAGTGCAGAAGATGCAGCCATTGGAAACGCATCCTCAAACATTACGAAATTCTGAGTGAGTTTTCAGTCATCGCTACTTTCTTAGTATTTCTTTAAAATCCAGCCGATGAATTTGGTTTAACCAAGTTGTACTATACAGAGAATAAACATTCAGCTTTCTTAAGATTTCGTTAAAATGCAGATGGAGAATTAAATTTAATGAAATTGTAGTTTGCAGAGAAAGACGCATAAGGTTTTTAAATATTAGTCCCTATCACTATCACCAAGCATGTTCTCTCTTCCTTTACCAGAATAGAAAAGACTAATGCCTGTTGTAACTACCGAATTTAGCGTTGTTGGGGTGAGATTTTGTTATACCTTGAGGGCAACTCACAGAGCATAAACCTTCGGCTCTGGACACAACCTAAGACTCTTGCAGAGCTCCAACTACTGGATTGCTTGCAAACTCAAATAAAAGTATCTTCCATAGAAGTTTCTTTCACTGATTCCGATGATCCTGTACATATCAATCTCATTGATAAAGCTCAGATTGATTGGGCGAAAAAAGAAGGGTTTTTATATGCACACTTGGGTGCTATCAAGTTAGGCTTAGGTCCGCTTGTTCGTCCTTATTTGCCTGTATCTTTTTTATGTGTCGCTGTAGATACCCATCATACTAATTTTGCAGATGCCATCATTGGTGGTTTTACTGCACCTTTGCCTAATGGTCCTGCTTTTGGGACTATCTTTCCTAAATATGCAGTCAGTCTCTCTCACTCTCATATCTATGACTTGTTAAAGGCTTATATCCAACCTCAGGGTTTCCAAATGCTTGTTGATTCCAAGATTATCCAGTTAAAAGCAGCTGTCTGTATCCGCTTCGGAAATGATACCTTGCCTTCTCTTCGTTCCACTGTCCATCATAGTTCGCGCTTGCAAAGCATGGTGGAAACTGATACATCTCGACATGCTACTCCTGTCACATTCGATTGGACTGGAATCACTTACCCAGAAGCATGGGAAGTGAAATACAAAGAATTTAGAGATGTCGAGGCTATGAACAGGTTAATCAAGAACAAACCTTTACAATTTGATAGAAATACACATTCCTTCCGAGCACCTGCAGGAAATCCTCCTCCTTGTTTTGGTTTGCCTTTGATTAGGTCTACTTCTCATTCTTCTTATGATAATGCTAGGCTCCAAGCAGCTAGCAATATTCTTTCTGCTTCTTCTTACTGCTCTTCACGCTCTGCTGAACCGTCGTTCACAGGGTTGTATGATACTGAACACTGTGGCCAACATGATGACTGCCCTGCATGTAAAAAATTAATTCAGAAATTGCAGCATCATACAAGAAAGGAACTCCTGTCATTGGGTATGTTTTCCCTACCACGCCAAGGTCATGACATTGAAACTATAACTTCCAGTGGTAGATCTTATATCCCTGGTTGTAACTTACCAGATGTTCCTTTTAGACAATACACTTTTGATGGCCAAATGAAAAAAGAATTTCTGCCTCTAAAATCTTTTGCCCCTGATCAGACCGTGTCTGATGAAATTAAGTTGGCAAATTGGGGAAATCTGCAACAGAATCATACTGCAAGGAATATTGATGATATACATCACGATATTCTTTTTATTAAAAGAAGTTGCATAGAGCAGATAAGTCAAATAGAAGCACTTTCGACAAAGCTTGAATTATTTAATCATCTTCTTCATGATGCAACATAAATTAAAATAAGCCTAGATGAAGCTTCAAATAAAGCATAAAGGAGACTTTCAGTCCTAGAAGATATGCTAACAAAATCTGAAGATCTGAAGAAAAGATCATATACTATTCCAGATCATGTGTTTAGGTTAGCGTCAAAAGGTCATTCTGCTTCTCACAAGAAAAGTGTGTCCCTTGGATAGTTTACTGTTCAAAATGAAGACTCTTTACCTAGTTGGGATTTTGGAGAATCAGAAGCTGAAAAAGTTGAATTAGAAGAATGGATTTGTGAATTCAAAAAGTTTAAATCTGTGGTGGATCCCCAAATTGTTTCTCGACTTGGAGCCCTTGATTTAGGATTCCCTGAAGGATCTTCCTCAAATCAACCACATCCAAATCCACAGCCAAATCCCCGAAGACCTCCTCCATAAGGACCTTCTCCTGCTTTTGATGTACATATGGCAGATGCAAATGCTTCTACTCCTCCTCCTCAAAGATTCCATTTTGGAATCAATTCTATGAATCAATTAATCTCACAGATGCTAGAACAACCTGTTCTAAACATCCAATGCCAGTCAAGAGCTGAGATAAAGAATGCCTTGCAGCTCTTAAGTCAATGGGTCTTATACAAGAAAAATCAAGATAATAATCTCACAGGGCAAAATATTGCAACACAACTGATTGCTGGACTTTTTGGTTTAGCAAGTGAATGGTGGCGTTGGCTTCCTTACGAGTCACGCAATGAAATGTTAGCAGCTGATGACGCCAATGACCAGATCCTAATAGCCCTTGGTAGAGAATTCTATGGCCTAGATCAAGGCGAAGACTATGACCATTTAGCTTCACTTTTTATGTCAGCAAGATTGTGTGATCTTAGCAAAAGAGTAGAATATTTTTGCTACATGTACCAATTATTGATAAACTCAGGTAAATCAGGTGATCCCGCATACTTAAAACATTATCTAAGAAGTTATCTTGGTCATGTCCCAGATGCAGTTGAACAGCATCTCAAAGATAAGAATATTCCTCTGAGAGGAATGTCTTTAGCACAATTGCATGGTTTAATACTTGAGACTTGGTAAGAGCACTGCTTAGAACGTCGAGTCAGTAAGGATTTTAAAAGGCACCAACAAATGTTTTTTGCCTCCTTTTGTAAGGATGTAGCTCAGATGCCCGATTGGGGGTGTGGTGCGCACAACAGAGGACATTTAAAAGGATCCTGTCATTGTAAGAAAGGATTCTATACTAGTGAGCCCAGATATCATCATCCAGACAAACATTAAAAGCATAAGCACAAAAAGAAATACTCTGAAAGGAAATTCCAGAAAAATCCTTTCAAGAGATTTTTAAAGCGACGATCTCGAAAGGGTCGAAAAGATGTTTGTTTTATCTGTGGCAAACTAGGTCACTGGGCTAGTAAATGTCCAAACAGAAAATCCCGTCCGAGGTTAGCAGCCTTCTGTACAGCTTTAGATCCACGATGGTGGGATCTTTGTGAGTTTTCTTTGGATGACCCTGCTCCTCAGGATGAAGTTTTGTTTCTTCTTGATGATTTTGATGAATCTGACTCAACCTCAGACTCTGATTCTGCTGTCTTAGCTAAGTTTGCTCCTTCCTCTTCCTCTGATTCTGAGTCAAAGTCATATGCAAACTTAGGAGGGTGTGAAGTGCCAGAGTTCGATTTCTCTTTAAATATGATGTCTTTCAGTCAACAATCTTCTTTAGAAAAACAATTGGCAGATATAGATATGCAATTAAGTATAGTGCCTATGTATGAATATTTGAAAAGGCAAGATCTGAGAGATGAAAAAAGAAGATTAATGAGTCAGCTTGCAAATACAAAAGGTAAAGAAAAGGTTCTGTCAACACCTTTGGCTTTACAATATAACCCAGTTGATATCTACAGACACTATCCAGACCAAAATGAAGAAAGACAGAGTCACAGGAGTGACAAAGAGAAGTTATTGAGATTGCAAATCAAAGAAAAATAGCAAGCCTCGAGAAATCTTGTTACAAAAATAGAAAGTTTGAAAGAAATGCTCAGAATTGTTATCATGGAAAAAGATCAGTCTTCTGGTGATGATCTAAGCAAACACCTTGAGCAAGCTCTGGTTGACCCTGAAAGAAAGGAAGATTCTCCCTCCTCCTCTCCTCCTCAATCTCCCGTCTCCCAATGTCCAAGTTTGTTAGGAATGTTTCAAGGTCCTAAACTATTTGTAAAGATTTTGTTTTGTGCCCCAGAGTTTATACCCTATACATTAGATTTTATGATAGATTTTGGTTTTCAGTTGAATCTTGCAAAAGGTTTAGCTATCCCTAGCTTTTATTGGGAAAAAGCTAAAGATCATGGTTCAGCCATTGAAGGTACAATGGTTTTCCTTACAGAAAAAGTAGAAGATTTCCCTGTAAAAATATCTAACTCCTCTACCAGTTTATCCTTGTACATATTAGATAGTTTGAAGGAAGACTGTGTAATTGGTTCTGAATGTTTGCATTGTTGGAGTCCATTTTCTATAGACACTGCTAAAATGTTATTTTCTTGTACCATTAATAACCAACCTGTGATTTCTCCCTTGTCTTTTACTCCTTCCTACCGTTGTAAATCCTCATTTCCTATTCCTGTTCCAAAACCTAGCATTGCAGCTTTGAATAAAATGGAAAGAGTTGTGGCTTATGATGAAAGCCATAAGGAAAAGTCTCTTGCAGCAATAACTGAGAAATTGATCAAAGATTGCTGTTCAGAAAGCCCCAATGCTTTCTAGAAAAGAGAGAAGTATTTTGTTTCACTTCCATTTGACCCTCTTCAGAAGATCAAACCCTTGAAAGCCTCTGCTAGGATAATGTCACCTTCTGAGAGAGAATTTTGTGCTGCAGAAATAAAGGATTTGCCGAGTAAAGGATTGATTGAATCATCAAAGAGCCCATGGTCAATTGATTGAACCATCAAAGAGCCCATGGGCATGTAGAGCCTTTGTGGTAAATAAGCATTCAGAACATAAAAGAGGTAAGCCCAGACTTATGGTCAACTATAAACCTCTGAATGCAGTATTGGAGAAAGTTCAGTATCCTCTCCTTGATAAATCAAGTCTTTTGCAAAGGATTGCTGGATGCTCTATCTTTAGCAAATTTGATTTGAAATCTAGTTTTTACTAGATTGGAATAAATGAAAAAGATCGTTTTAAAACAGCTTTTGTGGTCCCTCATGGACAGTATCAGTGGAAGGTTATGCCATTTGGAATAAATAATGCTCCCTCTGAATTTCATAAAAGAATGGAGGACATATTCAGAGATAAGCAGTGGGCATTAGTTTTCATAGATGATATGCTCATCTGCTCCAAGAATTTACAAGAACACTTGAAGCACTTAAAATTGTTTTATGATTTGGTCTATAAGCATGGATTAGTCCCGTCCCAACCAAAAATGGAGATAGGTAAAACATAAATGGATTTTCTTGGCTTTAAGATTCAGAAAGGTCAAGTGGTTTTACAAAAGCATTTTCTTTCTGTTTTCAGTAATTTTCCTGACCAAATATTAGAGAAAGTGCAGCTTCAGAGATTTCTTGGTAGCCTGAATTATATAAGACCTTTTTACAGAGGGCAAGCAATAGATATTCATGTGTTGTAGCAGCGTTTGAAGAATAGCACTCCAAAGTGGTCTAAAGAAATGACTGTGGAAGTCCAGTCAATAAAAAGAAAAGTGCAGAATCTCCCAGCATTGAGCCTCCCTCAAGGCACTAGTCAGTTGGTAATAGAAACTGATGCTTCATCCAAAACATGGGGTGGTGTGTTAATTGAGATCATTAACACCATGGAAAATATTTGTGGCTATGCTTCTGGTTCCTTCAAGTCTGCAGAACTTAATTACCCAAGTAGCCATAAAGAGATTTTGGTTGTGAAAAAGAGTGTGCAACATTTTATTTTATTTCTTAAGCCTGTAAAGTTTGTTATTAGAACAGATTTGAAAATAATTCCAGGTATCTTTAAAAATGAGAACCCGATGGCAGAAAATAGTAGTAGAATTTTGAAATGGTTTGTTTGGTTAAGTAGTTTTGATTTTGAAATTGTTTATAAGCTCGACTATCTGAATTGTTTGGTTGATATGTTAACCAGAGAACAGTCTCAGCCTGAAGAGTCCAAGCCAGCTTTAAATATGTTTACTCCAGGTTCTAGTTCCAGTTCTGGCAAAGGAAAAGGAAAAGCTCCTAATGAGCTTGTTTATCAACCCAAAGAGTCCCTGTTCTTGAAGCCATGGGATGACTCTGTTGCTCCTGAAGAACGAAAACAACTTCTAGATTTTGCTGACAGAAGAGAAGCTGAGCGGTATTTGGATTTGACACTGATCAAGCAAATCCAAGAAAGTCCATTGAAAATTCATATCATGGAGCGCTGGGAAAGATCTGCTTTCCAAAGTTTTCAGAATGCCAGAGAAAAGTTAAAGTAATGCAAAGAACTATGGATAGACTGTAATTTTGAAGGAGAAAATGATGATGAAGTCTGGTATGTAGATATTGGTGCTGGTGATCTAACATGGACAAGCTATAATTTGATCCTGCAATTTTGCAGAGAAGAGAAGTCCATGGTAATTTGTGGTGACCCAGGAACTCTCAGGAATAAAACTTGGTCCGGTTGGACGGAAGTGCTTTTGGATAAATTCTGTCCTCGTGTTGACTAGGAAAACAGAAGAGCCCACTTCATTCTGCATCTGCAAGCAGATATGGAAGTTTCACACTAGAACCATCAATGGTTCAAGTTCCTGTTGAGACACCATGGAGGACGATACATGCCGCTTCAACATACTTTGTTCATCAGGAAAAAGTTTATAAAAAGAGATCATGAAGGGAAAATGATATATTCCAAAGTTCATACAAGACAGCTCCCACTGAACTTTCGGGTGGAATCACTTTTTGTAGGAGAATATCTTTGTCCAGCAAATCCTATCTTTAAAGGATCCGATGTTGAGAGATACTTCAGCAGCGATCTCTATCCTCCTGTACCACTTCTTGATGACTCCCAGCCGTATGAAGATGACTATGACAGAGCACTTAGTGATGAAATCTGTGACGAGATTCTCCACGGATTTGACTGTACCTGCGGTGGGATTATGATCGGTGATTGTGAAGTTTGCCTGTGCACTGAAGGCCGTGATCCATATTCTCCGTAAAGAATGTCACTTTTTTTTAAAAGCCGTGGTGGGCTGGTTTGCTCCACTATTGTAATAATGAGATGCTTTGTAGGCCATGCTTGTCGGCCATTTGTCTTTTGTATTCCGTAAAAGTCGATTCGGGTCCCCATATGTCACTGACCACTAAGGGACGAGATAACAATCGTGATTTCCCCGAATCTTTGCTTTTGACCGCCATTTGCCGGTCCTTGCTCGCCGGGTAACTGGTTGAGAGTTGTATAAATAAGAGACCCTCGGGATCATTTGAATCATCAAGTCTTAGAGTTTGCAAGCGTTCCAGTAGTTGGAGCTCTGCAAGAGTCTTAGGTTGTGTCCAGAGCTAAAGGTTTATGCTTTGCGAGTTGCCCTCGAGGTATAACATCGCATCAAAACACCCAAGCTCAGTCTGTGCATAATGTGTGGTGTGTATTAGGATGCTAGTAGGCATATTTCAGTGTCTCCAGGTAGTCTCCGAGTATGATTCAACTCTGCAGATTTCCAAAGGTAAAAGAGCCGGAAACATTGTGCCTAGGCATATAGATCGAGTCGCAGTGATGAGCTTCGCACTCCGAAGCCAATCTGCATGAATGTAATGAGCTGTTGCTATTTTCAATAAAATTTCTGATGTGAGCAAGCAATAAAGATATTTGAAAGGCGTTTGGTAAATCTTAATTTCAGTACTGTTGTCCAGGGTAAAAGGCTACCGTTTTTCTCTAAGTGTGACTTAAATGTCTTCGAGTCTTTAGTAGGATTTCATTGGCGAAATCTTTTCACTATGTGAAATATTTTCTATATGCTTGCTTCTATTTTGTTGTGTGTTTTCTCATTCTGGTACTGAATTTTATGAAAAAATTTCGTTTTTCTTCACGGTTTTGGTTTTGCCTTTAAATTTCGTTTTTCTCATTCAACGTCTTTAAATTTATTTTCCCTTAAAAGCAGGAACAAATCATATGTATTTTTATGGTCTTAATTTCGAATGATTTGCAGTGCATACCGACGCCGGCATTGTGACAATGCTCGTTGGAAACAAGTGGAATCTAAAGGAGGCAAGGGGAGGTTCTGGTAGATGACGAAATGGCACTTGCCCAGTCTGAAAATCTGTTCTTCATGGAAACATCTGCGCTGGACTCTACAAATGTGTCGGTTGCTTTCCAAACAATAGTCAAAGAGATCTACAATGTCACGAGCAGAAAAGTATTGTCGTTTGACGAGCAAAAGCCAGAGACAACGTTAACTAACAGAAGAACGTTGAAATTGCATGAGAGCGAATACCAAAAGGCTTTATTGAATGGGTTCCGGTGCTGCCCTGGCTGAGACATAGAAATCCAAACAGCGATTTGGAGGTACGGTAGCCAATTTTATTGCTTTTCCATATACAGAGCCCTGTTCTTTGTTTTTCGAAATCAATCTTCTGATCAGGTCCGGAGTGGGCAAACTCTTAGCTCCTTTGGACAAAGGGTTATCCGGAGATTGGGGAATTTGGGAAACTTGTTAGGTAAAGCCAACTAGTGATCTTAAAAAACTATTTATTAAGAGGAGTTACCGAGGTAGGTAGAAATTTGAGTGTTACAGATTGGAATAATATTATTAAAAAATCTCCGTTTGTTTCAGACTGTCTCCGTTTAATTCGAGAAACGAAGCTTTAACACTTTCAACTTGCTACGTTTTCATTGAGAAGAAGTACAGGAAAATACTTACCGTGTAAAGAATGGAACGAAAATAAAGTAAACATCTTTTTCTCATGGAATGTAAGTATATACTTTCTCTTACTTTTAAATCATATCCATACCAAATTTTTCAATGGAAAATGTCATCCACGGTTTTTTCGACGGTGCTGCTTCAGTCGGGCAGCATGGTGCTGCTATGGTAATCTTTGTCTCTCATAGGAAAAGATTTTCATTATGATGGGCTGCCGTGATGGGACGAACACTAGAGCCGAGTTAGTTTGTTTTACGGGGATTCTTTTTGTGCTCGGGAAAAAGGCCTAAGGATCAGGAATGTCTATTGCGACTCCAAGGCTGTTATAGACTGAGAACGAACAAATCCTTCCTACTGGTGGATAACTTGGATCAATGGTGTGCTAGGGATTCAGAGTTTAAAGATGGGTTTTCAAACTTGTCTTTTTTTGGAAGGGGGTTCTCTTCTTTGAAAAATCTGAGGATTTCATTACCATTGAGGAACGCACAGTAACTGGGTATTGCATATTGATGGCTTTGTATGGGACCTCAGCTGTGGTTCTTTTTTAGTTGACTTTGTATTTTTTTTGGAGCACAGTTGTCATAGTATACGATAGTGTGGATCTCCTTTTAGAATATAGTACTTGCCTATGTCCTCTTTTTTCTAGGTTTCTTATATGTTTTTTATTAACTAGAGTAATTTTGATTTTTTTTTTCAGTGAAAAAAGCATATTGATAATCACATACAACTCCAAAAAAAGTATAAAGTACTAAATACAGTCTATATCCTAACAAAATACTATACCATCAAGTAATGGCCTTCACACAGGTTGAACCAGATAGACACTAGGTCTTCTCGATCATTGAGACTTCAAATTACAAAATATGTCTACTGTCCACTATAAGTTAATGAGTTCGAAACAAAAAACAGAAGAAGAATCAAAGCATAATGTTGTATGATCCAGCATTAATCACCATATGATCCCAACATTCCTCCCAAAGCACATAATCCTCTACCCCTTCCAGTGCCAGCTTTGATAGTCGATCTGCCTGCTCATTATGTTCATGAAAGATATGCTCCAAAGAATAGGAACAAAATGCCCAAAGTTCATCTTTGACTCTTCTGCACGAGCCATCAAGTTCCAATACATTAATGTCAAATTCTCCCCTAGCCCATTTGATGGTGACCCGTGAGTCACCAAAGATTTTGATACATGGAAGCCCAAAGATATGTGCAACCTTGACAACACACCATAAGGCCAACAGCTCCGCCTTCATATTCGTACCTCTTCCACATTTAAGACGGAGTAAAAAATGATGGTGTTGATTAATAATAATCACCCCTCCAGAACCACAATTTCCAAAGCTAGCAGCACCATCAAAAAATAGAACAGGTTCCTGTAAATTATACTGGAACACACCAATATTCCTCTGGATAGAAACGACATCCTTTGATTGATATTGCAGAAACTGTGAAAGTATGACGTTGTATGTTCCATAAAAATCAGGCAGATGTTCTTCAAAGGTAACTTTGTTTCTCATGGACCACACAGCCCAACACAAAAAGATCGACAGTGTATCATATGGTTTACAATGCTGCATCCAATCTTTTAGACATGCATCCAGAGTGAGTCCCTGCCAAACATGACCAATACCAAAGACATGATAGAATTTTTCCAGAAGTGAAACAGTAAAAGGACAGTCAATAAAAAGATGCAAGACTGTTTCCATATGAGACTTGCATAAGATACATCGATTGGGCCCGACCCATCCAATCAGAGATAAATTAAGAATAACTTTGAATAGCTAGTTACTATTTTTTTTATTAATTTTTTTTTTTATCCATATCTTCCCTTTATTTACTTTGAAAAGTGATATGATTTTTTTAAATAATAAATATATGATTTACTTTTATTTTATTAAAAGAAAAAAATCATATTCATATGTCCTCCCTATTTTATTTACTTTGAAAAGTGATATGATTTTTTTAAAATAATAGATATATATTTTCCTTTACTCACCTATTAAGTGATGGGAAAAGTATGATAATTCAGTACGAGGAGATAGAGTAGCGAGGTTTACTGGGGAGAGATATGTGATTGATTAAATATTTAAAAAAGAAATTAAATATTTTGAAAAAACAATTTTAAAATTAAAAAAAATTGCATTTTAAAAAATTGATTTACTTTATACTTATAAATTTCTTTTTTTTAAAATAATATTAGTCCCTCTTAAACATTCTTATGACTATTTTTAAAGAATTTATTTTCTTCATATATATAGGTAAATAATAATGAAACAAAAAGAAATATTAATTAAACAAGTAAAATACTAATGACAATTAAAACTAAAACCATTCTACAATTGGAAGTTAAACATGTTATGCACGGGTTACATGAAGTCACATCATTTGTATATATAAAAAAATAATAATTTCAACTTCTATTATTTTGTAAAGAAACTCATTTTTTATAAACTAATACATAATGTTGAAATAATACAAATTAGAAATGCCCTTAAATTTCTCTATCACTATGAAGTATGACAATTAAAACTAATCAATCCCTAGAACCATTATACACTTGGATGCTAAACATGGCATGCATGGGCTACATGAAATCACACCATTTGTATACAAAAATATAGATAATTTCAACTTCTATTTTTTGTAAAGAAATTGGTTTCTTATAAACTAATACATAATGTTGAAATAATAGAAATAAGTCTTCATTTCAAAATACATCTAGGCCATAATGTGTGGAGGGGTTTCCACACTAAGAATAGAGCATGAATTTTCCATTCACTTATAAATTGGGATTCTTACCCATAAATCTATGACTAGTACTCATGAACACATTCTATAATGTTGAAAACCATTTCTAAATAATGAGATCTTGGACTCTGCCTAAGGATCTCATGGAAACAACCAATTAATTTTTTTTATTATTATTAGGAAAGACTCACCCTAATCCCTCTATAGGACAAAGGTAGATTAGACAGTTGAATCAAGATTATCTCATAGCTAGGCACATGGACACCACTAAAGGTCTTGCAATAATTGATTAAGCAACATCATCGCAACAATAATTACACCTTTGTGATAGATTTAGGAAAATGGTGAAGGCCCACAAGATTTAAGTAAAGAGTCTATGGAATTTAGGAAATAAAACAATAGGAATTCAATAATTTGGGCTCTTTCAGATGTTTTCATAGGAGAAACACTATTGTAAATCACATAAAACATCAACGCACTTAATATCTCCTCCTAATGAAAAAAAATTCCAATAATTATAGTGCCAACAAGTAACAATATGCAAGGAGGGATTTCACATACAATAACATGACCTAACATATATATACGCATTGATGCTCAAAATAAAATGTTGCCCACATTTTAGAACACATCCATATACCATGAGAACTCAAGATAAAATGTTGCCCACAAACCAGTGCATATTGATACACCGTGAGAATTCAAAATAAAATGTTGCTCAAAATGTATAACATATACATGCATCATGAGAACTCAAAGTAAAATATTTCCCATTATCTAAAATATACCCATACACCATGAGATTGACCCAGTAAATTATTGCTTATGAATTAGAGCATATCCATATACAATGAGAACTCAAGATAAAATGTTGTCGACCATCTAAAGAATAGCCATACACAAACTCTTAACATTTACCATCAAAGTAGTTCGTAATAAAGTATCATAACCAACTCCACCAATGAACCACTTTAAAAGTGACTACCTAGTGATAGGATAAGTCCATCCACATTGCAATACCTATGCACACAATTGTCTTATGATGAAGCAGGTGGCCAAAAGTTCAATGTTTCCCACGAATCTAACTCTTAATATTTTCCATCAAAGAAAAGTGTAGAGAAGGCTCATAACAAACTCCACTAACAAATCACTTTAAAGATGACTCATTGGTGGCAACCTAGGTCCATTTTCATTGTAGTACGCACACACCCAACAACATTTTGGTGAAGTTGTGACTTAGGAGGCCAAACATTGTCCAAGGTCAAACTCTTAATATTTACCATCAAAACAGTTTGTAGTGAAGGCTTATATTAATGGATAACTCTACTAACTTTCATTTGGCTTTGTTTGGAGAATAAGATCTTTCCATGGGATAATCTTATGAAGAGGGGGTTTTCTAGACTTAGACGCTACTCTTTGGCTTTGTTTGGAGAATAAGATCTTTCCATGGGATAATCTTATGAAGAGGGGGTTTTCTGGACTTAGACGCTAATCCTTATGTCGCGATGAAGGTGAATCTATCTCACATTTATTCAATCAATGCTCTCTTTTTAGATCTATTTGGGAGGATGTTGGGGCTCTTCAACATCACCGGGATGGGTGGATTGTTTCAAACTTTCAAGATTGTTGTTTTAAATGGTTTCATTCATCTGTTAAATTCAAGGAATTGCCACTATTTATTATATGGGAAGTTTGGAAGGCCAGAAATAGGGCAAATTTTGAAGATATTAGACCATCTGACTATCTTGTATGATCGAAAGTTATCTCCTCTTTTCTTACTACTTTAAGAAGGAGCCTAAAAAGAAACTAGAATTCTTAAGATGCCTTGGGTGGAGGAAAACTCAACAGTTGGATTCTTTGATGGTGCGGAGTAAGATGGTTGTTGCAGGGTTGGTATGGTGTTACAAGTGAGGATACATCATCAGATAAGGTTGTAGATGGGGGTTGGGAAGGGCTCAAATACAAAGGCAGAACTTCTGACGCTTTGGGGGTTACTTTCGGCTGCTAAGCATAGAGGAATATTCTGTATCAGGATTTTCGGTGAGACTTGCGCGGTGATTGATCGGGCATGGGGATCTTCTAGAATCCAGGCCATACATCTTGAGCAGTGGGTTGAGAGGATTAGAGACTTGCTTGGGGGTTTTCTTCTATCTCTTTTTCCCACATTTTTCAGGGAACTTAATCAACAGGGCGATTCCTTATCCAAACTCGCAATCGGGCCTATGGATGGTTTTATCCACTATGTTGACATTGTCAATGACAATGTAGTGCATTCTGGATCCTATTTTGTTTTTTTATGCCATTAGGCTTTTTGTTAGCTATGATGCATTCTGCTATCTTTTATTTAAATGATTGTTAACTGTTCTCATTTTTTAGCGGACAAGGCAACATTTTGTAGTCTGAAGTATAACAGTGGAAATATGTAAACTTTGTTTATATTGACACGCTCCTGATTTCATCTATGTAACTTTGATTATATATATAATAACAAGTTACAAATTTTCATGTTTGAAAAAAAAGTGAAAAACAATGTACTTAATTGTTTGAAAACAATCATTACGCAGGAACAATTGTGAGTGAAGAGGAGCTGTGTTAAACGAATTTGAAACTTGACGTTTCGATCCCTACTCTGGGATCATCATCAAGAGACAGACAGTTGGCAGGCTTCAAACTGTCTCCGGATGATGATCCCAGAGTAGGGATCGAAACGCCGAGCTTCAAATTCATTTAACGCAGCTCCTCTTCACTCAATGTACTTAATTCCTTTATCAAAAGGTTAAATTTTCATAGGGAATATTTGAGCTATTCGCCTTTCCAACTCTTCACTTGAGCCATTCAAATTATTACAATATCCATATTGATCTCCATCCATGTTGCTTTGTAATAGGTATATAGAATGATTTTGAAATAATTAATTTCCCTTAGATTACCTTTGCTAAAAAAGAAAAATGTTGTCCACAAACAATCAATGAGACACATCAATAGACCATGCAATGTTTACTCCTTTGATAAATCCATCCCTTTTAGCTTTTGCTAGTAATCTTCATAGACGGGCTTTGCTACTATTAAAAACACAAGTTGGCTTTGAAGTTGTAATTTTGTTTGCCTATAAGTATGACATTTTGTTTACTAAATGCCAGTCTAGCCATGCATATAGAACGCTTTCTATCATTAATATTTTTTCACAAAATATCAAGTGGATATCTTATTTTCCAGGTTATGAGTATTTTGGAACACCTCTTAAAGCAGAAGCTAGATTCTTCAGAGGGTCCGTTGTCTAAAGTGTAAATGGACATCGAGATTTGGCATATGGTGAGGTTTTGTAATGGACAATGTACATAGCCATGTCAATAATGAAGAGTGGTTTTAAAGTCTTTTAACTAATCACCAAATCTACATGTAATAGGATATCGTTTTGTACTTCAATTTGTTTTTGACAACTTTGTGTAGTTGTTTTTGTAATTGAGCAATGTACCAATGGAATGGACATATAAAGTTATGGTGATTTTTATTTCACGAGTTTGTATTATGCCATAGTAAATCCATAAATATTAAGAAAATGGAAAAAATGAAAAAAAGATTGGCATCCCCATTTGCTAGTAAAGCCATAAATATTAAGACAATGGAAAACATGGAAAAAAGATTGGCATCCCCATTTGCTAGAGCAATGGTTGGGCTTATTTTTATTTCACAAATATTCTATATTTTGGAAAGTAGTCTTAATAAGATTGTTTTAACAATTAACATTTTTCCATAACATCAATGCATAAGCTGAATTTGATATCAAGAAGAAAATCAAATGAATAATTTTGTTAACTCAATAACATTATTATTATTTTTAAAATTGATAGTTATTGCATAAGTTGAATTTGTTATCAAGAAGAAAATCAAACGAATAATTTTGTTAACTCAATAGCATTATTTTTTTGTTTTTTGTTTATAAATTGATAATTATTGATTAATATTATATTGTTTTTTGCTCTTATATTACAAGGCCGGGACTAAGCTGCACGCAGCTCTTGTTTTTGTAAGAGGCTTTTTAGCCAGTGTTGAAAGCTTGAGTGTGAGAGGCTTTATGATTGAAAGCCTAAGTCTCTTCTTGAAGCAACATGAAGGATGGAGGCATTTTTGTACCTGTGAAAGCATATTTTTTGAAGACTGAGGTCCTCCTTGAAAATGTGTTAGTGTAATTTATAATAAGTTAGTTTAATTAAATTAATTTAATTAAAATATCAATGGGTGATCTTATTTATATAGTTGATATAGTAGTAGTTCGGTCATCCTTATCATTGTTGTTGCCATCATTAATTTAATTAAAATATCGATAAATGATCTTATTTATCTAGTTGATCTAATTAAAATATTATATTTTATTTTAATTAATTAATTAATTTATTTATAATCTAATTTATATTCTTAAATGTATTTAAAAATTATTTTACATTATTTTTATTTTATTTTTTATATTTAATTTTGAGATTAGATATATAACTTTATAAATTTTCTTAAAAAAATAAAAATAAAATGATCATAATTATATATTAAAATTTATATTTTACTATCAATTCTATTTTTAAATAAATAAAAAATAATATAATTTATAATATATTTTTATTTTAATAAATTATATTATTACCTCTACTCTATGTATATAAATATATAATATAATTTTTTTTATATCAACAATTTTAATTCGTCGAATAATCGAAAGACTACTACTATCATATCATTCAACAAGTCAATGACTCAACTATTATTAATAGAGGCTACAACTTAATCAAACCAACAATTAAATCGTCAAATAATCGAAAGACTACTACTATCATATCATTCAACAAGTTAATGACTCAACTATTATTAATAGAGGCTACAACTTAATCAAACCAACAAAACCAACAATTAAAGTCAATAAACTTAAATGGTAATATAATCCTTAACCCAACATATATTGGCATTGGCTCCAAATGATGAATCAAACCAACAGTTAAAGTCATTAAAGTTAACTTGGGAATATAATACTTAACCCAGCATATATTGGCATTGGATCCAAATGATGAATCAAACCAACAGTTAAAGTCATTAAAGTTAACTTAACCCAACATATATTGGTATTGGCATTGGCTCCAAATGATGAATCAAACCAACAATTAAAGTTAACTTGGAATATAATACTTAACCCAACATATATTGGTATTGGCATTGGCTCCAAATGATAAATCAAACCAACAATTAAAGTCATTAAAGTTAACTTGGGAATATAATACTTAACCCAACATATATTGGCATTGGCTTTTTATATGATTACAATTAAAAAAAAAGCGAATCGAAGTTCGAAGTTCGTCCTAAAAGAATTCGCTAGCTATTATCATTGGCATAACAAGAGGACTGCACTTCCTAAGTCAACAATGCCTCCAAACCTAATCACAAAAATAATTAATAATTAATATAATATAGATAACATTAAAATTTAAATGAGAAAGTTAACATCAACAAAAAAACCAAAATCAATTTGGGAGTAAGGTTATTATGCTTAGAAAAGGGTTTGTGGTTACAACAGCTCGAAAGAATGTTGGATAATAATAGAGCAAATCCAAAAGCATCTTATAACTTATCCTTCTTATGGAAAAATAGAGCAATACAGACTATCCTATCCTCCTCATAGAAGTGAGTCTCTTCCCCATCGAGGACATGACTATGGCTAGGTACCTAATGTACAAGAATGAGATAAACAACAAGGAAGACATTATGCCTCCTAAGATTCCTTCAACTCAAATCAAAATCATAATGTATTTTTAAGAATATCAACATCTCTAAAATAAAAGCAAAATCTCACGAGCTTCATAGTGATATGAGTTGTTGGTCAATTCCTAAAACATGTTGGTCAATTCCTAAAACATATTGCGTCAAAAGAACTTGTCATCTAAATGACATTAAGAGGATTAAAGATAAAAATCACATCTTCCTAACTCATCAAAATTATAATTGTATACTCATATTAAATGACAATTTAAAAATATTTGTTCTAATATTAATTTCTTAATATTTAAACTCATCAAAATTATAGTGATTTAAAAATATTTTACTTAAATTTTTTAAAATACAAAATAAAATTGTCAAACAAATCACATAATTTCTCAACTTTTTAAAAATTCTTTCACTAAATGCTAATAACCACTATCACTCTCACTTATTTTTGACCTCTGATGTTAAAAATGGATAATAACCACCATCACTCGTATGTATTTGTTAAGAATGGATAATGAATTTTTTTGTTAAGAATGGATGATGAAAAGGAAAAAAAAAAAAAGAGATTGAATACTTTGATAAAAAATTAAAATTATAAAAAATAAAATATTTTTTTTCTACGTAAATAAACACAATCCATTAATTAAAATAAATCACATTAGTACATTTTCTATTTGCTTTATTTTA
Source organism: Larix kaempferi (assembly GCA_027924585.1). Lineage (NCBI taxonomy): Eukaryota > Viridiplantae > Streptophyta > Pinopsida > Pinales > Pinaceae > Larix > Larix kaempferi. The sequence continues at coordinate 4,399,923 of BSBM01000717.1, read as the reverse complement.
CATTTTGGTCAACCCATTAACCACCAACAGTGCTGAGAGAAAACTGATTCTGTTTGTGGGAGCAGTATAAGGGACAACTAAATTTGGATTTAGGTAGTTTTAAAATACAGCATTCACTATCCCCCACGTACAAATAAAACAGGCGATAAAGCCAAAAACCCAAATAAAGAAAAGAGAAAGGGTCGGTATAAATGCGTATATAAGCAGCTCCGTGAAGCCACCACCTAGCTGTTGTTCTGCTGGGTTGTTCCGTGTCGTAATTGGTGGGCAGGAACCAAGGTACCATTCGTATTCCCAGTAGGTGTACAGGTGTTAGTTGTACTGTCCTTTCCTGGTTGGCCCGGTGGGCTTAAGGAGTGCTTGGTATAATGGTTTACAGTGGGGAACAAGGGTTCTAAAGATAGCACAGGGAGTGAGGTTAGCTGAAATTACATGATTACTAAAATTATAATTTTCAAAAGCAAATTTAACTTGAATGGATAAAAAATCTACAGCAAAACTGAGGCGTTTTGGTTGCTTTTTATCTTACACGCTCTTTGTGAGCCCTTGCCAGTTGCCACTGCTCCATAGGACAAAATAAAAGGAAACAGAAAACCATCAAATGAAGACAATTCAAGCTACTTACACCACTGGGAAAACGTGGACAAAATATTCCTTTGCCAAACACAGTACGACAAAAGGGTCATTAAGAAGCGATATGGTGACTTTCATACACGACTACATGTAGCGGCCTTTTAAGACGTTAACTTAAGACAATTGTCTTTTACGTCTTAAAACTTCTTCCCTTTATTTATGTAGGGCCTACCAATTAAAGATTTAACCTTGATTTCCAAGTTCAACGTGAAAATACTTTCCAATTCATGCTTATCCGCTCATTTCCCACCTTTGGAGGAGGGCGCTCTTCGTTAATGGTGCTGATCTCAAGCCAGAAAACCTTTTCATTTGGAAGCTCATAGGACAGGCGCGCTCTTCGTTAATGGTGCTCTCAACCCAAAAAATATTTTCGTTTGGACAGTCTCTTCGGTTCATTTGGACAGGCTCTTCGTTAATGGTTCTTTCAACCCAGAAAACGTTTTCAGCATAGTCTCTTCGCCAAGCTGGATTTCTCGTATCTTTCAGGAAGATTGAGATCAGATTAGGGGTCGTATAGTCTCCGAGCTGCTGCATCATAAGCCACGGCGGCTTCTTGCGTCGTGGCAAAGGATCCGAGCCAGAGCCTGGTTCATTTCTTCGGTGCTTGTATTTCAGCAACTAATTTCCCCCAAATCCGCTTCCTCACGCCTCTCTATTCGCAGGTTTCATTCTCATGAGCGGAGATGGGGTTTTCCCTCACGTGGAATAATGTAGAAGAATGACTCAGACCTGTTCCTTCAGCCCCTCAGCTATACCGACACTTGGACAAGGTCATGCATATGAGATGCAGAGCGTGATGGAATCAAGGTTCTGGCGATGGAGCAGTGAGGGTGATTGTCAACTTCATAATCGAATTTCGGTAAGACCCAGGAGTAAACGCTGGAGAGGCCAAAATTTCATGGTAAACCCATCAGGCCGCCGGTGAGCATCTATGTGGGTTGTTGCGCTGTTTCTGGAAAATATTTTGGCCATAGAGGCCAACATTTGCCGGTATACCCGTCATGCCGCCGCTGAGTAGCTGTGTGGGCAAGGTATGGCAAGTGCCTCCGCCATTGGCCATGATAGCGAATCCGCTGCAGTTTTTCATATTCAAATACCTGTGGGTGGGCAAAGAAAGGATTGGCTGAGTGGTATGCATGCACTCCAATGCTTGGAGGCCAAGAGATTTGAAGAGGAATCTTGCATCTTGAGCCTGTGGGTGGGTATTTTGTTCTTTCTCTCATGTATGTCCAATTTTCATTGTGTTATTTGGAAATTTTGTACTAATTTATGCGTCACTCTACATTTTAGGCCATGGTATGACCGAACATGTGGCGAACAGAGTGGTGGTTCTTCTCAGTGCAATCCGCCTAAGGACGGTGAGCTTATTCAATCTATAATCCCTCTTTCATGATATATTTATGTGTTTGTTAATTTAAAATCGGTGGCATTGTAGGATGCAGCCACAGTCAGACTGTCAATCACTACAGGTAATTCTAATCATTATTATTTTAAGATTATGTTTGAGCATTAGGGTTTGTATTTTCTAGGCATTTTTTATTTAATGCAGGAGATGAAACGAAACCCCATTTTTTAGCAAAGGATCGGTGTAAAACATTCTTGTCCTGTGCTTATGATGGTGTGTGCAGTTTCAAATCCATGCTTGATTGGAGTGGACGGGGAAATATTATGTTTGTGACAGACCTAGGGAGCACCACCCGGACTTATATCGATAGCAGGAAGTTTCAACCTTGATAGTGACTCCTGTTTCTCACGGAAGTTCCTTCTCTTGGGTGCTAGAATGGTAAGAAGAAGAATATATGTGCTAAATTTATCTCTTCAATGATGGTTCATATTGGGTTGTGTACCTATTCATTACCCTGCTGGAGATTTCCTTCTCTTGGGTGCTAGAATGTTAAGAAGAAGAATCTTTGTGCCACATTTATCTTTGCATTAATGGTCTTTAGTGCCTAGGAGCTCATTTTTGGGTTGTTTGTTTAATTTTGGTGTTGGTTTCCATTCTGGCCTTATGTGAAACTTATAGCCATAGGTTTCCTGGTGCTACCCATGTCTAATGGGGCAAATTATGTGTATGAGAATCTTGTGAGGTCATACCTTCTAAACCCCAATACAAGGTCAAGTCCCACTCATTCATTGTTGAACATGATAAAACCCTAGTGCCAAAGTTGTGCTGAACACTATGTTCAACAATATGGATCATATGCACTTGTTGTATGTTATTCCTCCATGAGAGCCATATATAGTCCATGCCAGCTTGATGACCAGCACTGGCTAAGTTCTGTACTTATTTATCATCTTGTTTATTTATGATTTTTTTGGTCAATAGATGAACCTGCACCAGCCTTTGTTATTTTCATAATTGGGAATTTGTCAAATGATACATAGGTTATCCTAGAGAACCTAAGGAGTGTTTTGAGTCTGTATCTATGCTATACAAATGGGGGAGAGCATGTTAGTTGGGATGATTGCATGTTAGTTGGGATGATTTAATGTGTGGAATGGAGGTCCATTTTACTGCTCTTGCCATTTATAAATTTTGATGCTAAAATGGATATGACTTCCCAGAGGAAGATCTAGAATCCAACCCCTTTTACATTCCAAATGATAAAATATATAGATGTTAAAATAAGTAAACTCTTTCTCAGCTTCTAGGAATGAATTCTATCCGAAATAAATTAAATATCTGATTTATAGCAAAGAATCTGGAAATGCTGAGATTGAAAACCTTGATTATCTGGAAATGATTACTCTTTGCCTTGAATATTCAAATGTTTCCCTTAAATATGGGATCTTTGCTAAAAATAGATTATGCAAGGTTAGAAAGATCAATGCTCCAAATTGTTGATTTGTTCATATTATCCAGAAATAAGGGATTTTAATTAATCCTTATCCTTTTATTGCAAGCTGCTTGGCCACCTGTTTTAGAAGCCTCCTCTTTATTCCACAATGCCTTATCAATCGTTTCTTCACTATGTAACAATATACAAAATTTAGACCCCTCGTATCAACCGGCAATAAAATGAAGAATACTTATTGAGAAACTAATAGAATGGGATAGGTCATATGGAAGTGTCCATTAGAGATATTCAATATGCAAGCAAAATAAAAAACACACTTTGCCAAGAAACTTTTCGTGACATTAGTCTTCTTCTGATGCAGTATCTGAGTCTGAAAGTGGTGAAGCAACATGAATGCCAGATATTGTTTTATGCAAATGAAGCAGATCTTGAATTCATAGTAACCACTAATGCTAGTGCTGAAGTAGATCCATTAAAACTCTGTCACTTATCATTTAATTGCCTCCATACTTTGTTTTATGCTTCAAAATGTTGGAAATTTGATATTTGATCGCTAGTTATCTATCCAAAATTTCCATTTAGTATGTGCTTTAGGAAAACCTAAAATTTAAACTTTCTGCAACTACATCAGGCAATGCAAATGTTAGCATGTTCCTTAAAACACTGTTTGGACCAGGACTAAAACATGGAATACCCCTTTAATTGCATTTGCTACAATTAAGGTAGAATTTGACATTTGTTTGATTTTGCAGTAATGATAGCAATGGCAAAAGTGTAATAAAAAATGCACTGATTATCCCATCTACTCCCATTTCATTTGCTGACCATCACAAATTTCTTTGACCACAAAGGAAGCCATAGCAAAACCTGCAATGTCAATTGATAAAGGGGAAAATATTTATGGATAGCCAATAAGCATCTCATGCATTATTGATCCAAGTGGCTGCTCTCTGTTTGTTTATTTATTTGCCATCCTAACTAGCATTTCATTTCTGGGTGAAGGTGTTTATGATGTCTATAAACTGTCTCTGCCCACAGATTAATCTTGTTGTTTCAAATTCTACACAGTATCAATATCAATCCCAATTTTCTTCAAATATCCTTTGAATGATGATATTTTCTTTTTAATGAATATTTAATACAGTCAAAAAAATCTAATGGTAATGGGAATTTTTAGGCTGAGATACATAAAAAAAAATTGTGACAAAATGCCATTTCATTCCTCCATGAATGTAAGGTCAGCACTCTATGTGTGCAAAGGAAACTTTCACATAGTCCCTATAGCTGTCGGGACCTTTATGACTAGTTTTGAAATTTCAATGGGATCTATGAATCAAATTTAATAATTAAGTTCAACCTTTCTTCCGTTTCCTTTCATCATGCCAAGATTTGGACCTCCTTTACTACTGATTTTTGTGAATTTCAAAGACAAGGACAGACCTTCAGCAAATAACACAGTTTGTTGTATTTTGACGAAATCCCATGCCAGATGATATTAGATCGATCATCTCGCTTTTGAATTCACTCTGATACCTAGGAAATATTGAGTGCGCTTAATTAATGCTTGTTGGCTGTTGAATTCAAGGAAGCACGAGCTCACAATTCTGATATTTGAATTTGTCTTGACATTCAACGTGACACTTATGTTGGTTAACCAATACATAGCACTCGAGTGCATGAATAATGGCACTTATGTGATGACTGATCGAGCGATCAATGCTTGATTGGGTTCAACTAATGGTGCAGGCCTGTCTACTTACAATCAAGCCATCTTTATCAACACTTATGAAAAATGTTAGCAAGAGATTAATTGAAATTTGTAGTAAATGAGATGTTATTAGCTTTTTAATGATCCATCTTTAATTTTTTCAAAAGAAAGACGATCCCCAAACTTGACTTATGTGTTGATAAAGATGGCTTGATTGTAACTAGACAGGCTTCATTTCATGAACCAAATTGATAACTGCGTTTTGTTCTTATTTCAATCCAATTCCTTTGGAATTTCTAATTATTGAAGTTCATTCAGTTTATATTATACGTTTGATCCTATTTTCTGAGGGCATTGTAGTTGGGATGCAGGGTCTCACTTGACAACTGCAATAGCAGGGCCGACGATTCTTACGCTCCCCTGCGCCTTGGGTGGAATGGGGTGGACGATTGGGCTTTTCTCCATTTCCTTGGCAGCTGCAGTCACCTTCTACTCCTATTTCCGTATGGCCAAAGTGCTCGATAATTGCAAGAAGCAAGGTAGTCGCCACATTCTATTCCGTGAGCTCGCAAAGAATATCCTTGGTAAGTAATAAGCTCGCACAAATATATTAATATGAGCATGATTTTCACACTTTTCTATGATTTTTAATGCCCAAAACACAAATTAATGAAATGGTTTGTGTAGGGTCTGGATGGATGTTTTACTTTGTCTTATCTATTCAGTCAATGATCAATATGGGGATGGGTGTTGCATGCATACTACTGGGCATTGAGTGTATACAGGTAGGTATTGTTCGTTTTGTAGTGCAGTGGTTGGGATGCATGTATGTGGAACAGTAACTTCAGTTTCCTTGATCTTTCAATTTGTTAACAGTGCAAGCCATGGTTGATAAACTAGTGATTGGGGGATTCCTTTTCTGGATTCAATTTCTTACTTTTGCCCAGAATTTAGGACCCACTGAAAGCCTATAAATTTCCTCCTGTGAGCCAGGAGGTCCAGCAGGCTAACTTCACTTTTTTTCTCCGAGTCACTTTCATTCAGAGGAAACAGGATGGAGCAAGATCATATACATCTGGCTATCGGAATCATTGGTATCTGTTTCTCCATGCCTTTGTGTTTTCTTAGCAAAGAAAAAGGCATGTTTTGTCAATATCTAGTTATTTGTTTTCATTGAATCAATATGAACATCTCAAATATATGTATGACAGGAAATGCTACCTCTCTACTTCTCTATGGACCACCTGTGTAAGTAATTTTTTATATTCAGTATTGTCTTGAAGTGATTATATTCAAGTTGAAGAAATCGCTTGCATTGAATTGATCATGCATGTTTTGGAATATGCTTAAATTATTTATCTCATCAATGCAGACTCACATTCATTAAAGTGATAAAAGAGAAGTCTGTGGGGCAGTACTCATGCATGCCATACGTAATTGCTCTCTTCAACTGTTTAACCTATGCATGGTATGGATTGCCTGTGGTTAGTAATGGTTGCGAGAATTTCCTGGTCTTTGCTGTTAATGGCGTTGGTATTGTTCCAGAGTGTTTCGCCATTTGCACTTATCTTGTTTATGCTCCACCCAAGCTTAAGGTATATAATATTAGATTAGAATATTACTTCTCATTCACATTTATCGAGATCATGTAGGATATAAGGAACCATATGAATAATTACACAAACAAACCAGTACATTCACAGTTTTGATTTGATCTTATTTATTGTAAAGATATTTCAACTGGAAATGTAATATTTTTGGTGGTATATTAAAACAGATCGATTAATGTGTACTCCCATCTTCATATTCAATCCAATATTTCTGTCTTACCTCAATTTCGCTTTCTTTATTTTCCATTTCGGTCAAAACTAGATGATCCTGATACTCAAATTTAAAGGTTTTCAAAACATCTGGCAGTGTAGTAATGGATGCTTTCTTTCTTTATCTTCTATTTTATTTTTGTCAAAAACTAGATGATGATCCTGAAAACTAAAAACTTTTGATAAACACTGGACAAAGAAAACATTAAATACTACCGTGCTGAGTGCTTATTGAAAACTCAAAACTAAACCTCAAACCCTAATGGATGTTTCATTAGTTTAAAATAATTTGTTCATTCATAATTTCAGCGAAGGGTGGCGAGGATGGTTGCGGGCGTCCTCCTGATGTTCAGTCTAATGGAAGCAATATCTTTCTTTGCTCTCCACTACCATAAGAACCGCAATTTTATGATAGGAATGGTGGGAATACTGTTGTCCATTGCTCTGTATGGTGCTCCATTTGTTTCCATGGTGAGTAATTTAAACTTATTCATGTTGTGGAATATCTTTTTATGTGATGTATTTAATTACATGTAGTGTTATAACCTAGTTTAAATTTAAATGTCAAGTTTTGAAATAAGATATCAATGGTTTGTTTGTGGAAGCTGGTGATTCAGACAAAAAGTGTGGAGTTCATGCCTTTCTACTTGTCATTTGCTTTTATCAACTGCACTTTGTGGATGGCCTATGGTGCTTTGAGCCGAGATATCTTCCTTGCCATAATAAAAATTATATAATCCTACACTAGCAGCTATTAGATTTTCTCTTTCAAATTATTATATTTCACGTGGTGGGCGTTGTTGGAGAATCCAAATGTGATCGGTTTTCCCATGGCACTGGCTCAGCTAATGTTGTACTGCATATATAGAAAGAAAACAACATTTTAGAGAAGGGAAGTAATTAATTGGATCTAGAGGAAAGAGTGCAGATTATTGGAGCTTTGAGCAACCAAGTTACCATCATACTGCTAAAAGTTGGAGATGCAGAAGACATTAACACCGATCAGCAGAAAGAGCAGCAAGGATGATGATCTACAATACCAAGGTCCTGAAATCAGCACACACTAGAGGGACCACTTAGATGAGTAGTTCTAGGATAGAGACTCGACTATTGCTATCCACTCATCCCATGTATATCTTAACTATGTACTTTTATGCTTTCCTGCCTTTCTACAATCTAAGTCCCATTCAATTTTGTTAAGGTGAGCGCAATCTATGCTTTCTTGTATATGAGGTTGCAGGGTACTAGCTCAATGGTAGAGCATCCGCTTTATAATACAGAAAATTGTATTATAATGCAGAAGATTGGTGGTTCGATTCCACCGTGCCCTATCATAAATATTTGCATTCTCTCACAGGTATTAAGACAATATTTATGTAAATTGTCTCAACTTAAGACAAAAAAAAAATTGTGTATTGTCTTAAATATCGTCTTTAAGCGAGTGTCTTAACTATTGTCTTAAATTTAAGACAATAGTTAAGACAATAATTTAAGACAATAGTTTAAGACACTCGCTTAAAGACGATATTTAAGACAATACACAATTTTTTTTTTGTCTTAAGTTGAGACAATTTACACAAATATTGTCTTAATACCCCTCTTTGTGTAGTAGTGATACATTTGAAATTATAAAATAATAAATAATATTAATAGTTTAAGACACTCGCTTAAAGGCGATATTTAAGACAATACACAATTTTTTTTTTGTCTTAAGTTGAGACAATTTACACAAATATTGTCTTAATACCCCTCTTTGTGTAGTAGTGATACATTTGAAATTATAAAATAATAAATAATATTAAATTGCAGGCAAAAGATTCCTCCTACGAAGTTGACTTTATCACATTAGACTTAAACTTTGTTGATATGAAAACAAAATGAATTTCACAGACATTAAGAGGTTTGCTGATATAAATTCCCGTCTTAACATCCATTCCCAACATCAGGAGTCGGGACATCAGCATTGGAAGTCAAGAAGATTTCAGATTTGTGGTACAATGGCTGTGCATACCCAACAGCTCAGTAGTGGTATTGAGAAGCTCATGTCCAATGGAGTCAATCACCTTGAGGTGCACGATAGATATATCCTGCCTCCCCATGAACGCCCACAGTTGTCTCAGGTCTCTTACTCTGAGACCATCCCTACAGTGGACCTCCAAGACCTAGAGGGCCCTAACAGAACAACGGCGATCCATGAAATCCGACGTGCATGTGAGGAGGATGGGTTCTTCCAGGTACAGTACAGCTCAATCCCTTACCAGCAACTTTCCCTCCCCTCAATACTTTTGGCTCATTTTTTTATCAGACTTGCAGAGTATTGATCTCTATTGATCATATCTGAGTAACTGTATATTTTTCGTTGATATCAGATAGTGAACCATGGCATGGCAGAAAGTGTGATGAAAAACATGATGGGGATAGCCAAAGAGTTCTTCGAAATGCCCGTGGAAGACCGAGCAAGTCTCTACTCAGAGGACACAAAGAAACCAGTCCGGGTTTCTACAAGCCTCAAGACTACCATTGACAAAGCCCTCAACTGGGTGGACTATCTCGCGCAGCCTTGTCATCCTCTTGAGGAAGTCATCCGTTCTTGGCCTGAAAAACCTGCAGCCTACAGGTAATCAGCAAAATTTTCTATATTATAAAATATCTGAGACATAGAAAAGGGAGTAATTGATTCATCTTAAACCTACTATGCAAATATATAACTGTTTGCTTTAATCTTTTGCTACAGAGATATTGCAGGCAAGTACGCCGCTGAGATGAGAGCGCTGATATTAAGGCTGCTGGCTGCAATTTCAGAAGCTCTTGGGCTCGATTCTGATCACTTGAATAAAATTCTTGGAAAGCATAACCAACTGATGCATATAAATTACTATCCTTCATGCCCAAATCCAGATCTAACTATTGGTTTAGCAGGCCATACAGATGTAAGTGCCATCACTGTGTTAATGCAAGGCGATGTCAGTGGTCTGCAAGTATTCAAAAATGGAAAGTGGACTGCGGTAGAACCCATAGCTAACGCGTTGGTGGTCAATTTGGGAGATCAGCTGCAGGTTAGAAAGAATTAGCAGATCCATAGAATTTTCCCTCTGTTCAAGAATTTGAGGTTATTGATTCAATTTGTTTTGTGTGATTTGAAAAATAGGCTGTGAGCAATGGCAGATTTCGGAGCGCGAAGCATCGAGCAGTAACGAACATGCAGAGTGCACGCATATCAATTCCGACATTCTATCTCCCTTCAGATGATGCTTTTATTGCTCCTGCAACGAGCATGGTGGATGAACAGCACCCGGCTCTATACAGAGAATATAATTTTGGGCACTTTCTGGAAACTTTCTGGAGCGTGGCCTTAAAGGTAGAGTGTGTGCTGGATCTTTTCAAGGTCGAATGAACAATGATTCTCCATGGCCGATTGTCTTTGCATCTCACCATAAACGTGCTATTTCAATGGGCATAAATAAGTATCATTTGTCCATCAAATCTATTCTATTTTTCTAGCCATATGTCTAACTGGAAAAACGTTCCAATATTGTAATCGTCATTTTTAGTCCCCAGACTATATGTTCCTTATTTTCATATTAATTTATGTGAATATATTGTTAGTTGGTAAGTAGAAACTATATGTTCTATATTTTCATATTAATTCATGTGAATACATTGAATATATATAATGAACACTAAAGTTTAAATATTTTTCTTATTTATTTTTAATTTTTTATTAAAATTTATTGAAATGTGATAGGACTAGAAGACTTGAATTGATTAATTTTATCATTACAGATTATTAAAATAAATATAAAAATAAACTAAAATATCAACATACCTTTACGAACCTAATGTACAAATAATTTTCACAGGTGGCATCTGCAAAAGAAACAACTGTTATGAAAATAAACTAAAATATCAACATATATTTACTAACCTAATGTACAAATAATTTTCACAGGTAGCATCTGCAAAAAAAACACCTATCTCATCTGAATGTACTTCATTGCATGAACATATTCAACAAATAACATCTGGACAAAAATCTATGGGTATTTTAACAAGTTTATTATTTCACTTTCCCTCTCTGAAGTGGTCTGCAGACAGTATCTATTACCTTTCTCTGCAACCGTAACCGTAATGGCCGTAGGGTGAAGTCCTGTGTTTATACTGAAAGGTACTATTTTCCAAATTTTCCTTGTGTTTGTAAATTGTTGTTAAATAAAAGACTCGAGGATGGTTTGTCAAGTGTTGCAGAAAACCATTAGGGAACTCTATCGTATACTGAAATCAGATTTCAGTCAACCTTATTAAGTATTTCATACATAGCTTACCCATTAAGTATTTTATACATAGCTTAGTCTAGATATGGTTTCTTATGTTGGTTTGTTTTTTCTTTTTTCGTTTGCATTCCAGACACGATCATGGAGATTCTGCTTCAAAGCTTTCTGCTCAGTAGTGTAAAATGCTTGTTGCTTGTGGGACAAGTTTTAAATATTGTTCATGTGACCAAATTCAGAAGAGACTAGCCGCCGCGAGCTTCTTCTTTTAGTTGTTTCGATTCCAAAGCAGGAAGAATTCTACTAGGTGTTGAAGCTGAGGCTCGAGCTTTATAAAAGTCTCTGGAAATGCAGATTTTGCCAAGAATAAGGATAATTTGCTTTGACTGTCATCTGAATGCTATGCCACTTGTATTAATCTCCATCAACACTAAAAGTCCTTTTGCTTGCTATTTAATTTTTATGTTGAGTAAACAGAACTTAATGAACTGGTCGCCCCGCACGAGTAGATCCGTCGCCAGACGCGCAAATGGGAGGCCTTCAGTAATTTTTAGGTTTTGCTCGGCCTTCTCCTACATAGGTAGGACCTTTAGTGTTACCTCGGCTTTTCAATCTAATATATTTTGCCTATTTGAAACAAGGATATAATCCCAAAGTATGTGTGCAGGGCACATCAGCGCAACCAATAGCAGCCGGAGCCAATTCACAACTGGGGAGGTTATCGTTGGGTTCATTCCTTGTTACATACATTTTCCTATGATCACCTTAATACTCATATCTCTCCCCTACTGATCATAGTCTTGGGTGTGGGAATGTTATATTGTTTTTTTCAATTTTAATTGTTTTCTTAGAAGCTTGAATATGTGATATACCTTTTCATAAGATGATTATTTGCATATATGAACTAATATAACAAGAGAGGTCCAAGTTGCATGTATTTGAAAATCGTTCTGTTCATTGCTGCACGTAGAACAATGTGAATATCTGGCCAACACTTCCCAAATCTCATATTATTCTTTGGCCAAATCCAGATTCTTGATTTCACCCGATTCAATGACATCCGCTAAGAATCAAACTTGGATTATTATACGAGACCAGGTTCTTCGAAGAAGAGCGCTTGAAGATCTACTATGTGAACTCAGTACCAGAGAAGACTATGATACAATAGAAACAACCTGCTTAATCTAAACCTAGTAGGCGTCTCATATCCCTTGTTGCAAATCTATTGCATTGCAAATCCAAACAATACTTATGCAACTTCGACCTCTAGCTCTGGAAATGTTGCCGTCACGTGTATAACTAAAATCACAAGGAACAGTTCTCTTGCTCTGAAAATGCTTCCGTCACCTGTATAATTAAAATCACAAAGAACAGTTAAACTTAATCCATGTTTTTTTGGGTATCCCATGCATAAATTTGAAAAACCTAATTACTTGTAAAAATCCTTGAAATATGGAGAGAACATAACAGGTTATAGCACTTGGATTCGGCTTCGTCCATGCAAGCATATCCATACCCCAAGGGGTATTAAACACGTAAAAAAAAACAAATTATCCCTATTAATAACAAATTTCAGTCAATTATAAAATAGCAGATGATGAAAGATGGAGGGTAGCATTTATGCTTACCTGTTAAATAAACTTAGGAGCTTGAAATACTTCATAACTTGTCGTGGCGAAGAGAAAACTTGTCAACACCTATTAAATACATCAATGATAAATTAGAGATGTGTACAGAGGAGAGTTAAGCACAGTATTAAGAATAGATGAGTATTATAAAAACAAAGAAAATCACAACAATGAAATAGTACTTGAAGAAATTTGCAGAGGTAAAACTTAGACTCGAACCCGCTGCCCAAAATTAAAGATTACCATTAAATTCACCATAGAAAAGGAATCCACCAGAGAAAAACTAACTTGGGATTGACAGATGGCATAAAAGGGTAGATGAGTATAAAGTCATTAAAATATTTCAACTATAGTCCATGCAATGCTAAAAATTGTCAAATCTAGAGCTCTTACCCAATGAACTTTGAAATTTTTTTTTTATAAATATTAGATAAACATTAGGAAAACATTAGACTTATGTTCTGCCTTTTAGTATTAATTTATTGTGTAAAAAGCTATTTCTAAAACTTTCCTATCGTTTATCCAATGTTGAAATAATTTAAGTATTTATTTAATGAAATATTTTATTAAGTGTGTAAGTTTTATTGGTGGAAAGTGCTTGAAAAGACAATTTTCATCATTGTCAAGGATTAAGTAAAAATGAAAATAAAATGAAAATAGAACGACTTTGAACTTGCAAATGTTAACATCTAAATATTTTGTTTATAGTGGATAGCCTGACAATTGAGTATAATGACATAAGTGTTGACAGGCATCAAGGTTTATAGGTTGATAGGTTTGCAACTTTGTATTTAAACCTTTTTACAACTGTGTGCCTCCTGGAATGCCAAGTGTGGCAGACACCTGGCTGAACTCGGTTCTCCCAAACTTATCCAATGGCTCACGTAAGCTTAACTCACCACTGTTTATCATTTGGTTTTTGGTCTTAAACGTCATTCTCATGGCTCTTTTGTTTACCAACGAACTGTTACATGCGAATTAATGTATGTCTTTTCTATCCTTGGCAGGTGAGCTCCCATGACTTAGTTATAATACTCAGATCTATCCTTGGTAGGTGAGCTCCCAGGACTTAGTTATAATATTCAGACCCGTAATAATCTTTTAGCTTGGAAGCCACTCCTCACTGTAAGGGTTTCTTTCATTAATTTTTGAGATCTTTGCTCTTAAATTTAGGTTTATATGGATACAGAGACTCTGGGTTCTTTTTTTAATTCATGGAAAAAAAACTATAGAAGGGCATTATTAACAACCATGATTTACCGGATCATATGCTTCTTAATTTGATGAAGAATGCTTAAATCCAGGTATGGCAACTATGTCTTCTACAGAAGCTCCTCGACCTCTGTGTTTATTTTGTCATAATATGAACTGTTTTTTTTTATACAAACCAAAATATATTTGGTCGACAGATTTGACATTATCTAGTTAATATCATACACGAACTTTGTTCCACTCTGGTGTATACACAGTTGCTTGTCATATTTTGGTTTGTCAATCTTGATTTATAATATCAATGACTTCTTATAATATTTTGAGAGTGCTGCAAATGTAGAGCTTTAGTCTCGGTTTTAGGTTTTGAAATGGTTTCTTTGTTAAACGTTTCTGGTTTTGGACCAATTATGGTAATAGAGGACTCTCAATGCTGGAATCCACGTCTATCCAACTACTACTGTCTGTGTGTGCGCCTGTTACTCCTTAGTTCGCCAACTACTACTGTCTGTGTGTGCGCCTGTTACTCCTTAGTTCGACCTGAACCATCTGCTGCTCAACTTGCATTCCCATAACAGTAATCCTGTCTTCTATTGCCCCCGAAAAATACTCAATTTGCAATACTCGGTCAAAAACGTTTAAGTGTTTTTATAACGGATGTTCCTCGGAGAAAAACAGGTCACTAATAAGGGTCAGATCCCTCCATACTTGCACTACCCATGCCACCAATCTTGGGGTAATATCAATATCATTCAGATGATCCATTTTGTGAGTAGCAATTCCCAGCTTGAAATCATTTCTCAATGGAGTTTCTTAAACCATCTAGACTGAGGTAAGAATTTTCAAAATGAATCCGAATTGCAGTTGCTAATGTATCAATTATCTTACTGGAATGAGGCTTCGAGGGCAAAGCAGAAACAAGTTAACGAAGTGTCTGAAATGACGGTAAAACAAAATGTTGTCCTATGCTTTTCGGGAGACGTGAAGGCAGAGGCTTTAGAAGGCGTGTGATATTCGGCCATCATATCGCCCCATTTCTGGCGAAGACCTAGGAATTCAGCAAATTATTGCTAAAATTAGAAGTTTTAGTTGCTTCAATTGTGCATTTGTGCATCTGGGTAGCATCAGAGCACCAATTTTAGTTTTGAATTGTAATTTCAAAATACTCAAATTTAGATGTGTGTACGAAGAGATGTTGAGAAGAGCGGCGGAATGAATTTCCAGCTTTGGATTTTAGCGGTTGCAAAAGAAAATGTGAAGCACACTATGGAATTTATCAACTGATTAAGCCTTCCCTTGAGTACTTATTTTCTGGGAGAAGTGAATGCGAAGGCTTTAGATTCCAGCGGATGCAGAGGAAAACATGAGACACACTATGGACTTTATCAACTCGTTAAGCTTTCCATTGAGTATTGCACTCTGGCAATAATATAATTAATCCTGGTTATATGGTTATATTGTAATGAAAACATTGATTTGGCCCTTTTGTTACTCTCGGTTGTTATTCTTAATGATGTCTTCATCCCTCCTAAGATTTATGCATCTTAAAGTTTGAACTTCACCTGACACCCAGGTGTTGCAGATTGAATGTATAGATAGAGTTGGTTTTAACAACAAAATAACATTTCAGAATTTAAAATGACCATTTATACTTTCCATACTCTTCTTAAATTTAATATTATTGACCATATTCATGTTCAGTGATGCATAGGTTTTGACGAGGTTTGAAAGCTTCCCAAGAAAAAATTTGGAAGTAGTTTCCGGCTCTAGAGCCTACCTCCTACATCGAACTTCAAAGAACTGCTTTGGCTGAGCCATTGTGGTCCTTGTCCAAGCAAAGAGAAGAGTTGTGAGTTGTTAGATAGAGCTTGGAGTTCGAGGCCAGGCCTGAAACAGTGAAATATTGCCGATAAGTTATCTCCCCATTGTAGGTTGAAAGTTGTTCTAATAAGGGCTTTGTGGTGATGGGGATTATTCTTAAATTGCTCAAAAATTGAAATTGGACTTGACTTGCATTGTTGCATTTATAGTAGAATTTTTTTTCTTATAATGGACAGAATGTGGACTCCACTGGAACGACTGTGGTGAGAAGAATATTGTTAATTATGGTTGTAACGATTCAGTGTAAGAGCAAATGCTTTTTTAACTCACTTCCTTTTTCTCACGCTTTTTTTAATTGGTATATCAAACCAATTATTTATCAGAGCCAGGTTAAAACTCTTGGAAACTATAGCTTTGGGGATTCTGAGCTATAGCTCATTACAGGAATGCCGTGAGAATCAAACATACTGATATGAGAATATAATAGTTATATTGAGTGCGCCCTTTACTGTTGAATAATACTCCCTAAAAAAATGCAAGAGGGTGCCCATGGTTTCTGCATTTCTCACTTCCATATGGGCTACCAGTAATAGTATTTATTTTTCTTTTATAGAAACTAGCCAATCTCTGTTGCAAATTTTTCTAATATTTCATTCTATCAATCTCTGTTGCTTATTTTTCTAATCTTTCATTCTATCCATCATAATGGTAATGTTGATGTATTCTCTTCAAAAAAAAATTCAAAAAGATAAAAAGCATAATCTTTATCCCCTATGTCATGTAGATCTAAGATGAAAAACGTCAAGATTTTCAACTTTATCCCGCCATATAGTGAGGATCATTTCAGGTGAATACACCCGTTGTTTCGCCTCGTTACAAAATTTTGAAGCAATTGCAATTCAAGTTTTGTGGTTTCTTCTCAGGTGAAGTCATATAAATTCAATGGCTCTTTAAAGATATCTCTTAGATGTCAGCTGCCACTTTATTATGTTAAATATATTAATATCATTTTTTAATTAAGGTTCTATTTTTTTACATTATTTAAAGAATTTAAATGTTAGAAATGTTACTAAGAGTTTTATGGTTTAAATGCTCGAATGCCCTGCTCCTACTTGTTCAAAATCATTTTTATAAAAATTCAAAAACGAATCATTATGACATAAACCACTACTATACTACCCACAACACATAGTGTAGAGATTATAGGCTGAAACCCTCCCTTTGGTTGAGCAAGAATGTATTTACAACATTATTTTAGGGCGACAAGTTTTTTTGTTAAATGTTTCCGAGGGTTCAAAAGGATTCTAGTCATTCGGCTCAATAATGCGAGTCCATTCGCATTCGAGCTCATCGCCCTACTAAAAAATATAAGGGCCACTCCGCAATAATAACAAGTGCCACAGGGTGGCTATGTCCCTGCCGTAACAACTTGCGGTTTTTTTTGTGTTGTGGAGAACGACAACGAAGTTTAGTGAACGATTAGCTGCACTTAACGCTGAAGTGGGCCTATTTGCTGTATACGCTCGTTTTCGTCTAAGTCTGTAGCCTTGGTAGTCGGTAGGTAGCCGAATGCCGAATTAAGTAGCTGCTGAAGTAGCCGAATGCCAAATTAAATAGCTGAATGTTGTGTTGGGCTAGTGTAGTTGGTTGGGATGGCAAATCTTGCTGGTTGGCGAAATGTAGCTGAGGGCTAGCTGGTCGTCTAATACGTGCTTCTGTTTTTTGTAGATTCTCCTTTTTTTTCGACTGCATGAGCAGCTCTGACTGAATAAGCAAAACAAAATGCTCTATGAATGAAACGTTCTTTCCCCCTTGTTCAAACATTGGGTATGGAAAACAGGTATGGACTGAAACATCTGGAAGCTTAATTGGTTACAACGGACCCAAAACTCGAAAAAAGAACGTTGCTAACTCGACCTCGTATTTTATAACCTTCTAATTGTATTGAATAACCTGGTTTAATAACCACCTGATTATTAGCTCCAGGAAAGGAATCAAGTTATCATAGCAAAAATCCGTCCTCAGGTACAAAAGGGGATCCTTGTTCTAAAATATATTCACCCCCTTAATAAAAAGAACCCGAACCCAAGAAAAAAGCAGTAGAGGTGCATACCCGGCCTTTTCAGGAACCACTATATGCAAAGGCACTCGTAGCAATCTCACGTGACTGCTTTTTGGTCTTGGAAGTTGCGAAGTCTCACTTACACATGGGCCTGGAAATCCCGCAAGGTCACAGGTGGCTATAGTCAGTAGACATTTGGTGCATGTCAACAAACTCCACATTCAACCTTGCATCACATATCATTGTGTGAATGAAGTGCTGAGAAGAAAGCTGTTCAGAGGGTTAGCTCCCTCAAACCCCGGGCGTTTGCTTTCTCATATGACATTTACTTCAAAGAAAAAACCTTTAGATTCGTCCATTTGTCCTCTTATACGGTAAATGCAGGTTTTGTTTGTTGTATCAAACAGTTTTATCTTTCAAAATTCAAGTTCGGAGGTTTTGTTGTTGCTTAAATGTTTTATGGTCAGTCAGTATTATTCTTTAGGATTTTTCTTGCCATTGGCCTTTGATCCACCTAGGAATGGAAATAATCTGACTGACAAAACTGTAATGCAGGCTATACATCATGGGTTTGGAGTCTGCTGCACTAACTAACATTGCCAAAGCTGTAGGAGTAGCTCGGGTTGTGGTTTTCATAGATAGAAAGATTAGATTTCTTCTAGAATGTTACAGTAGATAGAAGAAAAAACTTTGGGCATTCTGAGTTTTCATAAGTACTAAGGACCTTTGGGTTGGTTCCAGATATATCCATGCAGTCAAGGCCCTGAAAAATAAATTCCATTGTTAGCTTCTAGCGGAAAGACATTTTCTTGGCTTCGCTGCCAAAACCGAGGATAAGATGGACCAAAGCACTGCTCCACATGAAAGACAAAAGCTTCTTCTTGGTTTCGCTTCCAAAGCCGAACATAAGATTGACCAAAGCACTGCTCCACATGAAATACAAAAGATGAGCTAGCGATGTCGACCAGGAAATGGTAGGATCTCAGTAAAGGATAAGATCTCTCTGCATAAACTAGGTGCATAACAAGGTTAACAAGGTCAGAATTTTCAAGCCTTTGGATTTGTTTATAATTCAGAAGCACACGTATTAATAATTTACTTTCAAAGAATACAGTCATATGTGGTGCATAATTAATATGTTGTGTACTGCACATACAAAATCCTATTAGACTTGGGTAGAGGCTTCTTCTGGCTTCTATAATGGATTTCCTTCCTTTCCCACCCATGGCTTGCTGGGAGTAATGATTCTGGTGCAGCTTAGTGATTTTTTTACAGCTCAAGAAATTCATTCACATCACTACTATATATCCAGCCACAACCAGAAATGATATATATATTTACAGATAAAGTTTATAAATAAATTATACTTTTGGATTTGATAAACCAGGTTTTCAATGCTCTCACTGATTGGGAAATTTTAATTTTGGCATTTAACATGAAACTGACTGACAAAATGATAAAGGCATACTTGCAATATAACAGAATTGATGGTATTTACATATTTTACTGCCAAGTTAAGTAACATACACTGGTATGGAAGCACCTACAATGCACCCTTGGGATCTCTTCGTATCTAGCTCGATAGGTTGCAGCTGAGAAAGATCCTGCCAATTTAATGGGCAAAAGTGTCCAACCGATGCAGGTGAGCATATGTGGCTTATCGTGAGCTTAGAATCCATGCTCTCTGAAACTAGCACAATTAAAATGAATGGTTAACCACTCATCAAACATGACTTTCACTTTCAAAATTGAAAGCAAAGCTTTATCCGGTTTCATTTATTCAAATTTCTAAAACAAAATTTATGTACATGATTAATGGTCCATTTGTAAACAATGCGTTTTCAAGAATGCAATTGTATCCTCTCGAAACAAACTACCTTTCCAACAGTAGGATTACTAACAAAAATGCTATGAAAATAAGCTAAAATTTGCTCGTATGATTTAGAGAAGGGAGACTTGGTGAGAATACCAAAGAATTCATTGTAGTCTGGGAAGCCTCATGTAGGGCATCCAACTTATCATCTGCTGCCTGAATCCAGCCATACTTAGCTTGCTACTCCAGAAGATTGGTAAGCAGAAGGACTTCCTTATTCATCTGATCGAGCTGAGCACACAATTCCTCACGCGGTTGTTTCCGTTGTGCTAACATTAAAGAAACAGTATTTAGATATAATTGTATAGCAGAGTGTTTTCCAGACGCAGAACGCATTGAAGTTTACCCTGCTGTCTCGCTACCTCTAAAATCTTTTTGGGGGAGATTATATCATTAACTTTATTGTGACCACAAACTCCCATTCACCCTGGCCTTCATCAGCGAAGATATTGCCAAGCTCTAGCCCTAAGGCGGTGGCGGTGGTAAGCGATGGCAGTGGCAAGAGGTGGCGACGATTTTTAAAATTTTGGTCATGTGGGGACTTTTTTTATTTTGCATACTGTTTATGTCGATCTACTAACTCATCCTCATTCCGAGCTAAGAAAATTATTAAAATATTATATAGAATTTGATGTATGCGCTAATTGGTCCTAATATCGAGATTAGAATGATCTGCATATCGAAAACCTAGCCATCGCTATATTAAATTTTAGCTAAAAATGATTAAAATATTACATAAAATTTGGCGTGTGCAGCAATAAAATGATGTGTGTACGGAGACTCTGGCAATAAGACATCAAAATGATGTGCATACCGAGACTGTTGCAATAAGACATTGATGTTTTTGTTCCATATAATTACTATTACGTTTGGTTTTCTTATACTTTCATATTTTGAAATTTGAATTAAAAACCTTAAAAACCTAAGGAATGCACAAGAATAGGATGATGAGAGTAGTGATGATATAGTTCCACCTAATATGCTTGTCTTTACTACTCCATGATGATTTAAAGTTGTATAATGTTACAGGTAAGCTTTAAAAAATATAAATTATAATTATGTTTTAAATGTTGTGAAACAATTTTAGGAAGTATAATTATTTGATATTATGGATTTTTTAAAATTTGGAAATTTGAAGACTATTTTTTGTTTCATTTTATAATTTTAAATTACATTGTATTATGTATTCAATTTTTTTAATATTTTACATTTTTCAACGTTTTTAAAAAATTACAAATATATCACATTATTTTACATCCTTATCCTTCCATATATTCAATGGCAAGATATGTTACCATCAAATATTTATTTGTAAAAAAAATGGAAGATGAGATTTGTAAAAGAGAGTGATGATTATGTGAAATGGATTATGATATGGTTGAAGGTTTACAAATTTTAAAATTTATAAAAAATTAAAAAATATTTAATTTTTTATTAATTTATAAGATATTTATATAATAATAATAATAAATAAGTCATTTAAATAATAATAATATATGAAAAATAGATAATTTTATAAATAGATTTGATGAATGTTTTTTTAAGAAAAGGATCATTGTTTATTTCGACATTAAGTTAAGAAAAAGTCGATTATTATTCAAAATTAAAAGTTCAAGTTCGTTGAAAGACTTAGTAAAAGTAAATAAATTATAAATGTAAAAAATAGAAATATTTAAAAAATAAATAAATTCTGATTAAATTTTTTATAATAAAAAAATTTAAAAATTGAGATTGTCTTCCCGATTACCTTACTCTATTTTCATTCAACCTTCCAAACATCTCGTTTATTGGTATTTGTTTTTATTATTTATTTAACTGTACCTAAACGTATGTTTTAATGGACAATTGACCTCCAAATTCCAGCACAATAGAGAGGCAGCAACAACCTTCCTAAATTTCGCGACTTTAGTGTCAGCTTAAAACAGAACCGAGAACATGAGGGTAGGTAGGTATTTTTAGAAAATGCGGCCAACAGGATGAAAATATAGATTTTTTTATCGTATATTTGATGTTGGTAGGAAGATATACATTTTAGCAGAGAGAAGAAGGCGCTCTACAACTATGGATGGACTTTCTGCACATCTTTATAGTGTGTTGGAAGTTAAAATAAGAGTCCAGATAGATCTTTATAAAAACATTGAGATTTGCAGATCCAGACATCGATCTACGCTATTTTATATTGAATGACTGATAGATTCAGATTTATTAAAGAGAAAATCATGCCAAATTATATTGCAAATATCATAAATGCAAATTATATAATTCCCAGAGAGTAAGGCCACGGCTCTGCAATTCAGACAGCCATAGCCCATCAATGCCTGAAGGCGCTGGAGAGATTTGAACATCGGATCTGATGCCGCCATTAGCACTACTGTGAAAGGCAAACATCAAAGTTTTTCGCGAGCTGAAACAGTTCTGGGTGTGTGCAAGAAGATGAGGGTCACTTTAGATGCAATGCTACTTTTTCAAAACTCGTTCCTGATACATAAAAACATAACGCGTTTCTGATATTTAGCAACTTCCATGGTAAGACCCGAGCCTGACATGTCATTGGACATGTAGGATAAGTAACCATAATGCGTATGCGTTATAGAACTACAAAACGCGTACCCGTTATGTAGTTACAAAACGCGTACGCATTATTGAAATCTAAAATCAATTTAAATACACAGTCCCGACGATTCCCGACCACTCGCGACGCTCACGCATCAGAAACGCGAAATAGACCCTGGACGAGGACGGTTTGTGTGCCCTAAAGTATTGGTGGAGCTCGATTTAGCTGGAGGGGAGGCAAATTCACCAGTGGATTGTCATCTAATCAGGTAATTCATTCACCCATACCATTTTTTTGTCATTTCTTAACCTAAATTACTATTTTTTATTGTTTAAAACAACCTAGTTTTGTAATATTGATAAAATTGGGAATAACCCAATCTCTAATTAAATTCACATCTCCCTCAATCAAGATGAGTGAATAATTAAAATGAATCCCTTTTCAAAAACTCAAAAATTCCTAATCCAACCAAAAATTGAAAAAAATAGAACTCCCCCCTTTCTACAATGTATCCATCTAAGTCACTCGACACGAGGACACGGGACACGAGTGTCCCCACTAGACACGGTGAACCCCGGAATTAGGACACGTAGGACACGGTGACCCCCAGAATTAATATATTTTTAAAATATATTAAAATTTAAAAATATAGACATATAGATCCAATAAAACTTAACATTTACAATTACAAATATTCAATAGAAATTACATTTACAATTACAAATATGAAATATTCAATAGAAATTAGATCATTCACAAATCACAACACATTTGTCATTCACAATCACAAATCACAACGAGACATTGAGACACATAGATGCATGTCAGAGAATCGGAACCATATTTCTCATTAAGTCATCAAAATCAAAATGTATTACATAGATGTCAGAATGCCACTGGGCACTGGCAAATGCCAAATAGACTAATAGACTAATAGTCTAATAGTAAATACAAAAAAGGAGTGGATCAAGATGGAAGAATCCCATATGTCAATGACTTAATAGTCCTCCTCCATGCCTGAATCAACAAACTCATCACTGCCCTGATCCTCCTCCTCCTCTCTGCCAATCTGACTAACTTACTTTTTAATTGTTAAATGTTTAATTTTAAGTTTTAAATGTATGTAAGTGAATGCCATTAAATTGCTTACTTGAGTTTGATTTAATACATTTTCAATTTTGAAGAGACGTCATTATATACCATGTATATGTTTCTAATGATTTTCGTATTAATGTCTTTATTGCAGTTGCAACTATGGACACGAATGCCGAGATACTGATTGAGCTTTCCCACTTGAGGGGCATAAGTGCAGCTTTTAGTGGTGGTGACAGGATTCGCCGCTCGCTTGCATCAACCTTGGATGCAATTGTTGACACCATTTCACAGTCTACCAATGTACTATATGATATTACATCATATAGAGAAAGAAAAAGACAACATTATGCTGATGGGCTAGACTACAATGCAATAAAAAAGTTGAAAATATCCAAAGAGCTCATATTTGCATTGTTTAGGGACCCTCAGACGGGGGAAATCCCAAATGCAAACAGGCCGCATATCTCCATTGAGTGGTGCACGTTTCAACCATTTGTTGATAACTGGATGGACAGATGGTACATGGTTTTTGATATTCCACCACACAACAACAGGGAAATTCCCTTATATTTCCTTCGTAAGATGTACCAGAGTTCGTGTTGCATAAACATGTTAACTATTTTGACATCTTGCGGTTTCAGGGGATCGGTGGGGGGATGCCCCAAAACCGACCCAATGCGAGGCTTCGAAACGAGGATCGCCCTATCCCTACACCTCGTAGGCAGTTGCCTGGGCCAGATGTCCCACCTGCACATTGTATTATTCCGCAGACACGGGATGCATTTTTGAGTTTGGCACGGGCGGTTGTTCGCCATGGCACTATGGTTCAACATATGGGTGAGGAAGGGACATCTGTCCCTGGTGTGGTACATACACCAGCTCGTCACCATGCAGGACCATCAACTATGCAGGACCATCAAGACCATCCACTAGTGCAGGACCATCGACACATCCCCATCCTAGTACTGATCCTCACGAGTGCACATCATGTGGTCGTCCCTGCTATGGTCTTGCCTCAGATGTTGCCTTCAGTGGGTTTTTGAGAGAGGTATGTTGATGGTTAATTGTAATAAATTCTTCATTTATTTTCGTCTTTGTACACATATATATAGTTTGAGGTAATATATTAATTTTGTGAACTTGCAGTTGATGCTTTATGTTGGCAGCGACGCCCCAGAGACGGATGTTCCAGACTCTACAGGGGGGCATGATGCTACCTATTTGGTAGGCCCATCTTATATAGCACCTATTGCCGTATCTCACACCGAGGTAAACGTTTTAAAATTTCAGTTTTTTAATACTTGTTAATTTGTTAATTTCCACATACTTTACATTTTAGTTCACTAATGCTATCTACGGTCTAATATTTACAATTATTAAACTTGCAGATGGCAGATCCTTCACTGGGGCAAGGTAATGTGGACGTAGCACCCATGGTCATACCGTCCCATGAAACATCTGGGCTCCAGGTAAACAATTAAAAATGACATTTTTTAAATACATGTTTGTTTATTGAATCATGCATGTCTAACTATATGAACACTTGCTGACCGTATGCACCATCCGAGACATCTGGACCATCGCCTGGATTTGTATCTCCCTCCAGGCCATTCGTGAACAAGGGTTGTGTGTATGTGAGGCGTTCTACTCCTAGAAAGACTCCAGCTGCCCACGACCATGGGCTTACTCACACCATGGTAATGTATATCCTTCGATGATATTTGTTGTTTAACTTGAAATCCAGTGCATAAATCGTTTTTGTTAATGTTTGAATTACATATTTACTGCATCAGGAACCGAGTTGTCTACTGAAAACCTCACATCGATGGTTGATGCAGCAGTCAGTGCCGCATCTGCAATGGCAACTGATCATACACAGGTATGTAACTATTTCAACATTATCTTTACATAATTTATTATTGTTGTCTATTGTTTATTCATGCATTTCTAACTATTTCAACATTTTTTCATTGTAGCCACCACCAGCAGGAGCAGTTCCTGGCCCCCCTGGTTCGACCATCCTGGATGTTCAACCAGCGGCTCCATCTGCTACACAAGCAACGCAATCTCCTTTGTCAGTTGAGGTGAGATGTCCTTCAGTGACCAAGTGTTTCATGCACTTTCCATGCACCAGTTGATAATTGTTGAGCTAATGTATTAGTGTACATAGTTAGTTGAATTTAACAATTGATATTTAATTTGCAGGATCCAGAGACGCACACTGATCCTAGAGATGTGCCTAGAGGATCAACGTCGGGAAAGAACAAGAGGAAGCTTGAGTTTTGATGTGTCTTATGGGATATATGTACATTTGGATACATGTACATGTGGCTTTGATAGTTTTGGACACATGTGCTTTTGGATACTTTTGTATATATATGTACTTTTTGATACATTCAGTTTTGGAGACATGTACATTGAATTTATTGTGCATGTACTTTTGGAGACATGTACATTGACTTCATTGGATACATGTACTTTTGGATACTTTTGGATATATATGTACTTTTGGATACATGTACTTTTGGAGACATGCACATTGACATTTCACTTATAAATGAATGATACATTTCACTTTGTATTTGTTCTTCGGTTTCCACGTGTTCTTGTGTCAATCTAATGTGTTGATTTGTGTGGATTATCTATTACTCATGAATGCGCTATGTCAAAAGAACAAACTATTATATTTAAAGGTTTCAACGAACTCACTACATGCATGCACTAATTGGTATCTAATTAAAATTTGTGATTTTGGATGATCATTACAAGTTATGTCAAAGTTCTTGCTTGTGTAATTTAATCAAACTAAATGCAATACAATGTTTTTCAAGGTTTCAACGAACTCACTCATGCACACCCATTGCACATTCTAGGGCAATTGCTAGTTAATATGTCGTTATTGTCTGTGGAAGAGAGCATACCACCTGCTTATAAAGTAGTTTGAGTCTCGAGAAAACATGGGCGATTCAGAGGATAGTAGAGTTTGTAATATAAAGTAGACTTTGCTAAAAAGGGAATGGGAGCTCTTTTTTATTTCTTGTATCGTATTTAAAATTTTTGTTTTATATTATTTTATTATAATATAATTATTAAAAAGAAATAGTTGGTGGACGCTACTAAAACAAAAGGTGCTTTTCATGATTTGAATGTAACTCATTTTCACTAAAAGTCAAAGGCAATGGTATGCAAATTTCTTGTGGCATATTCTTCAACAATTCTTCTCTGAAATAACCATAAAAAGAAGTTCTTCATTTTTCAAAATATTAACCACTTGAAATATTCTACTCTTTCAAAAATAATATGGAAGTTCAAATATTTAAAAGTGGCTTAAATTATAAAATGGATTACATTTCAATAAATCTTCTTGGTGGACATCTTCCCACGTCGGCATTGCCCACACACATTTGCAGGAGCCAACGGCACGCAATCTTCCTGCTCCGTTTGCTTTTTGGCTCCCGGGCGGAAATTCACCAAGTGTCCCTGAACGACATTTTCATGCGACTTGCAACTCGACATAACTCGGCAACCGGACGTCGGGCCGACGAAGCGTCGACTCCGTTGGTCTCCTGGCGTGCAATTACCTCTAGGGGGCTCTCTCCCTCGTCTCCCCATGGCCCAGTGGTTTCATTTTACATTCATTTCGTAAACTAGGGTTTTGCTCAGTTTAATTGCATGCAATCTTGCATTGGTGGGTCAACTTTGCAAAAACCTCCCCCGAGCCAGTGTTGGCAGTGTTCCCACGTCGTCATTGCCCACACACACTTGCAGGAGCCAACGACATGCAATCTTCCTGCTCCGTTTGCTTTTTGGCTCCCGGGTGGAAATTCACCAAGTGTCCCTGAACGACATTTTCATGCGACTTGCAACTCGACATAACTCGGAAACCGGACGTCGGATCGACGAACCATCGACTCTGTTGGTCTCCTGGCGTGTGATTACCTCTGGGGGGCCCTCTCCCTTCTCTCCCCATGGCCCAGTGGCTTCATTGTGCATTCATTTCGTAAACTAGGGTTTTGCTCAGTTTAATTGCATGCAATCTCGCATTGGTGGGTCAAATCTGCAAAAACCTCCCCCGAGCCAGTGTTGGCAATGTTCCCACGTCGGCATTGCCCACACACACTTGTAGGAGCCAACGGCACGCAATCTTCCTGCTCTGTTTTCTTTTTGGCTCCTGGATGGAAATTCACCAAGTGTCCCTGAATGGCATTTTCATGCGACTTGCAACTCGACATAACTCGGAAACCGGACGTCGGACCGACGAAGCGTCGACTCCGTTGGTCTCTTGGCGTGCGATTACCTCTAGGGGGCCCTCTCCCTCGTCTCCCCATGGCCCAGTGGCTTCATTTTACATTCATTTCGTAAACTAGGGTTTTGCTCAGTGTGGGAGTGTGCAATTTTTGCACACGGGGGTCAACTTTGAAAAATCATCCACCGGGCAAGTATGGTTAGTGTTCCTAGCCCGAACCTGCCTAGACACACCTACAGGACTCCTCGGAACCCGGTTTTGTTGCACGGTTAGAGTTCTATGCCCCCGGTAGGTATCTAGCAGGTGTCCCTGAAGGCCTTCTGGCAGTGAGACGGGACGAGCCATAGAATGAAGACCGTGGCTCAGATCGATGAACCGTCGACTTCATTGGATTCAGCACACCGGGATAGTGCCAGGGGTGCCCCTCCCCTCCTACCCGGTGGCCCATGTGTCACCTTGCAGGTCCATCTTGGAAACTAGGGTTTTTCTCAGTGTGGGAGTGTGCAATTTTTGCACACGGGGGTCAACTTTGGAAAATCATCCACTGGGCGGGTATGGCTAGTGTTCCCAGCCCGAACCTGCCTAGACACTTTGGAAACTAGGGTTTTGTAGGTCCATGATGATGATGACGGTGATGATGATGAAGATGTTGATGATGATGGCTTGGTCTAAGGTGGTGCTCTCAAATAGCTAATTCATTATGAAATATTTAACAAGACATGAATTAAATTTGATATAAGTGTATTGTTTAATATAGTGAGCATGAATTGAATTAATTTTTTTGGGTGAAGCCAATAACCAACATGATGAACATAATATAATCTTAGGGTTTATTGATCATATGTAAAAAATGGCATATTCATAAACTTGACATACAAGAGAACTTTTGGCATATTTATAAACAACGTAAACGTAAATTTGGCATATCAAGAACGCAAAATTGACATATTCATATGAAACATACATGTGAAAATTGAGCATATATCAATATTCAATTACAAATAGTATAAATAGTATAGTATTAAAAGTATGTAACGTAACTCATCATGCTAGATCCCACCTATTATCATACAACCAAGCCCTCTGGATCATCTCTTATACTGATGGTCTCCATTAGTCTCTCGTGCTCTGTATCCGGTAAGAAGTAGCGTACCTTTGATGTATTTCGACTAGGCATTGTTCGTACTTGAAGGTTTGTGCCAATGATTAAGTTGGTAAAGTGATACACACTTGCACCTGGTTCGTAATCCCTGTAAACATATCCACCCTTCTTTCTTCCATTGCTGTCCCATGTCAATTATTCACCTTTAACAACCATAGACCCAGTTGGAAAGTGGTTGTTTTCATCGTCAGTCATGGACATAATGAGGGTTTGCTTTCCATCTATACAGCATGCCAACCAGTATTCATCACCCCATTCAACAACTATTGTGGAAATTGAAGGTCCCTCTTGTCGTGGATTAATAGGATGAACCGTGGTATCCTCTACAATTGGATTTGGATTAGTTTCCAAAGAAAGCCTCCGATTCATCATGTATATTCTTTTCTTTTCTTTCTCTTCTTCAATGACTTCTTGAGGTCTCTTCTTCCTTGTTGATTTGTTTACTCGGTTACGTGCATTCCCCATCACCACAATGATCAATTCAATATAGTTTGTTTTTGTTGCTTCTCAATTACAAGCTCTTCAATGATAAGCAAATGGAAGTTCTTCCTTGTTCTTCCTTGTTGGTCTTGAAGCTTGATATCTTATCTTGTGTGCTCATCAAATATAGGCAAAATGAATCTTTCAAAGGCCTTATCTTTGGTGTTATTCAATTGGAGATTCTTCAAGCTTGCTGATTATTTTATTCAAATATGGCCATATAACCCAACACCACACTGAGCAACCATGAAAGATGTCCTCAATGCTGCACTTGCATAAAAAAAAATGATGGAGTTGGTGTAGAATATGAGAATTTCCAATGGCGGGCTCGTGTTGTTCGAAAAATCGCGGGACTGTGGTTTTGGCTAGGACAGAGTGAAGTTGCTCTCGGATAGGAACAGTCCACTATTTGTGGAGTTACAAAATGCGTACGCGTTATATAAAGCAAAAACACATGCGTGATATGTAGTGCAAAAACGCGTACGCGATATAGTCAAGCACAATAAATAGGTTAGGTGCACGGCTATGGCAACGAACAAAATCAAAAGAAAACTAATAATTTATATGGTTACATACAAAACAAATATTTTGTATGGTTTAATACCCCCTAGCTCTCTCCCAATAATCCCTAGATACCACCTATCTCTTTCTAAATATCTGTCCCTCATTCTCCCTACATCCCTCCCTACATGTTTTTTTCACGTTTCTTTCTCTCCCTTACTCCAGCCATGTCTCTACCACCCCACTCTCCATCTCTCCACCTTCTCTTTATCTTCGTCATTATCCCTCCCTATAGCACTCTCTCCCTTCTTCTCCCTTAATCACTAACCCTCTACGCCTTTATCCCTCCCCCCTGCCCTCTCTGTCTTACCTTGTTCCTAGAGCCCCTCCCCCATAAAGGCCTTTAGACCCTCTTCTAAACATTAATCTCTAAGTGCATAAGTGCACAAGATGATGAGGAGGAGGAGGGTGATGACAATGAAGATGATCATGATGTAGATGAAGATGATAAAGATGATGATGATAAAGATGATGATGAGGAGGAGGGTGATGACAATGAAGATGATCATGATGCAGATGAAGATGATAAAGATGATGATGTTGATGAAGATGATGGTGATAATGATGAAGATGTTGATGATGATGGTGATGGTGATGTTCGGATGATGATGATGAAGATGATGGTGACATGATGGAGATGTTGATCTGATGAGGAAGATGATGATGAAGACGTTGATGATGATGATGATGGTGATGAAGATGATGATGATGAAGAAGATGATGATGATGGAGAGGTTGTGTTGATGGGGAACCTAGAGATGACAATGATGATGAAGATGGTGATGGTGATGGTGATGACGATGAAGATTTTGATGATGATGCTGATGGCAATGATGATGAAGATGTTGACGATGATGGTGATGGTGATGTTTAGATGATGATCATGATGATGTTCAGAAGATCATGATGGTGATGATGATGGAGAAGATGACGATGATGGATATGTTGATGAGGAACCTGCAGATGCCAATGATGATGATGATGATAGTGATGAAGATGATGATGATGGAGATGATGATGAGGAACCTACAGATGCCAATGATGATGGTGATGACGATGAAGATGTTGATGATGATGGTGCTGGTAATGATGATGAAGATGATGATGATGATGGTGATGGTGATGTTCGGATGATGATGATGATGATGATGATGATGACGATGATGAAGATGATGGTGACATGATGGAGATGTTGATCTGATGAGGAAGATGATGATGATGATGGTGATGATGATGAAGATGTTGATGATGCTGATGATGGTGATGAAGATGATGATGATGAAGAAGATGATGATGATGGAGATGTTGTGTTGATGGGGAACCTAGAGATGACAATGATGATGAAGATGGTGATGGTGATGGTGATGGTGATGGTGATGATGATGATGATGATGGTGATGATGATGGTGGTGATGATGATGAAGATGTTGACGATGATGGTGATGGTGATGTTCAGATTGTGATGATGATGATGATGGAGATGTTGATGAGGAAGGGGGAGATGGCAATGATGATGAAGATGTTTATGGTCATGAAGATGATGATGATGGTGATGGTGATGATGATGGAGATGTTGAAGATGATGGAGATGGAGATGGCGATGAAGATGATGATGATGGTGAAGATGATGAAGAAGATGATGGTGATGGAGATGTTGATTATGGTGATGATGATGAAGATGTTGATGCTGATGATGATGGTGATGAAGATGATGATGATGGAGAAGATGATGATGATGGAGATGTTGATGAGAAACCTACAAATGCCAATGATGATGATGATGATGGTGATGACGATGAAGATGTTGATGATGATGGTGATGGTAATGATGATGAAGATGTTGATGATGATGGTGATGGTGATGGTGATGTTCAGATGATGATGAAGATGATGTTGACATGATGGAGATGTTGATCTGATTCAAGGAAGATGATGATGATGATGATGAAGATGTTGATGATGATGGTGATGGTGATGAAGATGATGATGATGAAGAAGATGATGATGATGGAGATGTTGATGTTGATGGGGAACCTAGAGATGAAAATGATGATGAAGATGGTGATGGTGATGGTGATGGTGATGGTGATGGTGATGGTGATGACGATGAAGATTTTGATGATGATGGTGATGGTGATGATGATGAAGATGTTGATGATGATGGTGATGGTGATGTTTAGATGATGATCATGATGATGTTTAGAAGATGATGATAATGATGATGTAGATGTTGATTTGATGAGGAATATGATGATGATGATGATGATGGTGATGTTGATGAAGATGTTGATGATGACGATGATGGTCAAGAAGATGATGATGATGAAGAATATGATGCTGATGGAGAATATGATGCTCACAACTCCCTCTAGTCTCTCTCTCCCCAACCATCAATCTCTCTCTATCTCTCTCTCTCTCAAACACACACACATACACACACATTATGTCACTTTCCATTCTCAAACCCATCCCCCCTCCATCCATATCTATCTCCACCTTTCTCCCTCCATCCCTCACCCTACCTTTTCCTCCTCCCTCTCTCATCGCCTGTCTCTCACCTTCTATCCCTCCCTCATGTTATCTTTCCCTCAACCTATCCCAATCTCTCCATCACTCCCTCTCTCTCACACACTTTATGTCCCTTCCCCCTCCTCTCATATTCTCTCTCTCTCTCTCTCTCTCCATCGCCACCACTCCCTGCATGTCTCCCACCAACACTTTCTGTCCCTCCCTTCCTATCTCTTATTTCGTTCTATCCCCATCTATCTCTCACTCCCTCCAAATCCATTCCTCCCCATTGTCCCTCTCCCTCCCTCGCTCTATGTCTCCCCCCCCTTGTATTCTTTATTTCTCTCTCACATCCCCCTTGCCTCCATCCATTCCCCCTTGTCACTCAAGTCTCACTTTCAACTTCTAACCCTATACCTCTTCAGAACCTATTCTACTCCTAATAGTTCTCTCAAGCTCCACTTCCCTTCACCCCCTGTAGCCCATCATGTTCTCATTCCCTTCATCTCTCCCCACTCAAGCTTCCAACATCCTTCTAATCCCTTGACCCTTTCCCACCCCTATTAAATATTAACCATAGATTCCCTTAACCCTTCCCCACCCTTATTAAATATTAACCATAGATTCCCTTGACCCTTCCCCACCCCTTCTCAAATATTAAACAAAAATTCCCTTGAATCTTCCACACCCCCTCTTTCTCAAGTATTAAACATGTATTTTATGATTTGCATAACGCGAGCGTGTTTTTTAACTATATAACGCGTACGTGTTATGTATTTATATAACGCGTACGTGTTAAGTAGTTATATAACGCGCACGCGTTATGTACATCTAAAAGCGCGGCAATATTTTTGAATTTAAGCAGGCCGAGTCACATGCTCACATGTCAACAATAATCCTATGTGTATGCTTTGGAGTTTGCTTCGGTAATTCCAAGCCTGTGCTATGTTAATGAAAAACCAAAGCTAATTGGGTATTTCTTCCAGTTTCTGGAGAAGCCTGTGCTTAGCCACTCGTTACAATATGCTACACAGAGTCATTTTTGATGAAATCTTAGACACAAATAGCATTTTTTCTGCAAATTCCAAATATGTAACTTTTATTTTGAAATATTAATTTTTCCTATTTTCTTTCAATTTCTTTTCTGTCCTACCTCCTTAACTCGTGAAACAAACTGTTAGTGTTTCTTCCATAACTTTTTCAATTCTCAATCATTTCAAAAAAAAATTGTATGGTGCACAAGAGGACACTAACCTCCCCGTTCTATGAAAAACCCATTTCAAGATTTTTGCCTTAAGACCTTCAAAGGCTCTACCCACAAAAGAGGTACTATTTTCGAGGTTTGATCACTTAGACAATTATAAAAAAATTATAAAATTACTAATTTAATTTTTGAAAAATAATGGCACACAAGTGATATGTGTTTTCTACATGCATGCCAATTTTTGTAGCTTGATTCCATCATTTAGGCCCTCAAAGGCTCTACCCACAAAAACATATACCTTATCATTTGCCTGAAAAATAAAAAGTGTTTGTTAGGAAAAATGAAACTTGACATAGCTATGCAAATTTTCAATCCATAAAAGTTATATATTCAGAAACGTGATTTAATTTCCTACATTTCATCTTTTTTACTCAATGCAAGATATTTTGCGTAAGTAGCTCAAAAAATCCAAGTAAGTTGAGGGATGCTTGCTTTTTCAGTTTTCTATTGCATCTAACGCGCCAAAAGTGACCCTCATTAGCTTGCACTGACCCTTCTGAGTTCATTTGTCCTTTTTTGACTAAGTAAAACTCAAGGATCTGAGCCACAACGGCGGAAGGTTTAAGACATTTTATCTGCTTTGTTGGAGGAAATAGATTAAATGTCTCCGAAATCGCGGAAGGTTTTAATTAAAGTCCTCCGCAATGGCGGAGAAACTAACGTAATTCTACCGCAACGGCATTTTTTGACAAACAAGTCTGGCCCGACGGAAGAGTTAAGGTTCTTTTTCCAAAACGACGGAGGAACTCGCCTATTTTTTTCCGCAATGGAGGACATTTCCGATCAACTCTTC
Organism: Larix kaempferi; assembly: GCA_027924585.1. Lineage (NCBI taxonomy): Eukaryota > Viridiplantae > Streptophyta > Pinopsida > Pinales > Pinaceae > Larix > Larix kaempferi. Next base: position 4,365,440 of record BSBM01000717.1, on the reverse strand, counting down.
CGCAAAAGGGAAGATGAACCTTTCCTTCTTCTCCGATGAATTGTTTCGCTTAAGTTACATAAAATCGCCCGCAGCCCTGGATAAATTCACTTATCTTTTCCACAAGGCAGTAGCATTAAAGTAAAATCAAACCTAAACCTTCATGAATTAAAAAAAAAATACATTTACACAGACTTTTCATTGTTGACTTTTATACCTTCGGCGTTTCTTTTTCCCCTCCAGGGGAAAATGCTAGTTGTAATACATAGAAAATTGTACATATTTGTGAGAAAGCACATTTGATCATGGCATCTAGGTGTGATTCATGCTTGGCAACTTCCATATCCTCTCGCAATTGATGACCTATTTTTCATTCTTTGAATTTATAGGGAAGGAGCCCACTGAAATGTTCAAGTTTGAAGCCAGGGAAGATGAAACTTTGTTGAGTGTTATAACCATGGTTTTCAACCTTGCATGTTCCTCCTCTAAGTCCTGAATTTGTCTTTTCTCTTCAACCAAAATATATATTATGATTGCATTATGTGAAACCTATTGACGTTCTAGTTCATGAGCTTTGGTTGTGACAGATAAAATTGAAGTTTTTTTCCCATTGATAAGGTCCTCTTGATGCCAAATAAACCTACAAATATCTTGTATATCTCTTTTATAGGAGGGGAAGAGGTGATTGTGCATTTTCCTCAGTAGAGGTGGGGTCAAAGTCATATAAAAAATGTATCCTACACATCAATGAAAACCTCAATTATTTGCAAAGAAGAGCCCTTATCCCTAGGAGGCTTTGCCACAACCAAATGTTGAAGTTTGAATTTTGGAGATGTGCATGCTTAGATCCTAATTCCCTTATCCCAATTTCCTTTGCCTGGAGACATAGGTGCCCATGGCTGGGTATCACGAGGTTTTCTAACCATATCCCAAAGTTACCAAGGTGCCAATTGATGAGTTCTAGCCTCGATAATGATCTATGCATGCAGACCTAGTGGTTGTTTCCTTTTTGGCATTTGGCATTGGCAAGAATTGCAATTACTAAGTGATCAGAAACATGACATGATCCTTGATTTGACACAAAATTTGTAGAATTGGAGTTTTTGAGGCTAAACATCTCAATGTGTAGCATATTATTCTAATGTAGGCACTTGGAGATGGCTCCTTGCATGTCTAATTTTGTGTTATAGAGTGTGCACCCCGATAAACCAAACTAACATGACATTTTGTTTGTACAACTAATAGCAGGTTTTAAAATTACTCATGAAAAATTTGAAATTCCCATATATTGCTTTTACATTTTGTTTATAAGTTCTAAATTTTCTTTGTTGAAAGTTTGGGATTCCTTTGTCCAGCTGTCAAAATGATAATCAAATTTTAATCGCAAAATACTTATCAGATCGTGTTACTGTACATAGACAATTGTTAAGCTCACATAGGCTAATACTTATCTTCCAGTATAGTATACTTATCTGTCAAGTTGGTACACCTTATTTGCCCAATTGGCATACCATCAAATTATGAGCTGGGCTTCTCCCAGTTTGTTATAAATAGTAAATAATGGCAATCTCCTGTATTTCAAGTACTTAACAGTATGTAGATTCAGATTCTTGCTATTCTATTATCTGTTTCTTGTGTAGGTCTCAATTAAAAAGCACAACTTGACAAGGTATCAATTAAATATGGTATAAAGGTATCGCAAAACTTGAGATGCAAATATCAATTTTTTGAACATTGAGATTCTAAGTGCAGAAAAGATTGAAATTGGTACTCTCAAGTTTTTTTTATACCTCTCAACTTTGAATGTATCATAAACATATAAGGTTAGGATGAGTCGATTCAAATGGCAGGGACTAGCAATCCATTCTAAAAGGAAAATAATTGAACCCTTACTACCAATCCAATGAACAACTAAGCCAAGAATGCAAACTATAAGACTTACCACATAAGGAAAGTTCTCGATGTGATCTCCACGAAGAAATTCTCCAAGATTTTTAGCACTGTTGATAATTGTGTTTGTTTTACAGTAATCCATAGAATAATAATCATAAGGAAGTTGCGTCTTTATGTACAAGATAACTTGATCACTTTAACTTGGAGCTCATCTCCCTAGTAAGCATCGTAGAAAAATTTAGTCTCACTAAATAGTAAATCAAAGCAATTTGCACTTGAGACTAAAAATTATTGGGGGGATACACAAAGAAGATAGAATTTTCGGCCGTCAACTACTCCTGCAAACCAAATTTTGTCGCCTGGGAAGTCGATCTCCTAGGCCAAGAGTTTGTGTTCCACGGATAAGGTCAAACCCAATCACAACCCAATACTATAGATACCCTTCACATTAGTAATGGTCCTGGATAAGATGTGTAGCAGATTGGAATTATCATGCTAAAATACTAAAATACAACGATAACTATAAGAATTCATAGAGAGCAAATAAGATAGGTCCTTACTTGCAAGTCTCAACAGGAATATTAGCAAAGTAAGTTTCTACAAGCAGATTAACACCACCAAGTGATGCTCCTTCCAACTAAGAGTATGCCTTCGAAAATGCCTCCAACTGATGAGCCTCAAGATCCATTACAAGAGATGGTTCATCAAACTTAACCCATGTTGCACCAGTTCCCTCCAACTAAGTCACAACTTGTTTGAGTAAAGTGACCAAATTTGATAAATTAGCGATCTCGCCTCTTAACACTTGTTATTTTACACATTGCTAACTTGACTACAACAATCTCTCAACTAAAAGCTTGTTACAAAAATGCTTACAAGTAAATTGGGAGGATTATATCAAGAAGAGAAAGGAGACTGAAGGTCTTTTCTCTGCCCTTTGTAGGCTTAGACAAGAGCTAGTATGACACGGGCCCAACGAGCACGAGCACTGTGTCAATGGCAGTCTGCATCTAAAAGATTAATATATCCAAAAGAAGTGCCAAATTTTACTGTGTGCTTTGGGAAATTAAGCAATGCTCAGCATGTATGCCACTTGGTGAGGAGCACTGCTAAATATTACTTTATGCTTAGGAAACTATAATATTGGGAAAAGGTTTATGTCAGATAAACATTTTTTCATAGTCTAATGTATTATGAATATTATTTTTATTTTGTAATTCTTACTAATAGGTTTAATGATAAAAAAATGTCACATCTAGTAAACTTTGAAATAAAATGTAATAAAAAATATTCCAAAATATTATTTTTCCAGATAACTTTGTAAAACATGATGTTTGGTGATTATTATTGTCAAATTAATTGAAAATAGTGAAACATATAGTCTCTGCCTGCAGCAAGGACTAACAAAAAATAAACATCTCTTTGGCATGAGATCTAACGCAAACAACGACGGGGCCTGATTAAAGAAGAAGATCCACATGCTTATGGTTATTTTTCATTATTTTTGAAATTCCACCCAACCAAACATAATTATTTTACTTTTCTTCCTAAAGCATAACATATATGTTTATGTGTTGCTCTGTCTAGTTGATAGTGACAAGAGCATGATGAGAATTGTGTGAGAAACGATTACGAACAGGGCACGTATTCAAATGACTTGTCAAGTTCTACCTGTTAAAGTTGGTTGTACTCCTGGGTGTGTGTTAAAGGAAAATAGCGTGGTAGAAGAGAATCGATCCATCCACACCATGGATATTTTCATTACATCGCACAAGACTAGCAGACATATAAACTAATTTAACTATACGTTCACAACATCCACTGGAAAAAATCCAATACTCCGTAGGCCTATTTCCTCGACCATGTGAGATACATGTGGGATACACAAGTATGAAACAATAACTTTTGGCATATTTTCTTTATGCACACTCGCATCACAGGCCACAGATCGTCCTCAAATCCATTCTCACATAGCCAAACCAGTATCCAGCCTGGCTAAAAGCATAGTGCATTTATTATTTTCATAAGATTCAGATAATATTAGTTGTTGTGAGAGTTAGAAAGGAAAGACTAGAACGAATATTTGTAATTCCATAATCGTGAGTGCAGCATAAGAGAATCATTATCTGAGCTGGAATAAGAAACCTCAATGAATTCAAGGGTTGACCTTTTAGCCAATTATACTCAACACCTCTGAAAAAATGCTACAAAACTCCAGCGTGACATTCTGAATGTCTCTTATAAAATTAGTTCACCGGTTTACTCAACTTATTGAAATAATTGGGCTTGAACTGTCCCTTCCTAACTTATTACACTTTGCTTAGATTTACAAAAAAAACTCAAGTTGAGGTTGAGCATTAAACCTCCAAAATTTATTAACGGTTTTTGTACTCTTAGCAGCCCATAAAACCTTCAAAATTGAAGTGTCTTAAAAATTGAAACATCTGATTTCATGGCTGATAACTTACACACTGCTAAAATTTAAAAATTGAAACATCTAATTTCATGGCTGATAACTTACACACTGCTAAAATTTAATCATTGTAGTCAACAAAATTTACATAAGGTTTGGGCACTTTACATAACTTGGGGAATCCCCTGACACCATTTTCTTCTGTGTGTTTTCAAATGAGGACAAACATTATTTTGAGGATGAATATTGTAAGGTACATGTACTAATTATTCTTTAAAAAATGAAACACACCCATCATTCTATCCTATCCTCAACCGCATAAACAAAACAAAAAACAGCTAGAACAAAACAAAAGGAAGACAACAATAGAAGAACATACATCTAGACCGAAACTTCCCAACAACTCTTGGGAAAAGTATAATCTTGCCTCAGAAGTGGCAAAGAGGAAGATAATTGGTCAAAATCATGCCTTAAAACAACAAAACATGTCCCGGTAACACAAATCCAAGTTTCAAAGCAGCAATGAAGTCCTCATGACTTGAATCTGAGCCTTTCAAGACTTGAATACTAGCCTTTAATTACTTTAGTTGGGTTAAGTCATTAAATTAATTTAATTTTGTTATGGTATTACTTTCCATTATTTTTATAAATTTAACATTCTTTTAAAACAATGTGTAGCACCATTGATAAAAACAATTAAAAACAACCTTTTATAAAATGTTCCCTTTCTTCCAAAACTGAGTTTATCATATTTTCCAAATATTTTGATGATAAATATGATGGATAACTGAGACTTTACGAGATTTTACCTTCGAGAACACGAGCTCGGCTATTCCCTTTATATTCCTCATTCTTTATTAAAAAGCTATTAATAATCATATTCCTTATTTTATATATTCTATATACTAGACCTGTACATCATAACCATATCTCCTTTTTCTATATATAATGTCAATATACTTAGCATGCACCAACTAGATGATATACTTGCTACATAGCTAATGCAACCACACGAGTTTCTAGTAATATTGTATATATACTGAAATATACAAGATGTACCTCTTAACCCACAAATTTTTTTTGCATAAAGTTAGGTTTTGTTTGGAGGTTGGAAAAAACAAACTACTTCATAACTTATGTATTAAAGTTAAATTAATTTTTAAGATCATTAAAAAAGTATACAACTATTCATGCTTAAAGTTTTATAGAACAATTTTTATAACTAGATGAAAACTCTAAACATATTTGTGAAGGCGATTATTACCATTCCATGTCAGTAATGAAATGCCTTTGGCTAGCGATCTAATGTATTGAAATTACCTTATAGAAAAGTTATATTTTGTTTGATTATATATTTTTGAGATTCAAAATTGATTACCAAACTTACTATTCCTAGAAGTATTTGCATTTCAAATCAATTGTCGATCCTTAATTTCAAATCAATCGCCAATCCTTAAACATATGACATTGCCGTTAGAAGGATCGAGGCACGAAATGGGTATAAGATGGTGACATCTAGAGTTGTTGCGATATATTAATGTTTTGCGATTCATGAAAGGCTTTGTAGGTGTAAGTAAACACAATTGGTATCTGCAACATTGTATTCACGCATATTTCTTGTTAAACTATTTTTGAAAGGGTTTTCAAAGAAGATTTTTTTTGCAAAAAGAGGTTTTTACAAGGTATGTTTTTTTTTTTGTTCCAAAGGACACATTGAATGAGTTTTTTTGTAAGTTATTTTTGTAAATAAGTCTTCTTCTAAGACATTTTTATAAGGATTTTTTTCTCTAAGGCATTTTTGCAAAGAGTTTTTTCAAAATATTTTTTTTCCTAGACATTTTTGCAAAGTGGTTTATGCAAAGAAAGTTTCTTTCTAAGGGTTGTATTTAAAGAGTGTTTATTGCAAAGTATTTTTGCAAAGAAAATGTATTTTTCCTTCTCATTTCTTTGAAATGGATTTTTTCAAAGAATTGTTTTGGTAAGATAATTTACAAAGGGTTTTTTTTCAAGGTAGTTTTGCACTTCTTATTTCTTTGAAAGGGGTTTTTTCAAATAGTTGTTTTGCTAAGATATTTTGCAAATGATTTTTTTCCAAGGTAGTTTTGCACTTCTTATTTCTTTGAAAGAGTTTTTTTCAAATAGTTGTTTTGCTAAGGTATTTTGGAAATGTTTTTTTCCAAAGTAGTTTTGTACTTCTTATTTCTTTGAAAGGGGTTTTTTCAAAGAGTTGTTTACTCAAAGTATTTTTGCAAATGAGTTATTTCTTTATAAGGGTTTTTTCCAAGATATGTTTACAAATAAGTTTTTTTCCAAAGTATTTTTTCCTAGTGGCTTTTTTCCCAGATATTTTTTCAAAGAAGTTTTTTATTTTAGTGGTTTTTACAAAGAAGATTTATTTACAAGGTGTTCTTATTATTTTCCCATAGGTTTTTTCAAAGATGATTTATTGTTAAGGAGTTCTTATTTCTTTCCAAGAAGGTTTTTTTCAAAGAAGATTTCTGTTCAAAGAGTTTTTTCAAAGGAAATTTAATTCCAAAGAGATCTTCTTCAAAAGACTCTTACAAGATTTTTATAAGGTGAAGTAAATTTCAGTTCATGTTTTTATAAATTTCGTAAATGTTTTTAAATCTTAATTTATTTATTTTTACTATAAAGTGATGTTTCTCTAATTTATCATATACAGATTAAACAATCATGGGAAATAAGAGAAAACGTAAAAAAAAAGGTGATCGTAAACGTGATGATGATGCTAATAGAGAAAAACAAAAACTCAGATATAATGCCAAAAAACAAAGGGTTGCCGAAATGAAAGAGAAAATTATTGAAGATATAAATACAGATTTACATGATAATGTTGAGGAAATGGAAATTGAAAATAGAGTACAAGAAGAACAAATTGAAGTTGAAGAGACCATTGTTGAAGATGTAAATAGTGATTTACATGCTAATGTTGATGAAGTCAATATTGAAGATCAAGTTCAAGATCCAGAAATTGGACCTGGTATGTATATATTATATATTTTCTAAATTCATTTTTTTACAATGAATTGTATTTTTGGATATATATTAAATTAAATTTAACTTGATGTATACCATTGATGATGAAATGTTAGAAGACATTGATTGCGACAAATATGGAGAAAAACTACCAATACATGTTGCATGATATCATGCTACAAAATTTTATGATGAAGTTCTCAAGGATTACTCAATAGCAGGACAAACACAAATTTTGAGATGTTTATTAGTGTCCAAGAAGTTAGAAGGTGCTACATCATTATTGGGTATTCACAAGGCGACAAAAGAGTCGAAATTGAAACAAAATGTGATATAAAATATAGGTGATGCAATAAATTTTTTTGGAAAGTTCAGGAAGAAAGATATCAGTGCTGCACGTAAAGCAATTCATACAGCAATTCTTTCAGCTAGTACTAAACAAAAGCGTTTGACAACAGAACTAGCAAAAGCAGTTGGAACATCAGGAAAGACATTATACAAACATATCAAATTCAGAATGCAAACAGATGAAAATAATGAATTTGCTTGCTGGGCAATTATTTGTAGACAACCTTACAAAGATAGAATGAGAGCAGGTGTTAAAGATATTGTACGGGAATATTGGTTGGAACATGCTCGAGTTTCACCAAATTCAAGAAATGTGATATGCAAAAGAATATCACGAAATGTATATGAAAGCCAACCAAAACATATAATGGACATGACACAAGTACAATTGTTCAATAAATTTAAGGAAGATTATCGTGGAATTAATATATCAATCACTACATTTGTGCAACAAAAACCATGGTATGTTAGACCTATTACTATACGTGACACATGTTGTTGTCGTTATCATGTGCAATTTCAGTTATATTATGACACGTTTCTTGAATTTGGTAAAATGTTTTGGACAAATTCACCACCTCCGCCCACAATACGTGAATTCATATCTCAAACTCTATGTGAGAGAAATCACGATGAAGTATTTTATAATAAGAAATGTATCAATAGAAAACATTGTCATCGTTGTGGAAATCTGGTGTTATTCCACAATAAATATCCTATCGATAATGATTAATCGTTGTCAAATGTAAATGTTGATGGGAGGAGATACGAATACATCAATTATACTACAAGTTCTAGTGATTCACATTCCAAAAGAATTGATTTGCTAGAAGATAAGATACGCGTGACAGATTTTCTCAAAAAATTTGAAAGTGAAATTTATAAATACACCCAGCATTCACATAGAGCACGATGGCAAGATCTTCAATTCAAACAGTCTCATGAAATTTTTCTACCCGGAACAATTTTGTCCGTGGTTGATTTTGCTGAAAACTATACATTTGCTGCACAAAAAGAGATACAGAGTGAATACTATCACTCTGACCAAGTTTCGATATTTGCCCATGTTGTATATAGACATTCTCAACAGGATGTTGATGGCATTGAAAGCACATGTGACAATCGAGATGTGATTAAAGAATATCACTTCTATATCAGCGATGATCGTACACACGATACACATTTTGTTCAACATTGTATAGAAAATATTTTCTATGATTCACTAAAAAAACACGAAGTTAAATTCAATGAACATTGGATATGGTCTGATGGATGTGCGGGTCAATTTAAATCTTCACGATCATTTTTTTGGTTATGTCGACTTTATAAAGCGTTGAACATTAAACATTGCTGGAATTTATTTGAAACTGGACATGGAAAATGTGAACATGATGGTGCAGGAGCATGCGTAAAAAGAGCACTTCGAAGATAGCAAATGAACCATTCTTCTGCACGATTTCATTCAGTTGTAGAGGTTGTCCAATGGTGTCAATTAAATCTAAGCCATGATTATAATCAACAATCAAAAGATGTGCGTAGGTATGTACACTATTTTTTTAATTTATATTATTTCTTGAAATTTAAAAAAATGTACACTAACATGTTTAAGTACATGTACACTGACATTAAAAGTTGTTCTTTGTGATTTATTATTTATTGTATAGATTTTTTTGGCTTGTTGGGGTCCAAGATATAAATAGATCAATACCATATGACGCTAGCACCATACATGGGACTAGAGATCTTCACTCTATTCAAACAAAATCATTCCAAAACGTGTTTGCATTTGACAGTAGAAAGCAATCATGCTTTTGTCATATTTGCACTGAAAATGTTGAATCTACAGAAGTTTGTGAAAACATAACAAACAACTACGTAAAAGCTTGGAAACACACAGAGATTAATCCAAAGGGAAAAATGCCACTAGCAAGTGTAGAAGAATTAGAATAAGAAGAAATAACAATATCATCTGATGGTGATAGAATTTCAGATCTTGTTAGAGAAGGTAATGAACTTACTTGACTTTTAAGTTGATTGTTCATTCTTGTCCATCACCTTATGTGTATAGTCAATTTAATTGATTTAAAAACGCTAACACCAATTGTAATTTGCGCAGGAGATGTTTTCGCTATGATTGCACCTTTAGACAACAACGAAAATGTGAAATATTATTTGATGCGATGCATTGAAGGAAAGATGAAGTTATTGGAAGACTACAATGACAACGGATTTACATACGAGAGATGATCCATCATTTTAAAAGGCTATTTTTTCAGCAGACCCATGTGACTAAAAATTATGTCTACTTTCAAGATTATGAACCCGATGTTATATATTGTCAGTATAGTCATTTAGTATGTGCATCTCGAATAAGGTTGGTACAAGTTCCATAAAAAAACAGTTAAAAAACAAAAAATGGAAACTGTCCATATGTGACCATGAATGGATAATTGAGGATGGCATTCCATTGCGATGTTTTTAACTATATATCAAAAATGAATTGATCTATGTTTTTGTCCATGTCAATTGTTGTGTACAATATATTTTTTGTCCATGTCACAAATGTTGTGTACAATATATTTTTTTCATTGAATTTTATGACTATGATCTTGAATGAGAACTAGAATAAGAGTTTAAATGGTTGTATTTTAGCATGCTTAAAAATGAATTCAAAAATTATTTGGTAATGAAATTTTTAATAAAAATTGGAAAAAGTTCAAAAATGTTGTATTTCAGCTATATGGAATGTTTATTTTTAATTTGTAATTTCGTGATATAAAGTACTTTATTCGAGTCTCCATATGTCTATTAGACCACTTAAGGGATGAGATAACGGATGTGGCTATCCCCACACTCCATCCCGAATTTTTACTTTTGATTGATTGATGCCAATGAGAAATCACCGGAAACCTACTAGATTTTGTATTCATTTAATCCATTGAACATGTTTCTCTAATGTACTTCACCATAAATAAACTTTTAAATAAATGATTGTTGCACAAAGATAATATATCTCTTACATGTAAGTTCACATAACTGAAATCATGGCAAATGGAGATAACGATCATTTGATTTTTAATCACAAACAAGGATTCCTGGATTGTGAAGCTTATGCTAAATTAGAGCAATGATTATTTACAACAATCCGATAAAAATTCATCGAATTGTTGTCTAAAATTCATTGCTCTAACTTAGCATAAACTTCACAATCCGGGAATCCTCACTTGTGATTAAAAAACAAAAAATCATTTATCCCCATTTGCCATGATTTCAACAGCATCTAGAGATTCACCAACTACAAAGTACCTGAACAATGAACATATACAAGAAACATTAGTTAAAAATTGAAATACATATGCAACATCATATCGATCAAACGACTAAAAGATTAAAATTTTTATCAAACAATTCAAAGATTTTCATTCATAACATTAGAAATTGAACCTATTAAGACTTCATATTTCTATAAAAAATTCCTATATCATTCCTAACATTCATTCATTCTTAAAGATTCATATCAGGTAACATTCTTAAACTTCCTAAAACTTTGGTAACAAATTCATTTCTTAACATTTTAAACTTTGGTAACATTCATTTCTTAACATTTTAAACCTTCTTGACACTTTCCATTCATTCTTATGATTCAACACTTTCCCAACATTCATTCTTTCCATAACATTCATTCTCAACATAACATTGAACATTTTAACAAATTCAATATTTCATAACATTTCATGACTTTAAATTGCACCTATCAAATGTTCCAAACATTCATTTTTAACCTTTTAAACATTCAAGTGACAATTCCAATTCATTCTTAGGATTCAACACTTTCCCAACATTCATTCTTATCATAAAACATTCATTCTCAACATAACATTCTCAGCATTTTCCAACTTAAGATTGCACCTATATCAAAAATTCTAAACATGTTCATTCTTAACATTTTAAATATTCTTGACGCCTCCCAACATTCATTCTTAACAGTTAACATTTCCTAACTTTAGATTGCACTTATCAAAAGCTCTAAACATTCATTCTTAACATTTTAAACATTCATGCAAAACATATTCTAAACATTTTACCAAATGGCAAATATGCTAAATAATTAACATGTACTCGTATATAATCCAATAAAAAAGTTCATGAACATGTGAGTTCAATGTACATGTATGTATAATCCAAAAATAAATACCCTCGATGTCTAAAACAACTACAATATATATATATCAACAAAAACAAGAAAGTTTGGACCTCTATCCATAAGTCTGGACCACTATCTTCCACTAGGGCCTTTCCTTGGACTCAACCCGACTTGCAACATGTATAAAAACAAATTATGAATATCATAAATTATTTAAACAATTTTAAACTAAATTCAAAAAATTAAAATATTAAACTTATATATGAAAGAACAATTCAATTATTAAAAAAGTTGTACATCAAATTCTCTGAATGCATGTCCACCACTTTCTTCCACCGGAGTCTTCACTTTGGCTCCAAAGGATCTAAGAGAGCCAAGTTGCAACATGTACAAAAGCAATTTATGAATCCAATAAAATATTTAAACAATTTTAAAATAAATCCAAAAAATATAAAGTATTAAACTTATATCAGAGATCAATTCAAGTTAAACAAAATTACTTTGGTGCCAATATCTGCATTCATCAAAGAACTTACATCTTCACCCCTAATTTCCATATGGTCTCTCCCCTAAAATTTAAATTTTGTTAATAAATAAAACATTGTGGAAGCAAAAAATAAATTAAGCAATTAACTTAAAACCAAAACAAAAAAATTAAAATCATTAGCTCACAAGAGATGGTAAATCATCTAAAAAATTTGATTCTAAAGAAACGTGCATGGATAAGTTAAATTAACAATAAGATACATTGATATTTATTAAAATTCAAAGAAAAAGATAAAATATCAAGTTCAAGCATAAATATTATAATAAATATACCTCTTCAAGACGCTCTTCATTCTGACTAGTGGAGACTCGAAAATTATGTGCATTCAACATTCTAGAAAACTGCAAACAAAATACATTTGCTTAATGTACTTATTACTATGTAACACAAAATTCAATTCAAAATGAATAAAAGATCAAATAGATTGTCATAGCATAATCAACAAACCTCTCCCATACTCGACGTGTCATTGGATAACACATTTGAAGCTATGTCGCGACAAGACTTAGCATAAGCCCTGAGATCGTCGATGCTCAATCCATCTACCTCATCATTCATTTTGTAAACAAACTTTTGACAGATAGTAGCACGATCCCTCTCTCGACCCAATCCCACTTCTACTCCAACAAGAGCTGACGCTAAACCATCACCAACAGAATCCCTTGCGATTGTCCCAAGTTGGGATGTGGGCTCCATCTTCGATCTTAATGCCACAACCCTGGGTGGGCGAGGTATCTCAGGTGGAGGTCGAAGAGTTGTAGGGTCTCTAAGAGCACCTTTTCGATTATATATTCGACCCTTTCCAACTCCATAAAATTCAAAAGGAATATCAGTATAGTTTGGCTTCATACCTAAAAAAACTCCGCATAGAAAAATCTAGCAAAATAATTAGGAACCTCATTGTTCCATGGCAATCGACCATAAGCTGCAAGGAACCGATCATATATTAGATGTGCAATTTCAGGATGCTTGAAATATTGCACTTTCAACAGTTTTCGCTTAAGGCCTTCTTTGAAATTAAACATTGAATTGGCTTTTTCTTTGGTCATTCTCTCCTTCACAACCTCCCACCTGTCTGGACCCATAACTTGTTCCCTTCGCCTCTGCATCAAATGAACAAAACCATTCGTAGTTGGTCCAAGTTCCTCATATGCATCAATGAATTTTTGCAATGACTCCAAAAAAATATCTAGACTTTGTCTGCTCTCTAAAGGGAGATCCAAAGTTGAAAGATCATTGTTCAACCTGTCGTAGTGGGATCTACAACTTTCAAGGATAGTTTGTTGCACAACACCTTCCCATGGAAGCTCATCAGGTAAATCAGACGGATAAGTTGATATGGGTGTACAACCCTCAACTAGTGGAACATATGTCGTCCTAGCTCTAAGAGGATCTTCAGGACCCTGCTTTGAACTCACACCTATTCCATCATCTACAATCCTATCTTGATCTTCCTCCTGCTCTGTCTAATTACGCACATCTTCTGAACCTTGCTCTGCTTCAAATATAGCCAAAGTCAAGTGTTTAACCTTGTCCAAACATTCGAAACAAACAAAAATACAAATTATACATGTATTGAAACATTAATGTTCATACCGATAGAAGGTTGATATCGACGCTCTCCAACAGAAGATAAAGGGGAATCATTTGTACCCATATCACCTTGTTGGTGATCGGATGACTGTGATCCATACAATAAACTCGAACCCCGAGGTGAATTCGACAACCTTGATTACCAGCTGGGACACCAACTCCCAATGAATGTGATGACCTCCTACGCTTTCGCTTCGAAGACTCCACTCTTTTCATTTGATATGATATCTAAATTTACACAAATGTCAACTCATAACATATTCCTTTTACTATGTGCTACTATGTGATACTATCCATAAATTGACATTTAATAAACAAATTATAATGCACCAAATGCCACAGAATTTATAATTTATAATTCCCTTATGTGTTAGTCTTATATTTTATCTAAACGACCAAAGTTATGTAACACAATCTTTAAACATCTAACATGAATCATACGTATTCCATTTCCTAAAACTATTCCTAACATTGTAACTTCAAATTCATCCTCACACTAAAATAATTCTAAGCAATGAATTTTAAATAATGCAAGCATTCAATTACCCATTTGAGATCCCTTCCAATAAACAACTTATACTTAGTTTCTTCTATATAATAGATGACTATACTTGTTTCCTTCCAAGATGCAAATGACTACTATATAACATAATGATTTAGTTTCTAGTTTCTTTTCTTCAAAAGTATAAGGACTATTAGACAAAATACATAGCTAAACTATAATTTCTTTTCCTTCAATAAATATAAAGAACTATTAGATAGAAAACACATCTGTGACCCTTTTTAATTATTGAACAATACCTTTATTTCAGGGACATGTATAATATGAATCATGATGGCAGCTATGATTTCTGAGTATCTCTGATTGCTGAAAGAAATAATTATGTTTATATATTTTAGGCTCCTTTACTCTCCTCACTAATCTCCTGGTTGAAGACTAACAGTGGGCATATTCCTAACGATGTAATACTACTGGCTGGCAGAGCCGATGGGCAGCTTAAGATTATATGACACTGCCCGGAAAGAGGGGCTTACATATAGACATGGAGACATGATGAAGTGATTCAAATCGAAGTGATTCAAATCAACGATTCAAAAAGAATAATTAAGTGATTAAAAGTGACAGAACAGAAGGTGATGAAAAGAAACAAAACGAGGAAAGGCTTGCCACACCCTGCCATCTTTTGCAGATTAGGATGAGTTTTTTATATGGTAAACATTTTATGGCCGATATATATTGTGTGAACAAGTTGATGGATCTGTGATTATTACTAGCCACAAAAAAATATTTGATAGAAGTTAGCATAAGTACTGGCTTTCTTTTTCTGTTGTTATTTAAATTTGGTTGTTACAAACCTGAAACTTCTATATTTGGTTTCTTATTGGAATTCCAAAACGAATAATTTGGACTATAAGTACATCTATTCTTTATATCAAAATTATAGGAAGAAGAGAGAGATAGTATTGAAGGAATAGTTAAATCTGCATGCATAGAGAAGGGTGCACAAGGAGGATTGCACTGGCCCTTTGGAGGAGACTCTGTAGGAAACAGGTTCAAAGTTGAAGGAACATGGCATTGTAAGGTGACTAGTATAGTTGGGAAGCTTTGGACCATACATGGAAAACCTGGCTACACAAGGAAAGCCAACCGCAAAATTTCTTCTGAAGAAGCAGTCACATACGAAGTAGACTTGAAGCTCACAAGTCTGACAAAGTATATGAAGGTGCGTTTTGTAAATTGAATTTCTATGTTTCTTATTTCATGGGAATTTAAAACTAACTATCAAAACTGATGCAGGCCCAGGTGCAATGCGACGAAGAAAACATAATGAACACATTGGAAAAGACTTTGGAATGGCTTTGGACTGAATGATAGCACAGACCCATGATAGAGAGCTGCCCACACCCACTCTGCAATGATAAACTGACTGAGTAAGCTACCCAAATACAACAAACGACATTGAAAAACAACCTCATTCATACTGGGAACCAGACATATGACCGAGCACAGTGATAGCGGTTGAATTTTTTAGTGGGTTGGTTAACTATTATAACTTCACATTATTATCATTGGTTGACAAAACTGAACTAATCTTCATTTTACAGCAATTATAATTTATATATACTCTAATTCTATTGTGTTAATAATCTATAGGTGATTAAAAAAAACTAATAACTCATAGAAACTATAAAAAATAAAATACACTCACCTTTTATGTCAGCCGAACAGGTAACCCCACAGACCAAAGCAACGAAGCCGAAAATAGCAGATAGGCAAACAATACCTGCAAAAAAAAAACCGAATTAAAACATAAAAAATAACACAAACAAATGAATTGAATAACAATATAAACTCATAACTTTCTTACCTCCACCTCAAAGAACCGGCCGGGTACAATGCAGCAGAAATGATGAAGTTGAACCAAACAAGTCCAACAAAACGCAGAAGAAATGCGAAGCTGAACCAATGAACAGAATGGACATAGCCAAAATTACAAAGCCGATCCAACGAACCCGAAAACGAACGGACGAAGCCAGAAACAGACGAAGCCGAAAAACGAACAGATGAAATTGAAAGCCTAACGGACGAAACCGAAAAACGAACGAAGACGAACCAGCTGACGAAGCCAGAAGCGGACGACAACCAACAACCTGCAGACATTACAACATTCAAACAAAAATTAGAAAACATAAAATAAAACAAAAAAATTAAAAATAAAACATTAAACTAATGATTACCTCCACAAACCTCCATATCCAACAAATCACAGCGAACTAGATGGACTGACAACGCGGGGTACAGGAGCGGACGAGAGGCGAAACAGGACGAGGGCTACAGGCGGGGTCGAGAGGCGACATGTGGGGGTCCAGCAGCTGTTGGCGGGGAGATAAGCGGGACCAGCAAACTGCAGAAGCGAAAGTGACAAGTGGAAGACGCAGCCGAGCTTTTATGCAGAAAGATTATTCGACCGAATAATTATTTGGCCGAATAAACATAGCACCATCGACTGAATTTACCGTCCGGATATGCATCGCATGCATATCGAGGACACCGTTAACTATTATTCGACCGAATAACATTTCAGTTATTCGGCCGAATAAGCATATTTATTCGGCTGAATAAATAATATTATTCGGCTGAATAAATATGCTTATTCGGTCGAATAACGTCCACTATGCTTCTCGGGAACTCGATTCTCACGGAAGTGTTACCCAACTTCGCATTTTCACCAAATCCATGAGGACATCTGCATTGTATATCTAAAGGATTCTTGTTATAAGACGTATCTCTGATCTCTAGAAACTACTCCCCGCTAGAGATAAAGGGTCTTGTTTCCCGGCCCAAAAGTTGCCCAAATCTCGATAGGAGAAGGTCAACGGAAAATGAATGAGTCCCTTCACTAATGAGGGCCCAATAACAATTGGTAGGGTACTGGATTTTGGGAAACCACTTTCCCTGTCTAAAAGAA
Organism: Larix kaempferi; assembly: GCA_027924585.1. NCBI lineage: Eukaryota > Viridiplantae > Streptophyta > Pinopsida > Pinales > Pinaceae > Larix > Larix kaempferi. Next base: position 4,348,056 of record BSBM01000717.1, on the reverse strand, counting down.
GCCGAATGAAGGAAGTAAGGATAAAAAGAAGACGATCTGGGATTTCAAAACTTGTGCTATACTTGAAATCTTTATAAATGGTTTCCAAGAAAACCACCGATTTAGAACAAGAACAATGGATACAAACTATATATCAACATTGAGATGGATTAAAAAATGCAAAGAGCATAATGCCAGATATTGAGAGAAACAACAAGCATTTTCCAAAAATAAAAATAATACCTAGCATTATATATATATCAACATTGAGATAGTTAATAAAATGCAGAGAGCATAATGCCAGATATTGAGAGAAACAACAAGCATTTTCCAAAAATAAAAATAATACCTAGCATTATATATATATCAACATTGAGATAGATTATAAAATGCAGAGAGCATAATGCCAAATATTGAGAGCATAAAAATAATACCTAGCATTATATATAAGTTGTATCTTTTCATATTACACGAGTAGCTAACAAAAATAAAAAGCACTCAACATTTTCTATATATAAATAAGACTTTTACAAAACACTGTTGCTCTTAATAGAAACAAGTGACATAAATAACAAAATATTGTTTATTAACAGGTGACATAAACAACAAAATATTGCTTATTATTCAAAACTCAGCTTATCTCCAACAAACTAGAAATCCATGCTGAAAGCTAAATATATTGAAGTAAATAGTGGCAGAGGTAAAGCTATAAAGATCTTGGATGGAAAATAATCAAAATGACATCGTTAGTCTTACCCAACCACAATACATATGATAACCAAACCAGATATATATCATATCAGGTACTTTGGAAAATGTGTTTGCTATTGAACGAAGCAAGGCCCTTGGAACAGCTGGTAGCCCAAACGCATATGTAGCCTGCATATTTGTTTTATGTTACACAAAGATTAGGAAAAATAATTGTCTGAAATAGTTGAAAAATAGAAAGCATAAGTTCAAGAATAAATAGCTGCAACCCATTTGCCATAAGGCTACCTGTGTATTGGCTTATGGAGTTGTTGTTGCATGACTAGAAGGAGTTGATGGCAGGTTTAATTCAGAATCTAAACCAGACTCTCTATTGAGTTGTAAATCAGCAGGCGCGACATCAGTTTGGGTTTCTGAGTCCATGTCAGCTTCCAGGACCATATGGTACACCATTAAACTTGCCTGATGCAACTGCAGTTCCATTTATAGAAATATATAAGAGATTCATCAATAACTGGAAATAAATCATAAATAGATTCATAAGTGAAGTTGCAGCTAGATAAATAGATTCATAAATCTAAGATGAGGACTCTAGGAACAAATTTGATGTGCAGTTGCTACCTTCAGATTCATAAATCTAAGATGAGGACTCTAGGAACAAATTTGATGTGCAGCTGCTACCTTCAGAAGACATGGCATACCATAAATATTATACGACATGTCTATTTGGGACTACTACTTGAATTTCTCAGCCAAATACCTCAAAATAACCTCATCGAAGTCCCTTCCACCCAGAGATCTGTCAAAAATATGGATCATGAAGCTCAAATTCTCATTGCAAGAGACAAATAAGTAGTGTAAAAGAGGGTTTTTACAATTGTTTTCACTCCCAATGAACTGGAAGAACGGGTAAGCCACGCGTCAATAATAGACACCTACATATCAAAACGTGGTGACGAACTGGCAGATGCTGTGTACCCACAATCCCTCGGCCATTAAAATCCTCTGCCATAAGAAACTGGTCTTTTAAGTTTAGCATTCCAAAGCATGGTGCATCCTCATAAAGTCGGGCACAAGGTTTATAATTTTTTTTTAAAACATAAATTTAGACTGATAATATTAATACAGCCCAAATTTGCAGCTTTGTCAGTTAGTAGAGCTGTCATGTTTCCACTACCAAAAAAATATTTGTTAAATGTATGAAGTATGTGCAAAGTATTTTGATTTTATTTATTTTAATTCATTTCAATGATAATATTAATCTAATCAAAGACTTTCATCTAATAACAAGTGAACATGTATGTTTTATTTAATATTTATAGTTAAAAATAAAATAATTTCTAAAATTGATGAGCACAAATAAACATTAGATAAAACTAATATTAAAAGTAATTGCAATTACCTTACAATAATTTTCCTAATATTAGTTAGTAATATTAGAAGTAATTTTCCTAATGTTTATTGGGTCAAAATTTAGAAGTAATATTCTTTTATTAATTGAACCAAAGCCATGAGCTAGCAATGTCCTTGCTTGAAGCTTTTGAGTGTCTGAAATCAAGTTTTTAAGTGTCTATGAAATTTGTGAGCTTGGTTATTGTTTTCATAGGTTAGCAAAGCAAATACAATGTGGCAATTGCAAAGTAGATGATGGCAGCTATGTTGCTATGAAGCCTATTAAATGATTGGCTGCTATGTTGCTAGGTCATTGTCCTTGTCGTTCTTTGGACAATTGTCGCAGGGAAAGAATGAAAAGATGCATTGCCAAGAATATAAGGGTTCTAATTTCTATTTGGCTTTGTATCGAATGGGTGAATGCATCCTATGGAGGTTAATTGAGCCTTTGTCTTCAATCCCAAGGTCACCAATGCTCTTAAGACAAATAGCAGCGACTCAAAAAGTAATAATTTTATAATGGGATTGCAAGCTATGTTTGGAAAAGCTTTCAACTGGAAAGGCAGGACCAATGTCCTGCAATTCTTTGCGTTGAAGAAGAAATGTTATAGACATCGGAAAAAGTCCGAAGTGAAACATTAGTTCAAGACTTCAACTCAAAAAACACAGGAACCTTTTATTAATCTTTAGTTAAACATAGGAAACTGATTTCATTAGGTATATAATGTAATGATCATTTGTCGATTTTCCTACAGATTCTACAATAATATTCTTAAGCATCTCAAAGGACTGTGTGTTGTTCATAGAGAACATAAAGAAATAGAGTAAAAATAACACTAAAACTATAGGCTATTAGTCAATGTTATGGATAGGATAAATGTATGTGTTTCAAATTATTAATTTAGTATGTTTAAGTCTTTGAAGAGAACATAATATCAATTTATGAATAAGACAGAAGATTCATATAACCACCGCTAAAAAGCAGCCACTACGATTTTGGATATTGACTGTAATCAAGACTTTGATAGAAAATGAGATAAAGCCAAAGATGCAACAAGGCTAACAACACAACCACAAAGCCTTATATTCTATATTAGATATGAAAACAAATTCACAGGAAATCGACATGTTCACTTTTGCATAGTCAAAAAATTATAGATTGAGAACATGTTGTCCAAGAATCCATTGACAAGTACAACGTTTATCCCAAAAGGCCTCATATGGTCTGGCCTGGCCTGGCGTAGTTGAGTTTAACATTAAAAGCTTTGACATCAAAATTGACTGAGTTTTTATGAGAAGACATATTATCTAGAATATATTGCCTACAGAAAATAATTCCGTTGACAGCATTCTTTGCCATAAATATATAGTGTTGGAAGATTTTTAAGATCCAAAACCTTAAGAACTCAATTACAATATGCTCTCTAAAAACTGAAAAGCAGAAAAGGAATTTGCTCATAACCTTATACACTGCCATAACTAATGTATGAGTAAGAAGTACATAATATGTTAACAAGATAACTGGAAGGCATGACCAAAGCAACCATGGAGACAGTAGCAACAATGGAAATGTAAATCAATAATCGAAAGCAACAAACTGAAGATACCCGTGACATAGCACTCAAGTGTCAGAAACACGAGTCTCAATGTTGCTTAAAATCCTTATCGCCGGAAAAAAACCTAGGATGTTTTTTTAACTATATGTACTAGCATTTTGCTATCTACTTAAAAATAATAGAACATATATCTACAAGACAAGTGTTGAATAATCTAAACAACTTTATACAAGCTGATACAGTGTCTAAAGAAGAAATTAAAGAATTTTTTTACTACAACTACTAAATTTTAGTTTCGAGGCATAGTTTTATAAAATGAGACATGTGGACAAAAGATAGGTAAAATAATTTTCAATGTATGTTCTTGCAAGGCACTCTGAAAGTTGTATTGATACTTGGAAAAAAAGAAGAAGCATAATTGATGTTATTTCAAGGCTCAATAAGAAATAGGATTTGAGCATGAAGGTTTAAACGATGTTAAGATGCATATATGAAAACAAGAGCCACGGGGTGGTAATGTCCCCGACATTGTCGCCTGCTCTATTTATTTGAAGTTGGAAAGTTTGTATATGCATTTGCAAGGAGGCTAAAGACTATTTAAAAATAAAGTAAAAAAAAAAAATTACTCTAAGTTTAACAATAGGATTCTCTAGTCTACATCAACACAAACAATTTGAGTAATGACGTTTGTTCATAATATTGACTTTAATTTCGTGAAGGCCAAGGTAACCATTTTTATATGATAAAGGTAGAATCACGAAGAATCTATTTCAAAGGGATGATAATTATCAACTCATTTGTGCATGAATAATATATATACATGCCACAATTGTCCCCTTAATAAATTCCTAGCTTGGCATTAGAGGAAATAAAATAATATATCTATATATATATACAGGCAATGATTGCCCTTTTAATAAATTCCTAGCTCGACATTCCATGCTAGAAAAGTCTAGCAAATATGCTTTAGAAATTTGAAGAAGACAATTGATATAAATAAATTCAAAATAACACTATCCATGCATCATTATTTTTTATATTCTCTTTAATTCTAAGATACAAATATTTTAGTGTAAAACTGATTGAGAAAATATGATAAAGTTCAAAATTTATTGTGAAACTCAAAAATAAACTTTTTCAAGATTTTAAGGTTTTCCAAAAAAGAAGAAGATTGATTCTCATATATTGAGATATTTCTGATGTAATTTATATAAGAAAATAATATTCTAAATTTTTAAAAAAGAGATTGGTTAAGAGTTCATTGTTATTGAATTTATGGATCCAAACAAAACTGGAAAGTCTAGCGAAAATGAAAGTCTGTCTTCTTATAGACTACCAAATTATTGGAGGTAAAGTAATAAAATCAACTAGCATTTGTTGATAACAAGAAGTAATGTCTAACGGGTTTTGCCATTAAAAAACAAATTACCACCTTCTTAAGATGAGATTAGCAAGCAAAAAAAAATGAATCACCACAATTTTTTAGATTGAGCAAGTAATTTCCGAAGATGAGTTGTTATCATTGAGAATGCAAGTTGTTATTATTCAATTGGCGTCAAGTGAGTGTTAAAAGTTTGTTACCATTTATTGGTCTTCACATTGTGAGACAATGTTGTTAAACAATGTTTTTTTATGGTGAGCAGTAGATGTTATATATGTGAACGTCGAAATATGAATAAAACGGTTGGGGATAAACAAGATTATATTGTATTAATAATAAGATGAAAATTATTACAAGAAACCATTGCCATGAACAAATTAATTTATGTATGCATCAACTACACTAGTTATCTGTATAGCAACTAATTATTTTTTATATTCTTGTTTTTTCATAAATATTTATTTCGAATTTGGAACTACTTTCTACAAAGAAAAACATACTTACTACTCCACCCCAAATTCTAAAAGATAAACACCTATAAATGCAAATATTAATAAAATATACATATTTGATTTTATTAAATTTTATATTTTAATTTTAATATCATTTTGAAAAGAAATTGATATATATCTCTAACATAAACACTCTCTCTCTCTCTCTATATATATATATATATATATATAGCCAAGAAAACCTGCCCCTTAAAGTAGCATATATATATAATATATATACAAACTTTGGGAGCATAAGGGTGTGTGCAAGAAGATGAGGGTCACTTTAGATGCAATCCTACTTTTTCAAAACTCGTTCCTGATACATAGAAACATAATGCGTTTCTGATACTTAGCACTTGTCATGGTAAAACCCGAGCCTGACATGTCACTGGACATGTAGGATAGGTAACCATAACGCGTATGCGTTATAGAACTACAAAACGTGTACGTGTTATGTAGTTACAAAATGTGTACGCGTTATTGAAATCTAAAATCAATTTAAAAACATAGTCCCGACCACCCCCGACCACCCGCGGCACTCTTCACGCATCAGAAATGCGAAATAGAGGTTGGACGAGGACGGTTTGTGTGCCCTGGAGTATCGGTGGAGCTCGATTTACCTGGAGGGGAGGCAAATTCACCGGTGGATTGTCATCTAATCAGGTAATTCATTCACCCATACCATTTTTTTGTCATTTCTTAACCTAAATTACTATTTTTTTATTGTTTAAAACAACCTAGTTTTGTAATATTTATAAAATTGGGAATAACCCAATCTCTAATTAAATTCACATCTCCCTCAACCAAGATGAGTGAATAATTAAAATGAATCCCTTTTCAAAAATTGAAAAAAATAGAACTCCTCCCTTTCTACAATGTATCCATCCACATGAAACCCAAATTTCCAACTCTCAAAGGCCATTTCCCATGATACTAATTAAATAATTTTCCTTGGTAATGGCCATCACAAGATGAAATGCATGCACAAGCATGAATAGAAAAAATGCAAAAAAAATTAGTAACTTGGTTTCTCAAAATTTCATCACAATCATTTGTCCATGAACATAATCAAAATTTCATTAGAAGTGTATGTAGCTATACATTGCCTCTTAGTTAAGCACCCTTGACTAAATGCCAAAACACATTAACAAAGTGTCTCTCGGGCCTTCCCTATCCACACCTTCGATCAATCTACTCAACGCTTAGGGACCGTCGATTCAACTGAAAGACTTCCTATAGAAAAGCACTATGTTTTTTATTTAATTTTCTGAACTTGCCATACAATGTAGAGATCAATTTTGTAGAGAGAAATTGTCTCTATTTTGAGAAGTTGACATTGTTGTTATTGTCATTCTAGTCACAATCTCTAGTTGATTATTCAACATCTTAATCATTGATAGTCATCTCAAGTACATATGTAATCATATTGGCAAGAAAAACTCATACATATCCATTTCATTCCATGCCACTTTGTCCTCCCCTCCAACCACAAAGCGTAATATGTTAAAATCAATAAATTTAATGTTAGCTTATGAAGTTGATGGAAATATTGTTTTCTGCAAGGGACGTAAAGTCCAAAACATGTCAAAATAACACTCCTAAATTCTAAGAAGTCTAAACCCAAGTTTGCATGGAAAAGTCACCAATGAGGGTTAAGAAGTGCCTTAACTTCTAGAAAGAAGTTGAACGAAACTTACTTTTTTATTGTTAAACGTTTAATTTTAAGTTTTAAATATATGTAAGTGAATGCCATTAAATTGCTTACTTGAGTTTGATTTAATACATTTTCAATTTTGAAGAGACGTCATTATATTCAATGTATATGTTTCTAATGATTTTCGTATTGATATTTTTATTGTAGTTGTGGCTATGGACACCAATGCCGAGATACTGATTGAGCTTGCCCACTTGAGGGGCATTAGTGCAGCTTTTAGTGGTGGTGATAGGATTCGCCTCTCACTTGCATCAACCTTGGATGCAATTGTTGACACCATTTCACAGTCTAGCAATGTACTATATGATATTACATCATATAGAGAAAGAAAAAGACAACAATATACTGATGGGCTAGACTACAATGCAATAAAAAAGTTGAAAATATCCAAAGAGTTCATATTTGCATTGTTTAGGGACCCTCAGACGGGGGAAATACCAAATGTAAACAGGCCGCATATCTCCATTGAGTGGTGCACGTTTCAACCATTTGTTGATAACTGGATGGACAAATGGTACATGGTTTTTGATATGCCACCACACAACAACAGGGAACTTCCCTTGTATTTCCTTCGAAAGATGTACGCAGAGTTCGTGTTACATAAACACGTAAACTATTTTGACATCTTGCAGTTTCAGGGGATCGGTGGGGGGATGCCCCAAAACGACCCAATGCGAGGCTTCGAGACTAGGATTTCCCTATCCCTGCACCTCGCAGGCAGTTTCCTGGGCCAGATGTCCCACCTGCACATCGTATTATTCCACAGACACGTGATGCATTTTTGAGTTTGGCACGGGTGGTTGTTCGCCATGGCACTATGGTTCAGCATATGGGTGAGGAAGGGACATCTGTCCCTGGTGTGGTACATACACCAGATCGTCACCATGCAGGACCATCCACTAGTGCAGGACCATCGACACATCCCCATCCTAGTACTGATCCTCACGAGTGCACATCATGTGGTTGTCCCTGCTATGGTCTTGCCTCAAACGTTGCCTTCAGTGGGTTTTTGAGAGAGGTATGTAGATGGTTAATTGTAATAAATTCTTCATTTATTTTTGTCTTTGTACACATATATATAGTTTGAGATAATATATTAATTTTGTGAACTTGAAGTTGATGCTTTATGCAAGCAGCGATGCCCCAGAGCCAGATTTTAATCCCTGTAAACATATCCACCCTTCTTTCTTGCATTGTTGTCCCGTGTCAAGTATTCACCTTTAACAACCATAGACCTAGTTGGGAAGTGGTTTTTTTCATCGTCAGTCATGGACATAATGAGGGTTTGCTTTCCATCTATGCAGCGTGCCAACCAGTAATCACCACCCCATTCACTATCTTTTGAGGCAACAACTGTGTATATGTGTCCTGCATAATATGATTGTAGGTATATGATCAAAATATTTTTCGTGCAATTGAAGGCCATTAATGTGCATTTGAAGACTACGTAAATAAACAAAAATGTGTTAAGGAAATGCATCATACCAGGTTGTACAAGGTCCGAGACATGATCAAAATATTTAGAAATAGATGATTGGTCTTCTTCCAACAGAGTTAACTCAACAATTGCATGTTGATAAATTGGAAGTGATATGCAATCCCATCAATCAAACCAATCCAATGATTCACACCCATCCCAGTCACCATCACAACAAGGAGGGCAAAAACAAGCGAGTTTTTTGGTCCAAATTTCAAATACTGGGTTATCAGAGCTTCCAACCGAATGAAAGCCATGAGTCCCAGGCACAGTCTTGTATTCCCATGCATGTGAACGATCTATGTCTACCACCTCCCAAAAAAATCTCTCCACATGTCTCTTTCTTGTGGATTCTACTTGCATAGTTGATTCCTCTCCCATTACTGACGTGCACCACCTGACTGTAGATTGAGCATTTAGAATAGTAGATTCTATAGATACTTTCAATTCCTCTCTTCGTAGGGCTGTTTTGACACATGCTCCGGCTCCATCATGTTCTCCTTTACCATGCCCAGTCTCAAAATAGTTTCACATATGTGGCACTTTGTAGTTTTTATGCAATGAACACAACCACTGAAATATGCGTGCATTTTTGAACTGACCAACACACCCATCAGACCAAATCCCGTGTCGATCCATCTGTATGTTCCTTCGCTTCAAGTGATCATAGAACATGATGAAGCAATGGCGTACATAGTGGAAGTCGTGGCACCTATCATCACTTATGTAGAAGTGATATTCCTTAAGAATTTCTCTTTGCTCTTCAGTGCTATTTGGGCCATGCGTATATGTGATATGGACCATCAAGGAAGTTTGCTTAGAGTGATAATACTGACTTTGGATCTCATTTTGAGGTTGCAGAGTGTAGTTCTCAGCAAAATCAACAACTAAAAGTATAGTACCAAGGGGAAATGTATCTCTGCATATTCTAAACTTCTCATCCTACCATCGTGCCACGTGGACATGCTGAACATATTGATATGTCTTTTCAATAAATTCCTTGATGAAGTCACTAACTTGTACCTGGTGACACAAAATGATCTCAATGTCAGTTTTTTTTATAAGTAAGGATTGAAATGTAACTGTTACAACATACTTTATAGATATAAATGCATACCTGAGATGTCACCAATTGTATGTTTTTGCTTTCTTTCCCTGGGACTATTTCATAGTTGATATATTTGAAACTTTTCATGTCTGTAACCATTTTCCCAAATTCACTGTCTCCATTCTCGTGCATACATTGGCTAAATAATGCCATTCCAGCACAGTTGGAGCATGTTCCATCCAAACAAGATTTTGCATAGTATGTTTGCCCCTCGGGCCTATTGCACATGATGCTATGAATGAATTCTCTTGATGAAGTCGTTGGTATTGTCATGGAGCAATTTTGCACATGGTTAGTATGCAACACACAACAAATGTACAAAAATGTTTCATAGTAATATTCATGTTCTACATGGTATCTACAACAACAAGTGTTACGAAGAGTATTTATTCTAACATACCATGGCTTACATTTCTCAAAAGATCTTTGCCCCAAGTTCAATTGTCTATGCTCAATCCTAAATTTCTCGTAAAGTTCTGTCTGTGTTATATCAAGAAGATGCTTAGTATGTGGTTCACGATCCTTTGAACCCCTTCTCAGTTTTAGTACGTCCTTTCGGTTTGAAGAAGGCCTTGTGTGATCATGCCAAAAACTGTGCACTAGTCCCTTTACTGCATCAAATAGCTTCATGTCACGACATGGAAACCGACTAACAAAGGCCCAAAAATCTGTCTGATCAGTTGTGTCAAGATGTTCTCTTCTAATAGAATACCTATGGAGGGTTTTTACATTCAAATTAACTAGTTCGGATGTAGGCCTAAGAATACGAAGGACCCTGGTGTTCTTATTTGCAATTGCTTGTGACAACACACGACGAGCAGCATTGTGGTCCTTTGAACGTGTGTTCTTACCAATTTTACCAAATGCATCTACTAGGCTTTTAACTATATGAGAACTTGGTTCATAATTCTTTATCATCTTTATCCCTAACTTTTTCCTAACAACATTCATGCTCCTAGATTTTAACAATGATAAAAATAATCTACATTTATCTCCATCACATTTAGAAACAAAATATTTATCAAGTATCTGTTGAGTTTGATAAGCAATACTACGTTTAGATAGTGTACCTTCAATGGAATTGATGAGACTTTCATCAACTTGTATACCCTGCGGAGTTCTTCAATGTGTGCTTGCTAATGGAGGTAAGGGGGTTGGAATTGTACCATGTAGCGCATCACCAAGACGCTCTAGCATTTCAATAGTAGCTTGGTGTCCTTCATTCTCTTCCTGGTAGTTGGATGGTGGAAGTCCAAAATCCTCATCGATGGTCTGCGGAAGTCCAACATCCTCTTGTGGAAGTCCAACATCCTCATCAATGGTCTGGATAACATTCTCTTCTTCAACAGTAGGCAAAATGTCCAATGCCTCTCTGACTTCATCGCTTGTATAACCACATCTAGATATCAAATTTTGTGTTTCTTCATGAGCTTCATCTTGAGATGGTAACTTATCACTTTGACTTGAAGTGGGAATTGAAACATCCCCTAATGAGCACCTACGTTTTGCTTCTTGATTAATTCAATGGGGTGCTTGTTCAACAACTATTGTGGAAATTGAAGGTCCCTCTTGTCGTGGATTAATAGGATGAACCGTGGTATCCTCTACAATTGGATTTGGATTAGTTTCCAAAGAAAGCCTCCGATTCATCATGTATATTCTTTTCTTTTCTTTCTCTTCTTCAATGACTTCTTGAGGTCTCTTCTTCCTTGTTGATTTGTTTACTTGGTTACATGGATTCCCCATCACCACAATGATCAATTCAATATAGCGTGTTTTTGTTTCTCCTCAATTACAAGCTCTTCACTAATAAGCAAATGGAAGTTAAATCATAAATTGTTTGGGCTCTTTGATTATCTTGTACACTTGTGTATATCGACCATCACCATGAAATGGTCTTGAAGCTTGATATCTTATCTTGTGTGCTCCTCAAATATAGGCAAAATGAATCTTTCAAAGACCTTATCTGTTGTGTTATTCAATTGGAGATTCTTCAAGCTTGCTGATTATCTTCTTCAAATATGGTCATATAACCCAACACCACACTAAGCAACCATGAAAGATGTCCTCAATGCTGCACCTGCATAAAAAAAATAATGATGGAGATGGTGTAGAGTGTGAGAATTTCCAATGGCGGGCTCGGGCTGTTTGAAAAATTGCGGGAGTGTTGTTTTTGCTTGGACAGAGTGAAATTGCTCTCGGACAGGGACAGTCCACTGTTTATGGAGTTACAAAACGCGCACACGTTATAGAAAGATAAAATGCGTGCGCTATATGAAGTGTTAAAAGAAAACAAATATTTTATATGGTTACATACAAAACAAATGTTTTTAGTGTGGGGACAAATGTTTTGTATGGTTTAATACCCCCTAGCTCTCTCCCAATAATCCCTAGATACCCCCTATCTCTTTCTAAATATCTGTCCCTTATTCTCCCTACATCCCTCTCTACATGTTTCTTTCTCTCCCTTACTCCAGCCATGTCCCTACCACCCCACTCTCCACCTTCTCTTTATCTTCTTCATTATCCCTCCCTATAGCACTCTCTCCCTTCTTCTCCCTTAATCACTAACCCTCTACACCTTTATCCCTCCCCCCTGCCCTCTCTGTCTTACCTTGTTCCTAGAGCCCCTCCCCCATAAAGGCCTTTAGACCCTCTTCTAAACATTAATCCCTAAGTGCATAAGTGCACAAGATGATGATGATGAGGAGGGTGATGACAATGAAGATGATCATGATGCAGATGAAGATGATAAATATGATGATGAGGAGGAGGGTGATGACAATGAAGATGATCATGATGCAGATGAAGATGATAAAGATGATGATGAGGAGGAGGGTGATGACAATGAAGATGATCATGATGCAGATGAAGATGATAAAGATGATGATGTTGATGAAGATGATGGTGATGATGATGATGATGAAGATGTTGATGATGATGGTGATGGTGATGTTTAGATGATGATGATGAAGATGATGGTGACATGATGGAGATGTTGATCTGATGAGGAATATGATGATGATGATGGTGATGATGATGAAGATGTTGTTGATGATGATGATGATGGTGATGAAGATGATGATGATGAAGAAGATGATGATGATGGAGATGTTGTGTTGATGGGGAACCTAGAGATGACAATGATGATGAAGATGGTGATGGTGATGGTGATGGTGATGACAATGAAGATTTTGATGATGATGCTGATGGTGATGATGATGAAGATGTTGATGATGATGGTGATGGTGATGTTTAGATGATGATCACGATGATGTTCAGAAGATCATGATGGTGATGATGGTGATGATGATGGAGAAGATGACGATGATGGATATGTGCATGAGGAACCTACAGATGCCAATGATGATGGTGATGATGGTGATGAAGATGATGATGATGGAGATGTTGATGAGGAACCTACAGATGCCAATGATGATGGTGATGACGATGAAGATGTTCATGATGATGGTGCTGGTAATGATGATGAAGATGTTGATGATGATGGTGATGGTGATGTTAGGAAGATGATGGTGACATGATGGAGATGTTGATCTGATGAGGAAGATGATGATGATGATGGTGATGATGATGAAGATGTTGATGATGATGATGATGGTGATGAAGATGATGATGATGAAGAAGATGATGATGATGGAGATGTTGTGTTGATGGGGAACCTAGAGATGACAATGATGATGAAGATGGTGATGGTGATGATGATGAAGATTTTGATGATGATGCTGATGGTGATGATGATGATGATGATGCTGATGGTGATGATGATGAAGATGTTGACGATGATGGTGATGGTGATGTTCAGATGGTGATGATGATGATGATGATGATGATGATGATGGAGATGTTGATGAGGAAGGGGGAGATGACAATGATGATGAAGATGTTTATGGTCATGAAGATGATGGTGATGGTGATGGTGATGATGATGGAGATGTTGAAGATGATGGAGATGGTGATGAAGATGATGATGATGATGATGATGGTGAAGATGATGAAGAAGATGATGATGATGGAGATGTTGATCTGATGACGATGAAGATGATGATTATGGTGATGATGATGAAGATGTTGATGTTGATGATGATGGTGATGAAGATGATGATGATGGAGAAGATGATGATGATGGAGATGTTGATGAGGAACCTACAAATGCCAATGATGATGATGATGATGGTCATGATGATGATGAATATGTTGATGATGATGGTGATGGTAATGATGATGAAGATGTTGATGATGATGGTGATGGTGATGTTCAGATGATGATGATGATGATGATGGTGACATGATGGAGATGTTGATCTGATTCAAGGAAGATGATGATGATGATGGTGATGATGATGAAGATGTTGATGATGATGATGATGGTGATGAAGATGATGACGATGAAGAAGATGATGATGATGGAGATGTTGATGTTGATGGGTAACCTAGAGATGACAACATTGATGAAGATGGTGATGGTGATGGTGATGACGATGAAGATTTTGATGATGATGGTGATGGTGATGATGATGAAGATGTTGATGATGATGGTGATGGTGATGTTTAGATGATGATCATGATGATGTTTAGAAGATGATGATGATGATGATGGAGATGTTGATTTGATGAGGAATATGATGATGATGATGATGAAGATGTTGATGATGAAGATGATGGTCATGAAGATGATGATGATGATGAATATTATGCTGATGGAGATGTTGATGGAGAACCTAGAGATGAAAATGATGATGAAGATGTTGATGATGATGATGATGATGGTGATGATGATGAAGATGTTGATGATGATGGTGTCGATGATAAAGATGATGATGATGATGATGATGATGATGAAGATGATGATGATGGAGATGTTGATGAGGAAGGGGAGATGACAATGATGATGAAGATGTTTATGGTGATGAAGATGTTCATGATGATGGTGATGGTGATGGTGATGAAGATGATGATGAAGATGATAAGGATGAAGAAGATGATGATGATGGAGATGTTGATGAGGAACCTAGAGATGACAATGATGATGAATATGTTGATGATGATGATGAGGGTGATGATGATGAAGATGGTGATGGTGATGAAGATGATGACGAGGAGGGTATCCACCTTATGTATATATTCGTAAATATCCAAGTCCCTATAGAACTCTCTCCCTTAGTTCGCCCTTAATCACAAACCCTATGTGCCTTTATCCCTCCCCCCTGCCCTCTCTATCTCACCTTGTATCCCTCCCTCCCTATCTCTTTCTCTAGATCTGTCCTTGGTTATGTCCCTCACTCCCTTTACCTCCCTCCCTCTATGTCGCTTTCTCTCCCTTACACCATCTTCGTCCCTGCCACCCCACTGATTCCTCCTTCCCTATCACACACACACACACACAACCTCCCACTTTCTTTGTCGTTCACAACTCCCTCTAGTCTCTCTCTCCCCAACCATCAATCTCTCTCTCTCTCTCTCTCTCTCTCTCAAACACACACATTATGTCCCTTTCCATTCTCAAACCCATCCCCCCTCCATCCATATCTATCTCCACCTTTTTCCCTCCATCCCTCACCCTACCTTCTCTCCCTCCCTCTCTCATCGCCTGTCTCTCTCTCACCTTCTATCCCTCCCTCATGTTATCTTTAACTCAACCTATCCCAATCTCTCCATCACTCCCTCTCTCTCACACACTTTATGTCCCTTCCCCCTCCTCTCATATTCTCTCTCTCTCTCTCTCTCCATCGCCACCACTCCCTGCATGTCTCCCACCAACACTTTCTGTCCCTCCCTTCCTATCTCTTATTTCGTTCTATCCCCATCTATCTCTCACTCCCTCCAAATCCATTCCTCCCCATTGTCCCTCTCCCTCCCTCGCTCTATGTCTCCCCCCCCTTGTATTCTTTATTTCTCTCTCACATCCCCCTTGCCTCCATCCATTCCCCCTTGTCACTCAAGTCTCACTTTCAACTTCTAACCCTATACCTCTTCAGAACCTATTCTACTCCTAATAGTGCTCTCAAGCTCCACTTCCCTTCACCCCCTGTAGCCCATCATGTTCTCATTCCCTTCATCTCTCCCCACTCAAGCTTCCAACATCCTTCTAAGCCCTTGACCCTTTCCCACCCCTATTAAATATTAACCATAGATTCCCTTAACCCTTCCCCACCCTTATTAAATATTAACCATAGATTCCCTTCCGCAACCCACTCAAGCTTCCAACATCCTTCTAAGCCCTTGACCATTTCCCACCCCTATTAAATATTAACCATAGATTCCCTTGACCCTTCCCCACCCCTTCTCAAATATTAAACAAAAATTTTCTTGAGTCTTCCACACCCCCTCTTTCTCAAGTATTAAACATGTATTTTATGATTTACATAACGCGAGCGCGTTTTTGAACTATATAATGCGTACGCGTTTTGTAGTTATATAATGCATGCACATTATGTAGTTATATAACGCGAGTGCGTTATGTACATCTAAAAGCGCGGCAATATTTTTGAATTTAAATAGAACGCGCTCGTGTTTTGTAGAGCCTAAACCAGGCCGAGTCACTTGCTCGCATGCCAACAATAATCCTATGTGTATGCTTTGGAGTTTGCTTCGGTAATTCCAAACCTGTGCTATGTTAATGAAAAACCAAAGCTAATTGGGTATTTCTTCCAGTTTCTGGAAAAGCCTGTGCTTAGCCACTCGTTACAATATGCTACACAGAGTCATTTTTGACAAAATCTTAGACACAAATAACATTTTTTTTGCAGATTCCAAATATGTAACTTTTATTTTGAAATATTAATTTTTCCTATTTTCTTTCAATTTCTTTTCTGTCCTACCTCCTTAACTCATGAAACACACTGTTAGTGTTTCTTCCACAACTTTTTCAATTCTCGATCATTTCAAAAAATTTTTTATGGTGCACAAGAGGACACTAACCTCCATGTTCTATGAAAAACCCATTTCAAGATTTTTGCATTAAGACCTTCAAAGGCTCTACCCACAAAAGAGGTACTATTTTCGAGGTTTGATCACTTAGAAAATTATAAAAAAATTATAAAATTACTAATTTAATTTTTGAAAAATAATGGCGCACAAGTGCTATGTGTTCTCTACATGCATGCCGATTTTTGTAGCTTGATTCCATCATTTAGGCCCTCAGAGGCTCTACCCACTAAAACATATACCTTATCATTTGCCTGAAAAATAAAAAGTGTCTGTTAGGAAAAATGAAACTTGACATAGCTATGCAAATTTTCAATACATAAAAGTTATATATTCGGAAACGTGATTCAATTTCCTACATTTCATCTTTTTTACTCAATGCAATATATTTTGCGTAAGTAGCTCAAAAAATCCAAGTAAGTTGAGGGATGCTTGATTTTTCAGTTTTCTATTGCATCTAACGCGCCAAGAGTGACCCTCATTAGCTTCCACTGACCCATAATTTTTTACACATGTGGTGTCTTTCGATTTTAAAGTTAAAATTAAATCTCTTTTTATTTTTAAAAATTCATACTTCATTCATCATCATTCTATTGCTTTTTTATATCAATGCCTAAAGCTGACGCTTCCCTTCCTTGCTTTGACTGGGCTTTTCCTTACTGCCTTTCCTTGCACCCTTGGTTACAAGGATTTGATTGGTATCCCTTTATTATTTTTTTTTTTACATAAACAAGTAACAAGCTTTTATATAAAAAGGAAAACGAGGTTACAAAAACTTTGGGAAGACTGTTCCCAAAATAGAAGAGCTGCCAAGACTCCTAGCTCATCTTTTACCAGTCTGTAATGTTCATGATAAAATCCTAATCTGCGGAAGCTATACCTCCTTACAATATAACCTTGGATCAAAATACAAAAACAAAACATTGTTGAAAAGAAAAACCTTAGAAGATCTATTATGTTGCTGCTACATGCCTAACCGAAAAAAATCTATACTATAATTATAATACAACAAAATATTAAGCAAAAAAGTTTCTAAAGAACTGGAAAGACCCATGTTGGACGAGTTACTGGTGTGAATTGTCCACCTTTTTCCCATCAACTCCTCCCACCATGCCTTCTGCACCTCCTTGTAATTTCGTGGTGCTCTTTCTGATGTCAGCTCTCATACTATCGATCTTGGCTTCCACTATTCTAAGACTATTGTGCAATGCCATAATTTTGGTTTCCAAATTGACAGAACAAGGGCATCCCTTATTGAGATTTTCAGCCATATTGAAAACCTTCTCTGTTATCTTGTTGTTGTTGATTCAAACCTCAGAATTCGTGACTTGGACGAGAGTGTAGAGGTGAGAGATGGCCCGTTTGAGTTCAGAATTTTCCCCTCTAAGCTTGCGAACTTGAATTTTAATTTCTTTCAAGTATGTTTGGACCTCATCCAGGAGGCTGTCAAAACCCAACAAAGGCACAGGGCCTTTGTTTCCATTGTTTTCTCCTATAGAGGAGTTCCAATTCTTTCCCAATCCCAACGCCTCAGCTTTGCAGTGGTCATGCAGAGCTTGCTGCACCTTGACTGATCCACCTAGGTCCATTTCCTAGCAGGCTTCATTCGCAGAAGGCATCTTCAGTACTCCTGCACACCCATTTCCTCCAAAGGTTGTGATATTCTTCTTACAGCGTAGACATTGCAGCGAGGGAAGCATTGAAACGACATAAGGAGAGGATTTGTCCATTTTAACCCATATCTCTTTTGCTTTGCCCTGAATGCGAATACTACCCAGCTTCATATTACCAGAAGTAACGCGCCCTCGTCCGTAATGTAGGCTATCTCTGCCTCGATCTTCTACCACCATCAATTCCTGCATGCCACCCAGATGTATCGAGTGTGTGGAAGGCTCCAGAACCACTGAAATGACGCAAGGAGGGTCCAAGGAGGGGGAAGCGAACACCATGGGTATAAAAAAACCAATGCTAAAGTGTCCCAATGTTATATAAATCATATGATTGATGAATTGGTTCCTCCATGCCAAGGATAGTTGCCACTTCCAATTGCAATGGAAAATTTTATGCTTCTTCTTCATAACTAGTAGAGGGAAAAGTTTAAGGGACCCAATTGTTGCCAAACTCCTGACGATTACTAACCATAATTCCACAATCGAGACCAACTCCGACATTAGCCATTGCATCCGCATTATGATTATTTATCCTCATCAGATGAAGAAAATTGATAGTATTGAATTCATTGGCAATGTATTTAAATAGATGATGAATCTTAGTGACAAGATTCTTACGGTTCATCATCAAGTTTCTAGCTTCCCTAAGGACCAACATTGAATCTCCGAAGGACACCAAGTCCTCATTTCCTTCCTTCCTTGCTATTTCCAAACCTTTAATCAGAGCTAGCCACTCTGCACTATTGTTGGATCTCCTTCCAATTCCCCATGCAAAGTCTTTCAGCTTGTTTCCTGCACTTGCCAACCCAGGTTGTTTGGTATCCTTTATTGTTGTAGGTATTATATATATATATAAAATCTAAATTAATAAGAGTCACTCTCTCTCTTTTGGTACATAGTTGAGCTACTTTATTTTCGAACCTCCCATTCAAAAGAGAATAATAAAGAATCCACGTTCAAATGACAGAGTCAAATTCGAAGAGTCTGACACCATTTCTCTGGAATTCCAAAAGAAAAGTATTGTTGACCAAAATAACTTTTGTTTGTATACATTGAACGGAATCATTTTTACAAGATTATGCATCAGCAATAATTAAACAGAAAAGAAAAAATAAATAGTGGAAATGTTGTGTAGCTTTACCTTCCAAACATATTCCTGAGTTATCCATTCCTGGATAACGTTATTATAGTTGAGGTAGACGACGTAACGTGATTGCATGCCACATTGTGATCAGAGCAGCAAAGATGGAGGAAGTTATTGTTAAGGAGCTTCTAGACAAATTACCATCTATGCTCATTGAAGCGACTTGTGGAAGAGGAATGCCTAGTTATTGCTAGTTTCAAAGAAGATTTTGAATTCATTTGTGATGAGGTTAATTCCATTAAAAACCTGTTGACGGGCGCGAGAGCAACGAGAACCTCTAATTTGATTTCAAGGCCAACTCGCTCAACAAACTAGAATATTTTCTCACTGATGTTGTGGACATAGTGGAGGAATGCAAGCATGGCAATTTCGGTTTTCTGAGAAACATAATTTTTTCTATCAAATGGGCCATCGAATTAGGATATTGAAGAAAAGATTCACAAGGATCCACACAAAGGCCAAATATCTCAAATGTTTGATGTCCGTTAATGCGGACTTGAGAGTCAATACATATATCACATCTTCAGAAAAAGATAAGGGAAGAAAATCCAGTGCTCTTCTATCTCAATTTCAAGTTGGGGTATGAAGCAAGACACTAACAAGGTTAATGTCTGGATATTGGAAGATGGATTTAAAGTAATTGCTCTCGAATCCTTCCATAGTTCTGCCAATTATTTCATCCCGTGGGTGGATTAATATGTCTCAGTCAATACCAAATGTCAAGGACATAATAAAACGAAACACCTAAATAAATAAAAACAACCATGTATATATATAAAACACATATACAACAAAAAAATGAGTGTCTAGATTAAGTTACTCTCAATTTATTGCAAATGCACAACGCATCTACATTTTCATTAATAAAGAGTCTTATTTTCATTTGTCCAACGGAAATCAATCAGACTTATCAGAATTAATCAATTTCTTGCAAATGCACAATGCATCTGCATTTCATTAACAAGCGAAGGAGCTCCGATCGACAATAAGTGGCCTACTTGTCCAGGTTAAAAGAAGAAGACTAGTTGTTGGCAACAATGTTGTAAAGCAATAAGTAAGAATCCCATCTAGCCATGAAATCCAATAATCGAAAATGAATAGCTCGGGGCTATGGCTCGATGAATGCCAACCAAATAACTAAACAAGGCTATGGTTCGATGAATGCAAAATGGTTGCTTATATGGTCTTTTGGCGAATTTGCATGCCTTGTACGTAGCAAGAGGCGGTGATTGCATATAGGATTTGCATGGCCTTGTAGGTGGCAAGAGCTAGCCACTACAATGTTGGTTATAGGTGGTTTGTCAGATCATAAAGAGCTTTCCATGCTTCCTACATCGACTGCAACACTTCCATTGACTGCAATTAAAGAAATACATTGTCAGGTGGGGACGAATGAAAATTAAATCTAAAATAAATCTTTAGCTTGAAAAAATAAGCAATACTTTCAGAAAAATAAATGTTTAACCTTAGATATAATCATAACGAATATATTAAGGCAGGGCAGGGAAGGGAAGGAGATGCTAAGGCAGGGCGAGGTCAACTCGTATGCATGCCATTAACACCCTCGAAACTCCTTCGGGTGGTCACTGTCCACAAAAAATCCATTGCAGATTTAAAAACTTGCATAGGGGGATGCAGAAAACGAGGATGGAAAAAAAATTAAAGGAGGATGACGCCTGCAGCCCCCTCCTGGGAAGGGAAAAACTAGGAGGACGTCATCCTCATGCAACCAATAAGAATTGAAAAAAACCTATTTAAAAAATGTGATTTAATACAATATATTTTAAAAATTATAGTTTAAACTATAGTCATTGGAAAAATTTATAACATCTAGCCCAAATTAATAAGGGT
Organism: Larix kaempferi; assembly: GCA_027924585.1. NCBI lineage: Eukaryota > Viridiplantae > Streptophyta > Pinopsida > Pinales > Pinaceae > Larix > Larix kaempferi. The sequence continues at coordinate 4,326,637 of BSBM01000717.1, read as the reverse complement.
TTTTCCATACATATATGATCCCCTTCGGGGACATAACAAGGAATTGTGTATGAAAATTTGTTGAAGGGCACATAAAACTAGGAAGAGAGTTTGATAGTTTTCCCAAGTTTTTTGTAATCTATTATTAACAAAAAGTGCATTTGTTATGGACAACAAAGCATGAGCCTAAGATTATGATTGACTAAATCTATAGTTTATTTATATCTTTATTTTATAATTGATATATTTAATTTAACATAAGTACACTAAAACTTTAGTTTCTATTCTTTGGAGGAAGGAATCTAACTAAAATTACTTTTTTGATGCTCGTAAGATATAATCAATTTCATTAAGATGCAAGTGTATTATTGGACTACTGTGTTTTTCTTGAATTTTACCTTGGGATAAAAGAATGAGGAAAGTGTGCAAAAAAGCATAAACCTTTGTAAATTGGTGTATATTATGTATCTTTTGGTTGGGAAGCTTAAATTTCATACTTTGAGTTCCGATGATCCGCTGGCAAGTCACCTATCCATATTGAAACAAAAGACTAGATTGAATGTGTTACCTAATTAACTAGCACTCATTCATTGTCGCAATATACGTGGACCCAAATTAGTTATGTGGATCCAAATGTCATAAGTGGATCCACTTGAAAGGGGTGGACTTAGTGCTATGGGTGGACTCAGTGTTGATGACCGGAACAATTAAAGGAAGTGCACCCAATGTCACCTTGATGCAACCCCCTTCCTATTTAGACCCTTCTCTTATAGGCCATGCGAGGATCCCCAAAATACAGTAGAAATAACCCTGCAAAATCATGCCAAGAAAGAAAGACTATCCCCACCAAATCTCCCTGAAACATAGTCAACGGATGCCTAAATGGAGTCACCAAAAGATATAAACCATTAACCATATGAATAAGGGAGTTAAGAGAACACGTATATATGATATTTATGTAGCAAAACTTGTACAGAAAACACCAAAACAAAAATGGAGATACCTCTCATACCAACTATCGGAATTTCACAATTTTTACCCCCTAAGAACCAACAAATAGGGGCACACCTATCCCCCTCTAGGACTTGAATTAGTGAATGGAAGGACTAATTTGGAGGTAATTTAATATATAGGTCTGTGTTTTTCTGTAGTGAAAAAACAACGATATAAAATTGGTGATATCTCTCAAACCAACTGTCGGAAAACAATGAATCGAAGCTCACAATAGAGAGGAAAGGAGGGTGCACTTGTTGGGCCTAGAGTGCCCCTATTTAAAGAAGGTTTTATTCTAGAAATGGGCACAAGAAAACTACAGGAAACCACTGTTACCACAATCAAATAAGATTAGAAAAATAAGATAGGTCAAATCCCCCCAAGGTTTTATTGGGTGGTCTAGAATTTGTCCCAAAATAACATTTTACCAAATTTTCCACTTTTTACGCAAATTTCAATATTATATTAGAGTTCCGAAGTTAAAAGATCAAAATAACTCTAAAAGAACAGATCTAAATAACCATGCATAAAACTTACTATTTTGTATTTTTTTTTCAAAAAATATTATTTTTAGGGTTTTTCCAATTTTGTATTTTTTATATTTTTTTGCATAAAAGTACATGAATCTAATAAAAATATGGTAGAGTGAAAATGAGGGATTTTAAAACCCTAACCCTTCCTCTTTTAATGCTACAAGGGGTCGTTATCAATGCCTCTTCCAATAATCTTGACAATTGTACTTTGTATGAACTAGGACAAAACCAAGAAACTCAAAAACTAGTTTATGTTGATTAAGCTCCTAGTTAGAACAACATGAAAATTCAAAGGCCTTTTACTATTGGAAAATCTCCAAGGAGACATGGAGAAAGAATACCAATTAACAAGACAAGCTATTGTGCATAAAAACCCTAGTATTTTACCTTACCTTCTGCACCTCCTAGACAAAGAAACACAAGAGAGCTTACCACGATTGTAGAGTCAAGAAGAAGAGAGCATAAATACTCCCAAGAATCCTTCCACTAGAACAAACCTTGAAAATAAACCATAAGCAAGCCAACAAACACTTCATTTCATTCTCTAAAACCCAAAAAATCACCAAGAGAAGGAGTTGCACATCACTTTAGCCCAATTAGAGTAAAAGAAAAAAGAAGTAGTTCTTCATTTGATCCCATTATCTCGATTCAAAATGAGGAGGGCTTTCCTTATTTATATGATTTTTATGACAACTTAACCTCCTTTACAAGCCGACTAACCTAAAATATCTAAAATAATTTAAAATCATTTTTCAATAAGTTTTTTAGGGTTTGTCACCCACAAGTCGGCGAAAAAACCTCATACAACATAAAATAATGATAAAATATGATGATCTGCTACAACTTGATGAAATGTTGAGCATGGGAGGAGGGTTTCATGCCCCATCTAACCCAAACATTATTCTTTTTCCCTCAACGTCCTCCTCTTTTAGGTGGTATGTCATCTTCAAAGGATGACGACATCATGTAATTGGCTTGCTTGAGCCAAGAGGAGGGTCAATATAAAATAAGTATAGATCCAAGTGGGCATAATGAGGTGTGCTAATATGGATATGACAACCTTTACATGCGCAATCACCTTCTATAAAGCATAAAAATGAGTGTGGTTGTGAACCCCTAATCCATGTGTCCAAATGGAGTCATCCCAAGAAGCATTGTACACCAAACCATGGGCATTAAATCCCTTCATGATGGGGGACATCCACCACATCAAAGGGGCAGTCCGTTGTGCCACTAAACCAACACTTCCTGGAATGAAAACTAAGAGGACCCTCCATGACCAGAACATGGGTATTGAGCCCCGCCAAACCAACAATCTACATAAATCAAGCCCAAAATTGGCCTTTACATAGAAAACATGACCTCTCCTATGTGGTAATTTGGCATGGAACACCATAAAGTAAATGGAGGGTAACAACTAGCTCCAACCATGGGACATGCCCTCCTCTCGGGAGTGCATGAGAACCTCTAGATATTCTGGTACCTATAAACCTACACACACTTCAAACAACAAATTCATCAAATGCATCGGAGGTAGACACTTCCATCCTTCCTTGTTTAGATCAAAATGAAATGCAATAAACAACAAGTGCAATGCATGGGTAAAAGTAAATGACGAAATAAAATACTAATGCAATAGATTATGCAACCTACCTACCTATCCTAATAACACGGGGGGTTCACTAGCGAGGCAATATCATATCACGTCCATTCATATTGGGGGTTTGAATACTCTTAAAAACCTCAAAAATATATTGCCTTGTATTAAGGGGTCAAGGGGGGGTTTTAATTTGACATAGTAATAAAAATATTCGGGGTTATTTTATTTGGGTGGGCCGAAGAATAACCTCCAAATCGTGGGATGGATTCATACCTCCAAATCATGGTATCAATTCATACCGACCTAAAACTTAAGGACCCTCCATTTTTATTTGATATTTGCTTATGATCCTAAGTTTTGCATAAATCTGATAATAGTGTACCAATGATAATATTGATGGAAGTCTCTTTGGATTACTGGACTTGAGCAATCCTCATTTAATAGCTTATTTATGCTTGGTTTGAATTGATGTTATATTTTTTTTCATATTTAAGTTAAGAGATATCTAATTTGGAGTTGCGGAGTTGAACAATTGTATTGTATTTTTTGTAGGAATTTGAGTAAAAGATATAACTCTTAATTTTTTAGGATAAGGTTGAGGTGGGTATTAAGATTCAATCAAACCTCGCTCCATGAAAACCAAGAAAAGTTAGATCAACCTTTCTTGACTAATTATTTCTTTCAACTTTTTGTATTCTTGTTTAACATTTTCACACTGCCAGTTAGGAATAGTTGTTATATTCAGTTATATTTGGCACATTCATAATTGTAATCTCAATTCTTATATGAAAGGCATCCGTCTTAATATTGTATTGGAACTGACATGAGAATAGGTGAAAATCTAAATCCTTATTTGCATACCCTATGTGTTATACTTACCATGCAATGGTATCATATAAGTTTCACCATCGATGTATCTTTATAAGTATTGCATGCTTGAAACCTAACAATGGAGATTTTTCCATCTCCCGTAAAGATAAATAAAAAAAAACTTGATATAACCCAAGAAAAAGTAACTAAATGTTATTCATTCTCTTGATTGCAAGAATAAATGTAGAGGAAGTGGAGGAAATTCATTACATCTTGTGAATGACCCAAATCCAAGCTATGCACATGTTCATATGGTGTTATTGGAAAGTAAGAGGAATTTTTCTATGTTCGTTTGGGTTCAAACATCAATGATGTTTGTTTTGATAGGAAGGTAGGGGATTCCATCCACGAAAGGGTTTCAATTTTGCATTTTTATGGAGTTTAATTTATTAAGATTATAGAAAACATGATCTCTCTATGGCTATACTTATATTTACATGATATAAAATTGGTAGATTGGAAGGTTGTGGTGTGAAACATTTGCAATTCTCATCTTTTCTAAGCATTGCACTAACTATTGGAACATCATCCTTTTACATTCTTTGTTATGTTGATCTCTTGACTGGGTTTCCTTTTACACATTTTGCCTTCCCCAATACTGTTTCATTGGGTTTTCCACTATCCAACACTACAAATCGATCAGTCACCACTGCAATCTTGGTGGGATCATTATTAATATTATACTATTATTTTTTTTAGTATCATGTTTTCTTGTACTAAGATGGGTTCGGGCTCGTGTTTGTTACAACTTGATAATATGATATAAAGGGGGTATTAAAAATTGGGTGATAAAAATGGATACATGCAATATCTGGTGAAACTAGGGGTTTTCTTAATTGGAAAGGCATATTGGGAGGGGGGTTCAACAATAAAATTTTAGGAGAAATTTTCCAATATTGAGTGAAATTAGGGATATTCTTTAATATCATGCGAACGATCGTGCTATGTAACAAGTTCGCTAAGTAAACTCCCCGTGCCTAATAATGATGATAGGAATAGGGTAAGTGAAATCATACCACTAGTGAAGCCACCTTATCATATCATTCATGCTAGGAATTTTTCCTTTGTGTTTGGTAATAATCCAAGGCAAAACCTAGTCAATGATGAACTGAGTAGAAGTCATTATCTTCATCAGAATGTAGTTGTAATGACAGAAGAGATCATGGACCCGTAAGCCATCAAACTCTTGCCAAGGGAAATAATTTTTTCACAATCCCTTTCTATCCATGATTGGACTCGGCTCAAGTATGGACTACCTTGATCATATACCTGTTCTCCAAAATCTGATTGCTTCCCCAAATTTCTTTCAAATCCAACAAGGAGGTTTGCATAGTGAGGTTGAAAAAATTCTACCTTTTTGTCGTGAAACACCTAGCAATGTCCCATATTATTAGGCACATATGGTCTGGACACTATTTCCATATTCCCTTCTTTTACAAGGATATCACATGGAGAAAATTTGGAAGTAGAAACTGCTAATGTATTTTCCTTTAGAGCCTTGGGAACCACTTTTAAACGTATGGAAATAAATCTTTCATTGCTTGAACTACATCCTTGTACTTGTTCAACCCTTGATTTTTGGTGTCAAATTTTTATTTTACTTGCATCAGTATAAGGTTAGAGTCTCCAATAATCTTTAGCAATTTAATATCACAATTTTTAGCTAACTCAAATCCATGCAAAGGAGCCTCATACTTAACCATATTTTTATTACCATCAAACTCTAAATGAAAAGAAAAATGAGAAGCATGACCATATGTGGAAGTTAATACGATGCCTGATCCATACCTGATCGAGATTTTACCCTATTGAATTTCATCATTGAAAACTTACCAATAGATTCTAAGGGGCATGGATGAGAATGATGGTAGAAATCTACTACATGATAATGTGCATTCATCTATTCAACATCAACAACAGATATCCCCAAATCTATCCCTTTATTATTATCAATGTTGAACAAACACGACTGGATTGTATCCTGGGAAAACTCATCTGATATTGGTCTTCCAAGTTCTTCAAAATTTTCACTTTCCTCATTGGAAGAATCATAAGTAGGCTCTCTCAGAAATTTCCAAGAATCTATATCCATATCATACTAATCAAGAAAATGTACTAGATCACATCTATCATCAATATTAAAAATATCCCCATATTTTTCATCTTCAATAGAAAAAAGATATGTATCCATGGTATATTCATGATTCTTTTCAATAGATGATGGGTTTTCAAGAACTTCTTCATTGCGCTTTGAATCTTCATACAAAATTGGCTCTATCTTATCGAAACTGACACCCTCTTCATTTTTGCATGGAGGGAAAATATCATGGGCATCTACTTCGGAACCTGTGCACCCCAAATGCTCAATAAAAATAGTCTTGACCCTCAAAGAATCATAAATGGGAGGGCCAAGAAATCTCCAATAATTGCCATCTTATTTGTCACACATAGAAATCCTGCCATTTTCTTCCAAAAGGACCAATACATCATAAGAATTCGCAAAACAATGGTAAGGATAACTCACTGTTTCTTCATATTCTTCAATTAAGGCTTGTTGATCTTCATATGTTTCTTTGTCAAATTCCTTTGCTCAGCCTTCATCAATGAAATTTTGGAATTCACTTTATGGAACTCCTTCATCTTTATCTTCAAGACTACTTTCTTCTTGGATCATAGGACTCGAGATGTCATTGTCTTCGAATTCCTCAAAATATTCTTCAATAATGGATTCTTCATGAGAGCGTTGTAGGGGTTTATATTCATCATTATATTCATCATTATATTCATCTAGTGATCTAGTAGTGTAATCATCCATTAGATATCCAATATCCCCTTTGAAATGAGGATGCCATCTATCACAGAAAACCTTATAAATTATTCGAGCGAGTGAATTCATTTCTTAGGAATCACCTCATACCATTCATATAAATCATCATTCTTCAGGTCAAAATAAAACCTAAACATCTTCATCTTGATATCTTCATGAACCACTTATAAGTCTGAAATAGATTCCATAAACGGCATAACATGCCAGTTGGCTAAATCCTTATCTAGATGAAATTGAGGAATGTATTTCAACCACTAATCCCCATATAGATCAAATCCGTGGAGAGGATTAGGATACCTTGGGACCTATGATAAATACAATGGATGAAACCAATATTGTACCCATTCTTCATCATGGAATGGGATATCAAATTTTATCAACAAACTAGAATGGTCTTTCTCCTTCAAGGGAGGCCCATGACCTTATTCAACAATATTTTGTGTCTCATAGAACTTCTTGAATATTTAAATAATAGGTAGTTATTGTTCAATGTCATTGGGACACCAATGCTTGCAAAATGTTTCCAGAAAGACCGCAAAATATTTGATTGTTCTTTTTCCAAGAGATTCATATCAATACAAGGTATGCGATTTGAAGCTAGATAAGAGGCAGTCTATCATGCCATCTTCATAATGTATTCCCTTTTCTTTTGTAAATTTTAAAAAGGAGATAAGATAAGATGAGCTTTGATCCTCATTTCCATAAAAATTTGGGATTTCCCATAGTCGATCTACATCTTGTTCTTCATGAGCGAGAGCCCAAATATTTAAAATATACAAGGGGCCATCAAGTTCAAGCATCCAACGAGACTTATAAATGTTCTCCATGTCATATCAAATTCTTTAGTGGAGTTTCAAAGATGAACTGTCTTTCTTCTCAACTGATGAATGTTCCCACCCTTTACACTCAACAGGTGCTGAGGGATCTGCTTTGCAATGTACTTCTTTGCTTTGTTTTTTCTTCATTGGAGTCATCATACAAGACCTCTCAAGTTAGTGCTCAACAATAATATTACCAAAGTACAAAACAAAAACTTGCGCATAAAAATAATTGCATGGATATAGAAAATTACGCAAGGGGATATAAAAAACAAGATTAGAAAGTTAAAAACCCATCCTATACTAATTCAACCCCCCTCAATATAGATGATTATACCAACAACCTTACAGAGTTCTACAAACAGTTCTGTTTAGGGATTAAAGATATGAAAGTGTATTTAAAGTTCTTAGGAACCTTACTAGGAAACCTTACCTCTTCAAAAACCTTCAAAAGATTCCCCCCCCAAAGAGATACAAGATTCCAAATAGAATTCCACAGGCCACCCATCAAGCCAAGGAATCCTTTCCTTCTGAAATGTGTGTGACATTGTTGACAATTACTCCAAGGAGAATTCATTGAATAATCCTTCACTATTATCTGCTTCAACCATTATAGTAAAAAATGAAACCACTTTTAAAGTTTCTCCAATGTTTCCCCCTTCTAGTTCCCTAAAACTATCATTAAGATGTTGAACACCTAAGGCTGTCAGCCATTAAAACCCTCAGACCTTGTTTCCGTTGTCCTAATCAAGCAACTCCCAAATACTATTATGAATTTTCCTAAAATTGGAATATTTATGAAATAATATGGTATTCTGGTTCCCATAGTACAGTCATAAAACTCTATTATGGATTCTCTAATCCTTCTCCTCATTCAAAAGCAATTTATTTTTCTATAGTTCTAACTGCTTGATCATTGTCATTACCACTTCAGAATATGACCCTTCAAGATATTCGCTATATAAAAGATCTAAATTCTTCTCACCCTCCTTTATTAGCCTATCTCTGGCACTACATCAATCACCATCCCAAGGTATCAGTTTCTCTTTTACTAGTCCGGGAGAATTTGTAAATTATTTACAAGTTGAGTCCTTAGAATGATTATCAAATTTCTTCCATTTGGATTTCACCAACTCCCGATAATATAACTTTGCAGACCAGCTCGGGTTGTACTTTAAAGGATCCCTAGGCTTGTCTTCATTGAGACCCAATTCTAAATAAATAGGGAAATTATCAGAGCATCTAGAACTATCCACCCAAAATCTGTAGCTAGACAGTTTTCCCAACAATCCATTATGGACCAAAAACGTATCCAAATGCTTAGATAATCCAGAAAAGGAAAATTGACATAATCCAAAAGTTGGGCATGGATCTTCTTACCCACCACCAAATCCATGAACTCAGAAAACCCTTGATTGACAACAAGATCCACCAAAATGCACATGACCGATTTGGAAGAACTGGATTTATAGCTAGGCATATGAAAGACTAATTTGTTGAGGGTGTCCCCAAAGGATTCTAAGGGTTGATTAGACCACATCTCCATTGGTAAGCTCGAAAACTTAAGCCACACTGTAGTAGAGTTCATAAATTCATCCTCTGCATCAAAACAAGGATGCAATGGTTTAATAAATCGATAGGACCTATCAAAAAACCAACTTCCTTTTAGGATTGTAAGGGCATCCTCATCGAACCAAAAAATGAAGCCAATCCTTCCTTTCGAGAAAATATGGAAGGTTGGTTTTTAGCCCAATTATGGCATCCGCTACAACTATAGCCATTCATTCAAATGAGCCATGGTTACCCTATGACCTAGAAATTTCCATACTAAATATTTCCCCACTAGAATCCCAATCCATTCAACACAAATATATTCTCCAACTACTAGGGAAAAACATCCACTTTGAGATTCAATTACCCTTTGTTTCTTTTTCCTTTGAGCCTCTCTAAATAGTAAACATTCACCACTCTTCAACACCTCCACGAGCACATTATAGCTAAAAAACCCTGAGCATGCCTCTCCTCCCTCCAGAATCAATACTTGACAAGCAAAGTATAGATGAGCAACAAGGCCTTCGATAGAGGTACGAACCTTGGGGACCTTGCCATAGCGATTACTCCCCACCATAGTCGAAGTGCGAGGAGATTTATTGATCTCATCATCACCTTTATATGTTTCCACATATTGGAAGGTTGCATATCTCTCCTTCTGACAACCAATAATGTCAGTAACTACCTACACACCCTAGAGACCTTTCGATTCATATCAACCTCACTAACCTCCTTGCACATAGTTTTGGAGCAAGAACAAATTTCAAAAGGAGAGTCAAATACGTTATTTCAGATATAATATCTTCAAAATAGTAAACTAGTTGTAGGTCAAAATCCATCGTTCCCCCATCCAAAGGTTAATTCAGGTACATAGGGTATGTTGCATATCCCCACCAATCCTCCAGCCTTGATGCATGCTCACCAACAATATATTAGGGTATTTTTTAAGGATTCTAATATTATACTTAAGTGTAGTATTCTAGGCGATTATTTTGGATTGAAAAAAACATATATATAGATTCGTAGGCGAATATTAAATATGAAACCTACCATTTTCTACTAAAACTTGTAAATTTTGACAAATATTATGATAAAAAAAATTATGTAAATATAGGCAATATTAGAGACTAAAAATGGCCAAATTACGAATTTATTTTTTGGAAAACCCCCAAAAATAGCCAATTGGCGAAATTTCGCCCCTAAAAATTACCCTGCAATATATATATATATATATATATATATATATATATATATCACGTGGTTCATGACACCGGATATTGCTTCTCGCTACATCCACGGAAACCCCCCCGAAAATCCGGAGAACATGGGAAATCCCATCCTTTCTATAGGGTAACCTGCCGACTCTGATTACAGAGCCTAACCTGGTGGGGACATTGAATGATTACCCTGCAATATATATATATATATATATATATATATATATATCACGTGGTTCGTGACACCGGATATTGCTTCTTGCTACATCCATGGAAACCCCCCCCAAAATCCGGAGAACATGGGAAATCCCATCCTTTCTATAGGGTAACTTCCCAACTCTGATTACAGAGCCTAACCTGGTGGGGACATCAAATAAGGCCCTATTACAATCTATGCATAGCCACCCGAGGATTCAAACCTAGGACCTCCTCCTTACAAGAACACCTCTCAACCACTCAAGCTAACCAACCAGGATACACACACACACACACACACACACGTGTGTGTGAATTAATTAATGGGAATGAAAGTCACTTGTTAAATTTTTATCAAAATTTTCAAGAAAAAAACATTTAATTAAATGCAAATTTGACATATTACATTATATTAATATTTTTTTAGAACAATACCCTTAGAAAGACAACACATTTCTCTACAAATTATTATTTTACTACACATCAAAATTCACATCGTGCACATGAGTTTTGAGGGCTTCAATTTAGAAAATATGTAAAATGTCAAATTTTCATGGCCACATTTCATTAAAAAGTGTTACCCATGTTCATGGATTCACCCACATCCAACATTAAGAAAACTTATGGACCATATTCACTAGGGAAATTTTTAAGGATCCATAATTTTATTAAAGTGTAGAAACCTTGGCGATTCTTACTAATTATCACATTTCCAACCATAAAATGTTTGGTGATATTTAAAAAAAAATATTAAATTTCTAAGTATTTTATATAGTTTTTGGACATTTTTGGCAATTATTAGAGTAAATGTTTTTAATCCTACGGAATTTGGGTGGATCATATTAAAAAAATTGGAAATTGGTGAATTTGTTTTTGGAAAAAAACATAAAAAATTAGCCCATGGGCTAAATTTTGCTCCTAAAATTTTTCTTGATATTCACCTTTACTTCCAAGAACTTAATGTTGTGATTTAGGTTCATTTATGTCGGTGAACCTTGAATAAAATGGTTCATACCTTTGACCCTTATGATATAACCTATTTTGAATTCCACCATTTTATTTCTTGACCATGGTATTAAAATTCCAAGCTTCAACTTAAATGAGCAAATGTTGCAAGGAAATAGTAGTTCATTTACCAACACACCAAATGAGAGATGTCCCAAATATTCCCTTTGATAACATTGCACTTATCTACATTTGACACAAGCTCCATGGCTATATAATCTCTTTGCTTTGAACATCTATGAAATAGTCCAACTTTCCTAAGGTCGGAATGCTAGGTTGAATTCTTATGGAATATTTTTATCTCCATTATTAGAATCGATACAATTTATTTTCTACTCATTTTGGGATTTGTAACTTATCAAGGTGTCTATTCGATCATTATCAACTTGTCGTAAGGACCTATCAATGCAATTAACTATATATTGTGATACACCCCATTCAATAAAGACACCCTTTTCCTTTGAAAGCATGTATATGCCACTTGTGTTTACAACAATGGAATATCTCCATGAAAAACTTTAATAATGTTCACAAGGACACATCATCATTTGATGTTGCTATTATGCAACTATGTTCTAGCTCAGTAGGTTATTCCCTAATCTAATTTTAAACCATCCAGTAATAAGTCCACAGTGTTGAGAACCTAACATCCCAAAATACAGTAGAGCTAATTTGCAACAACAAAGACACATATAGATGTTATAATGCTTTTCAGAGTCAGGCTATATTTTTTCATAAATCATTAATACTCATACATATAACCTTGTATTAAGATTTAACTATATCACCTTTAAGTAAACACATAGGTGACGTAGTCCACGCATACAATACATGTCTAAGTAGAAGTACTTCCCCATGATTCATGGACGATAAATAGGGTAAACCATCACTCTTGATTACAGAACCTAACCCCAAGGGGATTAGGGGAGTTGAACCCTTGACTTCCCCAAATTTGGTGGGAGAGATCTCATGTCCGGATTGTGACACTTGAGCTAACCCTTGAGGCTTAAGATACACTAACATATGATACCAAATAGATTTACTTATTTTTATTTTTTTCGTCACGAACATTATGCAAGTGACACCATTTCTCCTATATTAAACTGTAAAACACCTCCCTACTCTCGATACATATTAATTAATTAAAAACCTTTACAATTAATATTTTTATTTAACTATAATTTTAGAATCATGTTATCTATTTTTGCGCCGAGAGGCGCTCGACAACCCAGTATGAGGGAGATCTTGTAACGTTTGTCCATGTTTGTCCTTATTGTCGGCCATAAACAAAAAAGAATAATACAAAGTAAAAAGTAAATATGAGGGAGATCTTGTAACGTTTGTCCATGTTTGTCCATATTGTCGGCCATAAACAAAATAAATATTATGTCGGCCATAAACAAAAAAGAATGGCCATAAACAAAAAAGAATAATACAAAGTAAAAAGTAATAAATATTATGTCGGCCAAAACAAAAAAGAATAATACAAAGTAAAAGTAACGTTTGTTCCTAACATGTCGACCATAAACAAAAAAGAATAATACAAAACAAAAAGTAATAAATATTATGTTTGCACTCAAGGAGCTTTTCGAGGAGAGGTTTGCACCTCGGGAGATTTGATCCCTCTCGGCGCTTGATAGAGCCTAGGATTTGGATCTAAGCTGATTTTAATCATTCTTAAATGATCTTAACACAGAGAACAAATTTTAGAACTATCTTATCTGTTTTTTTAATAATTTTAAATCGTTCATAAATTATCCAAACATGGAGAACAAATTTTGAAAACGATCATGTCAATGCTTCAATTTATTCAAGCAATAATAAACCAAACCAAAATCTTGATGTTTGATTTAGGTCTACTTTTAATTAGTTATATAATGTTAATTGAGGTGAGCTTGTATAGCTTATAATGAATTACTCCTATTTATTTTACTATCTAATAATAATGCATTTATTCTACTATTTTTTAGTTTTTAATCGAGTGTCAAGAATGTATGTTTTATAAGGTTAGTTTAATTATCTATGTGTATAATTACATCGTGAGTATAAAGTTTAAGCTTATATTTTGATTTTTAATTAAGTCTAAAAAATGTATATTTTATAAGGTTAAGTTTAATTATCTAAGATTATGGTTATATTTTGAGTATAAAGTTTAAGCTTACGTTCTTATTATATAGTCCGAGTGAGTCTAAATTTAAAGAACATGTGTTTCTTCTTAGGAGGTTATAGACTCAAATCTCGAGAGGGTAGGGTATATCCACTTTCGTAGAATTTAGCAATGAAATCATTGCATGAAGGGGGTCCCTTGTCCCACAAACAAGGGGGTCTGATACACCAAATTGGTATCTGTCTCTTCTCTTAGACCCCAAAGAAATATTGAGAAAATTTATGGTTGGGTCTTGGAATCAGGACTAATAATCAAACCAAAACACTAGCTTTGTGGTAGGGCTTAAAGTAGGCTAATGATTTGAAAATCCAAAGTGTTATAAGGGATTCCATGGCCGTAATTCATCATTTAGTCTTTCAATCTAATATTGAAGACTTGATTCTCACTTGCCTGCTTAAGCAAATCAGATGGGAGATTAGTAGTATAGGGGAAATCATTTTTTTCAAGTTCTAAGAGCCCTAAACAAAGAGGTTGAGCATCAAACTAATAAGACTTGTAATATCCCTACGGGGGCCATATGGTTAAATGGGATTGGTGGTGGGGTGACATGAGGATTGGATTAGCATTTAAGCATGAAGTTAAGGATCATCAAGTCAAAGGTCTAATCCCATCACAATCAACACGCTTTGCTAGAAGGGATTTAGTGCCCATAATGAATTATGAGGTACAAAATGAGGACAATTCTTTATATTTGATCTTTCCTGGATGTGAAGCTTCATATTCTATTGATTTCAATGTGAAGCTTCGAAGCAAATGCAGTGTAGTTTGTTATCTAATACAATGGGACAGTGGTGACTTTAGAAGCAGTCTTGAATGTTACTGGGAAAAATGTTGCATAGGTCGGAGCAACTATCACATATGAACTGGAGTATTTATTTGAGTAGGATCACAGAGCTAACAGATATTTTCTTTAATTGCTCGTCTTACGGTTATTTTAGGAGAGCTATGAATTGGTTGAAAGATCAATTTTTGGAAGGGAAAGGACATTGTATTGTACTAATTATGAGAAAAATTTGCTAGACGATGTCGAGCTCTAATACGCCCAAGACTTTTGAATTATTTATTTAATGTTTTTATTTGAGAAATATTCTCCAAACATTTATTTTGTAAAAGAGTTATAAAAATCTATGAGGCAAAATACTCACATTTATGTGGGTGAATATTATGCACAAGAAATATTATTTTATTATTAATAAAAATATGCACTTGAAGCAACCAATTAAAAGAGGGGACACGATCATGAGACAATGAGCAAGTGGATAGCAAACAATATATTTGGTTCAAATCAAGTTAAAAGCTGAGCAAACCAACGAGATCCACAATTATAGGGATCAAGATATTTGCTTGTGATTTTATTGAGAAGGCACAAGACCTGGACACAAGTTATATAATGGTGCACTAAGACACATGTTGCTGTGTGATGCTTAGAGAGAAATTGGTGCTATGTTGAGGGAAAGTTGCTGAGTACTCTCTCTGTTTGAAAGTCCATGTTTTGATCTGTTACAGACTCTTGGGAAGAGTGTTGTATTCATATTGGCTTAGCTAAGTTCATTGGTCTATGGTGGTGATCCAGATTAGGGGTGAAGTTGGGAAAGTAGAGTGGTTGTCCTCTTCTATGGTTGGGAGGAGCTGGGAAGCTCCAAGTGTTTTTCCTCTTCCATTATCAAGTAAGTGTTTTATTTCTTCTTGTTTAATGATTTTACTATGGATTGACCATCAATGGCAGTTTGTTTTTTTATTCGTTTTGGTTTATTGTTGAATACATGATATGAGTTTAATTTGAGTTTTATTGAAGCAAGCGATTCATAGAATTTTGTTGTAAATTTTATATTGTATAAGTAATATATCTTACTTGGGGTTAGTCAAATCGATCGATGGAGCATATGTGTATTCAATCTTATTTTGACAGTCGATCGAGCATATGTGTATTCAATCTTATTATGTCCCTGAAGGGGATCATATATGGATCAATGAATACCTATTAATCTGGTCAAAGCCTATAATTTTTTTTCCAATACCTATAGTTTCAATAAAAGTTTAAATATATTTTTTTATAAATTTGAATTTTAAAAATAATTTTTAAAAAATTTGATTGGCTGCATGACCTATCGTCATCCTCATTTTTTGGTGCCCAGGAGGGGGCGGCGGGCTAACGTTAGGCCTGTAGATGACACAAAAGGGTAACATGTTTTTAATATTGTTCAAACTTTACAGCTTTATACAAAGTTTTTTTTAGATTTTCGTGTTTGCTGCTGTGTTAGTGCGGTTCCAACATATGTTACAATATCGTCTCAGCCTGCTGAATCCGCATATAAGCCTGCATTGCAATAAAAACCTCTGTGTGGATTAAATGCGCCGCCTGTCACATGCGACACACGCCTACAGGGTTTTATAGCCATTGATAATATCGAGCACCATTGATAATATCTCGTGTGATGGCATTTAATTTGTGTATCAACTTTGAATAGGGTTTTCGTACGCTGAGCGGCCTGCAATACACAATTAATTAATTTACCATAATGATAGCGGGTTCCTGCAATAGAATTAATTAATTTACCATAATGACAGTGGGTGTCTGCAAGCCTCAACAGAATTAATTAATTTACCATAAAGACTACGGGTGCCTTCAAGCCTTGCAGTTTGCTATGATTTACTCTCTATTTTGTATGTCCCCTAAGGATGAAAATAACACTTGAATTTTCATACGATGAGGTAAAGCTGTTGCGGAGATTGCGTTCTTAGTGTTATTCTTCTATTATGTTTCTGTGCTGCAAATTCAGCAATGGTCAAGATGGAAATATGCGATAGGCTGCTTCACATACCTTCCTCTCATCAGCGTCGACATCTTTTTCTTCTTCTTATGTTCAGATTAGTTCTGATTCAATTCTTTCACTTTCTCTCTTGGTTTATAGGCTAATCATGAAGCTCCGTGTTAAAGGTCTGTACTAGAACATATCCATATTAACCTTGGATCTGTTATGTTATCTAGCTATAGGCATTGTATACCTCAACGTGCCAAAAAACCAAAATTACAACCTTTTCTTAGTTCTCTTATGGTTTCTGGAATGTCCAAATTATAGAGAGATCTGTAATGTGGGCCTTCATTCTTACAAGAAATTCTCCGAATAGATATAAGAAATTCTCCGAATGGCAATTATAGGATTATCTTTAATTTCTTATATGAGTTTTTTGCGTTAATTCGCACTGGTGACTATTCTTTCTACAGGTTCTAAGAATATATATTGTCCTTTGTGTTCAGAATAATATCAAACTGGTAAAGGGATTTGAGTACACATTTAGAAATCCTCTACTAAAGGTTTTATTTTTTTAATATTGATATTCCTTGTCAGCAAGTCCAATATAATCAAACTAAGTCCAATATAATCAAACTGGTTAGTTTTCCTAAATCTCTTCTTTTGCATATCAATCTTTGCGGGCGTCATATTCAATCTCAGAGGGTATAAAGGATCTGGCGTCATGAAGGGACGGATAGATACAGATGGATATTGAACTAGAGGATCAACCCTTTGATTTGGATTTCCATCCATATGCTCCTATTGTTGCAGTTGGACTTATTACAGGCCACCTCCCGTTACACAGAGTCTTTAATTGCTGTCAAATATTATCAATGCTACCGTCTATCAATGTCACAGTCTTTATTTCAACACAAGTGAACATTATTGCGCTGTTGGAAGAAAAAGATAACTAGTTGTGATTTTTTTTTTAATTCTTGCATTTGTTTTGTGTTTGTTTACATTTTGTGCTCATTTGCAGTAAAATGTGCTTCTTATTATTCCCTCGGGGTGTAGCTATATTGGTAAATGAAGTGAAATAAAAATAATATTGTATATAAAGATTACGAGTTGAAATCAAAGTTCATGGTTTGAAAACTTGTTCAATAACTAAAATTTCTCTGAATAGAATTTTTACATAAAATTTCCTCTCTAGTTTCTTTTTTTCCATTGTCCATCTCTTCACCAGCATGTAAGAAATTCATTGCCTCGGGATGTTTCCGCGTTGGGTGCGCTTATTCTGATGGATTTTTATCCTTCAAATGATCCTTCGAACAATATTCCTCCAGTTCCATGACTTGGTTAGCGACTATCATCAACTTGATAGTTTTGTTTTTGGTCATTTGAGTCTATATTCAGGTTATGTCTAGCGTCGAACTGTCTATCGAATACTCTTTGTAATGGTTTTGTCATGTCCTGTATTAAAGATTTGAAGCTTAGACTATGCAAACTATGTATTTTTTGGCATAAGTTCATAGCATATAGATCCTGAGAGAAGTCATGTTTTCAAACCCCAAGACCTATTTTCAGTTGTAATTTTTACCATTTTATTATTGTAATTACACCGTAGGTGTTTATTCAATGCACACATTGTCTCAGAACCATAGTAGATTCCTCGTCTATGGGACGAATGGAATGCTGCCACATATATTTGCCAAATTGTTATGATATTAAACCATTGTTTCAACTTGGATGTGGTTCTCGGTGGAGTTCTTTGGCTTGTTCACAAAGAAACTTTGGCGTGTTGAGGAGGTTTTCAGAAGCTCAAGCCCACAAGTTTCGTTTGGAAGGTCACTTGGCATCAACAAATTGTGGCTCTCCAACTGCTTCTTGCAATCCATCGTTGTAATGTTCCCTTTTTAACATATAGTGGAATTGACTGAGGATTGATACCATTTAGACCAAAAGAAGATCTTAATCATGGTTATTAGATCATTAGTAGATAAAAGAGGGCCACAGGAACTAGGAGCCACCTACATGCATTACATGCAGGCCATATTTCATTATGCATGCACATAAATACCTTTATTAAGCCTTCATGCACACAAAAAGCAATGCATGCAAAAGTTAGGTCATGCACTGTCAAAGTTATAAAATAAGGATAAAGTGAATGAATATGTCTGCTTATTGATTATTGATTTGAGAAGTCGACTTGGAGAGCTTAGAGAGCCAATTTTGGGTTGAGGGCACACCACTCAACCATCAAGTGTATTTCGGTAGTGAAATTTATCTGCACTAATCCCTATCAGGTTGGATCATCCAGATTCAACATTACTACTATCATCATACAAGATTCTTCAACATTCATCAAGGTTCTAGCTACATCCTGGAGTAGGAGGATTTGCCCTCTCTTGCATGGGTGAATTGGATAGAGGATAACTTCATATATTGTCAGATAACCACCATTCAGTCTGCATGTTGCTTCTATCCTTCTGAGAGCACCACTATTAGCCTAGTTACTTAATACAAGTTGCTCATTCGAATTCAAAGGAAAGATCTCATCATTTCATCATTTAGAAGGGGCGCATTCTCTAGCATGGGTGAATTTCTTTGAGGGAGGTTCTCACCCTCTGACCTATAATTCATGCATGTCTTGCATGCAACTTCCATATTGATCAGAAGGCAATTATAACCGTAGTGTAACCGTAGTACCTTTATCTGGGGGCAATATGACATCGTTTGAGCACTCATGCATCCATTCACATATTGAAGAGGGCGCATTTATATCAAGGGCGCATATTTGGAGAGAGGTTGATTCATATCTTGACCTATCCTTGGCAGATCTCTTGCATGTGAGTCTCATATTGATCCACATCCACTACTACAACTATTGGTACGTACATGCATTGTTTCTATCCCTACTTTATAACATTTTTATTATTCGGGTTATTTAGGGGTTGGCAAACCCATGCATTTGCATGTAAGCATAGTTCATTACATGCATTCATGTTTCATTTGAGTATTGGGCCATAAGGCTACAAGCAAGCAACAAACATCATTAGAAACTTCACAAACAGACATAAAATATCAATTGGAATATTACAATCATTCACCGCAGACTCGACGGCCTCCATGGCCCTAGAAGCTTTGGTCCTGTACCTCGCGGACCCGTCCGAGGAGTTTGTGAGAGAGATAGCACTGGCAACAAGGATTCCTAAGAATCCATAGCTTGAAGCTTATTATGTCGAGGCTGTCGCAGGGCTTGAAATCATGGTACCCAAGCACCATGTTTTCTCTTGAGAGAGAGAAATTCTAGTGTTTCTGCGATCACAGTTGGGTTGCAATGATCTCATGAGCTGAATAGGATACCGAAAAATGGTGCTTGATAAGGCATATATTGATTACTAATACTATAATGTAACCAAATGATAGGATAACTGGCTAGAGCATTTTGATCTGTTGCACAAAGTATACTGACCTATCAAATTCTCTCATTACTGATTTTACTATTTCTTTTTTTTTTCCACTTTTTCCTTTGAAGTCGAATGATGTAAAGAACAACATTGCTTCTGAAGGTGCCTTCCAGAGTAAGAGGTCCTTGCTCTGGTAAGACTAATCCTCTTCCTATGAATTTTGTAATTGTTCTTTTGTCAGTACATTTTTAAAACAATTTAACTTATTTTAAAAAGTCTTTCTAGAGCTATGATGACCTCACTATTTCCTTTCAACCTATTAATCACAATAAAGAATCTAACCATTTAAAATTGTTACCATGAGAGCTTTAAGGTGCCCGTATTAGTAGGTAATTTTGATTTGGGATACATATTTCTGAATAAGGTCTAAATGGATCCTTTTCTACAGTATGAAGTGTTTTTACTAAGTTTTCCTTTGAAAGGTTATTTTATTAGTTGGGATGATCAATAATAAATATTCCAACTGAATAATGTATTCTTATGCAGCAAAGTCAAATCAAGCATAGGGTTTATTTACTAAGGAGATGGTAAGTTTTTTTTTTCCACTTATCTATTGTTGTGGACTATGTATAAGTTAGGCATTCTTTGTTTTTTAATTTTATCTGTGTGATATGTATGTAGTATGTACAATGTTTATCAGAACTATCGTGTCTCGTGTATTTTGTAGTTTTTGGGTCCCGTATGAGTGACTTATTCTTATTCTTATTAAAAATGGGTATAATGTTGTTGGGATTATTGAAGTTAGTATAGCTGCTACGCCGAAGGTTATGTAGTTACAGGGCAGGCTGCACTATCTCCTCATCCAAGGATGAATATCTTTTTATGTAGATCTACTGATGTAAATTGGGTTTGTGTTGAGGTTGAATTAAGTTTTCCATTCACTGATGTTGGTTGATGTTTAAGTTTGGATCTGTCATTTATCACTGATGTTGATGTTTTTACCAACACCGTGATTGAATAAAATTATATAATGCAATTTGGGGGATAATTTTTTGTATCATAGAAGCTGCAACAAAGTGTTTAAGCTGTCAAATCACTATTTTACTAAATGTATGGCCATCGCTTATGCTCATTTGGCAATTTACACCCTAATAAAAACTGGCATTGGAAGTTATAAACATGCAAATGCATGAATCGATGATGTTGTCCGTGGAGAACTTTTGGGCATCATTTTGGTAATATAAATTGTTAGTCAGAAAGTAGATTTATCTAGGTAAGGAAACATGATGCAAACGTTTTGTTCAGAATGGGTAGTGTTGTTTTTCCATGATGTATAAGCCTCCCTCCCGTTCACTCATAAAAACGGTTTATGCCAACTGATTTTATTTCCTTGACCGGTTTTTTTCATCTTTCGTAGTTTTACCAGAACATTCTAATGTGTCATATAATAATGAAACCGCACTTGTGATAGAATTGTGCAGTAAAATAAAACTCAATGTATGCTCCATGGTTGATGCAAAAGCATCAAACCTGCGCCCTGTGGAGAACACCTACGTGGTAGCGATCTATGAGAACAGAGGAGCATGGAGGAGCCTACATTTTCTGAGTTGTTGGACCCTCGTTCTAGATTGAGTGTTGGGATTCCCATGGGGTCTGATGCTGTTATGTAGGTTGGATATGTAGGAGAGAGACTGCCAAGTTGAGTGTTGTTGATACTTTCTCCTTTTGATGCCCACGAAAAAAGGTCTTTGAGATGACGATGAGTTAAGGGAGACTGCGTTCTAGTAAGGAGCCTCCACATGGGCCTGCGTTCTAGTAAGGAGCCTCCACATGGAGATGGTGAAGGAGGGTCTCATTTCTCAAATCAATGGTATGCATGTCAACCTTTGAGTGGAACCTCTTTATGTTGGTAGGTTGGCCCTTTTATTAAATGGAGATTGGTTTTATTTTAAAGGGAGAGTGACACTATTTCATGGATATGGAGTAAGGGTCTGCGTTCTAGTAAGGAGCCTCCACGTGGAGATGCTGAAGGAGGGTCTCCTTTCTCAAATCAATGGTATGCATGTCAACCTTTGAGTGGAACCTCTTTATGTCGGTCGGTTGGCCCTTTTATTAAATGGAGATTGGTTTTATTTTAAAGGGAGAGTGACACTCTTTCATGGATATGGAAAAAAAAGGTAGAGGGAAGTATAGAAGACGAAGTGGGACATGAGAAGGAAGAACTGCCCTATAAGTGAGAGAGGTAGCTAGGAGTAGGAGGAAAGAACAATGAATGAAACAATCCTGTAGCTTGCCAAGAAAGTAGAAGAATTTAGGGAGGAAGAGGTTTCCAGTCTAGAACCCTGGGAGATGAAAGAAAAGATGCAAATAAGTTGCATACCATGGAGAACCACAAGAGATTCAGCTGAGTAGAGAAGAAGAGCTTATAAATGTTGACCCAAAGGGAATGACTATAATAGATGAGGTTTGGGTAGAATCATGGAGCAAAGAAGAAAACTAGTAGTTGGAGAATTACCAATTGAGTCGGGATGGATAAAGGCGATTTTGCAGGCTAGCATTGAAGAATACCCATTATTGGAGAGAATTTAATACTGCATGTTGTAAGCCTAGTCAAGAATGAGACCTGTAAGCACCCAATAAGAAAAAGGGATCAACCTTGTCCTGTTGTCTTCTCTTTGAACCATGAAAGCCCTTAGAGGTCTCAATGCATGAATTGTATTTCAGTTTAATAAAAGAAATCATGTATGCTCTTTATTTTCCATCTGTTGTGTGTGTGTGCATGCATTGGTGTTTTGTGTCTTTCCTTTTGTTTCTTGTGGGAATGCTCTACACTATGTTTGTGTGATCTTTGAAGGCCTCTTGAGCTTAGTGCATTATGATTGGAAGAGCAAGGTTCAAGTAGGATTTGAAATTTTCACCCAACGCGACTTGGTATAAGTGTGGGATGGGTTCTTGTTGTTATTGCAACTCTGTCAAGGACTTAGTAGATGTTGTAAGATAGGAAACAAGTCTAGTCGAGTTTGTTGGGTAGATTTGTAGGGAGAAATGAAGAATAGCCCCAACATAGAGGTGGGGTAGACACTGTGAGTGGTTGAGCAGATTTGGGTCTGCATGATTGTGAAAGGTAGCTCAAACAATGGAATTGGAGGGTAGATGCTATTGTGGGGTTGAAGTGCACACAGTGAATGGGGAATTCTTAGTTGTTAAAAAGAAGTTGCAGGTAGATTTTGAATATGCATGTGGTGAAGTGCAACTTTGACAAAGAGAAGGGTTGTGTAGAGTTGCCTAAGGGAGAGAAATAACTCCAACAAAGAGGGTTGGTGGGTATAGTTGTTAGTGGAGATAAGAACACAATCCTAGTAAGGGAATATTGGGCATAAGTTATAACTGTGCACGGAAATTGTGTGAAGAACCTCTCCAGAAGAGAATTGTAGATTTATGAAAGGCTTTGCATCCCGATTCATGAGTTGTAGAATGGTGCCAAGAGGAAGTGCATGAGTTGGAAGCGGTAAATGTAAATATCATAGAGAGGAGGACAAGGTCAAGAAGGAGGTGCAGAAGCCGCTTGGATGCCTTGGAAAGGCCCTCACATAGATTCAAGGCAAGGGAATTGGCTTACGAAATTGAAGACGAGTGGGAAGAACTGTCTTCGGAGGATTCAACTTGCTTCTAAAGCTCTAAAGATGCCGAAATTGAAGACAAGTGGGAATAAATGTTTCTTATAGGACACAACAACTTGCTTTTGAAGCTCTAAAGATGATGAAATTGAATATGAGTGGGGCGACATGTTTCTTATAGGGAACGGCAACTTGATTTTGAAGCTCTAAAGACACTAACCATAAGGTAACAAAAGATGAAGAATATGAAGATCAAAGAAGAGGTGAAGATGTTTGCAGCAAAGAAAACCCATGTAGAATAGCAAAGAAAAACTGAGTGCAATGAGTGGAATTTGAGATTAACTAAAGTAAAAGAGAATCTCCACATTGGGGTTGAGATATAAGAAGTTGATGATGAGTAGGCCATCGGTTGTATGCATATGGTTTATTGCATGTTTGAGGGCAAAGAAGAAATGGAGAGTGAACTTGTAGTGGCATGAATGCATGCAAGAAGGCATGGAATTATAGCCAAGTAGAGAAGAAGGACAAGAGGCACTAGCATAAGAGGTGTTCATGGAATTTGCTAGTTCTTTTAATGTCCATTATGTTTTGAACAAAGGCACTAAGTTGCAAAAGGATGGAGTGGCCAAGGAAGTGCCATCAAGTGATAAATTTGTGGGAGCTATTGATTTGCTTAAATTAATTTTCATTGTTTTTATTTTAGGAATAGGATGCATGTGCAATGTTGCGCATGAGGAGGAAAAGCCCATTGAGGCCAAAGATAAGATAAGATAATTTTATCAATGTCCAATAGATGACCATAAATAGGTCAATGAGATTGCGAAGTACAGTAAATTATAGTATCAATACACTATGGGAGCACAACAAGTCGGTCTTAAATAAAAAGAGACAGAAATAGGATATACTCCATCTAAAATCTAACATATCGAAAAGAGAGCACTTTTGGGAAGGTTGAAGTGATACATGCAAAATGTTGTCGAGGGATGCATTAGAGGATGATATTGGGGGAGGGGAAGGCACCTCATTGCTCATTAGATCTATACATTCTTATAAAGTTTCTTTATACCTATAAATTATAAAGTTTTTATAAGTAATGTTACTTATATCTTAAATCATTTTAAAAGTCCTCTAACTTTTAGCTAATAACCAAACTTTTTTTAGAAAAACTAAAATGTTTTGCAGAAACATCTTTATTAGAAAGATTAAAGAAAATCATAAATTCTTATAGGTAAATGTTACTTATACCTTAAAATGATACATGAGTCCTCTAACTTTTAGCTAATAACCACATCTTTCTTATGAAAACTAAAGACATTGAAAGTGATCAAGATTAAGCTATAATTGAAGATTCTATTTTTATTCCTCACATTTAGAACCTTTTTAATTTAATATTTAAGCAAGGTATTTCTTAGCTTTGGATGAAATACTTGATGTTTTTATTTTTAAAATCCATGATAAGCTCTCTCAAGAAGATTAAGAACTATTACGATAAGCTCTCTTAAGAAGATTAATTCAGGGTTGAAATTTATGATAAGAGATCTTCTTAATATTGACTATAATAATAGTGTGGAATGTATTTAATGCATTGCTACAAATGAAAATTTGATATGTTTTTCCTATAATAAAAGTGGGATCAAGGTGAAATGCGTTGTGCTTTGTTATGTCACAATTGCCTTTAACATATTATCTAATACTATAGCGAGGATATGCTTGTGTATTTTAAACATTTCTAGGGGTGCATGCAATTGAGATTAGGTTTGGGTTTTACAATTTTCTTTTCTTTGGAATCCATACACTTTTAACTTGTTTACGATAAATTAGATGGCTCAAGTAATAAGGTTTATTGCTTTTTTTTAATGTTTATAGACAAGTTTTTAATAATATATTCCTTTATGAATTTGTAACATTAGTTTTTCTTAGAGGAAAACTTCATGATGCCAACATGCATTAGATGGACCTAATGTTTGGGTTTTAAATCTGTATAATCAATTACTACTAAGTTTTGACATTTATTTTGATTTTGTTAACAATAACTAAAATTTGATGTTAAGCTCACTCTTAACTTATGATGCTATTAATCTAACATTTCATCACCTAGTGTGGTGTTGTATATTATTTCCTTCAATCTTGAGAAAAATGTTTTTTCCATTTTATTTTTTAGAATTAATAAATTGTTCTAACATTTTGTGAGAACATTATGAGACATTGGTATTAAACTCTTTTGTAAATCTAGAATTAGCTCTGGGGTGCAAGTATTTGGGTGCTTTATAGTATCTTTCCTCACTTTGGAACTGGCATCGTTCACAATGTGTGTGGCTTGTCTTATGGGCCCTTTCAAGTTAGTGGTTGTTATCTATGTGATACCCATAATTGTAAGAAATTTTACTATAATAACATTTCCATGAGCTTTTGTTCCAAGTTATTTTATCCTCCCTTGAGACAACCATTAACTTCATCATGAACATGAAGTGATGTGAAATCTTATGCTAATCCAAAAAATATTTGTGTTTGTGTTTGTAAAATCTTATCTTTGATTTTAAAATGTATATTTGTCAGTTGATCAACAAATGTAGAATAATTGTATCAATTATCAACAAATAAGCCATTGGGAATTCATAAGGTGCATTAGAAAAAAAATTGCAAGGTGGTAAGGTTCATAAGAGTGGGTTCGATCCTAACTTAACTTAAATTGAAAGTATTGTGTTTTCTTTTCTCGACTATTTACCTTTATCATGGGAGTTGGAATTGAGAGTATAGGGACATGATGAAGTCATGGTGAGTTTGAGGTTAAATGATTCATGTTGCCATATATAATCCTTGGCGAAATTTGAAATTATGTCCATGCATTGTACCTAGAGTTCTTTCAATCTAGAATCGACTTCTGAGTCGGCTGTAATTGGATTTGATAATATTAGCAATTAGCCTTTTCTTTATAACATGTATGGCATTTGATAACGAAATTTTTTTTCGTATATATTTTAACTTGCAGGGAAGCTTGGTAGCTTGTAGTCTCCATATTAGTTTTGCGTAGCGTTGGAAGCAGAAGCCTTTGGTCTACCTATCCTTGATGGAGTAGAGAGGCATCCTTGTTGGGGTTTCACATAAAGGGGTCTTGGGGGGATGATCCCTCTCTTCTTCTCTGATGGTCTCCAAGTTGAGAACCAAACATTGCCTGTGGCCCTATAGGGTTTCTCTATATCCCACACCTTCAATAGCTGGTACGGAATAATGGGATGAAGTAATTTTGATGATGACTCCTCCTCTTTGCATATTTTCTTCTCAGGGAATCAAATTAATAAGCTCATTTCCATGTACTTGGACTAGGGATTAAGTTTTCCACGTTTCTTCTCCATTACATTTGCAACCATCTCTATGCGATATTTGAAGGACATATGTCATCTATGAATTAATAAATGTGTGGCGGGGAGTAGTGTAGTCGGAGTTGTTAGATATAAAGATATTTCTTTTGTTGTTAGTGGAGACGACGAAGTTCGACCAGTCCTGTAAGTAGAAACTAAAATCATTTCAAACTTTTTTCGATGTTTGTTGGTTATACATGAAAATAAATATAGGGTGAAATTAAAGGGTTCCTAATATTATCGGGGTAAATATTTTATATAGGAATGATTTAATATAATTCACTCATAATTGTTTTAGTCACTCCAACTAGGCACTCTCATATTTGTCCTCTCTTTTTAATATATTTAAAAGTATTTGCTCTAATTTTATGATGTTGGATATATAACTCATATTGATCAATCTATTTTATTGAGGGTAAATGGCTTTTGTGTGGCATATTTTCGTAAGTATTGAAAAATGAAGAAACTATTTTAATCAATTTTATTAACAAAATTTTCAATTTTAAAATGTTGAATTAACACCATCCATTAAAACCTTGCATAATTCATATAAATCAAGTACATAAACATTAATCACATCTAACATCATAAACATAATTTAAGTACTTATAACATAAATAATGATAAACTTGTTTCCCAACCAATCCCTTAATGAAAATCATTGATAACTCATGAGCTCTCAATTAACAAATCAATATCACCTATGGTTCTTCTTCATCAATGAGCCTAAGCCCCTAAAACTTGTAAAAATGAAAAATTGTTAAATCAAAAGAAGATCCTTTTTTCATCTTCTTAAACTCCATTATGTAGCGGATTGAAATATTTTATTCTTATAAAATTAATTGTTAGGAACCTGTGTCAACCCTTCTCTTTACTTTGTTAGTATATTGTTGTTGGACGCATATTCTTGGTAAGTTGCCCCATAGTATTTGTTGATCCATAGTTTGTATTAGCCCATGGTATTGACCCATAGTATTGGGCATAGACTTAGCATATAAGTGTGTGTTGAGGCCAATGAAGGCACCGTGAAGTTAATTGTATTGAGCTTGCTCAAAGGAGGTTGCCCCATCGAAGTGGTTTACGATCAATAAAATATTCTATGATCTAATATATCGTTCATTTTATCAATTAATTGTTGCAGGTTCCTCACATCTAGTATCATAGCACTTTCTTGGGCTCGTTGGGTGGAATTTCTAGCAATTTTTTTTTTCACATCTGTTGCAGGTTCGGATCTGGGAATAATCCCTATCCGCTTAACTGTGGGAAGTACTCGGTCATAAGCCCTAAAAATCATTGTGAGGAGTACCACATGAACCCCGAAGTAGCTGGCCCATTGAGAGGACCTGCCAGCGAAAAGGGCAATGACCCCTACCCGATTGACTAGTTCCCACCTGTGAGGTAAACCAAGAGCTGTCGTTTGTGGCAAAGCGGTTATCAGTTTTACCTGAGCCATGGAGTGAGGGGTACTGCCCCAATACGCAAGCCGTTAGACAACATTGGTGGCCGATTGAAACCCCTGAATCATTAGTAAGCCGAGCATACTTGGGGTCCATATCTATTTTCACCTGAACTATTGCCGATCACTTCCGCATTGTTGCAGATCCATCTGTTGCTGATCACTTCCGCGTCGTTGCAGATCCAGCTATTTCAGATCCAACCATTTTCGATCCATTCCGAGCCGTTTCAGATCCATCCGTTTTAGATCCATTTTGAAAGCCAGTCGTTTTCAATCCATTCTGAGTCGTTTCAGATCCATTCTGAAAAAAAAAATTAAAAAATCTATTTTTTTGCCATATTTCCTTTGTTTTAACTCTATTTCCCCTGAAACTTCACGGACACCCCTGCAATCCCATTATGCATATTTCATTCCTGAGGACCCTATCCCAAATTCCACTTCCCAAAACCAGAAATCCCACATTTGTCTATTTTTAGGGTTTGCTATAACTTCTTCGATTTTCACCTAATCGCCTTCAAATTTTGCCATCGTGTTCATTCCCTATTTCTGCTTCTTTGTCCCTCTCTGACAAATTTTCCCATTCTTTCACCCCGCTTCTGAAATCCTCATTTTCTGCTTCCCTGTCCATTCGAAAGTGTCCAAAACCTAGTCAAACCCCAATTACCCATCAGAGTTTTTCCCAAATCCAAATTTCCCTTTACTAAATAAGCTTATGTTTGTATTTTTCTACCAATTCACAAAAAAAAAACCTCCTGGTTATGGTTGACACCCGCGGAGGAGCACAAATCATGGCGGAATAACTTGCAGCCCTCAAAACCAAAATCCAAGATTTGGATGCAAAATTTCTTAGCCTCCATCTTCAACATTCAGCCATGAACACTGGGTTCTCTTCTTCTAGCAATTTTCATGGGCCGAAGCTTGATTTTCCTCGCTTTAGTGGTAATGATCCGACTGGATGGATATACCGGGTAGAACAATATTTCAGCCTGCATAATACTTTTGATGTCCAAAAATTTCCATTTGCATCCTTTCATTTGGAACAGGAAGCCCTTCAATGGTACCGTTGGTACATCAAGGCTCATGACGAGCCAAAATGGACAGATTTTTTCCAACTCCTTTTGCAACGATTTGGTCCTAGTGCTTTTTTTGACTTCACAGGAGCACTCACTAAACTTCCTCAATTTGGCACTATGAGAGAGTATCAGACAGAATTTGAGAAACTAACCAATCACATAGAAGGATTGTCTGATGAATTCTACATAAGTTATTTTATCAGTGTTCTTAAGGATGAAATCCGCTCAGAGGTTAAAATGTTATGTCCCAACACAATGATGGAAGTCCTAGGGTTGGCTAAGTTGGTGGAGGACAAGATCACAGCCCAACAACGCTCCAAATCCACTTTTGTTCCATTTAGAAATATGGTTTCCCAACGACCTCCCATCACGCCAGCTCCTCGCACCACTCCTATCAAGCATTTGTCTGAAGCAGATATGCGGGCATGTAGAGAACAAGGGATTTGTTATAATTGTGATGAGAAATTCACTCGAGGACATAGGTGTGTTGAGCAACAACTCTATCTCTTAAATATGGATTCTTCGCCTGCCTCTGAACTTGGTGCAGACTCTCCAGATACATTGGATTATCAGGTCGACATTCAGCAACTTCCTATTGACCCTCCATCTCCGGATGACCACTCAGAGATATATCTCCATGCTTTAGCCAGAGTCACCACCCCACAAACAATGTAGGTCAGGGGTTACTTCAAGAAGATCCCTCTTACAATACTCATTGATCCTGGTAGCACTCATAATTTCATTGACCATCGGATCGCCAAACAGGTTGATTGTTTTGTCCATCCTTGCTCCAACTTTGAAGTCATGATTGCTAATGGGGGCACCTTACCTTGCAAAGGGAAGTGTCACAATGTGCGTATCTCTCTGGAAGATTATAACCGACGCTCTGACATGTTTTCCTCTTCCTTAGGAGGATGTGATGTGGTTTTGGGTGTTCATTAGTTACGCACACTTGGCCGCATCTTATGGGATTTTGCTTAACTTTGGATGCAGTTTTCAGTCAATGAGAAACAACACACATTTACGAGCTTACAACCAGGGTTTCTCTGCATCATCAGTTCACATCTCCTGGAAAAGATCCTTAAGAAGAATTCACATGGTGTCGTCGCTCAGCTCCATTCCATTCAGATGCACCCATCAACGGTCTCCACTACATCCTTGGATAGATATGCAGGTGTCTTTGCAAAACCAGTGGGCTTGTCGCCTTCAAGAGACCTTTCCGGTAAGAATTTAGCCGTATCTACATCTGAGAAGGAAATGATGGCTATTTTACATGCAATATAGAAGTGGCAGCCATACCTATTAGGGAATTATTTCTGCATCAAGACTAATCACCAGAGTTTGGAAAATTTCCTGGAAAAAAGGATCTCCTCCCCAGCACACCTGAAATGGGTTATCCAACTCATGGGTTATGCCTATGCGATCACTTACAATAAGGGTAAGGACAATCTGGTGGCGGAGGATCATTCTCGCACATTTGATGACCCAGTTTCTCTTACAGCTATTTCTTTGCTTGTTCCAAATTGGTTGCAATCTGTTCAACGGGGCTATGTCTTCTATGAACTCCATGCTTCTCCATCGGCAAGGCACTCTGGGTTCCTCAAAACGTATGACCGGCAACACTGTAAATTCTTTTGGTAGGGACCGCAAATGACAATTCAACAGATGGTGGCTGACTGTGATACTTTCCAGGTCAACAAGGGTGAAATGACACTCCTTTTGGGATTGCTCAAACCCTTGCCCATCCCTACACATATTTGGACAACTATTTCTATGGATTTCCTTGAAGCACTGTAGTGGTACAATACCACATCTAAAATGACACCATATGAAGCAATCTATGGACAGGCACCACCAGTTCTTCTTCCATACACCCTCAGCAGTTCCCCAGTTCAGGAAATTGACTCGGTTCTTCGAAACCATGATCCGATTCTTCTCATTTTGCAGGACAATCTTCACATGGCAAGAATTCGAATGAAACAACAAGCCGATCAACACCGTTTTGAGCTCACTTTTCAAGCAGGTGATATGGTTCTTCTTCATCTACATCCTTCCAAGTAATCCTCCCTGAAACTCAAAAGGCATCAGCTTCTCTCTCAATCTATCACAGAGGTATTAATTTAGTGGCACAGAATGCAACCCGAGGATGCTACAGGGGAACCACTCCTTCAGATTCCACATCAATTTCCACATCTAAAGCTTTGAGGACAAAGCTTTTTCTAAGGGAGAGGGGATGTTAGGAACCCGTGTCAACCCTTCTCTTTACTTTGTTAGTATATTGTTGTTGGACGCATATGCTTTGTAAGTCGTCCCGTAGTATTTGTTGATCCATAGTTTGTATAAGCCCATGGTATTGACCCATAGTATTGGACGCATATGCTTTGTAAGTCGTCCCGTAGTATTATATGTTCCATGGTATTGACCCATAGTATTGGGCACAAACTTAGTATATAAGTGTGTGTTGAGGCCAATGAAGGCACTGTGAAGTTATTTGTATTGAGCTTGCTCAAAGGAGGTTGCCCCCTCGAAGTGGCCCACGATCAACAAATATTCCGTGATCTAATATATTGTGCATTTTATCAATTAATTGTTGCAGGTTCCTCACATTATTAGTAAATTTTTCTTTCTTATTCTCTAACATCTTTAGTTAACTTTTTATTTAATTTTAGTTTATTTATATATCATTATTATATTTCTTATTGGAAAATTATTATATTATCTAATATAGCATTACATATTTAGGGGTAAAATTTAGTTTAGGGGCTAATTTTCAATCTTTATTTTCAAAAAAGATACTCTAATTTCTATTTTTTTAAAATTGATTCACCCAAGTCCTATGGGATAAATTTTAATTACTCTAAAAATTGCCAAAATTAGCCACAAACTATATAAAACCCTTAAAAGTTTGAATATTTTTGAAAAAATATCGCCCAAGTAGAAAATTATAGACAAGCAGTTTGAAATACTTTACTACTAGAAAATTGCTAGACCAATACCTGATCAGAATCTAGAGCAAGTACGTCGGACTTGAGAAATTGAACAATCAATCCATCCTCAGTATCGCTTCCATCTTCGGAACATAAAAGCGGGCCCTCCTCCTACTCTCCATTCGAACTGAGAATCTTCTCAAAATCGGAACATAAAAGAGGGCCCTCATCTTGCTCTCCATTCGAACTGAGAATCTCTTCAAAATCAGAACATAAAAGAGGGCCCTCATCTTGCTCTCCATCTGAACTCAGATTCTCTTCAAAACCCACCATTTGTTGCAACCGTCTTTCAAAATATGTAAAACTTGGTAAATATAAAAGTAGCTACAAGGTGCAACAACATATGCCATTTACTATTGAAGTGACTCATAGCTTTAACCTGCAATAAACAAAGTTCATATGACAAAATGCAACTATTTTTTAGTTGTAAATATTCATAGAAAATATTGTTCAATCATGAATACATGACATAGTAACATACATTACTTCATATTCTTACATAGTATAGTAATTAAAACACAAAGTTCATTTATAACACCTTTCTTCTAAACTGTACACTAGCACTATCTTCTAAGAAGTGTTATTGAATATCCCACTACTTTTATAAAAAAAATATTATAATATCCTATTACAAACATTTTTCCATTCTTATTTCACCTTGTTATAATATTATTTCTAATATTTAACCAACTTCATTCTTACCTAATCTTAAACTTATGATCTA
Source organism: Larix kaempferi (assembly GCA_027924585.1). NCBI lineage: Eukaryota > Viridiplantae > Streptophyta > Pinopsida > Pinales > Pinaceae > Larix > Larix kaempferi. Next base: position 4,293,521 of record BSBM01000717.1, on the reverse strand, counting down.
AATCTTGTAGTTATAATTTAATTTTACAAGGTTTATAGTAAACCAAATTATGAGCAATATTAATCTTATCCACCTAATCATACAATTACGACATAAATTTACAAAATCCCTATGGTGCCTATCTCATAAGCTCACACAAACTTATAATTTGTAATTTGTTGTAGGAAATTGGTTACATCTCCAAGTGAATTTAACATGGAACAAAGAAGGGTTTTATGACTTTTCTTATGAAAAATAAAAAACATTACTTTTTACTATGTACTTAATGTATGATAAATATAAAATAATTTATAATATTTAATAATATCAATTAAAGTTTTCTTTAGTATAATAATTATAAAATTGATTATAATATTTGATGAACCAAATAGACATCCAATTAAAAGAGAGTAATATATAGTAAATATGGAAGTGATATTTGATGAACCAATATATGTCTAAATTAAGAATACGATAGTATTCTTAAGAATTTGACATTGAAATTGCTTTTGCATAGTAGTAATAGTAAGAATACGATTATAGGTCACTCTAATCACTTGGGTATTTCTTGTAGCTTAGCTTATGTAATTTGTATTATTGGTGAAGATGTTATCCATATTCCATACAAAGTAGTATTGGTAAGCACCAAAGTAATGATTACACCTTGAAATTCCTAGGACATCACATAATAGTAGCAACAAGAATTCAAATACATTATAAAATTCTTTTGCAATCTTCATCTTTGAAGGAGTCACTTTCTACATTGGTTTTAGATGAGGTGCTTTACCAAATCATATTTTGGGGTTGCTTGTGTGAAGTAATACACTTTTAGGAGGAAAAATTAGTTTTTACTTTGGACTATGACTACGATATTTTTGACATTTAGTTTTCTAAGAGACATTTTACACCATTGTAATTAAGATTGCATATTGGATCGACGTGGAGGCCTATATAGGAAAATATTAATTGTTCAAAAATTGTTGTTGTGTGGATTGGAATCTGCATAGTAACTGTGGGGGAGTTTAGTTGTGAAATTCACAAACCATTCCCTATGTTTCTTCATGCTAACTCTTCTAAAACATTGGCTTTATGGATCTTTCTTTATTTTTATACAATAAAATACTTACTTTTCCCATTAAGATTCAATCCTATAAGACTTATTTTTCGTTGTGTGATATACATTGTTATGAGTTCTCTAACACACCAATGACATATTAAAATATTTTATCAATGTCTATGCTTTCAACAAAAAGGTAATGTACAACAAATTCATTTAGACACCAAGTGACTCGAATCTTGGCAAGACCCATTGTTTCTAATGTTACTTATTTTATAACCCTGGTTAGGAAATATATGTTGAAGAAATTAACTTATTCAGTGGAAGAGTACATATGAAATATTCCTCGAGAAATATAGTATAGGTGGCTCATCATTTACCCTATTGCAAACATACATGCTTGTAGATAATTTGATTTACAATTTTTAAATGTGGATGTATTTAGTCTATGGGCTATGGATTTGATGTCCACAATCATATAAGATTAGATAGCACAAGATTTGTTCAAATCCCACTTAATATTTGTGGGATTCCTTTTGTAGCTCAAATACAAATGTTGTGGTTTGATATACCCATGGTATTTACGCTAGTGCCTTTTATGACTACAAGTGCATTTTTCTTGCGTTGAAGTGCTTACAAAAAGTACAAAAATGATCATTTTTCTTGTGCTTGAAGTGTTTACACAAAGTACAAAACTAACAATTTGACCATAGATTATAACATTATTATATTGCACTTTCTTGGAGCATTACACCACTATCATAATTTATACTTCTATTACAATTATTTTTACATTGAGTATTACAATTTTTTCACTTGGCTCTTGTGCTAAGATTTTATAAAATTCTTAGCTAGCCTTTAGTTCCTCTTTCTTCTTGTTATAGATCTTGTTCCATTTGTAGAAGTATGTCATTAATTATATCATTAATATATTGCATTTTCTTGGCACATTACACCACTATCATAACTTATACTTCTAATTGCAATTATTTTACACCGAGTATTACAATTTTTGCACTTGCCTCTTGTGCTAAGATTTTAGATAATTCTTAGTTAGCCTTTAGATCCTCTTTCTTACTGTTATAGATATTGTTCCATTTATATAAGTATATCATTATTGTATTCGAATCTAAACATCCATCAAAGTTGAAAGGGAAATGACATATTGGATATTGTAATTCTACTTTCTTTACATATTGATGTCACAATGATTTCTCTGGTGCTAGTTTTTTTTTTTATATAATTTTTTTAATTTTTTAAATTTAATTTTTTTTTTATATCTATACAACCTCAGGGTTATGACTTTCTTAGGTGTTCCTCAACCTTGGGGTTGTGGTATTCGTGGGTGTTTTGTGAACTTGTGGTTGTGGTTCCCTTTGGTGTCTCATAATGTTAGGTTTGCAACTTCCTCAGCAAGTTTTAAATTTAGGTTTTGAGTTCTTAAGTGTTGTTATCATAATTATGAAAAGTATTGAAAAGGTTTAATACATCATCATAAAGATCATATAGTGATGCAGTGCATGGTAGAGTTATTGAGCATATGTGTGTAATTTTCTATCATGAGTAATTGGTTTAACGTTCTAGAATTCATTTTACTCAACACAAATTTAAGGGTTACCTTCAATAACAACAAACAATTATATGTCTTGTAATTGGAAAATATTTTAATTTAGAAAAGCACCCAATGGAAAAAAATCATAAAGACACTTAACCATATAGTAGTGGACTTTGGGTGGATGCCCACATCCTTTGAGATTAAATAACATGTTTGTAATCGATCAATCTTTTGTACTAAGATTCACTTTACCACCTAAGGGAAGGATTTGATTAAATTCTTACAATCAACATAATCTAATAATTATAAACTAACTCAACCCACTTGCAAAATGGCATGTATAAATTTGAAGTATACTGACTTACAAGAACAATGGCTAAATTTGACCTTGTAGATTTTTATGTTAAAGGTTGATTTAGTACTAGTGTGTTGTATAACTAATCTATTAAACAAAGAAATAGTCCTTTACTCACAAATCACATATTAGTTTTGCATGTTGAAATATGCAACATCTAAGAATATACTTTACCTCTAGGACATGAAGAAGAGACACAAAGCAATGTGTAAGAAACATGAAACATAAATCACTTTAGTATCTTCTTGTAACATATTGATACATTTGACACATGTATATGTATGTATCCTAGCCTATACCCGACTTTCCATATGTTCATATTTGTTGTTGTTAGACCACTTTTTATCCTCCTTATGTTATAGATAAGTATTGAGAGAAAGAGATACTTGGGATCTAGGATTGGAAGTACTACTAAGCTTGAGTATTTACTTTACTTCATTTTATCAGTTAGTCGAATATTCATACTTCAATTGTGCTTTTGTTTCTTATTTCAATGATGTCGGTATAACATGTTGCTCATAATCTGACCAAACTATTTTTCCTTCTTTGTGCTCTTTTCCTCTCAGCGCTCCTTTTTCCCTTCTTGAGGAAATTGCTAGTATACTATAGCTTCTTCCTTACAATATATATATATATATATACATATATATATATAAATGTATATATATATATATATATAGATGTATATATATATATATATGTATATATGTATATATACATATATATATATGTGTGTGTATATGTATATATATATGTATATATATATATATGTAGATATATATATATATATACATATATACACACACATATATATACACATATATATATGTGTGTGTATATATGTATATATATAAATGTAGATATATATATATATACATATACACACACATATGTATATATGTATATATACATCTATATATATACATTATATAGATGTGTATATATATATATATAGAGAGAGAGAGAGAGAGAGAGAGAGAGAGAGAGATGTATATATATATATGTATGTATGTATATATATATGTATATATATGTATGTATATATATATGTATGTATATATATATATATATATATGTATATATGTATATGTATGTATATTTATATAATTTTATTTATATATATTATAGTCATCAAACACAATGAAATTAGTGAAAACATTACTCTTGATGTTTGACATTTCTTATTATGTCCCCGACATCAAGTATTTCATCTGGGGGCATTAGTCGGGGTCACTATTCATCAATGGAGTCTTAGGCCGAGGTTGGAACCTTTGTTTTCGAAAAATCAGGTATTTACGAAATTGTTGGTGTGCTGATTTTTTTGTGTTCTGATTGGCGCTGTGCACGGTGATGCATGCCTCAGCTCCTGCGCCCCAGGAGTCAGCGACACGATGGCGTCATGGCGTCTTAAATGTTGGCATGGTCTAGGTTGCCCTCTATCTACAATGTTCCAGTTCGGTTTTTTGGTTTTTGGTTCGCTCCCGTTTGAGGCCTAGGGATTTCACGGTGTGGTTTTCCTGTGCCGGGTGAGGGTTTTGTAGCTCATTGGGTCATGGACATGGAAAGCATTTTCTGTTGGTAGGTTTGTTGTTTTCCAGACAATAGCATTGAAGTTTCACTCTGCTTTCGATATGGGGGTGGGCCTCCCTTCTCAGTCCATCGTTCCTGTTTGCATTTTTTAGGGGGTCTGTGTAAAATGCAGCTGTCTTTCCGAGTTGACGAGCGACGTATATAAAGGAATAGGTTTCTCTAGTGTTTCATTATTTATATATCGTGACGACTTCCTCAATGTCTGTGCATGAACCGTCCTCATTTATTTTGGTATGGCAAACTGTCATCCATGGTGGTCGATTCGTGGTTTTATCGCCTTGGTCTCTTCTTCTTTGTTTTCCATTTTAAGTTGTTTGGGTCTGCACTCTATTTTGACAGTTTTTTTTGCACATTATGGGAGCTCTGGTGGCTGTTGCAGTTGTTATTCTCCGGGTTCATTTGTAGTTCCTCGTTTCCAGTCTGCCCTCTCTCGTAGCTTTCGCCAAAGCACAACGAGCCATGTCTTCTGCAATTTCATCGACGGGTTCGTTGGACAAGTGTCTCTTGCAACTTTCTCTTGCACTGCAAATTGCATTTCCTGTTTCCATTTTTCTATATAGGAAAAACAAATTGAATTTGTTTTTGTGTATGTTCGATTGGTTCTGGAATTTTACAAATGTAAGAAAATGTAAAAAAAAATCTATGATACCCATTTCATAATCTTCCCTGAGAAAATGTTATTTGGAGGGTTGTACACGGCCTTGGAATCGATTTCCCAGTGGTCACGAATGTGGCAACCATTAAAATCGACTGTGCCCATTTGTGTAATGGTCGATTGACATTATTGTTTGTTGTATACAACAGGTAAACTGTAATAATGGACAATTACTGAGCAATCAATACTGACCGCCTAAATTATGGTGAAAATGTGGGTGGTGATAAGCACAAACCTCTAAAATGTGTAGTTAGTTGGATCAGAGGTACCTAGGTGCCCATGATTTCTTCAATGCACATCTTAAGCCTATGGATGTAAATTTCATTGGCAATGTGCATATACTTTGTGGGTAAATTTCACACATAGTCACATAACATCTAATAAATTTGTGTATAAAATCTATCCATATCCCGATGTCTAGTCATAATCTTCTTCGTACAATTCCCTCTAGACAAGCTAAACCTCATGACAAGAAATTTAGGTTGTGTTGGAAAACTGGGAGTAAATGGCCATCAATATTCATGGTCGAATGTACTTTGTTCACTGCATTTTATTCTCTGCAGCAGGGAGACATTCAATTTCGACAGTAGTCGATATCTTTCACACTGATTGTTCGACTGGTAAGGAGAGGGTTTGGGTCTCAAGGGTTTTACCCTTGACTCACTTTATTCCTAGGCGATTATTCAACTCCATTGAAAAGAATGCTTCCACCCAGGTTGTAATGCAATTGTTGGATCTTATTGTTATTTCTTGGATTACAAAGAGAAATCATTTAACATTTCACAAGGGTTTAACTCCGCGAGATTATAGTTTATTGACAATTCTGTCTAACTCAAACTCAATAGAGTGCATTAATTATACAAATGCAAAGGTGTGATTACTATTATCCCGCCGAAGGTGTGATTTGAGTTTTTCCTCTTTCATATCTCACTATTGGTAACCATATCATTTATTCATCTAATTTCTATATCTTCCATGTTGCAGGTTTCTTGATGTGGGTTTACTATGAGTGTAAAGGAGTAAGTGCCTAGCCAAGCTATGAAGCAAGTAAACATTAGTTTTGTTAATTCCCAAGGGGATTTCTTTAAAGCTTTTCTCTACTTCCCTTTTGTAAGTGTTATGACGGGATCATTTGTTTTCATGAGGGATTCGATGCATGACATGTATTAATGATTGGGTATCTGTCTTCGAAAATTTATGGGCATTCCTACTATTTTTCCTCTATTTCAATTATCATGTTGGTGCTCTAATTTGTAATATGTCTCTATGTATTGCATAGTCACGCATTCAAGCACATGAAAGAGGGAAGCACCATCATCAACTCAACTTCTGCGAATGCTTATAAAGGGAATGCCACTCTCTTGGATTATACATCAACCAAGGGAGCAATTGTCAGCTTCACCAGAGGCTTGGTTTTGCAGCTAGTGAAAAGGGGAATACGTGTTAATGGTATTTTGAGAGACATTGCGATCTCATATTTGTAGTGGGTAATAATAGAGAATGGATTTTGATACATGCTTTGCTTGATGATGCAGGTGTTGCACTAGGTCCAATATGGACTCCTTTAATTCTAGGATCAACTACTTCTGAGAAGTCTATAGAGCATTTTGGAGAATACGTCCCAATGGGCAGGGTTGGAAAACCTGATGAAGTGGCCCCTCCGTAGGTTTTTCTTGCATCAGAAGATTCTTCTTATTTCACTCACCAAGTTCTTCATCTCAATGGTAATCAATCTTCATTATCTATGCTTTTATATTTCCATTGTGCAGTGAATTTCATTCAAAGTGATTATAAGAACACATATTCTAGATGTTGTTTCCTATGAGAAAGAACATATTATTTTCCTGCTCATGGTTCTAATATTGATGATTCTTGGTTGCAGGTGGATCTATTGTGAACGCTTGAATGTTTGGTTGATTCCTGGTTGCAAGATGTTTTGAAGGAATAGAATAAATGCTCATAAATATTTTTCATTTTTATTTAGATAAACCGGTAGTCACTTAGAACATATAGCTATCTTGTAAGTAATATAGTTTTGTACCTAACTTTAAGTGAAATGGACCCTTTCATGGAGATTTTTTATTTTTTATTTTTATTTTTTTCTTCCATTGAGTTACTTTTCTTTCTTCCATTCTTGGAAATTGTTGTTGTTGTTTTTTTTTTATTTCTATCTAGTTACTTGTTATTTCCTTCTTTATTTACTGAATCAAATAAATATATAGGTGTTAGATTTTTTTCATAATATGATTGATTTTGTGCAAATTAGTTTTATAAACTTTGGCAAATGCATCACATCTTTTGATTGCTATACATAAATGAGACACAACTTCCGCAATTTATTCATAATTCTCATTATATTAACACAGGTTAGTGCTCTTAAATATCGTATTTCTATTATTTCCCTTTTTATTACTAATATTCATAAATTTAATTATGGTTTCAATCTATTTTATGAGCTTTTCAAGAATTCTCTTCTCTTTCTACTATTCACTAACTGAGAGAGAATGTTTGCACATAATTTATGATGGAATATATTTAGGGTCATGCATTTGATTTGGTGTTGAGAATTTTTGCCTTGTCAAAAGGAGCTCAATTCATAGTGTCAATGTAATATAATGTCTTATTAACCCATAAACCATTTGTGTGCCTCCAATGCTTAAAAAAGACAACAAACATGTCGTGCTTCCAATGCTAAAAACCAATCTTTAATATAAGGGTATTTCACACTATAATCAAGAGGAATTGAACCTCATTTTCATTTTTTAGATAAGAGTATTTCAAAACATAATTAAGGAGAATTGAACCTTAGTCTTAAATTTTGTGAACCTTGTCTTGAACCTCGTCTACATCGTTATGATATTGTTCTTATACTAACTGTTGTCATAGCTAGTTTATCAATTGATTATGAAATTCCTTTGCCATGGTGATTTTATGATATTCAATTGGTTTTGTTTGGTTTCATGTCACAATGGTGTTGTTATTATTTCGTTATATGTTTAAGAGATAATTTATGATATACTATTGGTTTAGGTAGTTGGAAAAAATATTTGGAATTATGCCACATTCATTTTGGAAATGTTAATGTAAATAATCTTGCATCTTCAGAAACACTTAGAAACCTTGTATCTTCACAAATTCTTTTTGCCGTGGTTATTTTATCATATTCAATTGGTTTTGTTCCTATGTGAGCTCTTGATGTAGCTAATTTGAATTGAAAAATAGATTGAACACCCTCAAATATCTTTATAGCACTCATATTATACAATTTTCACAACTAATATATGTGACTATTTTTTTTTTTAAAAATTTCCAACTAAAGTCCAAACAAAACAAACCAAAAAATATAATTAAAAAAAAACTTAAATATCAAACTATTACATAAATATAAAATATAAAATTGAATTATATAAAAAAGAATTATAAACCAGTAAAAATCACTCTTTCACACCTTTACATAATGTTTTACCATCACTCTTTTACACATAATGTTTTTTATCTTTTGAAAATAAAAATAACATTGTTCAAAATTTTCAAAATTTTATATGATAAAAGTTGTAAATGTAAGGCTTATGGCCAGCTTTCAAAAGTTTACTATTAGTATTAAAAGTTTTTTTATTTTTTATTATTTTGAAAAACAAAATCAATGATACGAAGAAAACAACAATTTTTTTAATAGAAAAGTATGGGAAAATTATCAAAAGATTCCACTAAGCAAAGAGCCCAACAAACCGGGATGGGTGGGTAGATGTAGAGACCTTACATATACTTTATCATTTTATTAAATTATTATATATTATTAGATGGTTTCAAGGTGAGTCGATTACATATTTCCCATACTAGATTATACAACACTTTACTTCTCTTTGTACAATTATTATATATTTGTTAGATATTTTGTTATTAATTAAAATTTATGATATATTTTATGTAATCTATAATAATATATAATTCATTATTATATTTGGTATTATATAATATATTTTTGATAATTTATTATTGGATATTAGAAAAATAAATTTTTATGTTTGATGAAATTTATAAGGAGATAAATGTAATATTAAACGAGAGTGGCCAGTAATATAGTCCCTGCCATTAGAAAATTAAAGAAACTGAGATAACAATATAGAGGATTAATATAATAATAATAAAAATATAGAGTTAAAGTTATAATAAGAAACAAATTAACGAAATTATAAAAAATTAAATATATAATTTTTTTAAATATCAAATTTTTAAATATTTTATTTAAATAATTAGTAATTATTAAGTTTATATATAATATTTTTATATAAAATTTATATTTATTGATATTTTACTTCTATTTTGTTGTTAACTATATAATATTATTATTATTTATTATATTTTATATAAAGTAATTATAAAGTTTATATATAATATTTTTATATAAAATTTATATGTATTGATATTTGACTTTAATATGTTGCTTTATTTTGTTAACATATAATGAAATTATTATTATTTATTATAATTATTAAATTTTTATTTTATAAATATGCATTAAGTTATTTAATATTTATTTTGTTATTAATAATTATTAATAATAATATTATTAGAAGTTTATTTTAATAGAAATATTTAATTTTTAAGTCTAAAAAAGGTTCTAAATTATAAAACTTCACTCTCTTACTATGGTTGTTTGGTTTGTAATTTTTTCTTTCAAATTTTTCATTTTAAAAATGGTTTGGTTCTTAAGGGATTTTCAATTCTTTTTGTTTGTTTGTTGGTAGATTGGAGTAAAAATATATCTTGTATGCAAATCCCTAATTTAATTTAAAAAAATAGTTTTAATTAAATATTTAATAATAATTTAAATTTTATAACATTGTAAAAATTGTGTTTGCTTTTTATAATAAACTTTAGAAAACACTTCTTCATTAAAATAATAAATAATATAATAAAAATAAACCATAATATTAAAAAAAAAATACATTGAAAAAATCTTAATAATATAAAATATCACATCTAAATAGATATTATATAATTTTAAAATGAAAGAAGTTATATATAAATTTATGATGGAATTGTACATGTAAAATTTATTGAAAATAAAAAGAAAATCTAACTTAATTTAATTTACTATATAGTACATGTACACGTTCTTTGACAATTCCATGGCTTAACCCATATCTTTGAATGTCGCTTAATGTATACCTCTTTGAAAGCTGAAGTTATATTCAATGAGGTTGTGCTATGGTGCTACAGGAATCGAGCGCATGGTGTTTAGGTCACAAAGGATGATTAAAATTGAAATGGAGTTGGTAGACACAATGAGACAAAATCGAATTGGAAACCAACATTCATTAAGCCAGGGAGATTGACTTAATGGATGAGCCATGGATGCTATTAAAAGGCGTTTCTCTATAGAAATACAAGCCGCGGGATCAACCCCCTCAAAGAGATTTGTAGAGAAATTTAAAAATTCCCTCTAATTAACAAAGCTCCTTCGATTGTCACTGCCCTGCCTCAGCTATTATTTATGCGATGTGCGGGTTTATACAAAAAAACGATTATAAGACAAACTGGAACACTTGATGGAAGATAATTCTAACAAGCAACTTGTATGTATTTAATGAAATAGCTGCATGAATAATTGTGGTTGGTGTGGAAACCGCGAAACAGCTCGAAACTTCTAGAGGTCTCTAGAAGCCCAGTGAAATTGCTATAAAATAATTGTGGTTGGTGTGGAAACCGCGAAACAGCTCGAAACTTCTAGAGGTCTCTAGAAGCCCAGTGCAATTGCTATAAAATAATTGTGGTTGGTGTGGAAACCGCGAAACAGCTCGAAACTTCTAGAGGTCTCTAGAAGCCCAGTGAAATTGCTATAAATTTGTATGCATGTATTGTATTCTGAGTGTAACCGGTTATGGGCTGAAGGCTCTTTAATATAATACTGTTTATTGTTAGTCCTGCTCTCCATTTTCGTCAACACTCTGAGAGCTTTAAGAAAATAATGCATGGTTTATTAACAAAGTCACTTTTTTTTTCACCAGTAGAAAGCTGGCGCGCATCTTCACGTAAAGGCGCACCTCGATGCCGAGTCTCGGGATCGATCCTGGGTGAAGACGGCCACAACCGACCGCCCCAGCCACCTGGCCATAACGGCGACCCCTAAAGTCACTCCACCAGAATCAGACCACACGGGGTACGATGCCAAGATACGAAGAAAAAATTAAATGGCAAAAGTCTGGGAGTAAAAGGTCCTCGAACAAGTTTATCAAGTTTATTTAAGAATCGGGGAACAACAACGTACACCCAACGCTCTCTACATGGTTTACGTCAAAATATAAAGGCGGTAGCTAGAATGTGTTCGAATATCAAATTGAGAGCAGTGGTCAACAAAATTGTAAACATGACAGCATTCGAAGGGAAGGGAACCTGTGACTTTCAAAGGGGCTTTCACATTTCTTGAGATTGAAACGAGGAAAATTATCTTCTCCACTTGTATGTTCAATCCCATGGCTTATTTCCATGGATGCTTTTTGGAATTTCACGATCCCTTTGATAAAAAAATTGTCTTAGGTAAGACTTCCAGCACTCTCTATGTAACTCGAACCCACTACCTGTATCGAATGATAGTGGAGAACAAGTATCACCATTTGATCAAACAAAAAAATATTGTTCAATTACAAGCCGAGAACAATGATGTCGACAAAATTGGAATCATTATAAACTAAGTTTTCACTTGTAATATCGCAATGGCTATAGTCGAGGAGTTTGTTGAATAAAAAACTGTCATAAATGGCACTCATAAAAGATTTGATCAGAAACTACACATTTTAGGGGTTTTGAACAACAATAAAGATGCAATACAAACCATAAAAAGCATATTACGGTTGCTAGGATAAATAACAAGAAATTATGCAACCTTTGGAAAAAAAAACAAGAAATTACACTGTAAATCCTGTAGATTTCGATTACAAGGGAAACTAAAGAAAACCAGAAACAAGAAATTAAAGAACATAAGCACATGGTTAGAAAGAAGGAAAATAAAATACACCTACCTGGATAAAGTTAATGCTATCCCGTGTTGTCCGATAGATAGATCGCCGAGTACCCATCGGCTGACATAATTAAATTTAAGGAAAAAATAATATAATAAATTAAATTATAATATTATTAAAAAACATGTTAAATTTTTTTTTATTATAAAAATTTAAGGAAGAAAAATGTATCACAGCTACGGTTGATAGGTGATGATTCAGATTCAAATTCCAACCAACACATTATAACACAGTTACATTTTATATTTAAACTTAATTAAAATAAAAAAGAAATTTAAACTAATTTACTCTCTTCTCCATTTACATGTTGAATGAATCTCATAGTTTAATGGATGCCAATTTGAGAGATTTTATTTAACCAGCAGCAAAAGATATTTTAAAAACGATCGATGGTCATCAATGGTCATCGGTCTTTATGAGCAGTTTTTGGTATATATGTATAAATATTTAACGCTCATTAGATATGAATTTGGCTTGTAAATTGAACATAAAATTGAGCGTTTACATTTAGTCAGAGTCGTGGTAGAATTTCACATCTGCTAGGGTTTATATTTTCTCATAATTGTGGTAGTATTTCATATCTATTAAGGTCTATGTTTTGTCAGAGTTGTGGTAGAATGTTGCCGATTCAGGTTAAAATTACAACAAACCCATTCTGACCTACTTACATTTTATATTTTTATATTTAAAATAAAATTGAATGAAATTAAAAAAAATATTACGACAATCTCATGGCCAATGAGGCAGTTCAATGATAATTGAAACCATGGAGTTCCGGCAAGAAGGCCTTCAAACAACTATTAGATAAACAAATTGATAGTATAGCATCAATGGAAGTTGGAGTCATTCGAAATTCTGTTTCAATGCGATTATCATGAAAGGTTTTATTGTCAGGAAACCCCTCTAAAGGTTCGAATCGGTGACATTAAAGATAAAGTCAATACACTACAAAATCAAATTACCAACCAAACTTATACTAAGTAAAGCCGAAGAAATTTCTATATATAAATTAAAATAAATAACAAGAGATTTACTCAGCCATTACACTATAAAATTAAATTACCAACAAAACCCATAATAATATTCTGAGTGGAAGAAATTCATTAATATAAATTAAAATAAATAACAAGATTATAGGGTTTTATTCATCCCCACCATTGTAATTTGTATGGAATTCCAACCCGCTAAAACGATCAGAGAAATTGAAAACAACAACTTCAATAGAAGCTGGAAAAAATCTGGAATAATTTTTAATAAGCATTCGATCATATCCAAAGGAAAATTATTATAAAGGATTCATAAATTACCGTGGGCAGACTGTAAAACCAAATTAAGTTATAACATAAATAGTAAGTGCGCATCCTTTAAAACCAAATTAAGTTGTAATTCAGAAATCGTAAATGGCAGAAAAAGGAGGATTCGTTAAATGACATGTTTCTATACTTTAGAATAAGCCGAAATAAAGAAATTAACAAATAAATTAAAGGAGAAAAACAGAGACAAACTCTTAAAATGAATGAAAGAAAGCAAGAAAGTAGTTATCTCTCTAAAGACTGCTCTCTTCCTTGTGCGCCATGTCACCAGATCTTCATTTCTTTCGACCGATCTTGTTCGAGCGACTTCCCTTGTTAGAATACAATTGTGGAGTAAGAAAGAAAGGTTAACAATTCTCCCACTTTTTTTCTACGAGAACCTGCAAGCAAGATGAGGAGATCCAAACCTTGAGAAAAGTCGGCCAAATGAACCGATCTTGTTCTCTTCCAAATTCCTCACTGGTCGCTAGTTTGGTATAAAAGGCTGAGTGTAATAACTCTTGGGTTTGTCACCAAGAACAGGTTTCATACTGGGCGCTGCGTTTCCACCTAAACAAACCTGAAAATAAATATTATTCACTGCCATGAAATGGGGCAGACCAAGCATGTGAACCAAACCCCTGACTAGTAATTTGATTTCCCGAGAACTGAAACGGACAAGGAACATAGAAGGTTTCATCTTTATCCAGCCTTATCTTCAACAGTCTCGAGGCTCCCATTTTAGGGTCCTCTCCAGGATGCATTCTGCTCCACGGTCTCCATCCATTTGTGTGTAACTGCCTGTAACAATCACTCATTGAAATAGCCCAAAACACATGCATTAGAATAATCCAGAATGTTACACTCATTGAAATAGTCCAAAACACATGCATTAGAATAATCCAGAAACCTTGCACGAATCCTAGTCAATCTATGGAGATTGGAAATATTGAATGCAATAAAACAGGATCAATTAATATGACAATAACTACAGTAAGCAACGTAGACAGGTCCTTGAAACCTTACACGAATCTGAGTAAATTGATGGAGGCTGGAAATATTTAATGCAATAAAACAGGATCAATTAATATGACAATAATTACGGTAAGTAACGTGGACAGGTCGATTGCTTGCATGCCAAGCAATAGTAAATTGTTGTGAGATAAGGTGGGTAGGATTAAGGTAGGATTATTTTTTGGTTATTTTTATTAATTTTTTTAATATCAAACAATGATAAAAATGGTCAATTCAAGACTTTTTATCCAATAACATGTGAATATGGTTTTCGAAAAAATATTTATGAATAGGAATTTTTATGGAACTTTTACCTAACTTTATAAAAACTGAAGTATTGATATTGACTAATAAATAAAGGCGAAACATATAGTCTCTACATATAGCAAGGACTAAAAAAAAAATTGACATATTTTAATAATTTTTAGTATTTAAAAGTAATTTAAAGTATATTTTAATTAAATCATGTTATTATTGAAATATGCTTTAATATTTCAATTTAAACATATTTCAATTAAATCAACAAAAGGAAAAAATATAACATATTTCAATAATAATTTGATCTAATTGCCACATATTCAAAAAGATTACATGTTTTTTTCACTAGTTCAAAGATAAAAAAATGTTCTAAATTTGAATTTGTCAAATACATTTATATATATATCTCTATAGACTCTTCTTTTTATATTCTCCTCATTACAACAAATAGTAACGCACCTCAGAACGTTTATTTAAATTTAAGGTATGAAACCACCAATATTAAAAATTATAAATCATTCGAGATTCAACTTTACATTACTTTTCTTCTCATTTAGTACGTGCCTATCGTTATGTAAGGCCTTCCATATTAATATTGCTACCACTATTTTATAGTGTTAAAAACATGAACCTTGTTTTTTTCAACGGATTTAACAGATTTAAAACATGACCCTACAGCGTAAATACAACTTGGTGTCATAGTATAGTTTATTCTCTCTCCTATAAAGTATGCGTTGGGCAATGTGTACTTCATACTTATTTTAAGTGAAAGTTCATTAAGTTAAACCTTGCAATTTTTATATAAATTTGTTTTCTGAATTGTGTAATTTTAATTTTATCATTGAAAACTAAAATGATTAGGAAATAGATGAGTAATGTTTGGAGAGGGATTCCTTGTTTTTATTGATATTGAAAGATAGTCTCTACATGAGGTTGAAAAGCGGGCTCTAAGAACGCTTTGAATCCACTTCAGTGTAATGATGACGGCTTTGCTACAAAACTTGTTATAGCCCTGGCTCAACCTTAATCGTTTGACATCTTGTGCTGCCATTCTATATTGCCATGGACATGAAAGGACAAATCCACAATTTTTGCATAGCCAAATGCAAATATCTCATGTCAAAATTAATATTTTTGTATCAACTATTAAATTTCTTGTCATAATTAATCTTTTCATATAATCATAAGTAATCTTTTTTCGTACCAAGTTGTAATTAATGAAGCTACTGTTAGACACAATGCTCACTAAGAGGGGGGTGAATCAGTAAGCTAAGGTTAAATTCAAATTTTAACTTTTTCTACCAATCTTGTATAATTATTTCACATTCACTTCAGCATCATATTTATCAATGAATTATATATCAACTAAGCACGTCATTCATAAGCAAAAACACATCATCAACACATTGCACACGAGACACAGGATATAGATTTGTAATCTTTTGTATTTGGTTCAACGGCTACAACCGTGACGCAATTCAGCACCAACTGAAAATAGAAGCACCAACTTCTTGTCTAGGACCCTGTCTAGTTTTTCTTAGATCCTACTAAGAAAGAGATACAAGACCCAGCTTGTATTACAAGTACATATTTGTCACATTACATCATCACAATCATCACAATCACCTCATCTTCATTCTGCCCTTAATCATAGATCTTTCCACATCATCCTTCTGTCTATAAACATGTCTTCAATCTGTCCATATGCAAACCATCATTATGTTGTCAGCAATATTCATTCTGTCCACCAGCATTATGACTTTATCATTCTACTCCGTGCATCTCATCAATTACATGTCATCACTGTCATGTCAATATTCAACTCTGCCAATTTGTTAACTCTGTCACAAACATGTCATCACTGCTAGCACATCATCACAATTACATCAACCCTATCTTCCTCATCATGTCTTTAGTCAATCAGTAATTTATGTTGCCCAATCATTACTCTGCTCAAACACACCATTCTTTCCATAATCAATTATTAGCAACTCATTCTGTCCACCAGCATTTATCATGTCACCATAATATCTTGTCCTTGTCAATCTACCATTTATGAAGGTCTGAACATTAAGGTCTCCTTATTTAACAAGAAGTTATTTATTCTTTGTTGTTGCAATGTCATAACTCAGTCACAAACCAGCTACATGGTCATTGTTTAGTCCACATGACAAAAGAAGCAACTGAGTCTTAAAAATTTATCCAAACCCTGTCTCTAACTTTGGTTGCCTCTGCGCCAATATCCAAAAATCAGAGCTGTCATCAAGAATTTTTATCACAGAAAATCAGAGATAAAAGAAGTGTAAAAATCTTGTACCAACAGGCTGCCACAAACAAACTCAGTCATAAAAATAACTTCATATTTACTCTTTCCATGAGTATATCAGCATGCTGCCCAAAAATAAAATCTTCATCATGTTGCTGCCCAAATTAATCCAAAGATTACTGCTGCTCCATCTCTTGCTGCCCCACACTGCTGTTCTTCTTATGTACTGAGAAAACCCTCAGACCATACCCCCGAATTCAGAGAAGATAAAGCATAACCAAAAATTAACTTCAAATTCGCTGCTGCACCTGTCAAAAATCAGTCTGTTACTCCTGCAAAAATTTGGCCTCAGAAACAATCCGAAATTCCTCTTGGACAGTCCGAATTTTTCACTTCAAGAATGAAGGTTTAAAGGGTATTTATACTAGATTTCCACAAAAAAATTATAGAGCCGACTTGTAATAAAATCATTTTTATTTTTAATTTAAAATTTAATTTAATTTTGTTTGGTAGGCTGACCCAAAAGATGAGGTACTTCAATCTTTAAAAATTCATATTTTATCAACCGTGAGGAACCACGTGACGTGCCACCTATCGTTGGAAATAGCATGACGAGGGCTATCATCTTATGGTGGGCTTATTTGCAAATACATTATCCGCCATTTTTAAAATCTTTAATTTGTATAGGACGTCAAAGACCCCACACATAATGGTGTCAAAGTGACATCACTTCTTAGGATTTGTAAGTCACAATACCTTCATCCCATCATCAAGTGCAGGCAAGTGTGTCCACCACAATATCAACCCATAACATGCAAGCAAGTGTGTCCACCACAATATCAACCCATAACATGCAAGCAAGTGTCCAAGTGTCATCACATGTGTGTGGGTGCCTTCATCATGCCATCATGCAAGCAATGGGCTTCATGCCCTTTGCAAGGGCATCAAGGTCTTCATCAAGGGCTCCAAATTTACATGGGCATATTCATCATACCAAGGACATGTTCATGGGTTCTAATGGCTCCAATGCCCACAAATGTGCCTTGTCATCAATGCTGGCTTATCATGCTTGACCTTTGTCATTAATGGCTTGTCATCAATGACAACCATAGACAACCATATTCATCAGCTACATGGCAACTGCTCCATATGAAAATCTCATGTGCATGAAAAGGGGGGTCTTGGTGTCAATGACAATTGAAGCTTGACCCCATGACTGCCCTCTTCGCTCCATGTGCGGAGGAAAAGAGCAAATCATCCACTCCATTCAACGAGTTTTGGGTTATAGTGGCAGATCAAATTGATACAATTTCGATAGATACCTCTATCCATTTATAATAAAAATATATATTTAAAGTTATGATTTAATTAATTATTAAATTAGATAGATATTCTTATGCACTTACAATAAAATTTTTCTTAAAGTTATGATATAATTAATTATTAAATTGATGTATGAGATCTCTTTATTCATCAAATAAGAGCACATTTTTGTGTAATAATTTGATTACTTAGTTTATATAGGAGTGCATACTCTATCCTCCTTGAGATTTTAAAATAATTCTTCTATTCAAATCGAGATCTCTATCAACAATGTTATTTGACAAAAAGGCTAAGATCTTTGAGGTATAAGTCATAAAGAATCTTTACTGAGAAGGTCACTTAGCAGTCAAGAGAGAAATAGCGAAGAATATGGACATCAAAGTAAGGGAAGCGACGAGGCAAGGGTCAAACCACTTCTTTTTTTCACACAGAAAAATAACTATACCTTCAATTATAAAAGTATATGAAGATGTCAAATTGCAATCATCGTTATCAACAACCAAATGTCCAAACAAAACCTCAAAACAATATCTCACCAACGAGTCCAATGATACATCATCCACAAGATACCATACAGGTCCACTGATACATCATCGGAAGAAGGGCTAAACCACTTCGTAGATGAAGAGGTGCGAAAGATTATACCGGTTCTTTTTTTTTCATTCAGAAAAATTGCTATACTTTATTGACAAGTATATGAAAGTTAGTATCGAAAAACACATCCGCTCGGATATTCATCACAAACCGTCCCACCAGACTAGAGAAGAGAGACCCCCAAATGGGCTAGAAGCATCCAAGACCACAGAATCCATGCTGCCCCCAGCAACAAAGTAAAATATCCAACCTATCCAGATGGGCCCAGTCCAAGAACCAAGAAGGAACCGAATGACAATGGTTCGACAATCATAAAACAAAAAAGTATCACTAAATCAAATGAACAAAAGGAAGAAAGAGATAAAGATCAAAATATGAAGAAGCATCCAAAGCTCAAAAAATAAAGTACCCTCCAAAGAAAGAAGGGCACGCTTCGAGAGGGTGTCCGTAGCGCCATTCTCAGCACAGGGGATATGTGCGAACTGGATGCCAGGAAAAAGATGTTGCAGAGACCGGATCTTGATCAGCTAATGAGATAGAGCGATGGAATTGATACTCCCCAGTTGGTTAATCCAGTTGATTACCACTTGAGAATCTCCCACAATCTGCCGAAGCTTGAGATTCCTCAGACTAGCAAAATATAGGATCAACCATAGTGCACAAATCTCACTTTTTGTGTTTGTCCCCGTACCAAAGTTCATCTAGATATTATAGAAAATGTCATGATTAATTACAATGACCCCTGCGAGGCCCCATCAAAAAAACCTATCAATGCCGACAAAAATGTAGTGATGGATCGGCAAATAGTATTATCATATTTTTTATCCATCCCACCGCTCGCTTCAAAAACAGCCAACACCGCATTCTATGCACCCATCCCAGCTGAATATATCTATTTTCAAAGATAGCTAGATTCTGAGCTTTTCAAATGCCCCACAGTACCAGGCAGAATAATACAGCAGCATCACAATTTAAATCGTAGCAGGACAGGACAGTAAGTTACTTGATAGTGATGTATCATTCCAATTTGGGAGGTTCAATGATGAGAGTCTGACAAATTCCCACACCTGTAGGCTGAAAACACAATAAAAAAAAAGATGAACACCCCCATCGTCCCCCAGTTTACACAGACAGCATACACCCGGACCAATAAACCCACGACGCTGCAGTTTTGACCAAAATAAGAGTTTGTCCTCCAGTGCCAGCCACGTGAACACCTTGACCTTGCTCGGGAAATGCCAACGCCAGAGCAATCCATGCCACCAGACCGCTGAGGACCCGACCGAAAAAATGTGTCATAAGCCAAGGTTCTAAAGCATTCACGAGGAAGGGATTCTAAGTCTGCAAAGATTCCTGACCACATGAGCTAGACACGTAGCAAAAATGAGCTCTCAAATCTTGTAAGTGACCATATAATTAACTCTAATACATATATGTATATATCGAGCTCATCAGATAGGTTATTCTTGTTTTAAAATCACTCTTACTCACTATTGTTATAAAAGGTTCTTTGCAATGATTTGATTTATTTTTCTTTATTTGCTCTCTTGAAATGGTTTCTCAACTTTGAATTTTCCTTTTCTCCACTCTCATTACAAGGTTAACCTCAATTGTGATTTCCAACGTTTAATCTCATAGATAATGCTCATGTGCATTGTAACATCGGATGTCAATTGTAAAGTTTGCGTAGAATAATTATTGTTAACTCATGTGATTACCACTACAAGTACATTTGCTTATTTGAGGTACTTGTTGTATTTGTGTTTTGTTTAGTTCACAAGTCATGAAACATTAATTTTATGATGTGAGTCTATCTCATGTCTCTTGACACTTTTAGAAGATTGATGTCATAAACATATTCTCTAAGTAGTGGTACCATTCAACATTGCCAGGCATTGTGAATGTCCATTTAGATAATGTTAAAGTATATTAAGCACATAATTTCTATTATGATTTCTCAATCCAATATTCCTTCTAATAATGTATATATTAAAATTGCATCAATATTGGTAGCAATAATCCCCTCCACAACTATATTTACATAGCATCAAAAGAAATATTCCAAATGTAAGATGATATGTATTCATGTGGGCAAGTAAAAATTATTAATGTATCTACAACACAAATACCATTTATCAAAAGAAAAGCCGGTTGTGTTTATTGAATATCATGACTCGGATTTTTACCTTGCAAAACATTAAATGAAAAAAAAACAAGCAATCAATCTTATAAACATTTATCACACACTATAAACATATTTTTGAGAAACCCTTATGGGGAATAAACTCCATTTATTATGAAATATTAGAGAATGTCAATCGATGAGCATTGACAACTGTAAATTTGCGTAGCCTTTGGGATTCCACATCCACTAGGCTATGTTTCACAATGCCTGGTACTTTCACTAACAAAGTCGAGGCTTCTCCTTTCCACAACAAACTTCTTCCTACTATGGAAAATATAATAAATCTTTAAGTCAATTGTAATCCTCCAATCGACTTATCAGAATTTCCAATTCCAACCCCTCTTATCCTATATAATGCCTTCTTATGCGCCATCTTCAAGAATTGGTTAGATCCCCTCCTTGCTAGCATCTATTTAACTAAAAAATGTCATCAACAAGACTCTTATAAACCCTTCAAACCACACATACATAAAGTCTAAGTAAATCTCCCCACTTGTCATCATTATGTGTGCACTACTAAATCCAATCTAGTCAATATGCTAGTCAACTTCAACATCGATCCTCTTTCAATTAGTTATTCTTTATCAATCTGTTAAATTTATTCAATCAACTTTCTCACTCAATCCTACCTTTGGTCTTCTAGGCTTCTTCTCTTTGATACAATTTCTTTTGAAAACTCCACTTGTTAGGACTTTTTGGTCCCCAAGAACATACAAGTTGTGAAGAAGACAAGGAAAATTGATCTTCACCTCCTTTAACATATGGCATTTCTCTTTACAAGAACTTGACCCTTTACACCAATTCTCAACAACTTTTGTTTACCGCTTTGAGTCACACAAAGCTTCCACTACAAAACAATGCCATTTCCCAACTAAATCTACACATATGGCACTAATTCTTCAACCTCGAGCAACACTAGCAATTCTTCTTCCCCCTCATCAACCATTGAAGGTTCAAAAAGCTTAAAACTCTCTGCATTGATAACTTAAAAGATACTCATATGTGGTGGAAACTCTAGTTCAAAATTATTTCCCCCAACATGTTGCACATTCTCAAAGGGACAATACCTAATAGGTTTTAGATTCTTCCTTAGGACTTATATTAGGTTCTTTCTAAGACATAACCACACCATATCCACTCAACTAAAATTGCTGAAATACTTTGTGTCAATCATCCCTATACATTTGATGTGCTCATTGTAATCATTCTTCCACTTTCCCATGTATATGATGTATTATTTCAATGAACCTTGTGGATTTGTGTTGCTCATCTTCTTGCTCCATCAAATTCTCTCCAATAGTTTGATAAAATGAAACATTAAAGAGTGTATGAGACAAAATTCTCAAACACGACTTCGATGGTGACTTGCAACAAAAACTATGAGTTGCTCTATTATGATAGTGTTGTATATATTGCAAGCTTTCATACCCAGTCTTCAATGGCCTTCTTTTAAACTCACTTGACAAATAAACCACAGTCTTGTTAACCACTTCTGACTATCCATTAGCAGGGGAATGAAAGGTTTTACTCCTTTTCAACTTAGTGTCCATCATACCCCATAATGATTACCAAAATCAACTTAAAAATACGTTATCTATATTGGAAGAAATTGATTCATGCAATCCAAAATTCACCCATATCTTATGGAAAATGACTTTTTTGCTTCTTTCCAAATCTTTCCCTTGTTGCAGTGAATCAGTTGTTCTCTCTCATTTAATCTAACACCTATTACAAATACTTAAGCATGCCAATGCTTGGTATTCGATGGTCCTCCATAGAAATTTGTTAAAATACTCTCCCTTGGTCAAGCCAATACAAGAAAAGGAATATATAAACCCAATTTCCTATTGATAGGCTTCAATGTACAACAAAACATGTATACTTTGATAGATTTAAGAACATGATTGCTCGACATGTTTGTCCAATACATATACCTTTGTAAATTTAACCAAGTCTTTTCAACTCCAAAATGTTTAGCAAATATGGAAATATGGGATTTTCTTAATAACATGGTTCTAGATTCTCCAGTCAATATACACAATTTATCATTTTTGTACAATACACCATTTATAAAATGATAGTCAAGCTTATTCTCTCCCCACTGCAATTTAAATACAAACAAATGAAATGTTGTGTTGTTTTCATACTAAATATGCATATCTTTAAATGGAAAAGGTTGTAACTACTTGATGTTTGTGAGAATTGCCACCAACTTCAATGGTCTAGAAAATAAATCAACAATCATATAATTGATCCCCTTCTAATATTTAATGAGAAGGTTAATTTGTTGCATATAAGACATCCACTCCATATGCCTCACTTGTTGCAGCTTGCTTCATGTCTGCAAAAAAAGGAAAGGATTATGGTTGGTTATGTGGATTAGTGTCTCCTTCCTTGGTATGTAAACTATCAAATGCTTCACCATTTGATGTAATGCTAAAATCTTCTTGCCATACGCAAGGTAGCTTGACACTGCTGCATTGAAGTTTATGAATGGTAAGCAAATGGCCTTCTATCTCATCTCATGACCCAAACATTGACACCAATTATGAGAGGTTAAACCTTGATGTTGATGAAAAGTGTTCCCTTGATGATTCTCTAGATTTCACCATCACGTATGACTTTGAGAGACATTTATCTAATACATTGTCCGAGTGGGATGAACCCAAGGAACCTAACATTGGCATGCTTATCCCTCTTGACATTTGCTTAATTTCTCTAGATAAAGAGGATGAATTCAAAGACCTTCCCACATTTTTGAATCCTTTGTTTGAATCACAATACCATCCTTTAGAAGGTGACATCTTTAGGCTTGATGAGAGGATTCAAGAATTTGTTATTGATGGGCGTCCCATGGACAAATATGGTGACTGCATGGAATTATTTTTTGATGCTCCAAAATATGAAGCAAGCCTTGTTGTTCCCTCCATTGCAAAACAAGAACTAACCTTCCACATTTGCATTGGAACTTTGACCTTTAACCCTCAAGTGCATGTGCTTGTGAAAAATTCTAATGGAAGATGTGATATTGTTTTAGGAACTTGGCATATTTTGCATGATGGAAATCAATCTTTTGGGGTCTTGGTTTGTCGTTCCCATTTCCCACATTATTTTTTTGGTTGGCAGGTTGGCTGGCATTCTCAATGTAATTCCCGTCAAGCCATGAACTCCTCATGTAAGGTCAAAGATGCATTTTTCTATGCCATGTTACATTCCCCTTGAATTATGAATGGCTACCTCTTCCCCCTTGTACATAAATAAAAATAAAAATAAAACACAAACGATAATAAAATATTGGTAGATTAGGTTCTTGTTTGGTTTCACTTTGTTTGTTTTGGAATTAGTTATTGCTTTCATGGGAATTTGAATTGGATCTTTAATCTAGAATTTCTTTATAAAATTCCATGCATCATTTCATTTACTTATTTGCTAAATTTTTTTCATTGTTGTTTCATTGCTTTCTGCTTTTTATTTTCTTTAATTACTTTGACTTAGACATTTGGACTTGAAGAGATCAATGGTATGTGATAAAATGATTTATGTATATCTAACTAGTAACCAACCAAACTGTGGTCGACACATGCATATAGATTAATTGAGCTACCTTCTTGCATTTTTGAACTCTCACCTTCGCCAAAACTCCGTCTTAGAAAAAGGATTCTTGCTCAAAACAAATGGTCAAATCCTCTGTTCTCTTTAATTTACCCTTGCTTCATCCACTCAGTTCTAAGATCAACTCTAGCATATGTGCACACAGATGTTTTGCATTGATTTAATCATTTTTTCCAACACATGTCCATGATGATTGATCGGCTTTTAGATATAATCTAAGTTTTCTATTTATCCTTCAAGATCCTTATTGATCCTTTTTTTTCCAGCCTTAATAATCTTTTTTGGCTCTCATACATCTCAAAACTTTGATATGTGAAACCAAATATATTTTAAACCTTGCACACTATAGTCAATTGGCATTTCTTGACCACATTTTGGCCAACAATTATTAACCGACAAAGAGTTTCTAAGATCCTTCCTCGTTTCAAAACTTTTTTGCACGAATATTCAAAGTCCTCATTGATTCACCTCTCAAATTCTTGAGTTTGCGATCCTAGCCTAAGTCTATCTTTAGCTAACATGAGTTAATATTGGGGTTTTCACTACTTATGAGGCCTTTGAATTCCGTGAAATGATATTTGATGTCAAACAATGCTCTTAGAATACAAATTGTGGTTAAAGTGTGTGTGTTCTTGATGTTATAATTAGTATTTACAGTATGTGAGGTTGGTATTTACCAAGACTGGATGAGTCTTTACATGGTTTGGTGAATGAATTTAATTCATTGGTGAATTTGGCTCAATCACATGCAGGGAAATTTGATTCTCTTGGATTCTTCTCCAATCTCATATCTCTCGCCTTTCCCTTCCTTTTCACTATTACTACCTTTGCCTTGAATCCATATCACACAGCTCGCGGAACTTTCTTAAAACTAAATTCCTCATCCACACTATATTATCATTGACCTTATTAGGAAGGGTAATCCCTCTATATTTTTCTCTTCCATGTCACATATAATCAACTTAAG
Source organism: Larix kaempferi (assembly GCA_027924585.1). NCBI lineage: Eukaryota > Viridiplantae > Streptophyta > Pinopsida > Pinales > Pinaceae > Larix > Larix kaempferi. The sequence continues at coordinate 4,267,797 of BSBM01000717.1, read as the reverse complement.
CCTTACCATTTTTTTAACTGAAACGTGAAATATATTTATATATAAACAGAGAGTACATGGCACATACATGCCTTCAATAAAGAACATGCCAAAATCCTGGGCATAAGTCATCCAGGAGCGAAAAGTATCCAAAGGATTAGGTAGACTATCAAAATATCTTAACACTCCTAAATTTCTTCCTTTTACACAGTATAGATTATAACAAACTGATTACATAGAAACTTGCAGAAAAAACAAAAATTTCTACTTGAAAAAAGAGAAAGATGAGGGTGGCACTTCAGACCTGATTCAAGGTCCTTGTTGTTTCCAGCTGTAGAGCCACGTCTTCTTCCATTGAGGTGTTACCCACTTGTTGTTCCTGGTTACACTAAGTCTCCTCGAGCCCTTCCACACCCCTCTGTATTTGGAGAATAATTTCCTTTAACTGGATGAAGCAGTCCTCATTTCGTTCATTTCTGTGCATGAAATATTCTTGGTGTTGTAAATTCATGCCCACCATAGCTCTCTTCAAAACATAAATCTGATCCAACTGCATCTTTCCCATGTCGCTCACTATCTTCCTCAATTCCTCCAATTCGCTTATGTGCACCTGAGAGTGGGTCTCTATATCCTCCACATGAGAATACATGCAGTAAATGTCTTGTGCAGTTCTCCGACCTTCCTCTAGTGCCACCCTAGCAACTTCATAGGTGCAATGCACCATCTTTCTCGTGTCCGTCAAGATATATTTTATGTCCCTCAACTCTCCCAAAATCTTCTCCATTTCTTTTCTCATGGAAGCAGGGTTCCTCTTCCTTCAACTCCAGCTACCTTCACAGACGCTCAGCTCTAAACTCGTTAAACTACTTTTCGAACTGGGCGAAATGATACAGATCTTCTCCATTTTAATGAGGCTGCCAGTCAGATAGGTATCCTCTCTCTCATTTAGAGAGGCGCTTTCCTATGTGACAAAACAAGAAGGGGCTCTTTGTCTGGGGTGATATTTGGGATCAGTCCATAAGAGACTGGAAGTCTTGGCCCTTGCTTTTTCGAGAAAAGCACCCGCTCAAATTGCACTGAGTTGCGGTTCAAGAATTACAAAGCCTCATATCTACAAAATATACATGCAAGTTGAATGACAATAATCCTATTACACTCTGGACTCTGGAACCACAATAGGCCAATTTGGAGTTACAAGATTTGGTGTTATAAGAGGCCAATTTGGATTTACAAGATACACCAACTATATTAGAATCTTCATGTGAAACATCCATTCAAGGAGATTCTCAACAGAAAATGGAGTGTCGTGGATGAAGAAAGAAGATGGATTGTGCACTTAAACACAGTATGTGAACACAGGTTCTTCTCTTGGTTGGTGGTCTATCAAGATTTGGGTTTGAAGGCTAAGCCTGTTAAGTCTAGCTTCACAGATGCACACTGTCCACAATTGGATTTGGTGATATAATAAGACAATTTGGATTTACAAGATATGCCAACTATATTAGATTCTTCATGTGAAACATCCATTCAAGGATACTCTCAACAGAAAATTGAGTGTCGTGGATGAAGAAAGGAGATGGATTGTGCATTTAAACACAGTATGGGAACATGGGATCTTCTCTTGGTTGGTCGTCTATCAAGGTTTGGGTTTGACAGCTAAGCTATTAAGTCTAGCTTCATATATGCACACTGTCCACAATGTGGCATCACATAGATAGTTCAGTATATTTGTCAATGTTCTTCCAAGTTTATGAGACGTTGGAACATGGGTCATGGTCTTCAACATAGGGGACCCCACTACAAAATTTATATCATTGAAACTACAAAATTTATATCATTGAAATTTAAATATTTTATAATTAAAGATCATAAGAATTAATAGTAACACTAACATCATGTATTATGCTTGTCATCATGTAAACACTAAACGACTAACATCATAAATCACAATTCATTCATAAATGATAAATCATCTAACTAAACTAAATCTAAAACGAAATATAGGTTACAACTTACAACCGTACATAAGTTATAAATTAAAATTAGAATTGATCAAAATTGAAAATACAACAATATTGAAGTTTGTACAGTGAAGTAAAACTTCAGTAAAACTTCAGTAAAACTTAAAGCTATGAAATCTCAATCTTATACATCAAGGTTCATAATTTTAAATGTCTTGGGATTCAAAAGTTAAAAGTTAAAGAGTCAAGTTTGCTATATCAAGATTAAAATAAAAGACAAACTAAAATAGAAAGAAGTAGAACATGTCAAATGATAAATGAACATCATTGCTCAAGACAATGTGCTCGGAAAAATGCCAAATTGGATTATGGAAGTCGACAACTACGAAAATAGATGGGTAAATGCTGTAAACCATTCGTAGGGTTAGCATGACTCATAAAGACCAAAAAAATAAGAAAATTGACCATTTTTTTTTGGGACGGCAGGAGGAGAAAACTCAAACGTTTCCCAACATCAAGGAAACATCCCCTAGTTGCATTTCCGAGCATTTCCAAATTTGGGTATGTGAGGGAAAGATTTTCCTTCACGTTTCCCCGTCCCGAAAACTCACAGGGTCGTGGAATCGTGTTTTTGAACCTCGGAAACGCGTTTCCATGTAACACGTTAATTTTTGGCTGTACAAATGTGCTGAAGATTGCGAGATCTTATTTGGACCTTTTGGAATCATATCCTCAGCACATATTTCCTGTGGAAGTATACCCAGGAATTTTGATGTAGTTGCTCCACCTTATGAGGAGTTTGCCATTGCATTAGAATAACTTGTTTATATTTTATTTGGAGATTGAGATGTAGTGAAGTTTTCAGTAGAATCTTTTCGTGGATGATGTATGTTGATCTTAAGACCTGATTTACAGCAAAGAGCGTTCTTCGTAGAAACGATGCTAAGTACTATGACCACGAGCTTAATCTCTTTTATGAATCTTCTTGATGTCTGTATACAGATGTGAGCTGATTCGTACCCTGTAATTTTATGTTAATATAAGTTGAATCTTTTTTAGATTTATAAGAAGAAAAATATAAAATAAAAAAGACTACAACGATCATGATGATTAAAAGGACCATTTAGTGGACTATTCTTAACCAGACAATCAGCTTTTGTCAAATTTGAACTCGATAGATTTTTAAATTAACACAATTTCCGGTCACGAGAGGTCAACCCGGTTGGGAAAGGCGTGCTATTGTCTTAACACCACCAGGGTTCAAATCTCATAAAAGTGACAGGCTCGTTCCCACGAGCGTGGCGGAAAAACGATAGAACTGTCATGGCCATTGAGTTGGATACCCCTTCCCGATTAAAACCGCGCAAACAACAAGGTGCTGGCTGTAGGTTTCCAATGATTCCTCTGAAAACATTCGCAATCCTAAATTAACACGATTTCGCCAAAATATTTGTTGATTACTTATAGAATGCAAACCCCGAACATTTATCCGTAAAATTGCCTTTTCTTCCCAAATTTTAGATGAGCTAACAATTCCTACGCTAAATTTAACCAAACGTTACCAGCAGAAGTTTCTATGCACAAGAACGGAGATTCTAACAGCTGGTTATAGTAAAATACAGAGGCACTGTTTAAGTAGCTATGTGGAATTCCTGCTAAATAATCATAGCATTGAAATTACCGGAAATTGTAATAAGTTCTTTGTCCCTGAAAGTTCCAGAGCTTGTAATGACGGTTGAAATGAGCTCCGAATTTAGCGTGCAGCGGAAACAGAGGTTCAAGGCAGTCATTTTCGCGGCCGAGCATTTTGTTCGAAAACGACTGCCATCTCAGTGAGGTCCATAATAGAGATATAGAGGTCAGACGAGCATGCATTGGCAATGCCATCGCCATTTCCATTTGCCCTTCTGTTCACAATGACAGTGTTTTCCACCTTCCAACTCTGGCGTTTGCACTGTGAGGAGGCTGAGCTTAACCGGCATGTACGTTCATGCTGGTTTAGCCACCTGGCTATGGGACCCATTGCCTTCCCTTTCCCGTCGCCTGAGTTCCCGTTGCCGAGTCTTTGATTCCAGGTTGCACGGATCGCCCTGCAGGTTCAGCGCAGTTCGAACTTCAGCATTAAAGCAGGGATCAAATTTGAAGGGTGGGGTCCCATTTCACTATGAAGGGCTATGAGATATTGAACCCTTCAATGCTGCCATGTAAAAATAAGTTATTCTTTTCATTTGAAAATGTAATAGTACATCAAAATTTCAATGTTTACTGACGTAGTAAAGTCGAGAGGCTTTATTTTTCAGTGGATATAGCAGCACTGAACATTATATATGTCATATAACACAACCATATTTCGCCTCAATCTAGTGGCTCAGTCTCTAGGCCACTATGCCACCTTTGCCATCTTAGCAGTTTCCCAAATTGAGAAAAGAGAACTATCTGACTCCATCCAACTTTTGTTCTCAATAGTTAATTATGGACCCTGTATGCTTCTTCTTTATAGCCCCCCCCCCTAGATCCCGTTATATATACTAAATCCGTGGTATGATGGAGTAGAGGATGGGTTGTGAAGCATAAGTAAAACGTAGGTAGACCAAGTAGATCAGAGGAGTTGCATAGATGGTTGAAGTTCTTGTTATATGGTTGAAGTTCATGTTTTTTCCAGACCAACCGATAAGGGAAACAAAATCAAAAGGTAAAGTAGCATTGTCATTCTAAAAATCAAGATTACAAAAACATTTTTGTCCCAGTTCATACAGTCGAACGTGGATTGTAAGTGCAGTAGCATCAGTGGTCTTCATATTAATAAATACCAAGAATCTTAAACCGTGTACTAGAGGAAGGTGTCGATTCGATGACTGAGCAATTGGGGAAAATAACTCATGTAATATAGTTTTATATACAAAGTATGGATTCTTGATTTTACTCATTAACTAGATGCATGGAGGTTGGGAAAGTAGGAACTTCCCCAAATCCCAGGGCTTTTTGGTAAAGTTCGGGGCACATTGCGCACACTTGTTTCCCATAGGGATGCAACCGTGTCCAGTGGCAGCTGAATGGGGAAGCACTCAGTTTCAGAGTGAAAACAATGGTCTTCCTTGTTGCCTTCATTTCACGAAAGTTAAAGGGTAGCTAAATTCTCAAGAGCTTCGATCGGGCGACAATGGAAAATAGGGAAAGGCAAGGAGCACATGGGATCATATATATGTGTATACATAGGACATATGAAGAAATAAGCAATTGTTGTTGTTGCTACAATTAGGAATTGATAAATGTCGTTCTAAACAACCTCTCATGGAGATTTGTGGCAAACCCACTCTCGGGTCCAGGCTTCAAATTTGAAGCCTTTAAGGCCCATTTGAAGTAACAAAATTTCATTCAAATAATAATATTGTGTTTGAACTTTGAAGTTACAGAATTTTAATCAAATAACACTTTTTTTAAATAATTGATGGGATCATGAATGGATAAAATGATGTACATACCTATAAATTCATAGGATGTAAAAAATCTAGTCAGCCTTGAAGTTGAGCTCCTCAAAGAAAACGAATTTCTTTAAATATGTTTATGGCAGGCTGGCATTGCCAGCTTCGCTCCGCAAACTCTCCTGGAGGATTGGAGGAGATAGGGTAGGTGGAACTTGGAAGTATCTCAACCACAGTGGAATAGGGGTATAAGAAAAAGCTTGTTTCTATTCATGCAATATTATATATTGATGGTCAGAGCCATGGAAGCATGGAATTCGAGCATTGACTTGATACAACAAAGAAAACAAAAGGTGGAACTCGGGAGCTATAGGATTGACTTGATACAACAAAGAAAACACAGGGTGTGAGGCTAGGAGCCGTAGACGGTAGGATTAACTTGATACAATAAAGAAAACACAGGGCTATAGGTAGGGGCCACGGGCAGGAGCAACAACCTGCAACATTACAAGAAGTTTATGGATTGTGGATTTTGTCTAAAATGCCAAATTCGCGGGGGCACATTAACATAATATATTATACATTGAATACTCAATTAACCCACGGAGTCAGCATTCACGAATTGGTATGTGATAACTTGTAACTTGGTAAGCCCGCTAGAAACAACACGTATGAGCCACCTACCAAGTTTAATAATTTTGTTGATGCCATTAAATGTGTTAAACATGTAAGCGCTCGCTACAAACACGAGAACTTTGAAGCGTTCAAGCCATGGGCTGCTCAGTGTAAGCCCATCCACGTAAGTTGCTCAATGATATTATTAGAGGCCCAATGGTCCATGATCCATGGATGATCGAACACATGGATATTGGAGAGTAACCGAGTCCCACTCCCAAGTCACCTAGCTAGTAGCCGCATTCCCAATTTCCCACTAAAAACTGTTGATGGGTAAAATTTGAAGCTACCCTTCTGTTGCAATTTCAAACAGTAGTGGTTAATTTAATTATTGAAGGGCTTACCATGAAATTAATTTTTTTTTGCATGGTAAAATTTGAAGTGGCCTTCTATGACATGTAAAATGACCTCTGAAGGGCCCTGAAGGCTTCAAATTTGAAGCCTGCACCCCAGCATGTGCATGCCATCGCGGGCGATCCACCGAGCAACATCTCCATGCCATTGCCTCCGAAAAGGTCTCGTCTGCCGGTTGTGACCCTCCAAAAGGTCTTGGTCACCTCGTCCGCCAGTTATGATCCAAATTTGAAATTTGAAATTTGAAACCCCGCGCTCCTAGGTGAGTAGTTCCCTCTGTGATTATTTCAAAATTTTGATATAGCTGCACAACCGTGCTCTCATTCCTGTTCACTGGACTTCTTTGAACTTCTTGGAACCGCGTCTGCCACTCGAGCTTCAATAACAACTGAATCAGGTGATCATCCAAAGTACTGGGTCGCGATTGCCAAATGCAACTATAACTGCCGTGCCTAGGCTGAGCTGCAAAAGAAACAAGGGCGTTGGAGTGTAAGCAAGAAGGAAAGAAGGTTTTGGAATATCACTGGCAAACAAAGTTCAGTTGTTACTGGGAAGTGACCCAAAGAGATGAGGGGGGAATTTTTGAGTTTGGTGCGGCATCTGTTCTGTTTGTTCCACCAGTAACTTGGCACCAATAAACTTGATATCGGTGGTTGGTGGGTTAGTGCGAATCCTGCGAGAAGGGTATTCTACATTTGTGAATCTTATTTCATATTCCATCTAGTGGAGTTGATAGCTTGCATTTTTCAGTAGGGAAATAGTGTATTTCCAGCATTTAAGGTCAATTCCCATCCTTACATCCATGCTAATAAGGCAAGTGTCAGTGTACGCTAAGAAGCTTAGGCGGGGCAGGAAGCTACGACATGAGGGATTTGGCAGGGAACTTCTAGGTGGAGGTGAGGATCGAAGAGTTATTAAAAATGCATTCATTACACGAACAGCGAGTTGAGTCTTTGGGGTTTGTTCTGGTCGATTTGAAAAATGCTTCTAAATGGGGTCCGTCCTTGGTATTTTAATAAGAAAAGATTGAGTTTATCATGGTTCGTTCTATTATTTGTTCAGCTTCATAGTCATTAGTGGTTATCTTATATTGGCTGTCGTGTTTATGAAAAAGGACACAGGCGAATTCCTGCTTCGGTTACCATTATATCTTTTTTTTTTGTAGTTTCTCCTTGTTCTGTCACTTCCATGGTCATTCCATAAAAATACTCGCAGTTTCTCCTTGTTCTGTCACTTCCATGGTCATTCCATGGAAAAACTCGTAAGTTATAAAAACAAAACTCTCCTGAAAAGTCATTATATCCCATTAAGAAGTTCGCGGATGTATTAGATATTTTTCCTCTCGAAATATCCGAATCATTTTGAAGGTATCTGTGCACTAAGTCCGTGATGCATATGGACAATAGTGGAAGCACGTAGATCATTTGCCAAGCCTAGCCCTATTTTGTTTCTCCAAAATTGAACCATTGTAATATAATCTTAAATATTTTAATAAATTTTGCTTGGAACAATGTTCAGCATGAGTAATAACTGTAAAATAAAAGCTAAATCCATGTCCGTGAGAAATTTTCGACTCCAAACTCGAGCAACCGATCGTGTTGATGTAATCTTCTTATGAACTTTTGAAATGGCAGCGATGGAAGTTACAATAGGCATGAATGATTTTGTAAGATTAGTATTTACCATTAACTTAAATGTAATTAAATTTTAAATAACATATTTTTTAAATTATAATAATAATATTAATATTAAAATAAAGAGATTTAAATTTTTATAATTTATATCTTCTAAAAGGATATTCACCTTAATGGGTTTTTATATGATTTTTTTTTTATATTTATATTAAAAAAATGAAAAAATATTTTTTCTAAAGTTTTATTCAAAATAGTTATTAAATTTTCATAAATCAAATATGTAAATAATTTAATAAAAATGAATTTTATATATTGAAAAAAAGAGAGTGTAAAAACATCTTAAACTAGGTTAATAAAATGCAAGTCAATATACACATAAACACACCATATATATATATAAGCATACCATATAGATTCCAAGTGTATAGGGACATGACAACATTGCTTATAAAATATATGTTTTAGAATCTATAACTTATTTTTAATTTGCAAGTAATCAATCCATAAAATTAACATTTGTACTTGGTTTTAATAAAATTGATGCTCAATCTTTCTTACAAGTCTAAATTTTGTTTTTTCAAATTGTTAATTATTTCTTATAACATGATTGACATTGTCAAGTGATATATTTTCTTACAATAAATTTGGCATACTTAGTTTATCTCTCATATACAAAGTATTTTATTTTATCATTCATTAACTTTAGAAGACATGCAACAATATCTCCATATTATGTTATTATGCGAACTTATCACATTGTTTAAATTCCATGGTCCTTAAAATCTCATTCATTTTTTGTTTATGATATTGAATACATGCATAATACATCACTGCAACTTTATGCATCCATATATATGAATATGCACATAACTACCATGAGTAAATAATATGCACATTGCCACCACTAGGGAAGGTCGAGCAAGCAAGGATAATTACCAACTAGCAAATTAATTATAATGAACTAATAGAAGACATCACTCACTAGGACCTACCTACCAAAAAACAACTTCCCCACAAGTTATGATACACCACTCACAAATCAAGTGTAATGTTGGCACAAAACCTCACCCTCGGACTTCCCCACAAAAGTGGCCTCTCCACATGTTATGCTACAAATTACATCTTTAATATATTGATTGACATAAATCAAACATGCTTATAATTTAAATCTAAACACCACTTTAGATATTAGAAATGCCTATATATTTTACTAATTGTTATGACTATTTATATAATATATACGTTATTCCTTCATGACACATGAAATACGTGTTACTTGAGTAGATGATTAATTGCCATGGTAATGGTGATTTCATGTCATATATGACACATGAAACACTTGTTATTTGAGTATATGATTAATTGTCATCTTAATGGTGATTTCATGTCATAGATATGACAACAAGAAAGCATGCATCTAATACCATAAATTACAAGTTTAACATGATACAGTATATGCCTGCACTAAATCCATGTTATTCATGGAGCTTCACCATCACATTTCCTATGCTACATGTAATGGTTTGTGCTTAATTTTTTTGCATTTATAACCATTTGTAATGCACATGTTCATTTAATACTTGTTACAATTTATTCTGAAAAAAAAAATGCATATTTATTTTAATATTTATGGCTTCTATTTTATAGCAATTTATAAATGCCAATTGATGATTTATTCTATAGCAATTTATAGATGTCAATTGATGTCAATCAGATGTGATGCAACATTTTTCTTAATTTATAATTTCTCAGATCATATAATTATTTTTATTTTAAAAATAGAAAACATACATATTATTAATTGAACTAATTTTCAACCTATAATGATATCTAATAACTCATCTTATTATAGAATCATAATTTAACAATACATCAATATTCAATTTAACCGTTAAGAAGATTTTTTTCTTCTTTATATTCATTTATATAAATATATAAGTACTAAGGCTTATCTTTTAGGCGACCAATATGCACCCTGCGGTAGACTAATTAAGACTATCGTGGGAGCATTGACATACTATAAATCTCTGTGTGCATCCTATTTCTTTCCAAGAGATTTTCGGATACATAGTTTACATGTCCACTGTCGGGTGAGCGATATCATGCATGCCATATACTAAGAGCCTATCCACGCATATCATGCATGACATATATCCTGTCGCTTCACTTTTCTGACACTGTTTCTAAGAGACAAATTTGAATTTTGAATTTAAAATTCCCGCACTCCACTAAAGTAACATCTATGCATTGGCTCTATGATTAGCAATGGCTCCTCATACCATCAATTCCTCACCTTCTCCGCCATGGTAGAAGAAGCTGCCACTATCATTCTCATTCTCATATGCAAAGGCAATAGATGAAACCGAACGATTCATGTGTGGCTACTCTATTTCCCAAACCAATGTTGAATACCTACAATCGATCGATTGGAAAGTGAAGAAATACTTGTACATTGCGAGTGGAGTGATCAACGTTGGTGGTAGGGTGACTAAAAAAAATTATGTACATGAGTGAGTAATAGTGTAATAGGAATTCTCATCTTCCTCGCCTTCCTCTTATCAATCCCAATTTTAGAAGGAAGACAGTAACTATCGGACACATGAGCATAAACTGCCAGATATTCCTTCAATGGCTTGTCATACTCATGGGTGCCTTCATTATGGTGCTTTCTCTCTCATGCGCCAATCTCTAAAGGAGACTTAATATCAATCAGGTGATCATGGGTAATAATATATCACACGACATTAAATGATTTTAACAAGTAAAGCATGACCTTTATACGGAAGATCCACCTCTATATGGGAGGTCCATCTCATGGATACCTTTATACAGAAGGTTCACCCTAAAATCCATGGTACAATGACCACAATACAATGACCATGCACCGCTTCTCCTCACAACTATGACTTATACTCACTGCAACTTCGCACTTTCTTCATTCACTATACAACGACCATGCGCCTATTTTCCTCGCAACTACGACTTATCCTCACTACAACTTCGCACTTCCTTCATTCACAATATAGTGATCATGCACCTCTTGTCCTCACAACCGTGACTTATACTCACTGCAACTTCGCACTTCCTTCAATCACAGTACAACGACCATGCAACTCTTGTCCTCGTAATTGCAACTTTGCAAGGCTTTTCTCTAGATCAGCTGGTTATTGATATCCTCGAATCCCCATATATTTGTTATTCCTTTTCAGAGCCTCAATCTTCCTCCACCACACAAAAATGAGAAGGGTGTTTCACTTACTTATACAAGTGTTTTTAGGGACAACTTAAATGTTTTCAATTTACATTCATTTAGGCTGACTTGGCTCGTCATTTGTACTACTTTAAATTACATCGTAAATAGACCATTCATAGAGCCACCATTCCCACTTCATATCCTTCATATGTACGGGAAATTTCCCATGACTTGGTGGGACTTCCGCACACGTTCTCTTTGACAACCTTGTTCTATATACTTCTTTAGATTGACTCTGATGCACTGTCCTTCAAATCTTATCTGGTATGCTAGGTAACTCTACAGCCCATTGGACATCAATAACAACCCTTTATGTCTAACGAGAGTTGTTTCTATTTGACCATAATTCTTGACAAACTTGCGATAGTAACATGTCCTACGATTCTTGTGGTATATTAGCGAGTATAGACCAATATATTTACTGGTATATACACTGGTGTATATATTGGTCTATACACTGGTGTATATACCAGTATATACACTGGTGTATATACCAGTATGTACACTGGTGTATATACCAATATATACACCAGTGTATATACTAGCATGTATATACTAGTATATACACTGGTGTATACTAGTATATACACCAGTGTATATACCAGTGTATTGTATATACACTTGTGTATATACTGGTAATTTTGGTGCATATACTGGTAATTTTGGTGCATATACTGGTATAATACAGTGGTATATACACTAGTGTATATACCAGTATATACACTAGTGTATATACCAGTATATACACCAGTGTGTATATACCCGGTGTATATACCAATATATACACTGGTGTATATATATTAATATATACACCAGTGTATACTGGTGTATATACCAGTATAAACACTGTATATACCAATATATATACCACACCAGTGTATATATATACACTGGATGTATATATTGGTATATACATCCAGTGTATATATATACACTGGTGTGGTATATATATTGGTATATACAGTGTTTATACTGGTATATACACCAGTATACACTGGTGTATATATTAATATATACACCACATTAGTGTATATATATACACTGGCATATATACCAATATATACACTAGTGTATATACCAATATATACACCAGTGTATATATAAACACTGGTGTATATATACACCACACCAGTGTATATATCGTCATCGTCATCATCATCATCATCAACATCTTCTTCTTCATCATCATCATCATCGTCGTCGTCTTCATCATCATCCTCATCCTTATCATCTTCATCATCATCGTTGTCGTTGTCATCACCATCATCCTCATCCTCATCCTCATCCTCATCCTCATCATCTTCATCATCTTCATCATCATGGTCTTCATCATCATAATCATCTTCATCATATTCATCATCATCGTTGTCGTCGTCATCACCATCATCATCATCATCATCATCATCATCCTCATCCTTATCATCATCATCATCGTCATTATCATCATCATCATCATCATCATCTTCGTCATCATCATCATCTTCATCATTATTGTCTTCATCGTCATCATCATTATCATCATCTTCATAATATTACCTAAATGGTGTGGAAAATTTTAAAGTTATAACATTCAATATTTTTAATATGAAACTCAAAAGATTATAGCAATTCAATAGTTGAAAAAGTATAAGGATCAATTTTTCATAGGTTTTTTTCTTTGTATTAAGTTTTACAAACAAATATTATGTATGATTTAATCATCAATGTTGATTAAATTATGTGCAAAGCAATACAAAATGCTTTACAATACCAAAAAAAAAAAAAAAAAAAAATTTATTATATTTCTTCTTAGGCATTGTTGTATTGCTATATAAGTTTTCATAGGCATTGTTGTATTGCTATATATTTCTTCATAGGTATTGTTGTAGGCATTGTTGTTGATTTTTCCATATGCAGAGCTCTCGGTCAGGTAGTGAAGGGTTCCATATGTAGATCTCTCACCACATTCCTTCTAATATATCCCACATTTCATTAATCCTCTAGTAACCTCCCTAGCTTACCTTTTCGTGTCCCTTTCAACAATGACCTCGACAAGTTGCACTTCCAACTACTGATGGTCCATTTGCATAGCTTCATGACCATGCTCCACCTTGACTATTTTTTGCTTGACCTCACCAATAGAGACCCTTAGAACCCCCTATTCCTCTCGAATAGATGCATAACAGATAGATTGTATTATGATACTTTATATCTTTAAACCATGTGAAAGCTCCCCATAATAATATTTATTGTGTGAATCCTCGTAATGGTAGACATAATGCACCTTTAATCCAAAGATTCCTTTTGTCGAGCATGGGTGGTGATTCTACATTGTTTGTGAGCCCTTAAAACATATTTTATACCTCGAGAAATTGGTGTTCCTCCCTTTGTTGATACTGAGGACAAAGACTATTGGTTAGGATTTCTTTGACATGTCCATGATTAGGGTTACCTTGGTAGAGAACCAACTAACAAATATTTGAGAACCCTGAACTTGAAAGATCGGGAGCTAATCCAAATATATTTGTTTCTATGGAATTTTTTGGTTTTTGCATTGCTAACCTTCCACACAAGTCCAACTTGTCAATCATATTGATTTTTTGTTTGGTCCAGTATTGAATGACATGAGTGTGACAAGAGTAGATGTAAGATGGGTTTATGACCAGGCCGCATTTGATCCCTCCAGACTGGATTTTTTCTACAAGTTGATTGTTAAATATCTCTCCAGTTTTGATAATGTTGAGTACATAGAGTCACGTTGCTTTGTGTTTTCTATATAGAACTAGTTTTAGGGATATCCTTATTGGAATACCAATCATATTTATTTGTATCTAACGTATATATTATGCCATTGGATTAGACCCTTTTTGAACAACTCTTCCCTATTCAACTTGGATATTGAGCATAAGATTGTAACCTCTGCAAAGATTCTGGAAGTTCGAAGAGAGAAAGGTAAAAACTGACTTCCGTGCCTCTTAAAATAGTTACAACACCAAAGAAAACTGATTGTCAAACTCAGAAGAATTGCAAACTACATTAGCTAGAGTACATGCTTGCTCTTTGTATTCATAAATATGTTTCTAAGAAAATCTAGCCAAGCTCAATTACTACTCAAATCTGTGGCACCCACAATCTATGCTTAGGTAAAGCTACTCTAATCCCATCTTTAATTCTCTTGCATGGTGTTCTCTCTCTCTCTCTCTCTCTCTCATCAGCTTCAAAATTGAACAACTAGATATAACATGTAATTATAAATACTTAGTGCTCTAGTTCAATGAGAAGTTACATTGGGACATGTGCACAAGGAAGAGGCTTCAAGGAGAATGGATGGCATTCTTCCTACTTCATAATAGATGCAAAGCAGCGAACGTTTGGGAATGGGTCATGCTATGCTCTCACTTCGAGGCACTCATAATGCCAATATGTTTATACATGTTTGATATATGCGGTGGCCTTGATAATATAAAAAAATACCTACTTTTGATCAATTTCATTAGATCTTTGTCAGCTATCTTTAATTAGTGGTCATGGAAATATTACTTATCCACTCAATCAATTCCATCAAGAATCTTGCTTGACAAGTGAAAATTATATATTCTAATCAATCATCCCTATGTCATGAGGCAATATTATTATGCAAAAGAAATAATGTTACAAATGAGCTTCTCGTAATCAACCAACTAGCAAATGACCCTCTATGTTCTTTAAAAAGAGATCATGGACGTTAGAAGAGTTTGGAAAAACTTGGTAATTCTTCTTTGAATCCATTCTTTATCTCCTTGGAAATTTGAAGGTCATTCATGGCTTGTATTACTATCCATGAGTCTCCAAAGACGATAAACCCTTACTATCAGTATATATACCAGTGTATATACTAGTATATAACCAGTGCATATACGGAAGCTTTCATATATGTGCAACAACTTCTGTATATGCCTTGTGCATATATGGAAGCAGCTGCGTATATACAGAAGCTTTCGTATATGCGCAACTTCAGTATATGCGTTGCGCATATACGAAAGCTTCCGTATATGCACAACAACTTCTGTATATGCGTTGTGCATATACGAAAGCTTCCGTATATGTGTAGCTTCCATATATGCACAACAACTTCCGCATATACGGAAGCAGTTGCGCATATACGAAAGCTTTTGTATATGCACAGTGCATATACAGACACAGGGCATATATGGAAGCTTCCGTATATGCCCATATACAAAAGCATTGCATATACGGAAGCTTCCGTATATGCCCAACGTTTGTATATGCGTTGTGCATATACGGAAGCTTCTGTATATGCGCATATACAGAAGCATCGCATATACAGAAAATTTTGTATATGCCCAGCGTCCATATATGCACTGCGCATATACAGAAGCTTCTATATATGCACAACACATATACGGGCGTTGGGCATATATGGAAGCTTCTGTATATGTGCTGCGCATATATGGAAGCTTCTATATATGTGCTGCGCATATATGGAAGCTTCCATATATGCACAGCTTTAGAAAGAAAATCGCATACATTCAGAGGTTGAGATCCAGATCTTGATTGGCTACAAGTCATTAATGATTAGTAAGTTGCATCTAGCCCATGATTATCGGACTAACACTAAATGGAGAAAATATTGGTCCACATGGAGGGTACAAGATAATAAGTGTCCATTGATAGGGGTTTCCTAGTACCATGGATTTTAGGGTGAACCTTCTGTATAAAGGTATCCATGAGATGGACCTCCCGTATAGAGGTGGATCTTCCGTATAAAGGTCATGCTTTACTTGTTAAAATCATTTAATATTGTGTGATATATTATTACCCATGATCATCTGATTGTTATTAAGTCTCCTTTAGAGATTGACACATGAGAGAGAAAGCACCGTAATGAAGGCACCCATGAGTATGACAAGCCATTGAAGGAATATCTAGCAGTTTATGCTCATGTGTCCGATAGTTACTATCTTCCTTCTAAAATTGGGATTGATAAGAGGAAGGCGAGGAAGATGAGAATTCCTATTACACTATTACTCACTCATGTACATAATTTTTTTTAGTCACCCTACCACCAACGTTGATCACTCCACTTGCAATGTACTTATTTCTTAACTTTCCAATCAATCCATTGTAGGTATTCAACGTTGGTTTGGGAAATAGAGTAGCCACACATGAATCGTTCAGTTTCATCTATTGCCTTTGCATATGAGAATGAGAATGATAGTAGTAGCTTCTTCTACCATGGCGGAGAAGGTGAGGAATTGGTGTGAGGAGCCATCGCTAATCATAGAGCCAATGCATAGATGTTACTTTAGTGGAGCGCGGGAATTTTAAATTCAAAATTCAAATTTGTCTCTTAGAAACAGTGTCAGAAAAGTGAAGCGACAGGATATATGTCATGCATGATATGTGTGGATAGGCTCTTAGTATATGGCATGCATGATATCGCTCACCCGACAGTGGACATGTAAACAATGTATCCAAAAATCTCTTGGCGAGAAAGAGGATGCACACAGAGAGTTATAGTATGTCAATGCTCCCACGACAGTCCTAATTAGTCTACCACGGGGTGCATATTGGTTGCCTAAAAGATAAGCCTTAGTACTTATATATTTATATAAATGAATATAAAGAAGAAGAAAAATCTTCTTAACGGTTAAATTGAATATTGATGTATTGTTAAATTATGATTCTATAATAAAATGAGTTATTGGATATAATTATAGGTTGAAAATTAGTTCAATTAATAATATGTATGTTTTCTATTTTTAAAATAAAAATAATTATATGATCTAAGAAATTATAAATTAAGAAAAATATTGCATCACATCTAATTGACATCAATTGACATCTATAAATTGCTATAGAATAAATCATCAATTGACATTTATAAATTGTTATAAAATCAGAAGCCATAAATATTAAAATAAATATGCATATAATTTCTTCAGAATAAATTGTTACAAGTATTAAATGAACATGTGCATTACAAATGGTTATAAATGCAAAAAAATTAAGCACAAACCATTGCATGTAGCATAGGAAATGTGATGGTGAAGCTCCATGAATCACATGGATTTAGTTTAGGCATATACTTTATCATGTTAAACTTGTAATTTATGGTATTAGATGCATGCTTTCTTGTTGTCATACCTATGACATGAAATCACCATTAAGATGACAATTAATCATATACTCAAATAACAAGTGTTTCATGTGTCATCTATGACATGAAATCACCATTACTATGACAATTAATCATATACTCAGGTAACACGTATTTCATGTGTCATGAAGGAATAATGTATATATTATATAAATAGTCACAACAATTAGTAAAATATATAGGCATTTCTAATATCTAAAGTGGTGTTTAGATTTAAATTATAAGCATGTTTGATTTATGACAATCAATATATTAAAGATGTAATTGCACCGAGAGGCGCTCTACAACCCAGCATGAGCGAGATCTTGTTAGTCGAGTGTTTGTCGATATTGTCGGCCATAAATAACATTTGTATGAGGGAGATCTTGTAAGTCTAGTGTTTGTCGATATTGTCGACCATAAATAACAAAGTAAACAAAAAAGAATAATACAAAGTAAAAAGTAAATATGAGACTTAAACTAGAGACTTTAGAGCTTAGGATTAGGTGATAAATATTATGTCTGTCATAAACAAAAAAGAGTAATACAAAGTAAAAAGTAAATATGAGACTTAAACTAGAGACTTTACTTTTTACTTTTAATACAAAGTAAAAAGTAAATATGAGATTTTAGAGTGTTTGTCGAGTTTGTTGAGTAACAAAATAATACAAAGTAAACAAAAAAGAATAATACAAAGTAAAAAGTAATAAATATTATGTCGGCCATAAACAAAAGAGAATAATACAAAGTAAAAAGTAAATATGAGACTTAAACTAGAGACTTTAGAGCTTAGGATTAAGTGCCTTAGGTATTGCACTCAAGGAGCTATTCAAGGAGAGCTTTGCACCTCGGGAGATTTGATCCCTCTCGGCGCTTGATAGAGCCTAGGATTTGGATCTATGCTGGTTTGTAGCATAACATGTGGAGAGGCCACTTTTGTGGGGAAGTCCAAGGGTGGGGTTTTGTGCCAACATTACACTTGATTTGTGAGTGGTGTAGCATAACTTGTGGGGAAGTCGTTTTTTGGTAGGTAGGTCCTAGTGAGTGATGTCTTCTATTAGTTCATTATAATTAATTTGCTAGTTGGTAATTATCCTTGCTTGCCCGACCTTCCCTAGTGGTGGCAATGTGCATATTATTTACTCATGGTAGTTATGTGCATATTCATATATATGGATGCATAAAGTTGCAGTGATGTATTATGCATGTATTCAATATCATAAACAAAAAATGAATGAGATTTTAAGGACCATGGAATTCAAACAATGTGATAAGTTCGCATAATAACATAATATGGAGATATTGTTGAGTGGCTTCTAAAGTTAATGGATGATAAAATAAAATACTTTGTATATGAGAGATAAACTAAGTATGCCAAATTTATTGTAAGAAAATATATTACTTGACAATGTCAATCATGTTATAAGAAATAATTAACAATTTGAAAAAACAAAATTTAGACTTGTAAGAAAGATTAAGCATCAATTTTATTAAAACCAAGTACAAATGTTAATTTTATGGATTGATTACTTGCAAATTAAAAATAAGTTATAGATTCTAAAACATATATTTTATAAGCAATGTTGTCATGTCCCTATACACTTGGAATCTATATGGTATGCTTATATATATATGTGGTGTGTTTATGTGTATATTAACTTGCATTTTATTAACCTAGTTTAAGATGTTTTTACACTCTTTTTTTTCAATATCTAAAATTCATTTTTATTAAATTATGTAAATATTTGATTTATAAAAATTTAATAACTATTTTGAATAAAAATTTAGAAAAAAATATCTCTTAATTTTTAAAATATAACTATAAAAAAAAAATCATATAAAAACCCATTAAGGTGGATATCCTTTTAGAAGATATAAATTATAAAATTTTAAATCTCCTTATTTTAATATTAATATTATTATTATAATTTAAAAAATATGTTATTTAAAATTTAACTACATTTACGTTAAGGGTAAATACTAATCTTACAAAATCATTCATGCCTATTGTAGCTTCCACCGCTGCCATTTCAAAAGTTCATAAGAAGATTACATCAACACGATCGGTTATATATCAATAGCTCATTTACAAATGACCATACATATATAAATAAAAAAATACCAAGTGCTCGAGTTTGGAGTCGAAAATTTCTCACAGACATGGATTTAGCTTTTGTTTTACAGTTATTACTTATGCTGAACATTGTTCCAAGCAAAATTTATTAAAATATTTAAGATTATATTACAATGATTCAATTTTGGAGAAACAAAATAAACAAAATAGGGCCGGGCTTGGCGAATGATCTACGTGCTTCCACTATTGTCCATATGCATCACGGACTTAGTGCACAGATACCTTCAAAATGATTTGGATATTTTCAGAGGAAAAAAATCTAATACATCCTCGAACTTCTTAATGGGATATAATGACTTTTCAGGAGAGTTTTATTTTTATAACTTACGAGTTTTTCCATGGAATGACCATGGAAGTGACAGAACAAGGAGAAACTGCGAGTATTTTTATGGAATGACCGTGGAAGTGACAGAACAAGGAGAAACTGCAAAAAAAAAAGATATAATGGTAACAGAAGTAGGAATTCGCCTGTGTCCTTTCTCATAAACACGACAGCCAATATAAGATAACCACTAATGACTATGAAGCTGAACAAATCATAGAACGAACCATGATAAACTCAATCTTTTCTTATTAAAATACCAAGGACGGACCCCATTTAGAAGCGTTTTTCAAATCAACCAGAACAAACCCCAAAGACTCAACTCGCTGTTCGTGTAATGAATGCATTTTTAATAACTCTTCGATCCTCACCTCCACCTAGAAGTTCCCTGCCAAATCCCTCTTGTCGTAGCTTTCTGTCCCGCCTAAGCTTCTTAGCTTATACTGACACTTGCCTTATTAGCATGGATGTAAGGATGGGAATTGACCTTAAATGCTGGAAATACACTATTTGCCTACTGAAAAATGCAAGCTATCAACTCCACTAGATGGAATATGAAATAAGATTCACAAATGTAGAATACCCTTCTCGCAGGATTCGCACTAACCCACCAACCACCGATATCAAGTTTATTGGTGCCAAGTTACTGGTGGAACAAACAGAACAGATGCCGCACCAAACTCAAAAATTCCCCTCTCGTCTCTTTGGGTCGCTTCCCTGTAACAACTGAACTGTGTTTTCCAGTGATATTCCAAAACCTTCTTTCCTTCTTGCTTACACTCCAACGCCCTTGTTTCTTTTGCAGCTCAGCCTAGGCACGACAGTTATAGTTGCATTTGGCAATCGCGACCCAGTACTTTGGATGGTCACCTGATTCAATTGTTATTGAAGCTCGAGTGGCAGATGCGGTTCCAAGAAGTTCAAAGAAGTCCAGTGAACAGGAATGAGAGCACGGTTGTGCAGCTATATCAAAATTTTGAAATAATCACAGAGGGAACTACTCACCTAGGAGCGCGGGGTTTCAAATTTCAAATTTGGATCATAACTGGCGGACGAGGTGAATGAGACCTTTTGGAGGGTTACAACCGGCAGACGAGACCTTTTCGGAGGCGATGGCATGCACATGATATGCATGATAGGCATGGAGATGTTGCTTGGTTGATCGCCCGCGATGGCATGCACATGCTGGGGTGCATATTGCTTGCCAATTGCCATGGTAGCATGGCCTGACAGAGCTTTTAATGCTGAAGATCGAACTGAGCTGAACCTGCAGGGCGATCCGTGCAACCGGAAATCAAAGACTCGGCAACGGGAACTCAGGCGACGGGCAAGGGAAGGCAATGGGTCCCATAGCCAGGTGGCTTAACCAGCATGAACGTACATGCTGGTTAAGCTCAGTTACGGCGAACAGAAATGTGGTTATTCCAAGGTCCGTCAATTAACGTCTAAGTTATCGTTATTAATAATTTAGATTCTTATTACTTTTTATTTTATTTTTAAAATCAAAATTGCAATTTCAACAATGAAAACTGCAATTTCAACAACAAATCGTGTTGCCAGATTCACTCACGGGAGAATGTGCAAATCATCTAGACTTTAACTAACTCCTTTGAATAAATACTTGGATGAATTCTATGCTTTTTGGGTTTAAATGTGAAAAGCCACCCACTTATCTACCCTCATCATGATTCGCTCCATGAAAATAGAGCAAAAAACCTCTCTTGGTCCTATTGACACAGTTCTGTCGACAAGGGTTCACTTCACACTGCGGTCAACAAACATCAACCAGAATCCCTTAAGCACCGGGCCATAAAGGTTTTACCCTTTCCACCAACACTCGCGGAGCGAGTGAGGTCTCACCTGAGATGTTTAAGGGTGGCTGTAGGAACTAAATTTCCGCATTTGGGAGAGGACATGCGTCTACTATAACTCATTCACAGCATAAACCAAAGATCTATCTTCACATTATATTAACAATTCAAACATATAATTCGCATCACCGACATATAATCACCATTCGCATTATCTAACATTATAGATTATTTGACAAAGCAACAAAACCTTAGATACATCGCATTATTAAGACAAAAAAACTCAGAATAGCTAGCATCATTCATGGCGACATAAGCAAAAAGAAAGAATACATAACCGAACATCCCCATGCATTAACTCATCTCGCAAACTGCGCAGTAAAATTTACTGAAAATAGTCCCAGTTACATATCCGCGATACAGAGCAAAACTGCAGAAGGCAGACAAACACTTTAGACAGAGACGCAGATCAAAAGACACTTTTTTCACAAAACTTCCATGATTCTTCGATGCCCTTAGGATTACAATCATTGATCTATTTATAGACTCCTATGGTCAATAAAAAATGGTCTTAACGACCCATTACTAACTAATTGGACCAAAACTTGCGCTTCCGTCGGCTTCTTTTCCTCCGTGAATGGTCCCTTTGTCGCAGTCAACTTCCACACTTTATGCACTTTAACCCCTGTCGGCTTCTGCACTTAATGCGCTCTAACCCCCTGTCAACAGGCCCCCAAAACAAACTTGTGGCTCTCCCTTGAGCCACCTCAACTGGACATTTCTAGTGCATTCACCCGGGACTTGAAGTCATCGTATGTAGTTTTGATCTGATCGGTCGTTTCCTTTGTCAACGCTTTGAGTTGTGCACAGTCTTCTACCTACTGTTCTGTAGGGTGTTCGCAACTCATATGTTGCGCTTCCTCTAGTTGCTGCTTGACCTGTGCCATCCCTGCCATTGCTTTATTGCCAATTGTTCTGCTTTTGTTTATAACTCGTCTAGGTGTGTTGTTCTCTTTTGTTGTCTTTCGCGCACCTTATTTACTCGATGCTGTAGTGCTTTTAGCTCCACGACCCTTGTCATTTATGTGAGTAGGGGCATCGCTTTAAGTGATCCCCTCAATGATTCCAACTGTGTCTCTGCCTCGCTGAGTTGCGCATTTAGTTGGATTAACTGTTCATCTTGGACTAAACTTCCCCAAAACTCCGTGACACCCTATGCAATTGTCTGTGCTACCTTCTCCAGCTCCGCGATCTTTGTCACAGTCTCCTTAATCGCATTCTATCTACTTTGGATCTGCTCTGGTGGTGTGCTGGGTACCTCCCTTGCCTGCAGTGCTTCATTTTCCTTTCGTAGGTCTGCGATAACTAGTCCTAGCTATATCACCTTTGCTTCGGCTAAATTATATTTATTTACTTCTAGTGCTTCTTCGCATGCAATGGAAATTGCATGCTCCAACCTTCACTTATCTTCAATGGCCTTTCCTACGTCTTTCAAGATTAATTCTTTTTCTTCTTGTAGGTGCTCAATTTCTGCCTCAATGTTCCGCACTTGTCGTTTATACTGGACCATTCGATCATGCGCTGTTGGTCCAGTATAAACGACAAGTGCGGAACATTCTTCACTTGCTTCTGTATGGATTGCTTCAGTCCTAGCACCCATTGCGTTGTTTCGCTTATGACTGGGTCCCCTCCGCCAGTGTATATCTCACGTATGCATTCTGGAAGTAGTAGTAAATCGCGGTCACTATACTGTAGTTTCTGCAGCTGCAAAATGGTATCCCCTATTTTGCGGACCCCCTTTGGGACCGCCCGTTCCTTAATGGTATATTTGGCATTCTTCCCAATCTGGACAGCTTGTGCACCCGATTTCCATGGGGGTACATACCCTGGAATATATTCTATGGTCGGTCCTGCTTGTCTTTTGTTCGCTATTGTTTCTTCCTTTGTGGTGACTGATGTGCCTGCCCCTCCTTCTACTGTTGTGCTCCAACGGCTCGCCTTTGTTCTCCATTGTGAGCCTGCCAGATGAGTAGCACTTCTCTTCTGCCTTACTGTGCGTTCTGGAATCGATGCAATTTCTGGCTGTTCGTAGATGACATCGACCCTTGTCGTTGGTGCCTCTGACGTACTTATACTAGAAATCACTTGCGCCATCGGAATCTACTTAATCTTTCTACTTATCCTCTAAACTCTCCACTATACCTCTTCAAATGCTCAATGAGCCGAACAGTTAGCTGCACCTTGCTTTTGTAGCTTGCTGTCTCCTCCTCTGCGTTAATTGAATTAATTATAGATGATTATGACCAAATCCTTCTAGCTTTTTACCGAATTTCTCGTATATTTCCCAAATGCTGTGCATGCATAGGTTATTAAATGCATCATTACCTTCTTCCTCCATCATTCGTCGCGGCTTACCGATTGCATTTATTGTTCGATTTGACCCAATCGCACTTCTCCCAACATCGACAAGTCCCTACCTTGTCGTCGTTTGAACTCTGCCGCGAACTCGTCAATACCTTTTTCTGGTCGCAGACTCGCCCTTCTTACTCTTTCATTAGTGCCTTTCTAACTTCTATCAACATACTCCGTAACTGCATCAACCTTTTTTCTTTTTGCCGCACTATGCCGAGAGGGCTCTCGGCAGCTTGTAATGGTCATCGACCATCCCAATTCTAAATAACTGCGCATCTGGTAAGCCCTCATCAATGCTTCTTGGCTCTTCACCTGACTCAATTTGGGATAGGTGATCAGGCCTTGCATTCAATCGATCTCGTTTCACAATGATCTCAAAGTCAAATTCTTGGAACAACATCAACCATCGACAGATCTCCCCCCCCAAAATAGGCTTGTTCACTAAGTATTTTAATGCGGAATAATCAGTAAACATATTGAAATGGCCTCCAAGTAGGTAGTGGCATAATTTTTGTAGTCCATAGACCATTGCTAGACCTTCCCTTTCTTTCGTTGTATAATTTTTCTCCACGGTGGACAGCTTCCTACTTGCGAATGCGATTGGATGGTCAATCACTCCTTCTCCTGGCTGGGCCAATACCACTCCTAGTGCGACTGATGACGCATCGACATGAACATGGTATTCTTTTGTCCAATTGGGAAACATTGATATTGGCGCTGCGACCATTTTTGCTTTCAATATATCGAGACTCTTCTGGCACTCTTCATTCCACTCGAACTTAGCATCCTTTTTAACAGTTTTTCCATTGGCGCCGTGATCGCTGCATATCCTTTGATAAAATTTCTGTAATACCCGGTATGTCCCAATGTCACTCTTAGTTGCTTCACTGTCATCGGTGGTGGCAAATCGACGATGATTGCGATATTCGCAGGGTCAACCAACATCCCTTCCCTGCATACAATGTGTCCTAACAGAATCTTGAATGGAGCAAAAAAAATGCACTTCTTCAAGTTTAACGAAATTTGGTGTTTTCGACATCTCTCCAACATCAACCTTAGATTTGCAATATGGTCCTTAACCAGGCCATATACTGTCCAATCATCCATGTATACCACGAGGAATTTATGAATGAAGTCCTTGAATGAAGTGACAACTAATCTTGAAAAGATCGTTGGGGCATTTTTAAGACCGAACAACATTTCCTTGTATTGAAAACAGCCCCACTCTGTTACGAATGAATGCTGTCTTATGTCGATCCTCCTTCGCAATTTTTATTTGGTGGTATCCTGAGAATCCATCCGTGAAAGAATATATCTTCTGACCTCCGACGTCTTCTAGTACTTTGTCAGTGAACGGTGTTGGGAACGAATCATGGAGACATGCATCATTCTGTTTCCTTAAGTCGACACAAATCCTGATCTCGTCGGTCTTCTTATATTGGACAACCATCGGGCTGATTCACTCAGATTCTTCCACCAGTTCTATAATTTGTGCATCCAAGATTCCCTCTAGTTCATCTTTCACTCGCTCCTTATACCTAGGATTCAATTTGTAAGGTCGCTGCTTTATGAGCTTCGCATCAGACTTCAGCGGAATGTTCATTTCACCAAGGTCCCCAGAAATGCCTTTCATTTCCAAAAATTTCGTTGAGAACAAGTCTTGAAACTCTTGTAGTAGATTAGTCATCTTTGCAATGGTCGAGTCATCCCAGTAATCTTCGATACTTGCGAACTTGGGATTTTCCTCCGACCCAATGTTAACTTTCTTGATTCACAGTGGATGTTGGAATTTGTCGAAGGCCATGTATGGTTCTTTGACATCTCGGCTTCCTTCTGACTTTGGTATATAAGTAGCTCATGGATCATCCTCGTCATCAGGTTCTCCTGTTATGTTGTAGCATTCCATCATCATTTCTGGTATCGTAGTCGACTGTAATTC
The DNA here is from genome assembly GCA_027924585.1 of Larix kaempferi. NCBI lineage: Eukaryota > Viridiplantae > Streptophyta > Pinopsida > Pinales > Pinaceae > Larix > Larix kaempferi. The sequence continues at coordinate 4,241,783 of BSBM01000717.1, read as the reverse complement.
CATTGGTTTTTCTGTCAGAATTGCTTCGAGTACCTTCTCACGAATCTCCTAGAGAGCGCTATGGATGAAGTGGTTCTCATTTGAGAAGCTGAAATTTTTACTAAAGCTAATAGATAACTCTTCCCATGTAGTTGTTTTGCGTCGCAGTTCCGCTGCGATATACCAGCTTCGCAGCACCTCATCCAGTGTATGAATGAATGCGTGGAACCATTCCTGTTTTGGTCTCGTTCCCCATTTTATTTGACATTCTTCCAAATGGTCCCTTGGATATCCTCTTCCGTTGTATTTCCTTCCGCAGTACCCTTTAGTGTCGTCGAACCTGACTTCCATTAGTTGTCGACACAGTGGCTAGTTTGTTATCGTTGACTTGTGAGCTTCCCACCACTGTTCTGGTGTAGCCTTTAGTGCTTCCTCTAATGCTAACAATCTTTGTGGTTCTAATACTTTTTCTTTGAATTCGACGAGAAATATCGTCAAATTGGGCATTCCTTCGTATGTTGGCAGTTTGCATACTTCCGTTGCTACCCATCTCAACAACTGGGTGATTCGTGCGCACCTTCTGAACGATACTTCATGTAGTCGATTCTGCCAATTATCAAACGCTTCATCAAAATCTGACGATGCTAAACTAACACTACGCCACCCTAACTCCCCATCGGCGGTGGGATTGATGTAGTACTCTGAGATGTTATAGAAATTGTCCCATCCTTCTATAAATTCATCTCGCATTGGCTCGACATACGTTTTCCCTTCTGATGGATCGAGGGGTGCGACTTCCCTCATGTCACGATTCTCAAACGACATGGTCCTTTTCTTAAAGTTGATCACAGCTTGATTCTCCATTGCCTAGTCTATCCCTAGCAAGACCGGATAGGGGCTCGTGTTATCGACAATTTCTATAATGTTGAAGTCTGCATATGTCTTTATCCCCTCTATTTCAATTGGAAGATGGAACAATCGACCAATGGGAGTGACCTTGCTATGATTTTCCAGTCGAAGTTGTATGGGGGACCATGCCAACTATCGTTTCCCCATTGTATCCCATGTTTATTTTGTCAATATATTTACACCTAATCCCAAGTCTAGAATGATGGAATCGACATCAAATGCACCAATCTGTGCAAGCATCCTCATTTCTCTCCCTACCTTCTTCTGGTGTACCCGGTTTACTGTCCGATCCTACGGTGCATCCTCCTGTCGGTGTAATAGGATGGCTATTTCTGCTAGTGCATCCTGGTCTTTTTCTAATGCCAAACAACTTTCTAGGAAATCCCTCAAAGAGTTGAACTTTCCTGGTGGCCTCTACGGGTTCGTTGTACCAAATATCCCCAACATCCCATAGATGGGTTCTTTTTGGCCAATTGGGGGTAGCTTAGTCCTTCTCATTGTATCTCGTGCTTTTAAAAAGGTCTCCCTTTTTGCCTCTATGTCGAATCGAACTTGTTTCCTTGATGTAGGTTGAATGGTAGGCTGTGGCCTGTCTTCTCCTGTCGAAGCTCCCCCTAGTCACTACTCCGACATTCACAGGTCGACCTCTTATCTTCGTTGATATCTTTTGTACATTCGGTGGTGGATTTTGGTTTTGATTCGGGTTTGGTTGAGGTTGGGGTTGATTTTTAGTTTTCCATTTCGCAATCAACTGGGGACAATCCTCAACACTATGGTTCGCTACGCTGCAATACGTACACTGCGGAGGTGGGATCGGACAATCCCTTTGATAATGTCCAGGATTACCACAATTATAACATACGATTGGCCCTTGATCTCGTCCAAAATCTCCTCCACGACCAACGCCTCCACCTCAACCTCCATAGAATACTCCCCTGAAACCTCCTCGCAGCTGATCGTATGGCTGTTGGTTATATTGTGGTGGTCGATACTGCGGTTGACCATATTGCGATTGTGGTTGGTTGTACAATGGTTGTGGTTGACCATATTGTGGTTTTGGTTGATTGTACAACGACTGTGGTTGACTATAGTGTAGCTGTTGCTGATTGTACTGTTGTTGCTGTTGTATAGGGGGTTTCTCTTCTCCCTTCATAAAAAATGTATCTACGGTAATTTCTTAGAGTAAGTCATACACTCTGCAATCCTTCTCTTCATGCCCAATTGATCGACATAAAATGCAAAAAAGGTTGGCTGGATTTGACACCATCTTCTGTATGTACACGCATTCCTCTGGTCGATGTCCCCTCATCTAGAAAATTCGACACCATGGCATTCCTCCCTGATTGAGTGGGTTTGGCGCGTCTGAATGTAAGTATTTACGGAATTATGGGTATTGGTCCTTATGATGTCCTTCTAACTTACATCGACTGCACCATATTTCCTTGCGAACTTCTTTTCGTTTCTTAATGTCTTGCAACTGGATCGTCAGGTTTTCTAACTGTTCTTGGATGTGGTTCATCCCTATCCTAGTTTCGTCGACTGGTGAAGCTTCTAGCTTCATTGCAACTTCGAGTGCTTCCGCCTGGGTTGCGATCTTCCGCTGCATCAATGGCATACATATGTGTGGTACTAATCCTACGATGAACCATTCCTTTTGTTGCATATCACTCATTCCAAATCTCACTTTTTCCATCAGAGTGTTGTATCTTTGGTCAAATTCCCAGAATTATTCATCAGGGAATCGTTTAATCTCTTTCAGTTCTGTAATATATTGCGTCTCGGATTTTGGTTTCTGAAATTCATGTATCAATCCTACCCTAATCTGCAACAGTTTTTTCTGCGGACTCCCTGCAAGTACCTGTACACATTTCATAAACCAGTCCATTGCACGTCCCCTGAAGGTTGTCGCTAGTTGTCCTTTCTTGATATTGTTGTCTTGGACCTGTTTCACTGTCCATACCACTTGGCATAGAAACCGGTATTACTTAGGGTCCTCAGTCCCATTACCTTGAAAGATCGGCATTTTCACATCGTCACCTGCCATCGTTGGTATTTACAGACCCACTACTCTTATTGTTATTATGACATGTAGAACAACCCTGCGAAGAGCTAGAATTTTTCCCAATAAAATTAGGCACGGTACGCGGGGTTGTGGGTACATTGCAACTTCGGCTTTGTTTTTCCTTGGGCTCAGGGGTAGCTTGGTCGGTTAATTCGTCACTATGGGGTTGCTTTGTCCCACGTGGTCCTGCTTCGTAGTTCTCTGTTCCAGTCTCTCTAGGAGACTATCCCTCTATCTCAGTCCTCCTCTTCTTTTCCTGCTGGTACCATGCCCCACTTCGCAGGCGACCACCTCTTTCCTCTGCTTCCCACACACCATCGTCGTTGCTCATGTCCATCTATGTAACATCCCGAAAATACCAAAAAAAAATAAAAATTATAATAGCAATAATTATCAGAATTATTTAATTGCGGAACATATAAACTAAATCGAAATCATAATTAAGATAAATTAATGATGACACGTCATCATCCTCAAATAATATAGTTGTAATTTCTACTTCAGGTATAAACGGATGTTAATCCTCTTTAACGAAAGATCTTTTCAAACTTATGCATAAGAATACAATTTTACTCATTTGCTTAGGTTCTAAATGCAATTACATGTTGTACACTGCTTGTATCAATATGAAATTCTGAAAGAAGTGCTGACAGTTTTTGTTTGTGTGATGATGAAGGGGTCCTACGAGGCACCTTGGAGCTTACTTAGCTATGATTAGCTAAGGCTTTTGAATCTTATTCCATGTGCAGACCGCAGGTGAGAAAATATACAAGACGTCATAAAATAAGAGTACTTGTTTTCTTCAATTTATCGTCAAAGCATAAATCTAAATACTTCTTTGCGACACTAGTGACTGGAGGTATGGATACTTGTTTTTTTTTAAATCTAATGAAAAAGTTGTAGGAAACTTTGTAGAATTAGTATTGTATTGGAAACGTAGCTTTAGAGTGTACCTCGTCAATGCTTAATCTATATCTATGATGATACCAGGGTCTTTGCGTTGCATAGCTAAACAAATGGAAAAGATCATAATTATAGTACTTATACTATGAGTTATCAATATAAAACTTCATTCTAAGCCTATACAAAAAGATAGAAATGGAATAGATACATTTCTTATGGTTACTATGCATCTACATACTACAATGTAATTTAATTATTACAATTCATAAACTTAAACTTTGAAACTATATAAGACTTACACTACATATTACAATGTAGTACGATATGGTTTTTAAATTACATTCATATGCTAAATATAATGGGAACCTAACTATATGATCATATGCTAAACAATAATTATGAACCTATCTATATGTTGGCACTATCGGGATTTACCATTTGCCAAACTTTGAACATGGTGCAATATGGTATCATGAACATTATATCAAACATAATATTACAAAAGCTCTTGTCCTAAGTATGACTATCGTAAGCTTTGAATTCACCCAAGCCTCGTGAATGAAATGCTGAGTTGATGTCCCATAAATGTGTTATTTGATAGGTTGACAGGAAGACGATCATGTATTAATTGTCATAACCAAACTCCATAGTGGAAAGTTGGTTGTCAACCGACGTAGCTTGCCCATGAGAACTTTGATTGGTTTTAACACTTGAAAACCTGGCTGGCAAGGTTGTCACAACACTTCTCTTCCGAGTTGAACACAGTAATATCCTTTTGGTAGGCATTGTTGGCAATGTTGTGGTTGATGTAATTAATAGCTATCAAAGCAAGTTGCTCGGTCTTCAAGGTGACACCGTTGGCATCTCCATGCTCGTTGATCTTATCAATTATCTACCGTTGATGTTGCTACTCCAAACCTCGTTGTATGTAGTGTTTTGCAATCGCTCCAGTATTCATTGTTACGCTTAGGGTATGGCCGACAAGCTACCCAAAAAGTAGGGTTTGGTGAGGGTATCTCTCAGGTTTCGATCACGCGACCTGTGAGTGATAAACTTCTAAATAGTTACAGGCTTTAGCCTCCTGCACTTGAACCATGATAGCCAAATAGTGACAGGGTTTATCTTCCTCTAGAAATGTAATAGAATTTCGGACAGGGTTTGAATCTTCCATGGTTGAAAGGAAAGTCTACTGTGAAAAGCTTTAGGGTGGTAGTGGAACTTGCTTCATCATTTTGATAATGTAAAAGCTTGATTCTTCGAAATGCCAAAGTCATAGGTAATAATCGAAACTGTACGTAAAGTCATAATACTTGATTTGATTATGCAAAAACTTGTTTTTGATCTTTTGCAATGTATGTTGGCAGGCACTCACTCGAACAGAGGTTGAAGGTTGAAGAAAAAGAAACTGGAAAAGCTTTGGTTTTCCTAGTAAGCTTCGGTGGTACTTGCAAGACCTCGTAGGTGCCTTTGATGATGTTTCATGTATGTTGAGAGTTGGAAACCTTCAAAAGTTTCAAAGATGGACGAAATCAAAGTTTTAAGCTTGTTTTTTTTTTTGATGCAAAACTGTACAGTGGATAGCTTCTCAGTCTTTTACGTTGCCTTTTGGCTTTTTGATGCCTGGCTAAGTTGTCAATAGAGAACTTGTTTCTCGTTTTTGGTGTTGTTACAGTCCAGGGTAAAACCTTGTGTAGTTTAGTTGTTCCACGGCCTTGGCTTAATGTTTTAGAGAAGAAGGGGATGACTCTTTGGAAAGATGGGAACCTTGTAAGGCCGAACTGTAATTCTCTGTTTTGAATTTAAAAAGGAAACTAAGAATTGGGGTTTCTTTTATATTTAAACGATGGCTTGATTTCTTTGCAATGGACATTTACGTTTTAAGAAAATAAATGTTGAGAATACTGTGTAAGGATGTAAGCCTGTACCTTTGACTTCTAACTATCTTGTGTTAAACTTTTGTACCATAAAACTTATCCTGTGTATAAGTAATTTTTGATAGCATGAATGTTTTTGGATGTTGAGATGTATTCTTACTAGGGTTGTAAATTTTCAATAGCAATGGTAAAGAATCGTGCTTTCTGCAATGTTGTTTTCTTATCTTGAAGAAGTTTTCGAAACGCTAGCTAAGTTTTGGAAAATTTGCGTTTTAAGGCTCGCCATGAAAGGGTTTGAGCAGAACCAAGAAGAACTGTGTAAACAAATCTAGGGTTTGGTCTTGGAATTGTATGAAAGAAAAGTAGAACAGAGGTTTCCACATTTTTTTGATTTGAAAGATACTAAAACAAAAGAATACTGTAAACTTAGAAATTGATACGAATAAGAAGTAATTATTTAAGTTAGTTTAATATTATTCTGCAATGCCATTACATGTAAATACTATAAACTCTGCTTTCATAGGCTAGAATGCTTATAATAACTTTGAAAAAGGAATATATTTATTTTTACAGTTGTTAAAAGAAAAATCCAAAGAGAAGGAAAATACGATGTTTAAATACAGAGTTAGGGTTTGTAATGTATTAGTTTTTGAGACTATTACAATAAACAATTGATATATGAAATCAAATAGGAAACTCATGCAGAATTTAAGTAGGTATGATGTTCATAAAACTATAAGTTGATTAGTTCTTGCAACTGTGAAAAGAACCTTGGAAATACTATTACTTGCACAACATGATATGCATGATTTTATTTGCATTTGCTTGCTATCTTAGATGTAAGGAGATAAGAGGAAAATCTAGGACTATGTAAAAATTAGACTATGCTTTTCTTTCATGAAATAACAAAGGAAATGCTATATCACTGTCTATGCTTATACAGTAAATTCTTACTATGTTTAGATATAGGACAAAATTGTAAACAAAACACTTACTGTAATTATTTATCCAATCAAATGGCAATCCACCTATCTCTCATCTATTATTTAATTTGCTTCTCTATACTAGAGTATGACGCAAATAACAACACTTGGAAAAATATAGAGATGGTTTTCGAATCAATAATTCACAGACTTCATCATGCAGTTATGGAACATAAATCAGAAATAAAATAAATTCTTTTATAAAACAGAGTTTGATAAATCCTACTAGACAGAACATTGAACTGTAAACAATATAGGAATAGTAAAACTTGGTTAATATGTAGGGAAAAAAATAGCCCAAGGAGCCTGTTCCACCCAACCAATCATGAAGACAACCAAGTTACTTGCCTTAGGACCCTCGAGCCTGTTCATTGAACCACCAGGAGGAAGAAACTTAGAAGCTTAGGGCCTCAACTTGCAGTAATAATAGTTATCTAGTCTTAAAGACTTAGCAGTCAAAGGGACCTGCACCAACACCTATGGTTCTCCTTCTCAGAATAATTTGGAGACTTACAATGCACTCACATACCCTCCCTATTCAAATCTCTCAGTCATCACCTGATGCACATGAGGAATATTTCTGCAAAAAATATTTTTGTAAGAGCTACCTGCTCAATTCAAATTTGCCTTATGTAGGCTTCCTAGGCCTTTCAGTTGTTAACTGGTCATTAAATGAGCTGCCTTCTCACTCCCTCCACCTGTGGGATAATGCCACATTTGTAGGGGTAGTTGTCCCATAACCAACAACTAGTGGTGAAGTGCAATTGCTGCCATCTATCCCATGCCTTCTAACAGCTTCCATTCCTCCTAGTGGGTTAGTGAACACTCATTTAACAGTTCCCTTGGGTGTTTGTATCCTACTTTAATTTATTAAATAATAATAATTCAGTAATTACATTCATCCTTGACCAAACTTGGTCATAATTACAAAACTTTGTAATTAAAATTTAACCTAAAGTATTTTTCCAATAAAATAATAATTTCAGAAATTGGGTAGGTGACAATCTACCCCACATCATTATGCTAAACCCACATCAATGTGGTACCCACAGCCTCTGCGTACCGGAGCTTTACTTGTCAGAGTTCATCTTCAATATACCCTTTTCGCAGATGAGCGTTTTAATCCACAACTTTAGCGATAGTAAAAACGTTCCTTTGGGTCCTTTGAAAAACTTCCTTTCCATGTCGCTCTATGACTTGATTGTGTCGACGGCGAATTCAGTGATGTATCCATCCAGAATACTATATACCCAGAAGTTGACAACTCTTGATGCCTTATTTTCGACCCGTTTTAGCTGTTGGGTCAACTCGGGTGTCCAATGGTCAGGCTTGCCTCCTTGGAAAATTATCTTCTCGAAGGTTAGCTATGCCAACCACTCGTGCAACAGTATTGGGAACTCACAGAAGAATATCTCGTGGATGTCGGACTAAATGTACTTTTGTAACCAGTCGCTTGTTGTCTACCCAGGGTTCCGATTTTCTTCTTTTGCGAACTCTTGCGTTTTGTTATCAAACCAGTCTTGGATCTCCGGTTTCGTCGGATGCCAAAGCATGTCCTCTTTTTTATTCTCTAGGGTTCTCGCAACGGAGCCATTTGTTGACACAGTTCTGTCGACAGGGGTTCACTTCGCACTGCTGTCAACAAACATCGACTAGAATACCTTAAGCACCGACCCAGAAATGTTTTACCCTTTCTAGCAACACTCGTGGAGTGAGTGAGGTATCACCCGAGATGTTTAAGGGGGGCTACAGGTGTAACGGCCCCAGCTTGACCCTATTGCATGAATATTGTAAATGATGTAAATATTGTCATTTAGTCATGGTGAGGAGCTCAAGGCCAAGGCCCCGCCACTGATTTATCGTTTTATGTATCAGCAATTAGAATAGATGCATATGGTTCTTGTGCTAGCGGTGCACAATGCAAAATCGGACATCATGTAAATATGCAATTTTAATGAAAAACCCACAACTAGCTACGCAATGCAACAAAAGAGACGGGGGCATGATCTTTACAAGGAAGAGGGAGGGAAAATAACCGAACCCTTGAGCCAATGGTTTTAATCCATGTGTCAATGAGAAATCCCATGAACTCTCAACTACCCATTTTGGGCTATGGACCATTCATTTAATTCTCCCAAGAAATTGGTTAAGGCAGTTAATGCCTTGGAAATGAGGAAGTATGGCAGCCAATTTCGTGCATGGGCAAGCCATCAACCTGGAAATTCGTGTTTTGCTTGTTGGGCAAGAAAACACCCACGAAATGGTGCCCAAAGCCATTCTGAACAGTCAGTCTTCTCTCATTCACGCAGTGGGAGCTAGCTGGGCCTTTCCCTACACGATTTTCACCCAAATCCTGCATTTTTCCATGCCTGGGAGTTCGTTTTTGCATATGCAATAGCCTGGGAGAGAAGGGCCATGTTTTGGGGACTGTATGGAGGTCATTTTTGCCCCTGAATGCCCAGGGACGTTTTTCTAAAAACGGATTTGGCTTCCTGGGTTGTTCACCAACTTCCCATTTCGTTTTTGTGGGTTCCCACGTTTTTCTGAGTTAGTTGAAACCCCATCTCATGCATCCCATTGTGTAAAAACGTTTTCCTCATGCTCAACAAGTGTGGTTGTTGTTAAGTGCATCTCGTTTTTGGTTTGAACCTGTGAGCAGGAGCTTCAAGAGTGGAAGAGGACAGATTTGGCTTGATGAGCCCAATGAAGTATCCATAGCTCCTTGGTTGAGCCACTAGCCTAGTAATTCACCTCTGCCCATCTCTTAGCAGCCTGAGAAACCCAACCGTCTTGGTGTATGCTTGGCTATGTGTGAGTCTGCTGTTCCCTGGTTCCTTGTAGAGATCATGCCCAGCTCGGGGGTGGCAGTGGTGCCGAGAGATTGAGGAGCACACTGGCCTACGGTTGGGTGGAACGTTGCAGTTGCATAGCCAGTTGCGTGGGACTACTTTCGTATAAGATAAGTATTCTCCTGTATATTCTTGCAAAGATTTAATTGATGGATATCTGAATGTAGGGTGATGGTGTAAATGAAATTACTTCTGCTGTGTTTTTACGAGTTTATGCAATTCCATATGATCTTTTATAAATCTGCAAAGGTTTGTAATTGGCTGTTACAGAGTCTTGAATGTATGATAGATATCAACAGCATTTACTTAACTTCCGTTGTGTTTCCATTGTAATGAACATATACTTATATATATATATATGTTCATTTTCATTTGAATGTTTGTTTAATATGTATGGGGATGGATGCCCGATTTAACCTCACGATCCTCTCCATCTGGCTAATGGAATGGGAGGGGACGTGACAACAGGAACCAAGTTTCCGTAGTTTGGAGAGGACATGCGTCTACTATCACTCATTCGCAGCACAAACCAGAGATCTATATTCACATTATATTAATGATTCAAACATGTAATTCGTATCAACGACATATAATCACCATTCGCATTATCTAACATTATAGATTATTCGACAAGGCAACAAAACCTCAGATACATCGCATTATTAAGACAAAAAACTCAGAATAGATAGCACCATTCAACACATTCATCATTCATGGCGACATAAGCAAAAACACAGAATACATAACCGAACATCCTCATGCATTAACTCATCTCGCAAACTGTGCAGTAAACTTTACTGAAAATAGTCCCAGTTACATATCCACGATACTGAGCAAAACTATCGAAGGTAGACAAACACTTTAGATAGAGACGCAGATCAAAAGACAGATTTTTCACAAAACTTCTATGATTCTTCGATGCCCTTAGGTTTACAATCATTGATCTATTTATAAACTCCTATGGTCATTACAAAATGGTCTTAACAACCCATTACTAACTAATTGGACCAAAGCTTGCGCTTCCGTCGACTTCTTATCCTTCGCGAATGGTCTTTTCCTCCACGAATGCTCCCTTTGTCGTTGTCGGCTTCCGCACTTTATGCACTTTAACCCCTGTCGGATTTTGCACTTCATGCTCTCTAACCCCTTGCCAACAGGTCCCCATTGCTCTCATATGCCCCGAGTTTTGTGTGAACAAGACAATTTATGTGCATATTACTCGGGCATGATCTCATCCCCTGTGAGACGCCACATTCAAGGTATGGAGACTCGTAGTCACGACAATCTGGTTAGCCCAGCTCCAAAAAAGCTATTTGTGGAAATGGGGAGGTTGGTGGAAAACTTGGAATCAACCCGAACCAAGGAAACGAGATATAAGCGAACTCTAAATTTGCTCTGGTACACCAAGACGATGCTCAGTCAAGCCCTCACAGACTACATGGAGGGAAATCTGATGGATAATTCTCATGGTATCAACCTAGCGAACCACATGGAAAATATTGAGGGATGGCTCTACTACATGGCCAAAGCCCGAATGGACTTAGACGCTAAGCTCAACGCCCTTTCTAGGGAGCTCACAAAGAATGTTTTCAATTGACCCAGGGAGCCTTCAGAGGACTCTCAACTCATCTTTCAACATCCTCCTCCTCCTCCTAGCAACTTCTCTAGAATGGAAGTTGATGATTAGAAGAAGAAATAGTGTGCCCCTCCCATGATAATCATTGCAACAGCGTGCTCCTCCCATGATAATCATTCCTGATGATGACTAATCATTCCCAAACCCGACTCAATTTGCAGGTTTTTGGTTCCAGCTCTTTTTCAATGGTTAATAGATTATTTTTGCCTAAGTTAGCAATACTTTTTTGCTATAAATCCCGGCCTGTGGGAGTTAATGAACGCTCGGTACTTTCAGTTTTATTTTCAGTTAGTTGATAGATAGACAGTTTGGTTTTTAGCCATGCCCTAAGACTGAGCGATTGTGCCTTGATTCAAGACCCACCTCTTTTTTCTGTACTTCTTGTTTATACTCTAATAGAATCAAACTTATAAAATACATATTATCATTAAGTGGGTCTTTTTTTTTAAATGTGAAAGGCTAATAGTAAGGTATTTTTATTTACAATCGGTAATAGGTGCACTATCAGACAGGCATAGAGGGTCATTGAGGAAGGTCACGAAGCTAGGCATTTCCTTTCGAATAAACGAATGGAGTGTTGAATGGTTCATGTTTCATTTATAGACTTTAAGGCACCTTGGATACATGATCCAAATATGCAAACTGAATGAAGATAAGCCGTCCTTAATTAATGAGCTTACCTTTCATGGGCTTAACTAGGGATATTTAGTCACTCTTATGGGCATAAATGTGATGATAACACATGCAATGGATGGATGTGAGATGAGGCTTACGATGCGCATACTTGTGGGTATGCAAGCTCCAAGCACACTTGCAAATGCACAACCTATGGATAGAAGTCGTCAAAGGAAGGAAAGTGGACCTAGGCACATGGGTCCACTTTAGAAGCAAGGGGCTTGCAAGAGCTTAGCAAGGCTCATATATATAATGGGTGACTCAAAGTGGATAAGGATTCCAATCTTGGCAAGTGATTAAGGCACGAGTTCAAAGTGAGCTCTATGATTGTGCTAAGTCATGGGGTTTGTAGAGTAGGGCGAATTGGGAGTGACTATGTGAAAAAGGAAGAAGTGAATAGGACTCTGCAGGAGTTAGGCCTATGGTAGCTACAAGGATTGGATTGGGAATTTTGGGCAAGAGTTTCCTATTGTAATTGTAGTATGTAAAAAGAGATATTAGGAATTGGCCTAGCTCCTTTATTGTACATTGTAACATTCTTCATCTAATAAAGTTGAAGGCACCTACATTGGGTGCCAGTTACACATACGCCTTATGTTCTCTTTAATTTTTTTTTTCCAAAAGAAAAAAAGTTATTTGTTATTCATAGGTTGAATCAAAAGAACTACAATAATTCACGTCCCAAGGACTGTATATAATTTTTCACCATGTTGTCATCTATCTATTTGTCATACTAGTAAACTTCTGTCTCGATATCACATCTCATTGTATAGTTCTCTTTGTCTTCTTACCAAATTACATATATACAGTAACATATTTTAAATATGACTCCGATATAGAATATAGTAACAACAAAAAAACATAATATAATGAGTAGATGTGAAATCTCTGATTAACCATAGTTTCATGGCCTATATATTCTTTTAGAAGTGCCCAGCCATCGGATAACTCCAGGGCCTGCTTTGACAAATGGTCCACCTTCATGTTATAGAGCTTGGATATGTGAGTAAAATTAAGACCATCAAAATAAGATATTAATGCTTGAACCTGAAGCTTCTAGTGCGCTAAAAGAGGAGTCTATAATTTGTGTTTGCCCGAGATCCACTCAATGATATCTAGTGAATCACCAAGGATCTGAATGTTGTTAATCCTTTGCATGTTTTCCAATTACAGAACCCCCCAAAGGGATAACAATTCTGCATGGGAGTTAGTACCTACACTGCATCCAATATCCAGTTCAAAATAATTCCCAGGTTCAAGATAGATAATACAACTCGCTCCACAAACGCCCAACTGTGCAGCGCCATCAAACATGCCAACCGGTCATGAAGAGTCAATGTCCAGAAGTATGTATGTAATCCTCTTTGGCCCAACTTATACTTATGTTCTCTTTAATTGGATGAATGTTGTTATGTTTTGTGCGATGCAATTAGCTAAGTATAAGTATTGCCAGGATGTTTTAAGGCCATGATTGAACATGTGTTTGATGTTGAATTAATTATTTAAATAAAAATTAAAGTTTCATATCTAAGATATTGTACTCTAAGGCGAAGTTATATACGGATCTTAAGCGAAGAGACATAATCTCGTTGCAATAACACAGGTTGGTCACACCTCTATGGTCAAGATAAAACAATGTCTCACCACCATATATGATGAAAATAAAATTTTAGGCAAAACTCATAAGTCTATGACACCGATCCTCTTGAGTGTGAGGTGAAACAAAATGACTTCTATTAAATTATTAGGAATTTACCTAAATAAAATTCAATCTCAAAATCATTTGGTAAAGGTGGAAAACTACGTTGACATGTGTTAGCCCAATATCAGTATTAATTAGGTTTTATTTTGCACTTACTCGAATGTTAAATGCCTAAGTTTACTTCTAATCTTCAAAATGCACTAGTTTTAATGAAATAAAATTTAATTTACTTTGATCAAAATTACGGGAAAGATTTTTTATTTATTATTATTTTCCAAATAAGGTAACAAACTTTGTTGTTATTGATTATTCCTATATTTTGATAAGTTATAAGATATGAAAAATGTAATTGAAGATTTATATTTGTACGGGACATATGCTTTTATAATAGAGTTTTAAGAATATTGGTTTTTTAGATAGATATAAAGGCTATTACATGTGCACCTGAGTGGGTCGAGTGGTTAAGAATATGTGTTATTTATGAGGAGATTATAGGTTCAATTTTGGTAGGGGTAGGGTTGGCAACTCCTTGATGTGAAGTCTCGGCCTAGGCTGACCTATGAGTTATTGGTATATGTGGCTTGTGGGTTGTTGCATATACTCTCGAGAGGTGGCGCAAGGGCGGTATTGACAAGGGGACTTCTTGTTGAAATACGACACACAACAACACACAAATTCTCACGAAGACTGGTCATGAACTGAATGCCAGAAGTTTTCCTCTTCTATTAAACTAAATCAGATTACAATGATAAATACAAAGTAAAACTATGAAACTAGCCGTCCTTAGCTTGTTACAATATACATAATGGAAATCTTTCTTTCAGTGTGTTCTCGGCTGTGTGCGATGTTTCTCCCTCTCACGGTCTCTGTTGAATGAAGGAACATGCTGAGAAATGGATGAATGATCCCTTCCTCTGTGCCTTCGCACTGCTCTTCTTCAGGCTCACTCTGTTCCCCGAGATGTTCTTCCTTTGTCCGCCGAATTCTCCCTGATCCTGCAGACCTACAGTTGTCAGCGCTCTCTGGTCGTGCTGCACAACCCCTGCCTGTGGTGACATCTGTAATGATCCGAACCACCTTCATAACTACCTTTAACTTTCTCAGGAACCCCGAACGACTGCTAAGTACTTCACCTTGGCTTCTATGCTTCTCTGACTTCGTGACAGTTGTCGGCTCCATCTCCTGTCTCGACTATATTCCACTTTGTCATCCCTCAACCTAAACTGTCGGCTTTACTTAGACTCCGCGACTTCCAGTCTACCCTGTCCTCCACGCTTGGCCACCGCCACTTCCGTCGGTGTCTTCGTTCGACCACATGTCGACCTTCGACGCCTTCGTTGCTTTCTGTCGTTGTCGATATTCAACTTGTCGACTCCCTACCTATTACTCCTATCAACCTCATATCGAAATCTTATGCTTGACTACCTAGCCTCGACTTCCAATTTGCTTCGCACCAGTGGTCGTCAACACTCCCCCTAGTCAACTTCCTTCTATTGATCAACTTCGACTATTTTTCCTAGATCCCGATGCTCCTGCATTAGACTCCCCAGGTGAAAAAGAACTCGACTGCTCCATCAGTATCCTGAATTACTCTTCTGAAATCCATGTTGCCTCCTTCAACTCATCATTGCTCCATCGGACCAAATATTCTTTCTTTCGCGAACTTTACGTGCGTACGACTTCGCGTTCCTCCAACACTTTGACGATTTCCTCCTTTTCGTGTGGAGTTGGAATCTACACTGTCCAGTCAATGTTCGACACTCCTCCGCTATTGCTAGCTGAAACTTCCTCATACTTGTACAAATATGAGACATTGAACGTAGGTTAAATGCTCAAGTCTTTCGGTATCTCCAACACATAAGCGTTGTCTAAAACATTCTTCAGGATCTTACATGGTCCAATCTTCTTCAGCTTTAGCATATTATACGTTCCTGTCAGAAATCTCTCCTTCCGCAAGTGTTCATAGACTAAGTCTGCTTTGCTGAATGACTGTAGCCTCTTCTTCCTGTCGGCTCTCAACTTGTATGCTGCATTTCTCTTTTCAATGTGCTTGCGCACATCTTCATGCACTTCCTTCATATGCTCTGTAAATGACTCTCCATCTACATTCTTCCTTATTTCTATCGGTATCTCAACCAAATCCACCACTCCATGTGGGCTTTGTCCTCGAAGAATATGGAATGGGCTCATACCTATCGACCAATTCACAGAATTGTTATACGCGAATTCTGCTTGTGCCAACACATTCTCCCATTGATTGGGTATGTCGACTGTCAAACATCTCAGAAGGTTTCCCAAACTTCTATTTACCACCTTGGTATGTCCATCTATCCGCAGATGATATACTGAGCTAAACTGCAACTTTATGTCCAGTTTCTTCCATAAGGTTCTCCAGAAGTGTCCCATAAACTTGGTATATCTTTCCGACGTGATACTCTTCGACAACCCATGCAATCTGACTATCTCCTTGAAGAATAGTACAACAATTTTTGTGGCGTCACTTGTCTTCCGATATGGAATAAAGTGTGCCATCTTGGAAAATATTTCAACTACAACAAAGATTGAGTTATTACCTTGTTGCGTCTTCGGCAATCCTAGCACAAGACCCATGATTAGGTGCTCCCATGGGGTATTCGGCACTAGTAATGATGCATACAACCCCGTATTTTGACTTCTTCCCTTTTCGCACTGGCAAACTCGACACTGTCGTACCCACTTTGCAACATCTATCGTCATTACTTCCCAATAATACTTTTCTTCAACCAACGCCTTGGTCTTGTAGATACCAAAATGACCTGCTAATCCGCCACTGTGCAGTTCTTGGATTAGGTTATCTCTTACGGATCCTCTAGGAATACACAATTGTTGACCCTTGAATAGGTATCCCTCTTGGATAAAATAATCCAAGTATGGAGTTGTTTGAAGGACAATCTACCAAGAGTGGACTCGAGGCCTGATCTCCCTAGCTTAAAGTAAGTCTAGAACAAATAAGACAAAACATAGAATACTTCCCTAGATCTGATTAGAGATCGAGTAGATAGATGCTTTACCTTTTAGATCAATGATCCTTTCTCCTTGATGTTTGCTCCAAGCTTGATGGTCTTCAGATCTTAGCTGCAAAACTTGTCAAGACAACACAGAAACAAAACAAGTAGTAAAATGCACCTAAACAATAATAGATCTATGTAAGCAGTTAAGTAAGCAAACTACACAAAACATCATCAATGCAATGAGATTTGGTGGAAAGCATTTATATTACTGTGTAAAAAGGGAAAGTACATAGAAGGAAGTGATTACAACCAATGACTTAACGTAGCAATCCTTCTCTAACCAAGCCAATGCCAAAGCCTCCAAAGGGATGATGGATCTCTCAAGGGATGAGTAGAGATCTCTCCTAAGCTAATTTCACCAGGATGTAGATACTATGGGCTTCCTCCTTTTGGAATGGGAGTGAGCTTCACTTATATAGGACTAAGTGGATAGGGTAGGTTGAGATATGGTAGGAGAGAGTTAGGGGATCTCACCCAAGGGCTAGGGAACCAAATGCCATCTCCCCTAAAGGCTAGGGATAGGCCTCCACATCACTCAGCTTCGAGAATGGGCTCGAAGATGCTCTTTTATCCAACTAACTAACATCATCACAGGATGCAATAGGACAACCTGCGACGTCGCATGTTGTACAAGGGTGAACTACGACGACCTTGAAAAGTAGGTCAGTTAATCCCTCCAGTCATGGGAAACTTCATGGATGTATACATTAAGTCTCATGATGGTAAGATTTAGATGTAACAGAATTCCCCCCAAAGCATGAAGCTGTTTCAATTTGGATAGGTGAAATGCTTTGACAAAAGGAATGGCAATGGCTCGTCGGACGAAGGACACTACTGCAATACAACTGACTATGAGTACATAGTCTCATATGACTCACAACATGGCTGCCGACCAATACAATGCAAATACATGGTAGTAATGACCGACTGAACACAATCATGGCTACTAGACACAAGCGTAGATCCATGATGAGATGATAATACAGCCACAACCAATACAAAAGTGGATCTGTGTAATATGACTCAAAACAATCTCCATCGCAACCTTGGTAAAACATAACTCCCCATGGTCTTCAAGCCGAACCCGCAATGATACAAATATATCCATGTGATTACAAATGTCTTGACATCAAACATGGTAGAAACCACTTGATTACTAGTCATTGATGTATACCATTAACAAGCGCGAGGGAAATCACCATTAATGTCAATGATTCCCAAGGTATCACAGTACATATCGTCAAGCGTGAATAAATGAGTTGAACTCGAACACTTAACGAAATATTTCAATCAAGAGTCAATGATGTAAACTCATGTCGAAAGCGAGGTAACCTGTCATTGAGGCATGCAGGCCCAAGGTACTCGATTGGTTTCAAGATTCAATCCTTGGATGATTTGTTGAAGTCGACAAGGATGAATCCGTCGAAGGAGGGCCATGATGAATCCCCCATCATTGACATGAAACACGATGATATATGTTTGGAGTAGATCGGATGGGATAGTAACATACAGGACTGAATCAGAGTAGACCGACATGGTGGAAGGTGTACTGACTACAGATAATGAGCGGTGAAAGTATTTTTGAACATGGGCATGGCATGACTTGGCAGTATTGACATGACGAGTATGACACCAAATCCTAATGCAACTGATGGTGGAAGTATTCTTTGGATGACCCAAAGGAGTAACGAGACTTAGGAATTAGGAAAAACTTGAGGAGAAACGGATGATCCAAGTGTAGTATGAAAATTCAAATGAGTGCCATGTTCAAGAACGACTAGGTACTACCACAAGTAAAGAGTGTAACATAAAAGATTTCCTTTTTCCCCATCATGAATGATGAGTGCCTCATGTGTTTTTTACGAGCTTGATGAGGGTAACCAGATGCTAGGTATAGCTCATCTCATAGATGAGTCCAATCCCAAATTTTTTTCGAACCTGGGAGAGGAGGGATTCGTCCCATGACGAGCCCTTCAATGTTAGATTTTAACGAGCCCATAAAAGGAAACTCGATCGTCATTTCATGTTTAGAGAGTCCGAAAAGAACTAAAGAAGACTCCAATGGTCCTTTTTCGTAAAGTTAGCCTCATCTCCCGAAAAATGGTAAAACAATGTGGGAGAGGACTCTTCCAGTCATGATTGGCTGGAGTATACCATTTTCGTAAATAGTTCCCCCTGGTCCGAAAAAGGGGTAAACTATCACTAGGGAGACAACCATTCAAATATTTTAACAAGCGTGAACACGACAAGTTCGCTTGGTGATCTTTTCGTATTTCGAGATCCTGAAAAAGAGCTTAAAGATAGACTCCGGGGGGGTTCCTTTTCCGTAGGAGTTTAACGAGCTCGGAAAAGTGATAAATCGTAACTCGGTGACTTATTCTCATGGTTTTAAGAGCACAAGAAAGAACAAAGAGTAAGCTCGTTATCATTAAATAATTGAAATCTAACGGATGAAAAATAACAAAAAATCTATTCAACGGGTTGTTCATACCTGAGATGATCGCTGCAATGCGAAAACAACGCAAATGAAACACTTAACGTCTCCTGCATGCTTGAAAACTAGGTCAAATAGTCAACCGGGCTTTCAAATGCTGTAAAATGATCCAAACTATAGCAAATAACCCATGAAGCATCTAAAATTGAAAAAGAATATTCCATTTTTGTTTATAAAATATAAAAAATGACCAAATATAGTTACCATTGTTATTTGTCAAATTGGGGAGAAGAAAGTTCCATTTGGAGTAGAATTTCATTCGTCGATTGCCGAAGCTACGAGTGACCATTTCACGAACCATTTGGATCAGGTAAACCTAAATCTCAACCAATAACTTTCTAGTGGTTTAGAATTTCAAATTTTGTTCATTTTTTAGGTTTTTGGGGTTGATTTGTGAGGGGTTTGTGCACCCTTGAGTCGTCATAGGCCTCCCTTACGGGAACTGTGACAAACCCGGGTTGTTGCAAAACCCGCATGGGTGTCTTGCGATGATGTCGCCCTATCTGCAAAGACGTTGTGCGACGGCGGAAACGTCCATGTTCAACTCAAAACCTAGCCCAAAAGAAAAAGTTTTAATGGCTTAAGTGAGTTGTAATGGTGTTTAAATGCTCCCTTTGACAGGTTTGTGGCTGCCAACATGGTTCTAGAATGGCATGAGCGTGAACATGAGGTGGAAGATGTGCAAGCAAAAAATGATCCAGTGTGTGTGGAGGCATTGAGGAATTGTGGGCTACTGAAGTTCTTCCAAGTCCAGGGCATGAGGGCCCAAGTCCCACTACTAGAGCATATGCTTCGGAGTTGGGATGCATCGCAGCAGTACTTCAGGATCGGGGAGCATATATTGTCTATAGATGTTGATGACATCTATTTCTTGACAGGATTATCCCAGAGAGGGGATAATGTATCACTCACTAGATCACGAGGGAGTGACCGGACGGTAGATGACTTGATTTCCCAACACTGTACTCCACATGTCCATGCCTCTAGTGGGAAGATTCCCATTAAAGAGGTGCGAGATCGTCCATTGCGTGCTATACTCTTCACCACAGTGAGGATAACAGGGAGCCAAGCATCTCACTTAGCTATGAAGTCCCAAATGTTGTATGCGGAGGACTGTATGTTTCCAAAGGTGTTCAACTGGTGTGAGGGACTCCTCACCAACCTTCGAGCTCAACTAATCAAGTTTCGGTGCGATGAGCTCAAGCAGTTTGATTATGGATTGGTAGTGATCTCATTCTTGTTGGAGCAGGTTCCCTTCTTGCGCCTGTAGGTGACTTTGGATGATAGGGATCCCAAGGATCCACACATGGCTCGATGGATGGAGGTGATGGAACGCCATGGTGGTGGGGGTCCGATCATCAGGTACGGTTCTGGATTCTTCACCTGGATGGAAGGCCAGCTACTCATGATTAAGGACTACCCATACAGTGGTACAGATTTCAGGGAGGATCCAAACCTCGTGTTGCCCGAGGGAGCAGAGTGGGGAGACATTGGTAAGAACAATGACCCTTGTACTTTTTATTTTGTGTATTTATAATTTTTTTGGATAGTGCTGATGGGTTAATAACATGTGTGTGCAGATGTGGGTCCTTCATGACTGTTGGGAGTTTCGCTTCTCGCGAGGATAGGAGAGGCACCACCAGTAGCCCCGGCCATGCATGATGCCATCGTGGAGATGGAGGACCTGTATGAGAACCTTACTAGGTTGACATTGAGTGTTCTAGACGCAGCAGTGCATGAGTTACCGAGGCCCATGCAGAGGTACACAGTTGGTGTGACCTTGTGCTTCAGTGAGCTGCTCTGCAAGGTAACAAGAGCGGTAGACTGCTTCCACGGTCAGCAGGAGAGAGCTGTGAGACCTAGGGGTGCACGGGCCATGCATTAGGCCTTATGTTATTATGCATGTACTGAGGGCTATGTGAGCCTCAGATTTTGTACTACTGAAATCTATTGGGATTCAGATTTTGTATAGCCTCACTGAAAGCCGTCATGCTTCAGATTTTTGTATCAACACTACGTTATCTTGATTATATATATATACAAACATTTTGGCGGCTTTATACATTTGTGTTTGATATGAGATCTTGTTTATGTGTTTGCTTATATGATGAATTATTTACATGTTATGTCTACTTTTACAGTTCATGAATATGCTCATGTGTGTGCAATGTACCAATCTAAAATGAAGTTGGCCATGGAGTCGGCAACTGTGTTCACATCTCATGGAATGTGCAGGTACTAAATGGATTCGAAGGATCTTTCCAGAAGACGAACTCGTCTATAGAGACGGAGTAGGGTAGGATCGTGAATGGTGTAAACCCGGTTAAGATGAGAGACCACCAGTTGAGAATCCAAATGGATGACAACGTGGTCCATATTCAAAGAAATAGCATCGGTTAGGGTTCCAATGACTGCCTGATATTCCGCAACATTGTTGGTCGCGAAACCTAGACAAATTCATCCTAAGTTGATAAGCTCGCTGGTAGGTGAATAGAGCACCTAGGCTGCTGAGGCAAGGTTGCGGGTATACCGGCTGGCACCGTCCGCGAATCCGTAGCAAGATGCCATCTGCACACGTAGACAAAACATGGTACAAGTAACAAAAAAAGACCTAAGCACGCAAAAAAAATCAAAGCGTCACTCCACACAAAACACATGCCAGGTACAATATATACAAAGTACTTATGCATGAAAGACTCAGGAATAGTACCTCTTTAGGTAAAGCCCATTGCAGGGTTCACCTAAAGATATCTCGTCGTAGTCTTCAACCTCGTAGGCTCCCTTCTCTAAGATGCGTTTCACTATGTAGGGTCCATGCCACATGGACTCAAACTTTCCTGCCCCCAGCTTATCATGGATGCGAGGTTCTACTGACTTGTCGTACTGCGCTTTCATGCGTTTCTTATGAGCTTCATTAGCAAGAGCGGCATTGCGGCGAGTCTCGTCGAGTTTAGCTAAGTAGAGGAAGCATTATTCCTCAGTAGTAGTGTTAGGGAGAAGTTCAATTGTGAGTTTGAGGGATGGAATCTCGCACTCAATCGGTAGGACAACCTCCAATCCATAAACTAATTGGAAGGGGGTAAATCCAGTGGCGGTCTTAAAGGAAGTTCGACAAGCCCATAGTGCAGAGAAGAGCATATTATGCCAGTTAGACTTGTGCATACCCACCATGTGTTGGATCATGGTTTTCAAGACCTTGTTAATGGCCTCTACTTGTCCATTGGACTGAGGGTAGTACGGTGTTGAGTTTTCATGGAGAAAACCCTAGTGCTCAATTCGTCAACCATGTGGTTCATAAAATGAGACCCATGGTCAGTAACTATAGCTTGAGGAAATCCGAACCGTGCTATAACATGATTAAACATGAAGAGTGCGGCGGTTTTGCTGTCGTCCGTGTATGTAGGCATAGCCTCGACCCACTTTGTGAAGTAATCCATAGCTACTATGACGTAACCATGCCCCCCTGACAAGGTAGGATTACAGTGCATGAAGTCGACTCCCCATTTAGAGAAGGGGCCAATGGTAATAACCGGGTGTAACGGGGCGAGGTGGGAATGCTTCTTAGTTAGGAAGTGCTAGCATGGAGGACATTTTTTGATGGACCCAATACAATCTTTAAAGATAGATGGCCAAAAATATCTTGCATGAAGTATCGTCTGGGCTGTAGCCATCCCAGAGAGATGACCGCCACACGCCCCAGTGTGACATTCATTTAGAACGTGTTAAACCTCTTGATGAGTGAGACAACGTCGAAGAATAGAATCGATACCATGACGGTACAAAGTATCACTGATGATTAGATAATACTTTGCATGGTGGCGTATTCGATGACGGTCGTCCCGCGAGAGTTGGGGGCTGACACGTTGGGTCTAAAGATATAAAGTAATATGTCCATACTGAGGATCAGACGTGCTGATGAGGAACAATGATTCGTTTGGAAGAGAATCATTGGGCTCAAAATCGACATCAGCCCGGGGAAGATAACAGATCAGCTCAACAAACACCAAAGACTTTTTAGACTTAGCCTTTTCAAAAAGGAGATCGAATTCCTGCAGTATCACGATCCAGCATGAATACTTTCCCCCTAGCACCTGACGTGTCAAAACGTGGTACATGGGGTTCAAATCGGCGATGATGGTGGTGGTGTGAAGCAAGATGTAATGTCAGAACTTTTGGACGACAATGACTGTCGCGAGAGTGAGTTTCTCGATATGTGAATAATGAGTTTCAGTGTCAATGAGACCCTTACTTGAGTAGTATATCACATGTTTGTTGGCTATAAATGTCCCAGAGGTTTTCTATAAGACCCAGGTTCTTCATGATTTCCCTTTGACCAACAAAACCCCTTCGCATCGGCCCTTTCGGCAATAACCTGCGAGCAGGATGAGGTCTCACCCGAGGTGTATCTATGGGGTGTTGCAGAATCAGGTTTCCACAGTAAGTGATAAGTTGCTTGGACGGACATACTACGCGGCACCATAGGGTGTATGTGCTATGAGGTGAGATTGCGCAGTGATGGGCAACGCTGCGGTCTGCACCACTATGTTCTTCTGCCACAGGGCTTCTACTGAAGCTGCAAACAATGCAGCCTTACTCTCTACTTGGGTTATCTTGAAAACACTTAAGGCACTAAAACGAATATCACTCATCCACTCGTTCAGGCACTTAAATGACTAACCTTCTAACATTCATTCATTAATTCGGAGTGCTATGATCTCGAACATCTATGACTAAATGATCCATTTGTTAAGCATTATTTTACTGTATATAAGGAAGTGTTTAACTAAATGACTGATTCACTGTCTTCAAACACAACAATAAATGTTCAACATTCATTTGTTCATACAGAACTTAACATATCATCCCCATACTTCTTCTGAAGGCAAATGCATATCAAAGTTCTCTCATAACAACATGCAAGGAAACATCTAGACATTCATTTACAGAAAGCACAAATAATCATCCATTCATAAAACACAATCACGCAACACGAGATTTAATGTGGTTCACTCCCCCGAGTGGGAAGCTACGTCCACAAGAACGGTTGATGATATATATATTTAAAAGGGATGGGGACAACCGTTCTTAGGCTGCGCACTCAGCTGTAGACCTTCCTTCCTCTCGGATAGGTCTTTGCGCACACAGCTGCAGAGCCTTTACAATCTTCTCGACTCAAGATATTTTACAATACAGTAATCCAAAATTGTAACCGCAAAAGTAACAACATGGTAACCCCTTAGTCACCCCATCCCATACAAAATTGTCTTCTTTTATAGATCATGCTCGAAGGTCATGTCTTTACAATGCTGAAGACCTAAACCCAAAAACCCTTGGGTTTTACAAAACTGTGCCAGTTTCCCTAAACCGGCTTGCTGGCATCTAGTAGCGGCTACTTCACCGTGGCGGTTCTCCATGTCTTCATTCTGTCGCTATCGGCCTCCCTATCGCACGCGTGCCAACAGGTTGCTTTCTCCGAACTGTTCATCTCTAACGGTTTTGACCACCAGGCGTGCCAAGCTATCGCTTTCCCTGATCTGTCCTTTCCTTAACAAATTCGTGCATTGGCCGCCTTCCGGATTTGCTCGTGCCCACCGCTCGACACTCTTGGAGCATCTTTCCAAAATTAGACCACTATTGGTCCATCCGATACCTACACCTGATCCTTGTCCAACACTCTGCCTTGCTGGCTCCACGTGTCCTGACTGCTTCCTCGCAGCGCTGGTCTTCACGGTGTTTCCAAAATTAGAATGCTGCGCACATCTTCGCAACACCCTCAACCCTTAGGCAAAATTACCTCTTTTTTCTGAGCTGCGTCCAGCTCAGCTTTTCCTTCTTATCAAAACTGTTGCCAAAATTTTGTCCCAACTTGGTCCCAAAATTCCCCTAGCACTTACATGTGGCTCGTCCCCGAGCCACTTGCTGCTTCAGTCGTCTCACTCTGCTCCGCAACCGATGGAACTAACTTGGCCGCGAACTTGTTATATGTGCCGACCAACTGCTCCACTGCTTCTTTGGTATCTTGTTCCACTTGTTTTACAGCCTCGAGCAGTGCTGGAGTTATCTCTTCTCCAATTTGTCCTTGTACCTGCTCCTGGTTGTCGCGCAGTTTCGTCAGCTTGTCCTCTATCTGCTGCGACACCGCCATGGCATCCTCCAGGAGTTGCTGCGACTGATTGTCCCTCTCAGTCTCTTTTTCTCTTTGTGCCTGAACTTCCTTCTTCAAGACTGATATTTACTTGTATCTTGGCATCCTGTCCCTGGGTGGCATAGCTTTGACCTCTACATCCAACTTTTCTAGTGCGGTCTACTTTTCTTTTATCGCGGTCTTTACCTGCAGCAGCTCTTGATCCTCCTCAAGGTAAGTGAATGCCTTTGAAACCTTTTCCAAGAGATCTTGGCACTTAGCCATCTCACTCATTATGCTCTACGCGAAAGCACTCACCGCTTGCTCTCTTAACTGTTGCTCAGTTAATGGTGTTTGCATGCTCAGTTTTTCTTTCAAGGCTTCAAGCTTGGCCTCATGGAGGATGTCTTTATCCTGCATCTCCATCTTCAAAGATCTTACCTTTTCTCCGATCCTCAGAAGTGTGTCCACAGGATCATCTTGGATTTCTAGACCTTCAATATCCTAGGCAACAGTAGATATGGTAGTCTCCAATTGTTTCCGGCGGTCCTGCTCATCACGTAGCTGCATGTCTGCTCGCAACTCAAGCTACCTGTTTGTTGCTTGCAGCTCCGCTTGTGACTTCATCAACTCTACTGTTCGGTCATGCATCTCCTCCACTATCTGCATGTGGATGAAGTGTAATCCTGGCAAGGGGATTTTGGCCAAGTCGAGCTCTACCCGCTCGACTCCCTTTGTGTCCAAGACGATCTCTTCTGTCATTGGTAATGCAATAGCCAATGGGTCCACATGGAAAATCCTGGTCTTAGAAGGCAACGTTATTGCTAACTGCGGTGGCGTTCCCTGCGAGGTTCCTACTGACCTCCCTTCAGCTGCTGTGTTGTGCGGCAAGGTTAGACTTTTCTGGACATCGTCCATCTTCTTCATAAAGCCTTGCAGTGCGAGCCGAGTCTTTTGCAGGTCATCCTGGATGACCTTATCCTTTTTGTCTTTGTCAGCCATGAGCTCCTTCATCTGTTCTGAGACTGTTTCTGCTATCATCTCGAAGTCATCTACGTTCAGGATTGTCTCAGATTGCGTCTTTGTGGCCTTCATCTTCTTCCGCGCCTTCAGTTTCTGCGAGGTCTCGGGATCTTTGCGCTTCCCTGTTTCTTCAATAATTAGGCATGACAACTGGATTGGCTCGTCTTCATCAGAGTCTGTCTCAACATCCATGACTTCAACACGGAAATCGACGGGCCAGTCCTTCATGAGGATTTCAATGTCGTCCTCATACATATGGTAGTCACCCGGGAACTATTCTGGCTTCTTCATTCTTTCTTTGGGTGAAATAAAGATACATCGCATGTTCACCTGAAAATCAAGAATGTGAATGTACTTGGACGTTACCTGCTTTGTGATGCGGGCTGTAGCGGTGATCACATCGCGCAGCTAAGTGTAATACTGATAGAAGACTTCAGCTGTCACGTGTTGTCTCTCTGCGTTGATGTTTTCCCAGAGGTTTACATAACGGAACCGTCTAGGATCATTAGTTTTTGTAATGACACCCACATAGTCCTTCGACTCCTTCCATCCGGACAAGGCGATGAGGATGATCAGCCATGTAAAGTGGAACTATCCACCATTCTCCTGGGTATCATTGAGCTCATCCAAGAACTCATTCAGAAGATACTGACACCAATTGAATTCGGTGCCTTTAGCTGATACAGCACTGAGTAGTACTACGCCCGCAGGAATCTCCGGAGGCCTAGCTGTTCTGATGATTTTTCCTAGAGCAACTGGGTAACAAATCTTGTTGCTCTATCTTCAATGTCTTCTATGGGAAAACCTCTTTTCCCTTTCACCAATGCATGAGTTTTCTTCATCTTTTCGACCGCTTCTTTCTCCTTATTCTTCCCTTGGAAGAATAGCTTGGGATCCTTACTGCGCTTGCTTAACCCTGTGATGTGGTGGATCAAATCAATGTTTATATCAACATTTTTGTTGAGCCATAGATATCCCTGGTGGATTCGCGCCATCAGCATGCGAACCACCACATTCAGTTCTAGTGATCCATCAAAATGTGGCAACCTCGACAAGTTCAGCAGTCCTAACTGAACGATGGGTGTGAACCATCTTTCGAACACCAAGTTATAAGTTCCCTTGGCATCCTTTTTCTAGCACATATATTGGTCAGGATGGAACTGTGGGTACTTAGGTGCATGGGGCTCTTCCTTTTGCACGCCTAGAAGGTCAAAATATTCCCACTTACAGTCTGCGATCTTGCCGAGCAGGTTCTTTGAAACCTCTACATGTTTTGAAATCGGCAATAATGGGATTTCATATCTAGCATTCTTGAGTAATTTAAAGACTAGGGCATCCAACGGCCATGGTGATATATACTCGGGTGTCAACTTGAGGGGTTCCTTCTGAAAGACCAGTGATCTTTGTGCCGTCTGGCTCGTCTTTAGAATCTTGCTTCGTGGTGCAATTACATCTTTCCCTTTATCTTTCCCTTTGTCCTGCATGATTGGGTTAATGCGAGGTGATCTTCTGGACGCTTGACCTGTTTCGAGTACAGCCTTCTTGGCAGGGGTTTTCATTAACTCTGCAATTCCCCCGTGCTGAAAGACCTGGATTTCTTCTTGAAGTGTAATCTCCTCTTCTCTGTTTGGTGATTTGGACATTCACTAGCGAAAGTAGGCAAGTTTTTCTGAGATATGACTAAGGATCGCTAACACAGGAGTAAAGGCATGAAAATTCTAAGTATCTGGTAATGCCCGTGAGTCCTTATGCGGCGCTATTTATAGGTGCAGCTGAGTCCTCCCTACGCATCCCAATGGCTAGATGTGCATTTAGTGTAGTGTCCATTGGCCAATTTGAACGAATCCTTCCGTCTCTTCCATCGTCAGCGTGTTCAGAATGGTTATCTTTTCGTTAAATGCTGAAGCGAGTGCTTGCAATGGTCACCTAACGGCTATTTTTCTCAAAAGGTTTGTAACAGCTATTTTTCTGAGTGATGCGCCGAGCTGCGTGGCAAGCCATCTGCGATCCTGTGCAGTTACTTTGCAATGCCAAAAATTTTCAACTGCATGGTTTCCTTTTTTCTTTTCTTACTTCTTGTCTATTTATTTTATTTTTTTCCTTCCGCGCAGCTTCAGCAGTGCTGCACAGTACACACATTGATCTACCTATCATAAATGTACAGGCTTCTTTACATTTCCAGTGTCCAATTTCAACTGTACCTGACACTTGGAAATCTCTTCCTTTGCTTGTTATTCAAAATTCTGTGAAGTAGGGCTGTCATGGTACAGCTTTAGTCTGCTTCCATTTATCAAAGTTGGTAGGGTGTCGCCAGCTAAATTGGCTAACTAGACTGCACCAATGTTAGTAACATGCATCACAGTATATGAACCAAGCCAATGCATCTTAAATTTACCAGGAAACTTCATGAATTTGCTATCATACAGGAGGACTAGGTCACCTACGTGAAAGCACTTGTTCTTTATATGGCGATCATGCCAAGCTTTCTCGCGGTCCTTCTGAGCTTGCTAGTGGAAGTTGGCAATGAAGCGGTCTTCCTCCAACCCAACGAGGTGTAGCAACCTTTCTTCTAATGCTGCGAGGTCTGCCATCACTGTGAACATAGCGATCCTTAAACTAGGGACAATGTACTCCATTGGCATTATAGCTTCATGCCCATAAGCCAACTGAAAAGGTGTATGTCCTATCAATTTCTTGCATGTAATCCTATATGCCCATAACATAGAGGATACGCGTAGATCCCAATCATCTCTATTTACGTTGCAGACCTTAGTCAGTGCATTTTCCAGTATTTTATTGAAAGCCTCAACAGTGCCATTCGCCTATGGATGATATGGAGTACTGCACTGATGACAAATGTGGAATTCCTCTGTAATTGCTTCAATGGTCTTGTTCAAAAAGTGAGTACCTTGGTCACTCATCAAAATCTTCGGACAACCAAATCTTGACAATATGTCTTCGAAAATGAACTGCACAGCAGACCTTTACTAGCTTTGCTTCTGCCCATCTGGTGAGGTAATCAGTGGCAGTAATAATATACCTTGCACCTGTTCTTTTCCTTGGTGGGTTTATAGGACCCACAAAATCAATTGCCCATTTATCAAACGCCTGCAAGGTCAACTGCGGGTTTAATGGCATCTCATCTCTTCGTGAAGGTTTCCCTGTCCTTTGACAGACATCACAGTTCCTACAGTGTTCTTTGGAATCTTTGTGGATCGTGGGCCACCATAACCCTACGCGCAATATCTTCTGCGCGATAGCCCTTCCTGCATAGTGACCTCCTGCGATCCCTAAATGCGCGTCTGCTAGAATAAATGGTTTCTCATGATCTAGTATGCATATGCGCAGGACTTCATCCGAGCTGATTTTGTATAACTGACCTACAATTATAGTGAAGTTTGCGGCGCGCACCACTAGCTGCTTCTTATGCTGGATAGAGAATTCCTGTGGTGCCAGCCCTGTTGTCAGGAAATTAATGATATCCTTATAATAATCATCAGCAACCTGGATAAAAAATAGCTGTGAATCAGGCAGACTGTCTTCAATGTTCGTCGGCTCTTCTCCTGACTCGATCCTTGACAGATGGTCAGGTCACAAGTTCAGTTTACCTGGCTTAACAACAATCTCAAAATCATACTCCTGGAATAGCAATAGCCATCTACATATGCGCCCCCCTAACACTGGCTTATTGACCAAGTATTTCAGTGCAGAATGGTCAGTGAACATAAGGAAGTGCGCACCAAGCAAGTAATGTCTGAATTTCTGTAGGGCATATACCATCGCAAGGCCTTCCCTCTTAGTAGTAGTATAGTTCTTCTCTGTTGTTGAGAGCTTCCTGCTCGAGAATGCAATGGGGTGATCAATTCCTCCTTCTCCTAGCTGAGCTAATACAATTCCCAGGGAAATGCATGAAGCATCAACATGGACATGGAATGGCTTCGTCCAGTTTGGAAAGACTAGAATTGGTGCAGTCACCATCTTTTCTTTTAGTGTATCAAAGCCCTGTTCGCATTCCGCATTCCAAATGAACGGTGCATCTTTCTTTAGAAGCTTCTCCATTGTTGTGGTTATCTATGCGTAACCCTTTATAAATTTCTTGTAGTATCCAGTATGGCCTAGGGTAGAGCGCAACATCTTGACTAAATTTGGTGTTGGCAAGTTCACAATAATAGCAATCTTCGCAGGGTCCACCATCAGTCCTTGCTTACAAACAATGTGCCCAAGTAGAATTCCATAAGGGACACAAAAAATACACTTCTTTAAATTTAAAGAGATCTTGTTAGCTCTCCAAGAAACTACTTAGTGGTTATGGATAAGTATGCTTGGTAACTTGAGAAATCATATTTTTGTGTTTTCTGAAAAGGTGGATCAATGGGATAACTGAGAAGACTAAGCAGTAAGACAACATGACATGCCTCTAAATAAGCCAGTGCTTCGAGAAATTAAATATCAGCCACAGTAAATAATCAAGGTATGAAGAATATTGCCTAGACAACCAAGTACATTAACATGCAGGGTTTATGCAACCAAGTACATACATAACGCAGGGTCACACTAAGCAATAAGAAGTTCCTCCATTCAAATCATGAGCATAAGCTAAGCTAATTCAAACAGGGTGCAGAATAATGGAAAATGTAGACAGACTGATATCTAATGACCAAAGAAAACTATGATTCATATAGCAAGAAAGTGTCAAGTACATAGCCCCAAATGTATCCAAACTTGAACCTCTCTTTCAGTTTGAGTTCTTAGGCTTTAAAGCTTGTACAAACAGTTTTCAGATCCTAAAAGCATGGATCTGTTTAATTAACTAAAACACTAACTGATAGTAAATGCAAAAAGATAGGGACTGGTCCCTAAAATCAAGGAAATTCTGATATGGAGATCTCCTTCAACAGCTTGATGGTTGGTGAAGTGCAGTTAGCCTCCCAAGGCTCGGTGGCTTTGATAAGGTACGTGTAGATTCGACCTAGCTGATGTGGCACTTGATCTCTTGAACTGTTTCTTCAAAACAATGTTAAAACTAGCCAAAACACCCACTTGACTTTAATCTTGTTCAAAACCCTTTAAGATATTGATAAAACAATTTATAATTCATTCATTTTGATCAGCCTTCTGCCATTTCAACGAACAAATCCGAGATCTGGGAGAAATCTTAAGCGATCTGTGAAAACAGGCTTTCGGCAGCTAAGCCTTCTGCCAGTTTCACACGTTAGCTGCCGAAAGTCAGCCTTTTCGGCAGCTAATGAGCTCTTGGAGGCTCCCCTAAGCTGTCGAAACCTGTAGGATTCCTAAAAAAAACTGCCTTTGGAAAAAATCGATTTTCTCAACCGTCCGATGTCCGTTTTGCATGTTCGAATAGTCGATTTTGATCTACAGATCATAAGCTATCCATTGGTGCTTCCAGATCTGAATTTGGAGTTCGGGAAGGCCGTCAAAATTGCCTCGCAAGATCACGCGATTTCAACGAAAAATTCCTCTGTAACAAAAGCTTTGAGAAACCTCATACTGAAATTTCGTGATTTAGGATTGAATGCTGACTCTTCCCGATTGAAACGGATAACTGCTCTGATGAAAACACCTCTGAAACGGTTCCCTGCTAGCTTTCCACCACCTGGCCGAAGAAGAGATCTTAACTAAGCTGATACACAAGAAAATGCTGGAATATCGACCATATATGCTTCCCACTTCCAGAAATCGCTCTGACTTTATCAAACTTCAGTTCTGCCTTCTTAATTTGTGTGCTCCTCACAGTCAAATTCCATAACAGCCCGAGAATATCAAAATGTTTCAGCAGCAATTTCTCAATCCACTATAATAATGAGCAAGCAATGCACCATCAATCTTTCCTTTCGGCAGTTACAACAGGCTCGTTTGATGATTTGATGAGTACGAAGCAATCTTTGATTTTTGCACATGGATATGTTTTCGGCAGCTAAAGTCATTCTGGCAAACCATATTAGCTGCCGAAACTGGCCTGTTTCGGCAGTTAAGTAAACTTCCACAGACTTAGTTGATTGCCGAAAGCTGAAAATTTGAATTTTGAAGCCTAAGACTCACAGAAGTAAAAAATTTACCCATTCTATCACCCAAAAAGACGGTGGTCAGTTTGGGAGATAACAGATCTGATGCTGTCGACACTTCTCAAGCATCATTCTGAGGTTCTCACAATGGTTTTTCAATAGACCGAACACAGTCCAATCATCAAAATAGACTTCGAGAAACTTATGCATAAAATCTTTTAATGTTGCGACGACCACTCTGGAAAATATGGCAGGCGCGTTCTTTAGGCCAAAAGGCATTACTATGTATTGGAACGACCCCCATTCTATAGCAAAAGTCATCTTGTGCTTGTTTGCGGGATCAATCCTTATCTGATGATACCTCGAAAAACCATCAGTAAATGAATAGGCCTCATTCCCTCCAACATTATCAAGCACTTAATATGTGAAAGGAGTAGGGAATGGGTCGTGCATGGAAACATCATTCAGTTTTCTGAGATCAACACAAATCTTGATCTCACCCTTCGTTTTCTTGTCTTGAATGACCATGGGACTAATCCACTCTGATTCCTCGACAGGTTCAATGATTCCTGCTTCAAGCTTCTTATCCATCTCTGCACGTGCTCTTTCTATGTAGCGCGGATTTAGTCTATACGGTCTTTGCTTCACAGGCTTTGCGCTTGGCTTCAAAGGTATTTTCATGATTCCTAGGTCTCCCAGAATTCCTTTCATTTCTGTAAATTTTGTCGAAAACAATTCCTGATATTCATGCAAGGTGTCTGCTATCTCTGCAACAATCTGATCGTCCCAATAGTCTCCAATTGCTGTGAACTTCGGTTCTTCTTTTGTACCAATATTCACCTTCTGTGTTTTTACTGGTTCGCTCATATCTGGGATTTCTAATGGAGGTCCTTCTACATCACGCGCACCCTCCGATTCTGGTATGTTTATGTTGCACGGATCATCGTCATCATCTTCATTTCTATCATCGATGTCCTCAGGTAGGTTGTAACACTCGATAAGGTGTTCTTCATGTTCCTTCCATTTCGGTTGTAGGTGCGCAGTAACGTGATCTACCCTGAAGAATTCCTACAATGTCATATTTCAGTGAGGACAGTCTTCCCTGAATATGCGTTCCTTAATTATTTGCAATGCCTCATGGATCAGTGAGTTCTCGTCCTCAAAGTTGAAGTCCCTCTGGAAGTTGGCAGTCAGCATTTCCCAGTCAGTGGCTTCTCTGCGCAACTCCAGGTTTAGGTACCATTTCTTTGGAATATCGTCCTCCAAGGTATGCACAAACAGGTGCACCCATTCTTCATGTGGTCTTTCTACCCATGCTTGCGAATAGACTTCAATATGCTGACTAGGATCTGTCTGTCCATTAAACTTCTCAAAGGGTAAAGTAACCCTGTCGGCAAACTGAATCTACATCTTAATTCTGCATTGATCCCAAGTGGTCAGTGTCTGCTTGTGCGCATTCCACCATCTGGTGGGTGTATCGTGCAATGCCATATCCAATGCTGGTAATTTGTGCTCATCTGCAATAGCTGCAGTGTATTCTTGGATGAAAGTATAAACATTAGTAGAAACATTATATGTGGGAATAGGACTTACCTCCTTCCCGATCCAGCGCAGTGATTTCGTAACTTGCACGCACCTTCTTGCTGATTCTTCATGCATTCGGCTTTGCTAATTTTCCAGTCCTGCTTCCGAATCAGAGACGTAGGAGCTGTCACATCTCCAACTGAGTGTACCATCTACAGTAGGATTAATGTAATCTTCCTGGTTCGCTGTGAGCTGGCATAGTCTGTCCAAGTCTTGAGCCTTGGATTCCTCCTTAATCGGCTCGTTGTATTTGTCACCATCTGCAGGATCCAACGATGCGATGACCCTAAGATGCTTTCCTTCAAATATCATCTTCTTTGTTTTTAAGTTGATGATAGCCAAGTTATCAATAGCCCAGTCAATTCCTAGCAGTGCAGGAAAAGGCTGACTATCATCCACAATCTCGATAACTTCAAAGTCTGCATGACTTTGGACTCCATCGATGTCAACTATCACATCAGCTAAACGCCCAAAAGGTATGACTTTCTCTTGGTTAGCCATTCTCAACTAGATAGGTCACCATGACAACTTTGGTTGACCCATCTACTGCCATATCTGCTTAGTTAAGACATTTACCTCGAATCCCAGATCGAGGATGACTTCATCCATTTCAAAATCTCCTATCTGCACAATAAGCCTCATTTCTCGGCCTATTCTTTTATGCTTGCTTATGTGATGTACTGCACTATTAGAAGTCTCTGTTCCGGTCTGCGGCTCATATTGGTTTATGAGCTTCTGCAGCTCAACTATGGCATTTTCACTTTTGAGTAGCTTCATGCAGCTTCGGAGGAACTTAGCAACGGAGGTGCTGACATCCGTTACGGTGCTTGTTTTGTCATAGGCCGCTGGCATGTATTCAACATGCGGTGCTTCACTATGCAACAAGATCCTCTGTGATTTTGTTGCTGGTTCTCTGAAGGTATCCCACGCGTCGATAAAGAACTCCTTGTTCTTTTGTAGGTCAAGAGTAGGTATTTTTCCCAGAGCTTTCCTTATCCATACTGTCTCAAGAGGGATCTACTTTGTGTGAGCCTCCCCTGACGTGGAAGATTCTGCTCCCCTATCGCAGCCTGTCTGAGCGCCAATGTGCGTGACCACATTGATGCTCGGGTCTGCTGGTATTTTCTCTACTGCGATCCACTGAATGTTCGTGTTTGGTGCATTCGTCCGTCTTCTTTTCTGCATTTCCACCTCTAGCATTGGAAATCTTCAATGAATGTTCAAATGATTTACAATAATTGCACGTAGTGCATGGGTTAACACAATCTCTAGATACGTGACCTGGCTGGCCACAATTATAACAAATGACCTGGCCGCGGCCTCTTCCCTACACCGGGTCAGCATTTCTTCCTCTGACATGATATCCACCTCCATGACCTATGTATCCTCCTTGGTCATATTCTGTGTTCTCTTGTTTCTGCTGGTTATCTTCTTGTACACGGTACAAGCCAGCGCCTCTCATTGAGTCCATATCCCGTTTTCTCTCATTCATTAGCTCATATGCGGCAGATGGATTCATCATGTCCAACTGATTTACAGAAATTGCAGTATAAATTTTTAGGATTTTTCACATATTTCTGTATAAGATAGCAGTCTTCAGGTCTGTGTCCTGTAGTTCTACAAATTTCACACCATGGGGCCTGATTCTGATTTAGTGGGTTGGGTGCACCACTATTAAGATAGTCGCGGAATAAAGGGCAATGCTCCTGGTCATGGCCTTCTCCTTTATAACTTGTACACCAGACCTCATGTCTAGGTTCGTACCTTTGTTCTTTTCCATTATTCATGCTTTGCAGCTCTAGTGTCAAGGTGGTCAATTGGTTCTAGATCTGAGACATCCCAGAACTAGTCTCACCAATCAGCGAAGCCTCTAGCTTCATTGCAATTTCTAGGGCCTCTGCTTGCGACGTAGCCTTCTGATGCATCAATGGTAATCTAATATGGAGCAACAATGCAGCAATGAACCATTCCTTGTGCTGTTCCGGAGCTATAACAAAGCTTACTTGGTCCAATAGGGTTTTGAACTTCTGATCAAACTCCCAAACCATTTCAGTCAGTTTCTGCTTTATTTCTTTCAACTCGGTTATACACTGAGATTCAGATTTGGGTTTCTTAAACTCAGATATGAGCACGGATTTAATTTCTGCGAGGGTTCGTAGATGTGTGGTAGAGTACTTCATGTACCAATGTAAAGCTCTGTCCTTGAAAGTGGTGATGAGCTGTGCTCTCTTCACTGTATCATCATGGATTTGTCTTACACTCCATACGGCTTCACAAAGAAACCAATGCTGATCAGGGTCTTCTAGGCTAGTTCCTTTGAATATTGGGAGCTTCATATCAGTGTTTTCCATTGTTGTATTAGGTGGTGGAGCACCCGAATTAGTGCACGATTGTTGTAAAGGGATCTGCGCAGTGAAAAAAAATTGGCTTATCGGGATAGATGTACTGGGTTGAGTATTCTACGGGGTGGGCTGCGTAGTGGGTGGGTTTTAAGATAAGGGTGGTGCAATCTCTGCAGTCAGTGGGTTCTCACGGGTAAATGGTGGTGCGGCTTCATTGTCAAGGTTACACGAGATCTCAGTATCAATATGGAGTCCAGGGCCTCCAAGATTCTTATTAAATTTATACCTCTTTCCACTTCTAAGATTATGGGTATCTTCATCAGAATCACTATATATACTGTTAACCATGACAAACTTAAGAATATTACTGCATTCTTAAAACACCTTTCTCATCTAACAACATCTTAATGTATAGAGTGAGATTGTTCAGCAACTTACCTTGGAATCCTCCGAAAATGTATGCTTCTACTTGGCTGTAGGATTTGAGTGTGTCTACAACAAATTTTGTCATGAAGCCTTCTAGCATATGATCGACCCAAAAATCAACTGCGTGTGTCAATGGGTTGTCTATTGCTTTGAGCTGTGCTATGAGCTCATGAGTCCACTCTATAGGAACCCCTCCTTGAAAACAGGTTTTATTTTCTGCGAGCCGTGAGATCCACGCGTGCAGCTCGTTTGGAAACGATGCCCAGAAAATCTCGTGAATATCTTCCCATAGATATCTATCTAACCACTGTGTGTCAAATAGACGCGGATGTCTATTCTCTTTCCTTGCAAAGTCTCTTTTGGTCTTGTCCCACCAAGCTTGGATTTCTATCTTTTCAGGATGCCAATTGTCAGAGCCTTCCGGGAACTGGTATTCTTCGTCACACATCAGGGATTCTAGTGCGGCAATGGAACCATTTGTTGGGTATAACTGTCCCAGAGGTTTTCTATAAGACCCAGGTTCTTCGCGGTTTTCCTTTGACCAACAAAACCCCTTCGCACTGGCCCTTTCGGCAACAACCTGCGAGCAGGATGAGGTCTCACCTGAGGTGTATCTATGGGGTACTGCAGAATCAGGTTTCCACAATAAGTGATAAGTTGCTTGGATGGACGTACTGCACAGCACCACAGGGTGTATGTGCTGCGAGGTGAGATTGCGCAGCGATGGGAAACGCTGCAGTCCACACCATTATGTTCTTCTACCGCGGGGCTTCTCCTGAAGCTGCGAACAATGCAGCCTTACTCTCTACTTGGATTATCTTGAAAACACTTAAGGCACTAAAACGAATATCAGTCATCCACTCGTTCAGGCACTTAAATGACTAACCTTCTAACATTCATTCATTAAGTCGGAGTGCTGTGATCTCGAACATCTATGACTAAACGATCCAACTGTTAAGCATTCTTTTACTGTATATAAGGAAGTGTTTAAATAAATGACTGGTTCATTGTCTTCAAACACAATACTAAATGTTCAACATTCATTTGTTCATACAGAACTTAACATATCATCCCCATACTTCTTCTAAAGGCAAATGCATATCAAAGTTCTCTCATAACAGCATGCAAGGAAACATCTAGACATTCTACAGAAAGCACAAATAATCATCCATTCATAAAACACAATCACGCAACACGATATTTAACGTGGTTCACTCCCCCGGGTGGAAAGCTACATCCACAAGAACGGTTGGTAATATATATCTTTAAAAGGGATGGGGACAACCATTCTTAGGTTGCGCACTCAGCTGCAGACCTTCCTTCCCCTCAGATATGTCTCTGCGCACACAGCTGCAGAGCCTTTACAATCTTCTTGAATCAAGAGATTTTACAATACAATAACCCAAAATTGTAACAGCAAAAGTAACAACATGGTAACCCCTTAGTCATCCCATCCCATACAAAATTGTCTTCTTTTATAGATCATGTCCGAAGGTCATGTCTTTACAATGCTGAAGACCTAAACCCAAAAATCCTTAGGGTTTACAAAACTATGCCGGTTTCCCTAAATCGGCTTGCTGGCATCTGGTAGTGGCTGCTTCATCATGGCAATTCTCCACGTCTTCATTCTGTTTCTATCAGCCTCCCTGTCACATGCGTGTCGACAAGTTGCTTTCTCTGAACCGTTCATCTCTAACAGTTTCTCCCACCAGGTGTGCCAAGCCATTGCTTTCCCTGATCTGTCCTTTCCTTAACAAACTCGTGCATTGGCTGCCTTCCTGATTTGCTCGTGCCCGACGCTCGGCACTATTGGAGTATCTTTCCAAAATTAGACCACTACTGGTCCATCCGATACCTACACATGATCCTTGTCCAGCACTCCGCCTTGCTGGCTCCACGTGACCTGACTGCTTCGCAGCACTGCTTCCTCGCAGTGCTGGTCCTCGTGGTGCTTCCAAAATTAGGATGCTATGCACAACTTCGCAGCAGCCTCAAACCTTAGGCAAAATTACCTCTTTTTCTGAGCTGCGCCCAGCTCAGCTTTTCCTGCTTATCAAAACTGTTACCAAAACTTTGTCCCAACTTGGGCCCAACAATGTTCCTGGGCGTTGTTGTCTTCTTAGACCAAGACCATGGCGATTGTAGTGGTAGAAGCGACAAGATAAAGGATATAATCCTTGTAGTAATTGGGCGGTTGGAGCACATGGGCATGCGTGATAGCATGTTTTAATCTTTCAAAAGATTGTTGAGCTTGGTTGTCCCATATGAACGGGACATATTTCTTCATCAATATCATGTAGCCCTGCGTCTTTTGCACGAAATTATAGACAAAATGTCTTAAATAAGTTGCCTTCCCTTGGAAACTTTGAAGTTCCGTTATGTTAGAGGGAGGTGGGAGAGCGATGATGGTTGCCACCTTCAGGGGATCAATGCGGATCCCATATTTCGAGACTATGAAACCGAGAAGACGTCCAGACTCGACGTAGAAGATGCACTTGTGAGGGTTTAGGTGGATGTTATACTGCCTGCATCTGAGGAAAACCTCCATCAGATGGTCAATGTGGTACTCGCGCTGTCATGAATGGGCAGGTAGATCGTTTAAGTAGGGTTCCATAAAGTCCTTCTCCTCATGAAAGGCATACGACATGGCCTGCTGGAATGTGGCACCAGCATTTTTAAGACCAAAAGGGAGCTTGCGATAAGCAAATGTACCCCAAGGACAGATGAAAGTTGGCTTGTGTTGGTCGGCCGGGTGGATCTCAATTTGGTTGTAGCTGGAAAAGCCATCCATGAATGAAAAGATGATGCTTCCCGCACAATTGTCGATGATTTGGTTGATAAAGGGAGTTGGGTAATTGTCCTTAGGACAAGCCTTGTTGAGATTTCGATAATCGACATAGACACGAATGGTACCCTGTTTTTTAGCTACAAGAATGACGTTCGAGATCCATTCTGTCAATGGGACAGGGTAAATAAAACCATCTTTCAAGAGCTTTTCAATCTCTACCTTGATTGCCACAGTCTTTCAGGGGTGCACCGATCGCAACTTTTGTTGGACTGGTTTGGCATCCGGATAGGTTTGGATCGTGTGCGAAACAATAGTGGGGTCTATCTCGGGCATCTTCTCGTAAGTCCAAGAAAACACGTCTCGACATTGCTTGAACAAGGCTGTGAATGTTGTGATCTCTTCAGGGGAACACTTCTGGCCTAAATGAATGTGTTCCACTACACCAAGAGTAATCGATATGTCGACCGAAATGGTAGGATCAATGTTGGCCAAGTTTCCTTTAGAGTCCGTTTGACACGTAAGTATCAAGGACTGAGAGAAAGAGTAGACATCCGGTGTAAAGATGGTGCTAATGCTATTCTCCACAATATCTAATGAAGGAAGGAAAGATGAACGATGATGGAGGTCTTCCCACAGAGGATCATCCGCACTCATGATTTCCATAATGGACTCATCAGAATGAAAAGTCCACAGCAAAGGATCGGGTAGGGATGATGTCCGCTGTAGAGAACAGGAGCTGGAGGCCATGGCTATGTGGTCCTCTGGGGCTGACTGGATAGCCTCGTAAATGAGTTCGGCGAGTGAAAGAGGCATAATGTCTCCAATCAGGTGTGTGGTGGCTTCGTCAGGTACAAGCCATTGATCAGTAGAGTTGGAAATGGATGAAATCCGCGAGGAGATCATGTTCACCGTGGCAACATGATTTGGGGGATCTGAGGTAGGCAAAACGCCCATAAGGGATGAGTCCTTGATGAGCCAACCCCACGCTCTCATAAGGATGCAAAGATTGTCCAAGTAAAGGAACATTATCGCTCGGATGAGTAGTGGTGTCAGGTGTGCAGAAATCCAGTTGGTTGACAGTAACAATTCGGCCTTGATGAGGGAATTGTACTATGCGAAAGACAAATGATGCAACCACAGTCATGGCATAAAACCAATTACAACCAAGCAGAATGTTATAATCTAATGGGGCAGCCACCACTTCCACTTTAATGGTTGCGGTCTTGCGCCCCAGCTCGACTACTAAAGCTTGTAATATCCCATGAGGTTGAAAGCCACGTCCATCGAATGCTTTCAAAGTGGTAGGACAACGGTTCAACTCGGGAGAGCCGATGGCTCTTCAACAGGAAATTGACATGACTGAAGTAGAGGCACCTTCATCCAAAATGGTATGATGGATTGTCTTCCCATCAATGTTTGTGGCAACTTGAAATGCCAACTGATGGGAAAGCCTCGGTTTAAAGTATTCCAGCCGGAACATGATGGTATTCAAAGAATCCAAATCAACCGTGTCGATGGCAGCGAGGAGAGTATTGCGCTGGTTAGGACAGTTCTGCAAGACCTCAAGTGTTGACATAGCACAAGGAGCTTGTGCCAGGTCCTCTACAATATTGTAGTTCTGAGCGGCCCGAGCATTGGGATTGAAAACAGATTTTCCAATCGTGTTTTTGGGAGAACGCAACACTGACTTGAAAGAAATCTTCTCTATGGTGAGAGAAGCAGGCGGTACGGTGACGCCGGGAATTGAAGTGGAAGGTTTTTCAATATTACTTCCAATGGGTTCCTTTTGTGGGACAGAGTCATACAAACGAGAATGGGTGTTCAAGTTGACGGTCTCAATATGCATCATGAGAACATGCGTGGTGGAGGATGCTTCTCCTTGGGAAGGAGAGGTGTGTGCTATTAGTTGCTGGTTTTGAGTGGGGAAGGGATCGTTGAGAACTGCGGTAGTAGAGTTTCCCTTAAGAAACTTCTGGACTTCGTCTCTGTGGGGACATTCTTTTGAGAAATGGTCTCCACCGCACAACAAACAAGGATACTTTAACTTCCTCTTCTGTTTGGTGTATTCCTGAGTGGGCTTGGGCTCCTGTTGGTTAGAAGATTTCTTAGGTTTCCCTTTGTTCTTCTTCTTACCACCAGACTTCTGAGATGAAGCTGATTGCACAGAATTCACCTCTTCGGTGGAGGCAGGAGTGGTGACTTGGTAGTGCTGTTTCCAGCCTGTGGTGGTGATAGAGAAGAACCTTGGGGGTTCGATGAGCCACCAGTTTGAATAGAAGGCTGGGAGGCAAGGGAACCAATGATGCCATCGGTTTGTGGTCCCTTGGGTGGTTCGCAGGATCGTACGTAGGGCAAGGCGCATCAAGAACAATTTCATACATTGTGCCGGATTGAGCATAGACCAAGTCAAAGTAATGGGAACGGGCAATAGACTGTTCCTCAGTGATGACTCCCCCCATAGCTATGTCTCGAGGTACGACGGGTAAAAGTGACTTTGTAAACTAGTCAACTAAGAGTTGGTCCGGAACATGAGCCTTAATAAGATGTCGTCTTTGTCGCCATTCATGGATATGATCGAAAATACGAGTGGTAGTATTCTAGCGAAGCGAGGTCAACAAGTCCATACCAGTCTCGTAATGAATGGGCAACTGGAAGTGGGTCAAAAACGACATAGCAAGAGATTGGAAATCGGGAAAAGAATTGGGTGGTAGCTCAATGTACCACTTGGCAGCTAGGCTAGTGAGAGTCCATTGAAATAACTTAAGATGGATCGAGTCGTCCATCAAGGAGTTGGATAAACACCATAAATGGTACAGTCATCACATGGTTTTTAGGATCCTCTCCGGGCTTGCCATCAAATTTGGGGATATCTGATGGTAACTTAACCGAAATGGGCGGCCATTTATGCCCATGGAAAATGGGATCATTTGTCAGACGAGACAACTCGTGTAAGTCCAAAGCAGCCAAAAAGGGAAGCTGTGGGTTTAGCTGGGGGTACTGATAGTACTGATAAGGCATGTATGGACCGGTAGGACCTTGAATCGACTTATTGTAAGGTGTTCCCGGAGGAAACTGACCGTAAGGGGGTGTGCCGCCTGGACTGTAAGTAGGTCCACCACCGTAAAAAGGTGGTCCATTACCATAATAAGGTGGCCCGTTACCATAAGGTGGGGGCCCACCTCCACTACTGGGAGGGGGTGGGCCGCCTCCAAATGGTGGGGGTCGCCACTATCGCCAGGATAGGATGGGCCTCCACCGCCTCCGTCGAAAGGAGGTGGTGGTCCGCCACCATCGCTGGAATAGGGTGGGCCTCCACTGGGAGGGGGTGGTGGTCCACCACCGCCGTCGGAAGGATAAGGGCCTCCTCCACCACCTCCACCATAGTAGGGTGGTCCTCCACCACCACCACTATAGTAGGGTGGTCCTCCACCACCACCACCAAGGTGGGATGGTCCTCCACCACCATCGCTAGGATGGGATGGTCCTCCACCACCACCACTAGGATGAGATGGTCCTCCACCATAATGTGGAGGGCCGCCACCACCTCCCGGGGGGGGGGGGGAGGTGCTCCTCTGCCTCCGCCTGAAGGGGGAGGGCCTCCACCTCCACCACCAGGGGGGATGGGCCATGATGGCCGAAATGAGTTGGTCCTCCACCAGAAGGTAGAGGCCCACTTCCTCCGGAGTTGTGTAGGGGCCCGCTGCCTCCAATGGGAGTTGGGGGGGGACCAAACAGAGGTGGTGGGACTTTAGGGACTATAGGTGGGGGTCCATGTTGTAAAAAATTTTGCTTCCCCCATAAAGTATATGGATTTCTGGGGTAGGGTACCCTGTAGAGTGCGTTTTCAGGATTGAGTTGTCCCAACACAGGGTTAAGATAACCTGGATACGCTCGACTCGATTGTGGTTGAATTACAGTGGACAGTCTCCTAACATGAGATAATCCCATAGTGGAAGGTTCGGTAGGTAAGGAATTTCCAACGGAAGGACCGATGGGAATTCCTCCTACAGTATTATGGTTAAGAGATGGGGGTTTCCCCCCAGTAACAACTTGCTGACCACTAATCAAAGGTTGACCCAACACGGGTTGTTGATTATCTATTGTAGCATTAACATTATCGGTAAGGAAGCTAGGGGGTAAAGAGTATCCTTCCCACGAGTTTTGAGCTGGGGAAGGAATGGGTAATGTAACCGTGGTAGTAACAGGTGTGTTGGACTATTGTCCTTCAACAGGTTGAGTCATCCGAGGTATAGGACTGGTCTCTTGTCTAGGGTATGTATGTGCAAGGGATG
The DNA here is from genome assembly GCA_027924585.1 of Larix kaempferi. Taxonomy (NCBI): domain Eukaryota; kingdom Viridiplantae; phylum Streptophyta; class Pinopsida; order Pinales; family Pinaceae; genus Larix; species Larix kaempferi. The sequence goes on along the minus strand of BSBM01000717.1, from coordinate 4,198,065 downwards.
AGGGTTGACCAGATTCAGAAGTGGTCACGTGTTGTGTGGATGATCTCAGTGAATCATAAGATAAAACACAACTTGGGAGTGGTTGATGTGAAAGACTGTCTTTGAATTTCATCACCCCTGGTACGTAATCGTTCTAAGAGATCATGAATGGGTCCGAAGAGTTCTTTAGGAGTAGGCCAATGAGGTGGGGATGCAATGGAAAAATGGGCCATTGGGTGGCCCAGATATGATGTCCAATAAGTTGCTACAGGGTCGTCCTGGGGTGGATTTAACCATTCCACCGATCCAGGCTCTCCCGAAAAAATGGGAGGTAGGTCTTGTGGAGTAGAAGTTTGTGCCTCTTCACCCTGTGGGGGGTTGGAGGCAAGTGAATCTGGAGGAAACATATGTGCTCCAACATTCAAAGTAGGATTTTCGACTTCACGTGACACGACCATGGCTTGTGGGTCCATTCTTACCCTCGAAATTACCTCCTGGTTAAGGGGATATTCGGGCGGTAAGTTTTGAATCCTACGGGACCTTCTCCAAGGAAAGTCAGCTAGAGTGACTCAAACAAAAATTTCTCCTAGGGAAAGCTAAACAAAAGAAAAGAAGTCCATAAAAATCCTACACAAACTAAGGCCGCAAGCAAACTTATGTGATAGGAGTGGATTCAAAAGTCTGGAACCTCACAGGATTGTCAAGGCTTCACAAATCGCTATATACCGCAAGGTCCAATAGTAAAATGCAACAAGGAGGATTGGGACCGTACCCTTTCCTGAATACTAGATTACCTAGACAGTACGTGCATAGTAATCTCCCCGAGTGCTATTATCGGTGTATTGCTCTCCCAAGACGGCCAAAAGGTTAACTCAGTTGGTTTTAGGAATCCTAATGGTGTCTCCCGATATACGCAAGGTACGTGAGAGCTCAAATCCGTAGTGGTGCTGTCTAATGCACAACCGTATGGCAGGAGACCTTCCTATATACTACCGAGTATGTGAAACACCTTTCTATATACGCCAAGTACATGAAACACCTTTTGATATACGCCAAGTACACGAAGTACTTGGTGGGTACGTGAAAGAGCTTCAATATACCTGGTTGGTACGTGAAAGATATTTGATATACCAATAAGTAAGTGGAAGACTACAATACCCCCGGAATACAGTGCTGGCAAGTAATGACAGCTACCACGTTTTATGATGCTGGAACACGTCTCTAACTTAACACACAAGTTACTAAAATTTTTACCCTAGTTGTATGGTTAATTTTATCTGGATGGTTAGGTGAATGCACGAGGTGAGTACATAAATGTAAACATAATGCAGGTTTTAACTACATGCAAAAAATATACTTTTCTTTTGATGAACTCTATGTATGGGAAGGAGAAATTTCTTTCCAAGTGATTTTACCAAAGCAACACAATGCAACACAATCCCAAAATCTACCAAATTTGATAAAAATACTCTTTTCATTTTTTCGTTTTTTTTTTCAAGCAAAACTCACAAAATCAACAAGCATGACAACTAAATCCAAACATTTTCTTTCATCTTTTCGAATAAAAACTTTAAGAGATGAAAAGAGAGAAATTTCCTATCTAGAGCACTCTAACTTTGCAATCTCACTATAATGGCTTAAAAGCACAAAAAATCAAGAATGCATACAATTTCTCCAAACATGGAATCACCTTTGTAAAAACTTGATCTCATCTGAATTTTTCAAGAAAATGAATGATTCACAATTCCTGAAAAGCACAAATGATTAATTCTTCTCAAATTTTTCCAAAAGGCTAATGAATGGAAATTTCCAATGCATGAAGCAATTCCTACTACAATTTCCAAATGCACTTGAAAATCAGTAAAAATGATGCACCTTCAATTTTCCAATGATTATGCAAAGACAATAACCTGATAACAATTATATTTTAAAGCATAAAAACTGAAAATAAAGTTGATTTGCAGCACTCTAAACACTCAGGAAATTCTCGGAAAATGACAAGCACTCATATGGACTGAAAGCACTTCAAAATGCTCAAAACACAATCAAGCAGCTAAATGCAAACAAAGCTAAATGACAAGTGCAAAAAAGAAGTTTGGGATCAGATCTAGTGCAAAGACCAAATCAGGTGAGGAGAGGAGGGATAACAAGGTCAAGTGGATGAAGGTGGGGGAACCAAAGTATCCACCACTACCAAACTGAAACTTGTTAAAATGGGACCCAATACAAATCCACACAAAATACCAAAAACTTTCAACACACAAATCAACAATAAATCTCTGACTAGATCTTGCAACACGGACAGGGTCTGCACACCAAATCAAAACTCAAATCAAAAAATGGAGGGGGGATTCCCTTATACCAATTCCAACAGATCGGCATAGTCTGTGTTCATACACAGAGCGACCGTCGCAGGTCACCAGTGCAGGAATTATGACGATGTCGCAGGACACTAGTGGATAGGTTGAGACGACAGGCCAAAAGACAGTGAATAGAGGTCAAATCAATGCTTTGGTTACACTGCCCAGGTGCGGCGGGCGAGATCCAAACTCTAGGATCAATAGATCTCCAATAAATGAGTAATAAAATGGCTTAAAAATAGTGAGTACAGACTCATAGGAGGACTAAAGACTCTTCAAAGTGAATATCTGATGGTGAAAAAGACTTAGGAGGCAAGTAAGATGGCTTGCAAAAGAAATCAAATGAAAATGGGATTCAAATGAAAACTAAACAATGTATCTTCCCCAGTATGGTTGCCAGATTTGTTTAAAGGACAATCTACTAAGAGCAGACTCGAGGCTTGATCTCCCTAGCTTAACGTAAGTCTAGAACAAATAGGACAGAACATAGAATACTTCCCTAGATCTGATTAGAGATCGAGTAGATAGATGCTTTACCTTTTAGATCACTAATCCTTTCTCCTTGATGTTTGCTCCAAGCTTGATGGTCTTCAGATCTTAGCTGCAAAACCTGTCAAGACAACACAGAAACAAAACAAGTAGTAAAATGCACCTAAACAATAATAGATCTAAGTAAGCAGTTAAGTAAGCAAACTACACAAAACATCATCAATGCAATGATATTTGTTGGAAAGCATTTATATTACTGTGTAAAAAGGGAAAGTACATAGAAGAAAGTGATTACAACCAATGACTTAACGTAGCAATCCTTCTCCAACCAAGCCAATGCCAAAGCCTCCAAAGGGATGATGGATCTCTCAAGGGATGAGTAGAGATCTCTCCTAAGCTAATTTCACCAGCATGTAGATACTATAGACTTCCTCCTTTTGGAATGGGAGTGAGCTTCACTTATATAGGACTAATTGGATAGGGTAGGTTGAGATATGGTAGGAGAGAGTTAGAGGATCTCACCTAAGTGCTAGGGAAATGAATTCTAGCTCCCCTAAAGGCTAGGGATAGGCCTCCACATCACTTAGCTTTGAGAATGGGCTCGAATATGCTCTTTTATCCAACTAACTGACATTGTCATAGGCTGCATTAGGACAACCTGTGATGTCGCATGTTGCACAAGGGTGAACTACGACGACCTTGAAAAGTAGGTCAGTTAAGCCCTCCAGTCATGGGAAACTTTAGGGATGTATACACTGAGTCTCATGATGGTAATATTTAGGTGTAACATGAGTCCTATTGACACTCCATGGTTCACTACTCGCCTTCCATGCTTTTGCAAAATCCTTGTCGGTCTCATACATGGTCTTCATCGACTCTATTCCTGTTACCTGAACTGCCATTGTGTTCAGTAATGCAACTCTTCGACTTAGCGTGTTGGAAACCTTGTTTGACTTTCTCGACTTATGTTGCAACATGAAGGTATATCTCTACAGGAATTAAACCCACTTCATGTGCCGCTGGTTTAACTTCGACTGCGTGTTCAAATAAATCAGTGCTTGGTGATCTGTGTACACACAAATTCCTTGGGAAACAAATAATGCCTGCACTTCTTCAATGCTTGGACAATAGCATAAAATTCCTGGTCATAGACCGAATATTTCTACTTCGCTTTATCCAACTTCTCACTGTAGAATGCAATTGGTTGGCCCTCCTGGCTCAACACTGCTCCAATTTCCATTCCACTCGTGTCGCAATCAACTTGGAAAAAATTGTCGAAATCTAGGAGCGCTAACACCGGGATCTCAGTTACTTTCTGCTTCAACTTGTCGAAATCTCTCTAGGAAACTTCCGTCCACTTGAACTCCCCTTTCTTCATGCACTTTGTCAACGGTGCACATATCCGACTGAATCCTCTGATGAACTTCCTATAAAAACTAGCAATTCCATGGAAACTTCGCACCCCTGTCGTGCTTATCGGTTCTGGCCAATCCAATATTGCCTTCACCTTATTTGGGTCCATCACTAACCCTCTACCTGAGATTACAAATCCAAAGTACGCCAGTTCTTCCTTCATGAAGAAACAGTTTTGCAGGTTCACCATCAACTTCTCCTCCTGCAACTTTTGCAATACTTGTTGAATTTTCTCCAAGTGTTCGACCTTGGTTCGACTAAATATCAAGATGTCGTCTAGATACACTCTGACGCAATTTCCCAATAATGGCTTCATTACTTCATTCATTAACCGCATGAACATACTGGGTGCATTGGTCAATCCAAATGGCATGACTAACCACTCATACAGTCCTTCCTTTGTCTTGAAGGATGTTTTCCATTCATCTCCCTCTTTGATCCTAATTTGGTGATAACCACTTTTCAGGTCGATCTTGGTGAAGTATCTTGCTCCACTCAAGCAATCCATCAAGTCGTCCATTCTCGACAATGGAAACCGGTACTTGATCATGATCTTGTTGATGGACCTGGAGTCTGTACACATCCTCCATTCTCCACCCTTCTTTGGTGCTAGTACAGTTGGTATCGCACACGGGCTCAAACTCTCTCTGATCAATCCTTTGTCCAACAACTCTTGGAATTGTTGATTGAGTTCCTGACCCTCTACCAGAGTCATTCTGTGAGGTTCCTTGTTTGGAAAACTTGACCCTGGAATCAAGTTGATCTGATGGGATATGCTTCTTGTCGGTGGCAATCCCGTCGGTGCTTCCTCAACTACTATGCTCCAAAACCCGTCGAGCATCTCTTTGAATTCAATTAAAATCTTCTCCATTGTTGACCTCTCGACACATGGTCCTTTCAGAATGATGGCGAAACACCTGACTGTTTCTCCTCCTCTGTGAGGAATTCCTTGTCTAAGGACATCAACACTCGCTTCTCCCAATAGTTGTTCTCGCCCTGCTTGCAGTCGGCTTGCTCCTCCTACTTCAGATTTAGCGTCCTTCGTTTGCCATTCTTCCACATTGTGACTGTGTTGGCTAGACCATTATAGATAATATTTTGATCATACTGCCATGGTATTCCTAAAACAGATGACATGCGTCCATTGGGATTACGTCGCATAGTAAACTGCCTTCAAGCTTTCCAACCTTGAAGTCTTCAGGCACTGTCTGGTTACCTTCACATGGTGACCCTTTTGTAACCAGGATATCTTGTAGGGATTTGGGTGCTCTCGACATCTCAAACCCAACTTGTCGATGACCTCCATCGACACAATATTATCCGTACTACCACCATTGACTATGGTCTTGCAATACCTGCCACTGATCAACACTCTAGTCTGAAATTTAGCCATTCGATGTGCTGACTCTTTCTCGTCACGTCAGTCGTCCTGATCCAACGTTCTATTGGACATCATGTTTCTACCTTGTCTTCGACCATCCTCCCCATTGTCTGATGTCGAATCTGTCTTTTCGTCGCCCTGGTCATCTCGTTGACCTTTGGGTTTCTACTCATCTGCCATGTGTAGATTCTTTGGGCATTCAGAAGCCTTGTGTCCCACACCCCGACAATTATAATAGACTACGACTGGTCTGTCAGCTCCTTTCCTTTCTGTTAGACCAGTTCGACCATACGCACCCCAACTGCAGGTCTCTCGACCATCCCATCGGTTTCCTTGCATTTTCTCTCTGGTCGCTGTCCCTTCTGCATGTCAATTATCCTCGACGGCTTCTCTCCTAGTTCTTCTACTTTGGCCTTTCGCGGAAAGAGTCTTCGCACCTCGACCAGTCATCCTCCCTTTGGCCAGTGTGGTTTTCCTCGACATTTTCTCTTCTTCCTTGAGAGCTAACTGGTAGGATTCACCGACCGCTCTGAACCTCGACAGGCTCAACTCGTCCTCTATGGCATACTTCAATCCATTTACATATCTCGCGATAGCTTCTTCACCTTCGTCGGTTTGACCTGACCGAATCGACAGTCTGTGGAACTCATCGACAGTCTGTGGAACTCTTCCGTGTACTCTTTCATGGTCATCTCTTTCTGTCGAAAGTTTTGCAACTTCCTAAACAAGGAAATCCCATAGTCACCAGGCAAGAAATTCCCTTTCAGCTTGGAAACCATCCTGTCCCAAGACTTGATTTTCTCCTTTCCTTTATTGACTCTGTCAGCCTGCACATTGTCCCACCATAATGATGCATGACCCTTCAACCTCAGACATGCAGTTTTAACCCGTTTAGGATCCTCTATCTGCTCTATGTCGAACTATTTCTCCATCTCTCTGAACTAGTCTATCAAGTCTTTCGAGTCCAGACTTCCTGAGTAGGTAGGTACATCCATCTTTGTCTTACCCCTCATCTCTGACAGTAACTTGATGAATTTATATTCTGGTTCTTCCTCGACAGCTTCCTGTGCTTCCACCTCTTCGACTTCCTCGTCGCTGTGGTCTAGTGGATCAGGAATGAATCCACGTCTCTGGCTCTCTTTGATCGCTGTGACTTCACTCGTCAAGCTTCGCATTGTCCACATGCACTCGTCAAACATTTCATGATCAACTGTGACTGCTACGACACGCGCTCTTCGTCCTTGGACATTAATGCCTCTTTGATCCATTCTTTCGACTAATTCGAAATCTTCACTCATCTAATCGCAACAGGACTTCATGACTCATGCACAACTCTACCCAACCGTAGTTGGAGTTGTCGACACATTCGCAGGTGCTTCTGACTCTACAGATTCAACTGCTCAACGCTGGATTCTAACATGGCTCTGATACCAACTGGTGCAAGGGCGGTCCCAACAAGAGGACTTCTTAGTGAACTATGACACACAACAACACACAAATGCTTATGAATACTGGTCGTGAACTGAATTCTAGAAGTTGGCCTCTTCTATTAAACTGAATCTGATTACAATGATAAATACAAAGTAAAGCTATGAAACTAGTCGGCCTTAGCCTGTTACAATATACATAATGGAAATCTGTCTTTCAGTGTGTTCTCGGCTGTGTGCGATCTTTATCCCTCTCACAGTATCTGTTGAATGAAAGAACTCATTGAGCAATGGATGAACGATCCCTTCCTCTATGTCTTCGCACTGCTCTTCTACCCTGCTGCTTCTCTTCCCGAGGCTCACTTCGTTCCCCGAGATGTCCTTCCTCTGTCCGTTGAATTCTCCCTGATCCTGTAGACCTGCAGTTGTCAATGCCCTCTGGTCGTGCTGCACAACCCCTTCCTGTGGTGACATCTTTCATGGTCCCAACCACCTTCACAACTGCCTTTAACTTCCTCAACAACCCCGAACGACTTCTAAGTACTTCGCCTTGGCTTCTACACTTCTCTGACTTTGTGACAGTTGTCGGCCCCTTCTCCTGTCTCGACCATACTGCACTTTGTCATCCCTAGACCTAATATGTCGAATTTAGTTAGACTCTGTGACTGCCAGTCTGCCCTGTCCTCCACGCTTGGCCTTCATCGCTTCCATTAGTGTCGTCGTTTGACCACATGTCGACCTTCGACGCCTTCATTGCTCACTGTTGTTGTCGACCTTCAACTTGTCGACTACCGACCTCTTACTCCTGTCAACATCATATCGACAACTTCTGCTCGACTGCCAGTTTACTTCACACCAGTGGTCATCGGCACTCCCCCTGGTCAGCCTCCTTCTGTTGATCAACTTCGCTATTTTGTGTAGGCCTCGATGCTCCTACATAAGGAGGTAGCTAAGTTCCCATGGTTAAAAAAAAGAGATAAGGGCTATTATTATTATTTTTTCTCAAAGTATGACTTGAAATTATTATTGATTGATAAAGAGTTCATTTTCTTGAAATATAAAGAAATAGGTTAATAACTCAAAACCCAAAAACATATAATAAAAGTGAAATTTTAACTCCTTATGAACCATTAAAAAATTATTTAAAAAAACCAAATTTTATTTATGTACAATTTGTATAAAAATATATATTAAAAAAAAACTAAGCTTTTCATATATATATATATATGGGCCTTGCCATGTGGAGGCTCGAATCACTGGGCATTAACATCATCTCACCCCATTGGCTCCTAATCATTTACTCTGCCTTAGTTCTCACGAGTCGAATTTGATGGATTCGGATTGCATTTCCCTGACTCTGTACTTGGATGGGGTTGCACTTAATGGTTAAGGAATTTCAAGAGAAATGACGCGCTTCATAACAACTCCATACAATAGGGAAATCACACTTCGCTTGTGCAATTGGAACAATGGAAATCATGGTGTTTCTAAATGGGAATTTAAGAAAAAGACCAAGGCTCTGTTGTGGTACTTGTTCTCCAATTCAGGTGTTTGCATTATGGCTTTTCATTCTCATTCTAAGGCGGTGGACTTCTAGGTATTCATGCCTCATTTCTGGCAATGTGCGTGCTCTAGGCATGTTGATAGTTGTAGGCCCCAACTTTTTGGTGTTTCTGTAGATCTATCCCCTTCAAATTGGTCTACCACATGTTGTTTCTGCCTCTTTGGAAGATTCCGAGTATTCATTTAATTATATGGCTCAAGGGGTAGATAAGGATCAGTGGAGCTGCTGTGTGGAATGGTTTGATGATCATGGTAATTAGATAGGTTTTGAAAACACTCCTCCCCTCCCACCTGTTTTTCATAAGCACTAGAATGGTGGTATTATGTAATGTCCCTTTTTATGAATTTAATAAAATGGCAAATTTTTCACTTTTTTCCCTAGTTCAACCTTTGACTAGTTTTGAGCTCTAGGTTTCCAATTTGCTCCAAATGCTCCCAAATACTCTAAGAAGGTGTATGAATGATATTAGGACTTGATTATGATTTTTAGGGATGATTTAGACCCATCAAAAGACTTCTTCAAACCCCTTTGGCAATCTGGTCATTGTATGGAGTTTTACTAGTAAATTGTGGTTCAAATCCCCTAGGGGTAGATGATGAAAATGACTTTCCAAATGCACTCAATCCAACTCAAATTTATGAAAGGAAGTATTGAACATATAAATAAAATCAACATGTACTCATATGCATTACAATTCAACTTTTAATGTCTGCTATAACTACCTTAAATCATATGCAAAAAGACTAGTTTCGGCCTTGGGGGAAATGATAGGCAATCTTCTCCAAATGCTATGAAACTCAACAAAATGACTCCAAATGCTTATGTATTGAACATTAAAATCATATAATACATCAATAACAGTCCATTCATCAATAAACCATTAGTATTTTACTTATCCATTCGAATCCATCAACATTACATTGGTTCACAACAAGGTAGTGGGGAAATGGCACTGTTTGTCCATTAATGAGCAATTTAACATAGTTTTTCTTGGAATCTTGACTTGTGGATATTCTGATATGGTTATTACAAAAATATATAGAATCTGACATGTACAGGAAGTCTAAATGGCATTCATTCACTAACTATATGCAACCAAAAGAACGCTATGCAAGAGCTATGGGGAAAATGGCACCATTTCTTCATTAAAAATCCGATTCATACATTTCCACTTGCAATTTAGACCTGAAACTTTTTGGATATGAATAAAATAGTATTTAATTCATATTATAAAATAAATGGGGCATTAGAAGCTCCCTCAAAGAGTAAAATAGCTCACCAAAAACACCCTCCCTCAAGGATCAAGAATATGCAATGAAAATTGGAAATGGTTGAAGGAATGAGCTGCAGTGGAAGAAACCATGATATGCCATGTAGCTTACACCTGCAAAAAATGACTCCATTAAAGCTCCAAATGAAAGGTCTGAATGGCCTTTCCAATTACCAACTTGGATGGGAATCTTTCACCATCGAAATTGGCTAAGGCAAGAAACTAGTCATCCACTAGCTCTCCCTTTTCACAAATGCAATAGCAATTCTAAAAATGATCAAAAGCTGCATTCATTGTTTGTTCTTGAAATTTATAAAGTTTCCAAGCTCTCTATGGGTTGAATTCCTTCCAAGATATGCATTCCAACTCAACTTGGGAAGAGATTCCAAAGGATGCCACTTGTACAACAATTCCTAGTCTCCCACTTCCACCAAATCACATGTGGAAGCATCTTAGCTGCCCTAAATCCCTTGAGCACCCTCTTGGAGGATATTTTTATCCCTAACATGTCATATATGTCAAATTTCAATGCTCAGATCTGATTTGTGTCATAGGTGTCATAGCATCTTCATCATTGTTGTCATTGAGTTAGGGAATCTAGTCCAAGTGTCTCATTAGCTCCAAAATGCCTCTTCCTCTTCCATGGGAATTACTCTTCCACTCCAATTCGATCTTAATTGATTCAAGCTAAGTATATTGACCTTCCAACTTATCCCAAGACCCTTGGGCTTCTTATGGATTCGAAATGACAAGAGGAGGATGCCATGTGGCATAGAAAATCTAGCTTGTGTGGGTCCCACTTCCTCCATGTGTCTTCATGGTCAAATGCCACTTTGATTTTCCCTTGTATATATTTATTTAGCTCATTTATTAAATATTTATGATATTCTAATTTCCACACATCATTTATTATCCTTCTTATTTCAAATCCCAATGCTTCCACCCACAACCTACGAAACTAGTAATTTTCCTCTTTGGTAATCATTTGATCCTTAACATTTCATTTGTCAAAATCTCATGAATATGGCCAATGGGTTTAGGTCATTGTGACCCAATGCAAAATTTGGGACATGACAAATCCTCCCTTCCCAATATTGCTTGTCCTCAATCAATTTCAAACATGGGTGTTGAAGAACCTGCTTTATGTATAATTCTTTGAAGTTACCACTGAGTTTCCCAACTTTGAGTCTTCGAGCTTCCATGAATATTTTAGAGAGGAACCACCATGATTTATGCTGCACTACTATGATTAAAATCACTTTATTAAGTGGGGAATCCATCCCCCATACTACTTGTTTCCCCAAAAAATTGAAAGCAATGAGACTAAGAATTATCCCAGGGTCCCATTGCTTGTATTGCACTCCAACAGTTAGAAGTGCTCTCCAATTCATAGTTCCTAGATCCCATTTTCTTGTATGAATTCTTCCAAACATCATGAGTACAAAATATATATCATCAAAGTACATAACAACATAATAAAAATGAACATCAAGAAGATGCTGCATCAAAGAATCATGAAAGTGCTTATACCTCCAAGCAAGTAGACCACCATTTTCCAAGTGCATGCAAGCATCAAGTAACCAATCAAATATGCTCCAATGACATAGGTGAGGATCCCTTGTCCTATCATGCTTCTCCAAAAGGATGTGATATGCATCAAAATATTCAACCATGTATTCTTTCATCCAAGAAGTGAATGAAGAATCTCCACTAAAATCTGAACCGAATAATGAGCAAGAAAAACAAGGAGACTTCAAATGACTCAAAGAAGTCTCACCCATACATCCATGAATGTGAGAATCATAAAGATATAAAAAATTATGTGGCTGCCAATAAAATTTTCTCCAATCATGAATCTATTCACCCTAGTGTTGGATGAAGTTCCTCCAACATCAAATGAACCAAATGTTGAGCAAGAAAAACCATCAGTCTTCAAGTGACTCAAATGAATATCATAGGTGCATCCATGTAGATGTGTATCATTATAAAGTAACAAAGGATGCTGCTGCAAATGTGGATAAGAATGTTCTCCAACCATGTCATCATAAAAGGTAAATCTAGGAGTTCCATACTCCCCATGTGGCACCATCAAAAAGAACCCTTTCACCCATACTTCATTGAGACTAATGCTGCAAAACATGGAATTGTAGGATGTAGGAGAATGAACTAACTCACCCAAATGATAAAAAATGCAGAAGTTTCATCATGGGAAAGATCCATATGGGTAGTATCATGCAGCTCCTTCGAAAGTGTGAAACCTTTGTCATAGATTGGTTCCAATGTAGAGGAATCATGCTCTTTTTTAAAAATTGCATAACCTGCATTCGAGAGACAATTCAAGTTCCTCTTCCACCACATCAAGTGTTTGGATCTCTTCAAGTTCATCTTCAAACACATTCAAATTTCCATGTTTCTCATGATCTGCCATGTCATGAGAATCCTCCATGCAATCCACCATCTGAAAATTTGAAACGTAGGAGGAAAAACAAGTATCTTGCAACTTTTAAAGAAGTTGCTCATTTTGAATTGTGATCTTATGATTATCCTCATCATTCTTCAAGTATGCATCATGTAACAATTCATTAAACTCAACCAAATTATTTCTATCAAAAGGAAAAGATATGAAATTACCTTTGATGTTGCACATTGCTCTTTGTTTCCTTTCCAAGGTAGAATGTGTCTCGAAATGATCTTCAATACTTTCAATAGAACCTTCTTCATGCTCATGTGATGTCTCTTCATCTTTTTCAGAGTCACTTGGGAGTGACTTCCGATCCTCTTCATGTACTGCTTCTTCTACTTCACCTATTTCAGAACTAGGTGGTTCATGGGTCTCCTCTTTTTGCTCCTTCAAACAAGATGATTCATCTTTCCCCTTGGTTTCCTTAAGATCAATATATTTGGAATCTCTATTTTGAAATGGATTCTTATTACTTTCCTTCATCTTGAGCTTGTTTGAGACAATGAGGTATTGATCAAATGGTAGAATGTTTCCATTCGATTAGAGTTTCTTTCACATCATTGGACTCAATAAATTTTGGTGCAATAGGCCTTGGTGTTCTCTGAAATTCATTTTCTCTATTATGGGGTCATGTGCTTGAGAAAATATGCCCACCCATTGTCTTCTTTTCTTCTGATTGTGAACTACTACTACCTCCTATTTTTCCTTTAAGGCCTGCTAGCTGACTAGCCATTAATTCGAATCCCTTCATCATATTTTTGTTCATGTCTTCAAAGAAAGGTTTTAGGACTGAAATAAATTCCTCCTTAGATTCCGAGTTTCCCCTTTCATCCCTTGTCATGATTTCTTCAAAACTTTGCTCTTCTTCTCCTACTACTTCCTCTTCAACAAAAACCTCTTCAAATTTAGGTTCTAAGGGTGGTGAATTATTACTTTGGCTCCTTGTTAATACCATTAGGTTCCAACACCATGCTTTGATACCACTGTAATGTCCCTTTTTATGAATTTAATAAAATGGCAAATTTTTCACTTTTTTCCCATAGTTCGACCTTTGACTAGTTTTGAGCTCTAGGTCTCCAATTTGCTCCAAATGCTCCCAAATATTTTGAGAAGGCGTATGAATTATATTAGGACTTGATTATGATGTTCAGGGATGATTTAGACCCATCAAAATACTTCTTCAAACCCCTTTGGCAATTTGGTCATTGTATGGAATTTTACTAGTAAATTGTGGTTCAAATCCCCTAGGGGTAGATGATGAAAAATGACTTTCCAAATGCACTCAATCCAACTCAAATTTCTGAATGGAAGTAGGGGAAATATAAATTTAATCAACATGGAATCATATGCATCACCATTAAACTTTTAATGTCTTCTATAACTCCCTTAAATCAAATGCAAAAAGACTAGTTTCAGCCTCAGGGGAAATGATAGGCAATCTTCTCCAAATGCTATGAAACTCAACAAAATGACTCCAAATGCTTATGTACTGAACATTAAACTCATATGATACATAAATAACAGTCCATTCATCAATAAAACATCAATATTTTACTTATCCATTCGAATCCATCAACATTACATTGGTTCACAACAAGGTAGTGGGGAAATGGCACTGTTTGTCCATTAATGAGAAATTTAACATAGTTTTTCTTGGAATATCGACTTGTCGATATTATGATATGGTTATTAAATAGATATATAGCATATTACATGTACATTAAGTCTAAATGGAATTCCTTCACTAACTATATGCAACCACAAGAGCGCTATGCAAGAGCTATGGGGAAAATGGCACCATTTCTTCATTAAAAATCAGATTTATACATTTCCACTTGAAATTTTGAACTGAAACTTTATGTAGTTTAAGAAAAGAGTATTTAATTCATATTATAAAATAAATTAGGCATTAGAATCTCCCTCAAAGAGTACAATATCTCACCAAAAATGCCCTCCCTCAAGGATCAAGAATATGCAATGAAAACTGGAAACGGTTGAAGGAATGAGCTGCATTAGAAGAAACCATGATATGCAATGTAGCTTACACCTGCAACAAATGAATCCATTAAATCTCCAAATTAAAGGTCTGAATGGCCTTTCCAATTACCGACTTGGATGGGAATCTTTCACCATTGAAATTGGCTAAGGCAAGAAACTAGTCATCCACTAGCTCTCCCTCTTCACAAATGCAATTGCAAATTCTAAAAATGATAAAAATATTCCTTCATTCTTTGTTCTTGACATTTATAAAGTTTTATATCTCTTTGTGGGTCGAATTCCTTCCAAGAGATGCATTCCAACTCAAGTTGGGAAGAGATTCCAAAGGATGCCACTTGTACAACAATTCCTAGTCTCCCACTTCCACTAAATCACATGTGGAAGCATCTTAGCTGCCCTAACTCCCTTGAGCGCCCTCTTGGAGTCTATTTTTAGCCCTGACATGTCATATATGTCAAATTTCATCCTTCAAGTCTTATTTGTGTCATAGGTGTCATAGCATCTTCATCATTGTTGTCATAGAGTTAGGGAACCTAGTCCAAGTGTCTCACTAGCTCCAAAATGCCTCTTCCTCTTCCATGGGAGTTACTCTTCCACTCCAATTCAACCTTAATTGATTCATGCCAAGTATATTGACCTTCCAACTTATCCCAAGACCCTTGGGCTTCTTATGGATTCGAAATGACAAGAGGAGGATGCCATGTGGCATAGAAAATCTAGCTTGTGTGGGTCCCACTTCCTCCATGTGTCTTCATGGTCAAATGCCACTTTGATTTTCCCTTGTATATATTTATTTAGCTCATTTATTAAATATTTAGGCTATTCTAATGTCCACACATCATTTACTATCCTTCTTATTTCAAATCCCAATGCTTCCACCCACAACCTACGAAACTAGTAATTTTCCTCCTTGGCAATTATTTGACCCTTAACATTTCATTTGTCAAACTCTCATGAATATGGCCAATGGGCTTAGGTCATTGTGACCCAATGAAAAATTTGGGACATGACAAATACTCCCTTCCCAATATTGCTTGTCCTCAAGAAATTTCAAACATGGGTGTTGAAGAACCTGCTTTCTATATAATTCTTTGAAGTTGCCACTAAGTTGCCCAACTTTGAGTCTTCGAGCTTCCATGGAGATTTTAGAGAGGAACCACCATGCTTTCTTCTGCACTACTCTGATTAAAATCACTTTATTAAGTGGGGAATCCATCTCCCATACTACTTGTTTCCCCAAAAAATTGAAAGCAATGAGACTAAGAATTATCCCAGTGTCCCATTGCTTGTATTGCACTCCAATAATTAGAAGTGCTCTCCAATTCATAGTTCTTGGATCCTATTTTCTTGTATGCATTCTTCCAAACATCATGAGTAAAAAATATATATCATCAAAGTACATAACAACATAATAAAAATAAACATCAAGAAGATGCTTCATCAAAGAACCATGAAAGTGCTTATTCCTCCAAGCAAGTAAACCACCATTTTCCAAGTGCATGCAAGCATCAAGTAACCAATCAAATCTGCTCCAATGAGATAGGTGAGGATCCAATGACCTATCATGCTGCTCCAAAAGGATGTGATATGCATCAAAATATTCATCCATGTATTCTTTCATCCAAGAAGTGAATGAAGAATCTCCACTAAAATCTGAACCGAATAATGAGCAAGAAAAACAAGGAGACTTCAAATGACTCAAAGAAGTCTCACCCATACATCCATGAATGTGAGAATCATAAAGATATAAAAAAGTATGTGGCTGCCAATAAAATTGTTGTCCAATCATGAATCTATTCACCCTAGTGTTGGATGAAGTTCCTCCAACATCAAATGAACCAAGTGTTGAGTAAGAAAAACCATTAGTCTTCAAGTGACTCAAATGCATATCATAGGTGCATCCATGTACATGTGCATCATCATAAAGTAACAAATGATGCTGCTGCAAATGTGGATAAGAATGTGCTCCAACCATGTCAGCATAAAAGGTAAATCTAGGAGTTCCATACTCCTTATGTGGCACCATAAAAAATAACCCTTTCACCCATACTTCATTGAGACTAATGCTGCAAAACATGGAATTGTAGGATGGAGGAGAATGAACTAACTCACCCAAATTGTAGGATGTAGATTTGATCTTCTGTTAATGATGGTGAGGTTGCCAAGATTGTTTATACCTTTAGAAATACTGTACAAATTTACTAACTTTGCTGCAGTTTACATTAACTAAATGGGAGTGTCATTGCGTTAGGCAGTCACAAATTCAACTACAGGTAAAGTAGATGGACTTACCATAAAAGTGATTACTACTATAGAAGGAATTAGCAGTGGTCAGATTCAAATACTACAAGGTCATTTGATGGGCGACAATTTATGAAGTGGTTTTCACAAGTTAATGCTCCATCCACATTAAGAGATGATAAAAAATTTCATATGTTATGAATATTTGAAGTTTGCAATCAAAAGTATTTAACAATGTAGGATTACAACTATGCACCACAATATGTGAACCCCTTAGGTTAAGAACGAAGTCTTAACACTCTTTTTGAAAAAACTATCAATTCTCAAAAACAATCCAAGAAAAATAATAGGTTTCCACTTAAATACAACGGTCCCTTTGTAAAGGCCCCCACAAATGTACTTTATAGAGAGTTGCCTTTACTGAACTTTACTATGGGTTTACAACTTTCCAATAAGCATTAATTGGTTTCCACTTAGGATTAATGCTCTCTCTACATTAGGAGTTAAATCAAATTCCGTACATTCTAATTTTAAGCGTGCAATATTAATCATAATGATCAAAAGCAAAAGGACTAATGCTCTCGCCACATTTGGAATTAATCAATTTCATAAGTTTAAATGTTCCCTCCTTTATATCAAAAGTTAAATCAAATTCCATACATTCTAATTTTAAGTGTACAACAGTTAGTCATAACAATCAAAATAAAAAAAGTTAATGGTCCCTCCACATGTGGAGGTAATCAATTTCCATAAATTTTACTTATAAATATGTGATATCAATCACAACAATCAAAAGCCAAGTACTAATTGTACAAAAACAAACATTAACATATCATACTTTTACCTTCTTATTCACATATAGAGATTGCAATCTCAGGCCAAAAGCTTCCCAGATTTCTTAGCAACGGGGAATGAATGAGATTCAAGCGGGTGAAGTAACGGTGTTCGAGCATGGCTTTCTAAAACCCTAGTGATGGCCTCTCCTCAGGCCCCCAGGGGTGGCAGCCTCTACACTTCAGATCTGCTTGGGCTTTCTGGTTCCCGATGATGCCGCCCTTTTTTCCGGTGGGGGATTCTTTTGTCTGGTGCTTAGGGGCTGTCGATGTGATAGGTTTTTTCTCTGCCTTGACTTTCCTGAGTTTTATTATCCTTCCTTCCCATCGGGTGTGAGGTCCCTGGAGTCCATCCAATATTACTTGTTGGACTTAGTACCAACCACGTTAAACAAGTGGGAATGATCATTATTTTATCTCTGAACTCGTACCCATTGTGGCCCTTGTCAGGTGTTTCTTTCTTCTTATTTTTTTGATTTTATATTGATTAGTGTCTATTTCTCCCTGGATATGGTAGACCCGGAGACCGTCTTATCTTTTTTGCCTACTTTTTCAGGATTAGGAGGGGTGGAGATTGGTATGCTCCCTAGGACTTCGCCATTTTTCGGGGTCCTCACTAATCCAGAGGTACAGGTGTCGTTTGTACCTAGAAATGCTGGGTACTGCTCCACCTACTACTAGGGGTACTTCTATTCAGAAAAATTTATAGGGACATTCAGATACAACTCAGGGAAAATCTAGTCGTAGCCCTCCACCTAAGTTAAAATTTGAAAAAGAACAAAACGGTCGACCGCTGTGTGTCCCGGGCAAATATGTTACCATGGATTTGGTTGCGACTTTGAGTGAGCGGGATCTGGTCGAAAAATTTGAATACATCCACCTGACGTGGACAGAGATCCTCCAGTGGATTCGGTTGAAATGGAAACCCTACATCTCCAATATCCCTCGGGTTATACTTCTGGCCAATGGTTGGTTAATGTTTCAGTTCTTATCCGAAGCAGATAGATTAAACATTGAACAACGTTTCTGGGTTTTGGGTCAGGGCTCGCTGGTTTTATCCAGATGGTACAGTGGTTTTGACCCCCATTCTTCTAAGTTGGTCAAGCGTCACCTATGGACTATTCTACCGGGCTTTCCGATGCAATGCTGGAATCTCAATGGCTTTATGGCGGTTGCCAACACTATTGGCCAGTTCATTCTCATAGAAGAATATCTGTTGATGGGCTCCGAACAACGTAGTCCGAGGCTTTTAGTGGAATTTGATATCTTGGATGGCTTACCTGGTGATCTTGAGGTGGTATGGGAGGGGGGGTCTTTCGTTCAAACTATTGACTATTGGAGTATCCCATTCCACTGTCACAACTTTCACTAGGTTGGCCACTCGAAGGTGAAATGTGGGGTCGGAAAGGCTAGCATGCAGCAAGGGGTGTCATCCAATGATCTGGCTCCTGCTCCTGAAGACGGTCAATGGATCCCTATCCCTTTGGACTCAGAATCGGCCACCAGTTATGTGGGTAATTTTTCTCAAGCTATTCATGTGCTTCTCAAGTTTCTTTCTGTGGAGGATATTCGTCTCTCTATTTCCCAGTGCTTAGACCTGGGTCGGGGTGATGAGTCCTTGTTTGTTCCTATGGGGATTCAATCTGGTCTTGGTGATCTCCAGGAGGTCACTCCTACTTTGATGTTGGAGGATCCTTCAGATCCAGTGCCCCTTGTGGATGGACCCCCTATTATGTCGGCTCCCTGGTCCTCAGTTTCACATGTGGATTCCCCATTATCATTGGATGGGAGCTCCCCTCCCTCGGCTCAGCCCCAGGATTGGAATAACCTGGTGTCTCCTCGGACCTTTAGTGAAGCTATCTCTTCGCCCTCCCCCTCTCCTACGACCTCTGATGTCCCGTCTTCTCTGGTGGGTGACCATTTCCTACCCTTAAACACATTTACTTCAGATCCTAGAGACAACCCCAATGTTCTTCCCATCTCCTCCATCTTCAACGGGAATGTAACCATTCAGCGACCCCAAAAACCAAAGAAGGTCCTCTTAAAGCAAGTGGATGGGGATGCTTATCAACAAAACCCTCCGGTCTCGTCCCTTTTTGAAAAGTGTCTTCAACGTTCTTCCCCTGTCCGGGCTCTTAGAGAGGTTATAGCCCCAGAAGATGTTCCCCCATGAAACTTCTTTCCCTTAACCTTCGCGGGACTGGAAATGGCCCCAAGCGAGCTTCCCTTAAACGTCTACTTGAGATTATTCATCCTGTTGTTCTACTTATTCAGGAAAATATGACAAAGGGGGAGGAGGCTTGTTGGTATCTAATTTCTATTAAGTCGGGGTGGTTCGTCTGTGCCTTGGATGCGAGGGGCCACTCTCATGGTACCCTAGTGGCTTGGGATCCCTTACGGGCTGATCTCAAATCTTATGTTACGTGTGCAGGTATCTTGGTTGAAAGTTTTTTGAAAGGGATTAACTATGCCATCAGAATTCTTAACGTGTATGGCCCTTATCGAAACCGCAAGGATTTTTGGGATAAGACTTCGGAGGCTGGAATTCTCCTGGACAACTCGCTTATCTTGGCTGGGGATCTCAATTTGACTCTGAGCCCGGAGGAAACTTGGGGGATGGTAATTTGGTGGATCTGCTGACCGATTACTTTACGGGCCTTTTCGACAATGCCCGGCTTGTGGATGTGCTACTACATGTTCTTTACCCTACCTGGTCGAATGGGCGATGCGGAAAAGCTGGCATTGGGAAACGTCTTGATTGTTTCCACTTGGTGGAAGATTTGTGTGGGGTGTTGGGAAAATTCTGCTCCTGGACATATGTGGTCGGGCTCTCTAACCACAAAGTTGTTATCCTTGAGCTGGACTTTGATGATCAACCCTTTGTGTATCCTTTTAAATTTAATTCGGGGTTACCGGAGGACCTTTCTTTCTGTGATTGGCTTCGGAAGTCTTGGTTTGACCTACTGTATAAACTGCAAGAGACTCCATTATTTGGGCTTCCGCATAAGATTGGTCTACTGAGTAAGTTGGTTAAAGATTGGGAAAAAGAAAAAAAATTGAAGGACCAAGAGATTCTGGTGGCTGTAGAAAATGAGATTCAGGTGCTCTCGCAGGGTATAGATGATTCTCTCTTTTCTATGGAACGGACCCTACATCTCTCGGAATTGATTGCGACTAAAGATAAGATCCTTGCTCATATCGAGGAGGAGTGGCGTCAAAAGAGACAGGTTATGTGGTTGAAGGTAGGAGATCGTAATACCAAATATTTCCATCGTTTTGTGAACCAGAGACGCCTGACTAATGCTATCTAGGACATTCAGACCGATGCAAACCATTCTATCTCTGACAATGCTTCAATTCAGTGTGAGGCCATTAATCATTTCAAAGGGGTCTATTCGTCTTCTCAAAAGGCCAATCTGCTCAATCAGTTGGAGACCATTTTGCATTTCCCACGTTTCTTTTCTGAGAAAGATAACCGTCTGGTGGGTAGGCCGATTTCAAAGGATGAATTTTTGAGCACTCTTAAACTCTTCTCTCGGGACAAGAGCCCTGGCCCCGATGGCTGGATGGTGGAGTTTTTACATCCACTTCTTCGACATCTTGGGGGATGATCTCACAGAGGCCTTCGAAGAGTCTCGACTGAAGGGAAGGATCCCTCATGTTTTGAATAAGACATACATTACTTTGGTTCCGAAATCTGATCGTCCTGTAGGTTTCGATGAGTGCCGACCCATCTCGCTCTGCAACATGATATACAAGGCTATTACACAGATCATAGCTGAGCATATTAAACCTATCCTGGGTCGGTATATTTCACATGAAAAATTTGATTGTCTCCCTAATCGTTAGATTCTGGATGCTATGGGGGTAGCCTAAGAGGTGATGCATTCTATTAAGCTAAAAAAGTTGAGTGCTTTCATCCTCAAGCTTGACATACATAAATCATATGATTGTGTGGAATGGGACTACCTTCGCTTTGTACTCATACAAATTGGGTTGTTAGTGGATGTTGTCAATTGGCTGATGGTCTGTGTCTCATATGCAAGTTTTGTTGTCTTAATTAATGGAGCCTCGACTTATTTTTTTCATGGTAACCGTGGATTACGCTAGGGGTGTCCACTTTCCCCCTATCTATTTATTCTGGCTATGGAAGGACTCAGTTTATTGATAAATAGGGCGAAGGATCAGGGCTATATTGCTTGTATCAAAGTGGCTCGTACATTATCAATATCTCACATACTCTTTGTCGACGATGTGCTCATTTTTGGAGCGAGAACCAGAGAGGAATGGACAAAATACCATCAGATCCTTAAGCTCTTATGTGACGCAGCGGGGATGTGCATTAATCCGTTGAAGTCTTCTTTTGTTCACAATTTTGTTATTGAGGATATTAGTACTTTCATTTTGAGTCTATTTCCTTATCCTGTTACCGCCTTCAATGAGGGTATCAAGTATATGGGCTTCACAATTAAATCCAACTCTTATAAGGCGGGGGATTGGAACTGGTTGATCCAGAGGGTCTCTCATCATATTAATTCTTGGGTGCCACGATGGTTACCTTGGGGGGGACGCCTGGTGCTGGTAAAGTTTGTCCTGCTCTGTGTCCCGGTTTATTGGTTCACACTCTTTATTGCACCCATTTTAGTGCTCGATCAAATCAAACATAAAATCTTCCATTTTCTGTGGGGAAGCCGTGTGGACGCTCCTAAATTACATCTCGCTTGTTGGGAGATTATTTCTCTACCTGTCCCTCTTAGTGGTCGAGGCATCAAACGTCTTAAAGAATTCAATCGGGCTCTGTGTGTGAAAATTCTGTGGAGAGGCTTATTTGACCCTGGTTTATGGGGTGCTGTCATAAAGGCTAAGTATTTGAAAGGTCTATCTCTATGTCACTGGTCAAAGCTCACCTTTCCTCTCGTCCCAATTGCTCGAAGGTCTAGCGCAGCTTATGTTTGTCACTCCCTATCATCAACCATTCCCTTTGTTGGGCTGTGGGCCGTGGTATCTCTATTTACGTGGGGATCGATCCGATTCCGGGCCTCCGGGAGAATTATATGCTATCGAAGGATCTTGTCAACTTTTTACACAATAGTGGATTTTTTCTCCTTCAACAATTTGCTAAAGGACATGCTTGTGATAACCAGAATTGGCTCAACTCTTTAGATTTGGCTCTTCCGGCTTCTCTTTGCGGTGAATGGGATGATTTTGTGGGTTACCTTATTAAGGCTGGCATCTCTCTGTCCTTGGAAGCTGATCGGTTGGTATGGGAGGCCAACTACATGATGGGATCGGTAACAACCAAACTTGCTTATTACTGTCAGTTTGATGATTGGTCGGGGCCCCGAGTGGATATTTTGTTTAAGAACTTTTGGAAAGGGGGAGTGCCGCCTAAGGTGAGATGCTTTATTTGGTTATGTTTTAACGACAAGATTATCACATGGGTGAATTTGCAGAAGCGAGGCTTCACTGGCCCCGGCATCTGTATGCTCTATTTACAGGATATGGAAGATGTCAACCACCTCTTTGTTTCCTGCAGTTTCTTTCAAAGGTTATGGCGGATGCTGTGTTCACTGGGATCTCAACTTCCATTATGGGAATACACAAATTTTAAATATAACTTGGTTTCTTGTCTCACATTGGAGAGGGGCTCTTTGCGTTTGATCTCCCTCGTTGTATGGGAAGTCTGGTGTGCCCGTAACAGGTCGATTTTCAGGGATCACAAACCTATTCTGAATTTGGCTCTTGCTCAGATCTGGGTGTGGGTATAGTTCGAAGGTGGAAGCCCTTCCAACCACTCTTTGCACCATATTTCACTTTTCGATGAGACTCATTTCAGTTTCCCTCTTGGTTATTTTGACGGTGCTGCACAGAATGGCCTCTATGGTGTAGGTATGGTCCTAAAGCTCTCTCCGGACCACTCTTTTTATCTCCAACTCTGAGCGGGTAGCGGCACCAATAACAGAGCTGAGCTCTTAGCGCTCTAGGGTCTACTCTGGTTTGATAAGAGGAAAAGGGTGGATCTAGTCCGCATATTTGGTGACTCTCGTTGCATCATCGACTGGGCTGTTGGACGGAGTAATATAAGACCTATCCTCAGTGGCTCCAACACACTCGAAACTTGATTCTCCATTTTGAGGACCTGTCTTTCCTTGATATCTTCCGTTGTCACAATGCACTGGCCGATGGACTTTCCAAGTCAGCACTGGGTTCAATGGACAACCATATATGGATCAAAGAGATACGTGACACGGTGGTGATGAGACACTACAGTCTGGATTTAAGCCAGTGACTTGTCCATTCTCGCGAATGCTATGTACAAACTCTCCTTTGTTCCTTAGCTGGATACCTGTAATAGATGTTTTCCTATTTTAATTTATGTCGATACATTATGGGCCTATGGTTTGTTTTAAATTTTGGTAATATATAGAATGTTGTTGATATGTTATGGGATGTTTTCCTATTTTAATTTCTGTCGATACATTATGGGCCTATGATTTGTTTTAAATTTTTGTAATATATAGAATGTTGTTGATACGTTATGGGCCTATGTTCTATAGACATGGGTGTTGTCACATTGAAATAGGGCTTTGCTGGACTACCCTTGGGAAGCTCCTATCCTGTGAGAAATCTCTTCTCATTGGCTCGGTGACTTTTGTTATCTTGGACACAAATTTTTCCATTAATAAAAGGTTGTCTTTTTCTTCATGATACAAAAAGAAAATTAAGAAAATTATGTATTTTTTTCAAAATCAATATGATTGTCTATCAATTTCACATACTTAATTGGCTAACTAACCCTTTACCCTTTTCATTTAAGAGGAAAGTAAGGTTGTGGATTTTTTCAATTCCACTTAAAAACCACAATAATATAAAATATATTTTATATTTTATTTCATTAATGAAAATAATTAAAGAAACAAGATTATAAATTTTTATTATTTTTATTATTTTTAATAAACAGACATGATTATGAGAATATATTAGTATTTATTTTAAATGAAAATAATTTCACATGGATTGCAATATTATTAAAAGTTAAAAAATTCACTATCAATACGTAACAATATAATTTGTATGATGTTAATATTTGTCAAAATTTCATTAAAAGTGATTAAAATTAAATTTAGTATAAATTAGAATTTAAGGAAATATAAATTGAAAATGTCAATAAAAAATAAAAATGGAAATTGTTTTAAATCGAGATTATTTTCTAAGAAAACAACTCTACTTAAATTGCATTTTCAGTAATATCTTCAACTAAAACTGCAGATATGAATTGAAAATATAGTACTAAATGGTAAATGGGTGTAAGAATTTGAACTTAGATCCCCTTATGGGAATGCAATGGCTTTCCTTCAACTACACCCATGAACTAAATTTGTGCATTAAATGCACTCTCAAGATGGCATTAATTTTCCTTCTTTCTCTATTAAAATTTAATAAAAAACAATAGTAACCATTATGAAATCAATAAAAAAAAATTAAAGTAAAAAGAAGAGGGTAAGAGTAGAATGAAGAGAGAATCTCCATGAAATTGAAACATGTTATGATGCTATTTAAACCATAAATTTTATAATAATGGTGTAGATTTGAACTAAAACTAAGTGCAAATTAAAATTTATAAAACAAAAAAATGAAAATAATAAAACAAAATGAAAAGTGAAAATAAAAAATGGTTAGGAAATGTTACTTGAGTCCTAAGAGACCATAACTCTATGTAGATGGATACAAGGATTTGAACTCATATTCCCTTAAGGGAATGCAATGGCCTTCCTTAAGATGCACCCATGCAGGGAATTGTGCATTAAAAACATTTTGAAGATGTCATTTTTTCCTTCTTTCTCCATTAAACCTTAATAAAAAACAATAGAAACATTATGAAATCAATAAAAGAAAACTAAAGTAAAAAGAGGAGGGTAAGAGTAGAAGGGAAGGGGGAACCTCTATGAAATTGAAACATTAGACTCCATGAGGATAAGAGAAAATCACCATCAATAATTAACAATATGATGTTATGATGTTAATACCTATAATTTTTTAAGTCATAAATTCGACATTAAATATGCAGAATTAAAGCTAAGTGCATATTACAATTTATAGAAACAAAAATTGAAATGGTAAAAGAATGAAAAGTGAAAATGAAAAATGCTAAGGAAATGCATACTAAACCAAATCCTTAAATTATCATAAAAGACAAGAGTACACACCATGCATAAAATTGTAAATGTGGAGCACAACTCCAATCTAAATAATAGAGATGAGTTAAACAATAACTCCTTAAAGAATAGGAGATCCTTCTCCAATTACCTCAAGACATTCCTATACTCATTTCACATGTTCCACAACAATGACTACATTACATATGTATACCCCTGTTTACTCATTGCACATGAGGGCCTTTAATTAGGTCGACCTATATTACATATACAATTAGACCCATATAAGCATTCATTTACTCAAGACTTGAATGCCAGCTTCCATGCTTGTAGAATCTAACTTGAATGTCATCTTCTATACCCATAACCAGTCCATGTCGTGAGTGCCATCTTCTATGTTTTTAGAATCTTTTGTCTTTTATGCAAAAGCCACAAAAAATTTGGTGCACAATGGCTAAAGCCCAAATTTTATTGTCAATATAGTAGTAGCTACAAGAGCACAACTCTACATTGAATATATATTTATTTATTGAAAATTGTTTTTTGCATGAACTAAATTCGAAGGCATTTAAGCTTGCATTTAAACAAATTTTGGTTTCCAAATTTGATTTTTTTATCTTACCGAGATATGTAACAACCACATTATCTAGAAGTTGGGTGCAAGATTGTATAACAACAAGAAGATAATCAAGTGCATTAATCTCTTTGCCTTCACTACACAATTGTTACTATTCCCTTTGTTTGCATCAATAGAGGTTGTCCATCACTTCTTTAACAGTTAAACATTTATTTTGAGATCTTAGACATGAAGTGAAAAACCCAAAATTTATTCAAATTTAATGTTCTCTTCATGTCATTTTGATTGTTTTCTTTTTCACTTCATCACATCTACTTTATTTTCCATTTTCCCCTTTTCGACATACCTTCTGGGGCAATTTCTAGTTATTTTTATTTATATATATTATGGTCATCAAACACAATGCAATTAGTGAAAACAATACTCTTGATGTTTGACATTTCTTATTATCCCTGCCGCAGGCAAGGTTATTATGTAATCGATATGCAGTTGACCTATATTAGTTATTGTTTGACCAGCTAAAATTTAAATTCTTTACAAAGTTTAACATTGCAAACATATTTATATATTTTCTTAAATGTATTAAAAATGAATTGTATGCAATTTGATTGGTTTATAATAACAAAGGTCTTATTTGGAAATGATTATAGGCCTTAACTCTCCTGCATGGATGTACTCATGCACTTAATGCACTGTGACATGAAACAAACTGTAATCGTTGCGGTGGTAGAAGTTAGTAATACACGAGTCCACACGTGGTTCGGTATGGAGCGACAGTTTCGAAGAGTTATGGGGTTATTGGCACAAACGATTTGAATAATGGATCCATTGGAACGAGGGTTTAACGGAGTGTTTCTTCTTAGAAGTTAACGGGATAGCTGCTCGAAGTTGTCGCCGGTTAAAAACTTTTAAGGTTCAGGAAGAAGCAGTAATTTAAACCTTGGAGGATAAGGTAAATATGGATAGGGTGGAACTCTTGTCTCGAAGGGGTGTGGTGGGTCGCATAGAGGGTACTAGAATTACCCATCTAGAACTAGTGGAATGGGTCAATACCAACTGGAATCCAATTTTCGGCTTACCTCCAAGAACCAGTTTACTCTCTCGCGGTTGGTTAGCTTTAATTGTCCCTGATGAAGATATTCTTAATTCGATCCTGGATCAGACTTGGCTGATTAAGGAGGGTTCTTTGAACTTAAAAAGATGGCATATTAATTTTAATCCTAAAATTGAATAAATGCGGGTTCAACACTTGTGGGTGAATCTTCCTGGATTTCCCTTTGAGTTGTGGACATCGAACGTTTTTGAAGGTTTGGGTAATTTTTTAGGGAGGTTCATTAGACTTGAAAAAAACCTTATCTTCGACATTAACAAGAAGATGGCTTCCATGTTGGTGGATTTTAATGTTACGAAAGGTTTACCAGCTACTGTGGACATCGTATGGAGAGATAGGGTGTTTTAAAAAAATTAGATTATAAAAACATTCCTTTCAGATGTTTTTATTGTTCGGATACTGGTCATGTTAAGGCAAAATGTCCACAACTTCTACATCAGATGGATCCAAGGGCCCGCACACATTCAGATTCCATTGAAGGCCCTACAAGTCTGGCAAAGGACCCTTCATACAAGCCAGGTATGTTACATGATGAACCCTCTATCATTTATGAAGGTGTTTCAAAAGTGGAATTGGAATTTTACCTCTCCATGGAGAAATCCCTTGACTTACATCTTGCCAAGTCAAAACCACTAGCTAGAAACCTTTTAAATGATTTGAATTCTGTTGAAGCTGGTACTATGAAGGATCTACCATTATGCCCCTCCTCTGTTGTTTCTGGGACTCCTGAACATAAAGAGCCTCTGGACAGTCTTCCAGAACCACCCGGGGTTGATAATAAATTTAATAGGATTGGGGATTTAAAACCCCTCAATGCCCTTGAGGATAGGTCATGCCCAAATTCATTTCCTTCTACTTTAATTTTTATGTCAGGCATCGATAATTATCCTCTTGAAATTTTCGCAATAAACCCTAAACCCTCAGATGATTTGGTTATCCCTTCAATACGTTGCATGAATGTGACTATTCGCGAGAGGAAAAAAGCAAAAGAGAAAGACCGTGGTGATACTTTCATCCCACTATCCAAATGACTTGAGAATGTGGATTCTATAAGTCATTTGGTTGAACATTCTTCCCCTGGGACTCTTAGAGCAGTCATGTCCCCTCAGAGGTTGACCTAATGTCTATTCTCTCATTTAACATTCATGGGATTGGTGGGGATACAAAAGCTAGAGCCCTTATCAATCTTCTCAAATCTACTAGTCTTGACTGTTTTTTAATCCAAGAGACCACGTGTTCGACCACCCAGGCTATAGACTTATTCTCCAAACATTGGTCGGGGTGGTATTTTAGCGCGATGGACTCTTGTGGTCATTCTGGTGGATTGTTGACAGGGTGGAACCCGATTACCATGCCATGCAATACTTACAAAACTATGGGTGGAATCCTTTTGAAAGGTCGTTTTCTGTCATGTGGCATTAATTTAGCCATTCTGAATATTTATGCTCCTTATAGAGATAGAGAGACGTATTGGAGATCCTTGGAATGTTCTGGTTTGTTAAAAACTCTGAATTTGATTGTGGCAGGTGACCTCAATCTCACACTGTCTGCGGTAGAAGTATGGGGTCACTCTATTCCGGTTGATGAATTGGCGGATTTTTTCAAAGGAATTTTTCAGAGAGCTCAGTTAGTTGATATTCTACCAGGGAAAATGTGTCCTACGTGGAGCAATAAGCGGTCAGGTGTTGATTGTGTCAGCAAAAGACTTTATCGGTTCCTTGTCTCCGAATATGTGGTTATAAATCTATGCAAGTATAGGACTTGGATTGAACATTCAAATATATTGGATCATCAAGCAATTGTCTTATAAATTGATGATTTCCAAAACAAGGTGAATAGACCATTTAAGTTCAACAGTACATGGTTGAATGACCCCGATTACTGTAATTTGTTTAGATGTTTCTGGACTTAGGTTGATACCCCTACTCATCTTAATACAGTGGATTCTTTGAGCTTTAAACTCAAAGGTCTAAAGGAAAAAACCAAAGAGTGGGAAAAGTTAAAAAAAGTAAAGGACCTGGCAGATCTTAATTCGGTAAAATTGCAAATCACGTAGCTTCATAAACTTAATTTAAATAGAATCTTATTGAAGGATGATAGATTGGAGCTCCAGGTGTTACAGAATAGACTAAATGATATTTTGAAGGTTGAGGAAAGCTCTTGGAGACTCAAAATCCGGGCTTTATGGGTCGAGTTAGGTGACATAAATACTGGTTTCTTTCACAAATATGCCTCTCATAGGAGGAGTGTGAACTCTATATGGTCTATATTTGATAATAATGGCAATGAATTATCTGAACAGAAGGATATTGAAGCTGTTGCACTGTCCCATTTTAAGCACCATTTTTGTGATCCAAATTCTTCTAATATCAAAGCTCAATTGAAGGTTTTGAAACACCATCCTTCCTTTTTCTTGATGGAATAAAGAGTACAGGTTGGTAGACCTGTCATTGCTGGGGAAATCTTCAAGGTTTTAAAAGCATTCAAAAAGGAAAAGAGCTCGGGCCCGGATGGCTAGTCGGTTGACCTGTTTCTTAACTTTTATGATATCATGGGGAATGATTTATTGCGAATGGTTGAATTCACTAGAGTAGAAGGATGGATAGCTAGTGGCCTAAAATATGCATTTTTTACTCTTATTCCTAAGAGAAATAAACTTGTGAGTTTTGAAGATTTCAGGCCAATTGCACTTTGTAACCTGGTGTACAAGCGGATTTTGAAGATCACTGCGAATGGGATAAAACCCTTTATTTCAAAGTGTATGTCTACAGAATAGTCTAGTTTTTTAGAAGACAGGAAGATTCTGGATGTTGTGGGAATGACACAGTAAGTCATGCATTTGTGTAAAAACTAAAAAACAAAACTCCTTAATCTTAAAACTTGGTCTTGTTAAAGCATACGACCAAGTAAATTGGGATTTTCTTAAGTTGGTTCTTATGCAGATTGGGTTACCGAGCTTGGTGATCAATTGGATTATGGCCTGTGTAAGAATAACAAACTATTATGTTCTTTATCAATGGAAACCCCACTCCATTCTTTAAAAGCTTCAGAGGGATTCGACGAGGCTGTCCACTATCCCCCATTTTATTCTTACTTGTGATTGAAGGGTTTAGTCTAATGATGGGGAACGCTAGGAAGAAAAAAATGGTCAAAGGTGTGAAATTATCAAACGATTTCTCTATTACACACTTGTTATTTGTGGACGATGTCATCATCTTTGGATCATTCTCAGTGGATGAATGGAAATCCATCTCGGATATTTTGACATTATTCTGTATTACTATCGTGATGCAAATTAGTCAAAACAAGTTTGTTTTCTCCAGCAAAATGATTGACAATCCTGTCTTGAATGAGGTTTTAAATTTTCTTCCATATAATTCTTCTGCTCTAGATGATGGCGTAAATTACCTAGGGTTTTTTATAAAACCTAATTGCTATGGTATTCTGGATTGGAGGTGGTTAATTGGTAGATTTGAAAAGAAGTTAAACTTGTGGGTGTTAAAACATTTGTAATTGGGTGGACGTCTTATCCTTCTCAATTCTGTGTTGAGTAGCCTCCAGGTTTATTGGGCGCACTTGGTTCAGATTCCTCGTGCTATTTTTCATAAGCTGAACAGTCTCATGTTAAATTTTCTTTGGTCGGCTAATAGTACTGGAGGTCACTATCATTTGGTGTTAAGATTTAATATGATAAGACAAAAAATAGCAGCATTACATTCCATTTCACAATAATAGAATATACAGGATCACTGAAGAAACAACAAGCATAGCATAAACACAAGAGACACAGATTTATCCTGGGAAACCCTCATGGGGTAGAAAACCCAGTAAACCTTCCTCAATATAGATGACCAGCAATATACAAAGATGCAAACCAAAGACATGATCTCCTCCTCCACAATAGCAGACCTCTCCTCCACAAGTGCGCTATCCTCAAGTGTGTGAGTGTGTGTATCAAATGAGGAACACACCTCCTCTATTTATACACTACTCTGACATATCTTTTACACAAGTACACGTAGGCTCGTATTTAACCAATGGGTTAAATACCCCACTACAACTGACTGGGCCGACCCCTCTAGGGTGGTCTAATAACCCTTTGACCCACACAACACATACAGGGCCGACCTCCACTAGGGAAGTCTAATAACCCAAGTTACCACATTCCGACGGAGGAATAAACTTCTCCGGATATACAATAAGATCTTTACGGAGGAATGAAACATCTCCGGAATAAATAATATACAAATATAATATTCTTTGAAGTTACAATATCTCAACACTCCCCCTTAACGAGAAGGATATTATAACAGCATCTGCACGAGCAAGGAGTCATCAACATCATACATGATACATCTATAAATCATTGGAAGCTTTCTCAACATCATCAGTAACTCAAGCAGTTACTGGAACATCTTCAATACTGGAACATCAACATCTTCAGTACTGAGTCTTTATCTTCTGCAGCACTCGAACAACTATAGCAACATCAACATCTGGATCCTCACGATCATCAGCATCATCATCTCACGATCATCAACATCGTCATCACACGATCATCAACATCATCATCATCATCACGATCATCAGCATCGTCATCACACGACCATCAGCATCGTCATCACACGATCATCAGCATCGTCATCACATGATCATCAGCATCGTCATCACACGATCATCAGCATCATCATCTAGATCATCACGATCAACAACATCGTCATCTAGATCATCACGATCAGCAGCATCGTCATCTAGATCATCACGATCAACAGCATCGTCATCTAGATCATCACAATCAACAACATCGTTATCTAGATCATCACGATCAACAACATCATCAATACAAGTATCCTCATCAATACAAGTATACACATCATCAATACAAGTATCCTCATCAATACAAGTATACATATCATCAATACAAGTATCCTCACCAATACAAGTATACACAATAGCAGCATACCCTGCAACACACAAGATCCAATTACGGGATGATCAATCCCTCTCACTTTAGGACATAGGTCCAAGGATGATACAATCCTGATCCGCTTACAGGATGATCAGTCCCTCTCGGTTTAAGACAACTCTCATGTCTATGGATGATGCAATCCAGATCAACTTACAGGATGATCAATCCTTATCACTTTAAGACACCTCACCATGTCTAGGGACGAGGCAATCCCAATCTATTTACAGGATGATTAGTCCTTATCACTTTAAGACATCTCACCATGTCTAGGGACGAGGCAATCCCAATCTATTTACAGGATGATTAGTCCTTATCACTTTAAGACATCTCACCATGTCTAGGGACGAGGCAATCCCAATCTATTTACATGATGACTAGTCCTTATCACTTTAAGACATCTCACCATGTCTAGGGACGAGGCAATCCCAATCTATTTACAGGATGATTAGTCCACTCAATCTCATTTAGGACTATCCTTCCTTTCGAATTACTGGATTTACTGTCCAAGGATGATTTAATCCATTCAATTCATTTAGGACTATCCTTCCTTTCGGAATTACTGGATTTACTGTCCAAGGATGATTTAATCCACTCAATTCATTTAGGACTATCCTTCCTTTCGAAATTACTGGATTTACTGTCCAAGGATGATTTAATCCACTCAATTCATTTAGGACTATCCTTCCTTTCGGAATTACTGGATTTACTGTCCAAGGATGATTTAATCCACTCAATTCATTTAGGACTATCCTTCCTTTCGGAATTACCGGATTTACTGTCCAAGGATGATTTAATCCACTCAATTCATTTAGGACTATCCTTCCTTTCGGAATTACTGGATTTACTATCCAAGGATGATTTAATCCATTCAATTCATTTAGGACTATCCTTCCTTTCGGAATTACTGGATTTACTGTCCAAGGATGATTTAATCCACTCAATTCATTTAGGACTATCCTTCCTTTCGGAATTACTGGATTTACTGTCCAAGGATGATTTAATCCACTCAATTCATTTAGGACTATACTTCCTTTCAGAATCACTGGATTTACTGTCCAAGGATGATTTAATCCATTCAATTCATTTAGGACTATCCTTCCTTTCGGAATTACTGGATTTACTGTCCAAGGATGATTTAATCCACTCAATTCATTTAGGACTATCCTTCCTTTCGGAATTCCTGGATTTACTGTCCAAGGATGATTTAATCCACTCAATTCATTTAGGACTATCCTTCCTTTCGGAATTACTGGATTTACTGTCCAAGGATGATTTAATCCACTCAATTCATTTAGGACTATCCTTCCTTTCGGAATCACTGGATTTACTGTCCAAGGATGATTTAATCCATTCAATTCATTTAGGACTATCCTTCCTTTCGGAATTACTGGATTTACTGTCCAAGGATGATTTAATCCACTCAATTCATTTAGGACTATCCTTCCTTTCGGAATTACTGGATTTACTGTCCAAGGATGATTTAATCCACAACCGTACATTTAGGACCACGTCCAAGGATGACTCAATCCTCAACCGTACATTTAGGACCACGTCCAAGGATGACTCAATCCTCAACCGTACATTTAGGACCACGTCCAAGGATGACTCAATCCTCAACCGTACATTTAGGACCACGTCCAAGGATGACTTAATCCTCAACTGTACATTTAGGACCATGTCCAAGGATGACTTAATCCTCCACCGTACATTTAGGACCACGTCCAAGGATGACTTAATCCTCAACCGTACATTTAGGACCACGTCCAAGGATGACTTAATCCTCCACCGTACATTTAGGACTACGTCCAAGGATGACTTAATCCTCCACCGTACATTTAGGACTACATCCAAGGATGACTTAATCCTCAACCGTCCACCAAGGACTTCATTCTCGAAGACATACGTCTACGGCTCTTCTTTTGGACTGAAGTCCAGGGATGATCCAATCCCCTCACATGTTCACCAAGAACTTCATTCAGGAAGACATACGTCTACGGCTCTTCTTTCGGACTGAAGTCCAGGGATGATCCAATCCCCTCACATGTTCACCAAGAACTTCATTCACGAAGACATACATCTACGGCTCTTCTTTCGGACTGAAGTCTAGGGGTGATCCAATCCCCTCACATGTTCACCAAGAACTTCATTCTCGAAGACATACGTCTACGGCTCTTCTTTCGGACTGAAGTCCAGGGATGATCCAATCCCCTCACATGTTCACCAAGAACTTCATTCTCGAAGACATACGTCTACGGCTCTTCTTTCGGACTGAAGTCCAGGGATGTTCCAATCCTCTCATGTCCACCAAGGACTTCATTTTCGAAGACATACATCTACGGCTCTCTTTAGAACAAGTGTTCAAGGATGATACAATCCCTCTTCTTTCTTGGAGACACTTGTCTACGGCTCACTTTAGAACTTGTGTTCAAGGATGATGCAATCCTCACATGTATTCTCATCAATTACTATCGATCCTGGGAACCCATACAGAACCTGATTCACACTTCTTCTTTAATTACACCATTAAGAGAATGGTCTTATCTAGCCACTTGGAGCAAACATCTCATCATGATTCTCTTCTTCTTTCTAAGAGAATCTTCTAGCCACAAGCCTTCTATAGTGTGTTTGATTTGAAATTCCTTTTTTTTTTGTTTTTTTGAACATCCATCGCTTGTTCAGTGTTCATCATTCATCATGATCTTTCCTACAAATCAAAATTAAGTACATGATTAGTAATACTTCATTATCATCAAATCATATTGACATGATAACCTACTATGCATACAGATATCATTTACATAGTTATGCAACTATTTTGACCAATACTTTGGCACAACACTTTCCCATATCCTGTATGCATACAGTGGCTATCTAGATGCCTTCCATCTCTACCAAAACATACTATCGAGAGTGTGCACAGCTCTCAGCATGTCAGCAAAGAGGTTTCATTCTAGACAAGCAACAACGGAATGTTTGTCCAACTTACCAATCATATGCATATTAGTAGTATACTGTTCAATGCTCTATGAATGTTTACACTCAGCATGATATATTCTACGAATACAAATATGCATATAAGCAATATCATTTACTATTTCAAATAACAACTCAAATACTTATCTTTTATGTTTGTGTGGTTGCCTCCCGCTTGATCTTCTATATGTCTTTTGAACTTGTATTCATTCTGTACCATTGTGCATGCTCAAGTGTGCACTAGTGTCATCCTCATGATCTCATACACAAACATATGTTCATTAGTATATTCTCCAAACATTCTAATTCTAAATAATCTTGAATATGTATAGTCATGATCATTAGTATTCAGGGTTTCAAGGAAGTCTTCTTTTACTCATGCATATTCTTGTTTGATCATAGTACTCTTCTGGTTAATTAAATCATCAAGACAAGAGACATAATATGCATAAACCCTTGATTAATAACTTTATGAATAAGCATAACCAATCATACCAAGTATACTTATATAAGGGATCCTAATAGAAGGTAAGATTCTAACTTGACATAAGAAAACATATCTGGATTAGTTATGTACAACATACCTAAACAATCTCTTCAATGATTTAGAGATCATGAGCTAGAACCTGCATGTCTCATAGGTTAAGCATAATATAACAAAGTCATACATACCTCGTAAGTAGAACAAATATTATGGATGAGTCTTTGTCTTCATGTTGTCATGGTCATGGAACTTGATTTGTCTTTTGTGATGTACCTGTATCTTGTTAGCAGACAACATCAACCTCACACAACACCATAATGCATTAGTACAATCATATAGCCCTAATCAATGAATGTCTTCGATCATTCACAAGCATTCATACTGTTACTAGGGTGATAAGACAACTCTAACAATAATCAAGATTGTACTAATAAATAATATGAAGACAAACACATTATGAACTTAATCAAGAATCATATTTCAAGACATACCTGAACCTCCTTAAGTCATACCTGTCGAGACTTCTTGTATTCTTCTTATGTAAGGCCTTAGCCTCAACTCCCCCTGAAACTTGATTTGGAGCTTGATTAGGGCTTGCTAGAGAAACCCTAAAAATTCAATCTTTGACTTTCATGCTTTTGAATGGATGGAAGGATGTGTCTTGCTAAGCTGATCAAACTAGCATACTTCACTTTTGAAATCTCCAAAATTTGACCCCTCAAAATTGCCTTCGAAACTTCTGGATCTTCTGGACAGGAACCCGAACTAGGGTTTGATGAAGCCCACCCTTTTATCCAATCAAAAGGTTCGATCCAAGGCTCTAAACTCTTATTTTTCTAAGGAGCTTCCAGTCGTGGTTACAGACTTCAAAAATTCCAACTTTTGCTGAAGCCCTAATTTTCCATCTTTCTGATCAAAATCCCGAACTAGGGTTTGATCAAGCCCGGTCTTCTACCCAACCAAAAAATTCGATCTTGGTCTCTAAATTTTGATTTTCCTGAGTAGCATTCAGCTGTGGACTCCGATTCCAAAAATTCTAACTTTCTCCGAAACCCTAAATTCCGGAAGCCATGAATAAAGGTGCTCCAAAAATAATTCTGTTTTGATAGAAATATGCACCTGATTGTTTCTACTATAACTCTGAAATTTTTGCTCCACAGGGTCTGAAAACGTTTTTTGTAGTAGCCTGACCTGTCATCTTTCCATCCTGACAGGTCTGACCTCAATTGGATTTTCTAAGAGAGAGTTATGCCAAGTGTCGCAACGTGACCTGTTTATGGGATAAAACAGGAGAGCGAACTTGTACGGAATGCCACATGTCACTGTTTGAACTTCGGCCTCTGCAAACTTTTCCTGAGATAGCTTGCCCTGTTATCTTTCTATCCTGATAGGTATGACCTCAATTGGACTCTCTGAGAGAGAGTTATGCCAAGTGTCGCAACGTGACCTGTTTATGGGATAAACTAGGAGAGTGAACTTGTACGGAGTGCCACGTGTCACTGGTTCACCTTCGGCCTCTGAAAACGTTTCCTGAGATATTACAGTCTGTGTACTACCCGTCACTTTTTACGAAATTTGATTTGGAGCTTCCTAGCCCAAGTTATGACCTTTTTTCCAAGGTTACCTGATTTTGACTGAGATCTGGAAGAGGCCGAAACCCTAACTTGTACTGATCATAACTCATAAAGTACAACGAATCTGAGGGTGCCCTTTGGACACAAGGTACCTGAGGATGTTATCTTCGACCGGTAAACTTTTCATACCCTGAAACTTCGCAGAAATGGATTTATAGCGAAAGTTCCACGATGGCTGGTTTTTGCTATGTAAAACCCTAACCTTCAAATTGTCGTAAGTAAAGCAAGTGTCATAAGTGCCATACCTTGCCTTCCTTCAGGTTAGCTCTGATACCATGTTAAGATTTAATATGATAAGAAAAAAAATAGCAGCATTACATTCCATTTCACAATAATAGAATATACAGGATCACTGAAGAAACAACAAGCATAGCATAAACACAAGAGACACAGATTTATCCTGGGAAACCCTCATGGGGTAGAAAACCCAGTAAAGCTTCCTCAATATAGATGACCAGCAATATACAAAGATGCAAACCAAAGACATGATCTCCTCCTCCACAATAGCAGACCTCTCCTCCACAAGTGCGCTATCCTCAAGTGTGTGAGTGTGTGTATCAAATGAGGAACACACCTCCTCTATTTATACACTACTCTGACATATCTTTTACACAAGTACACGTAGGCTCGTATTTAACCAATGGGTTAAATACCCCACTACAACTGACTGGGCCGACCCCTCTAGGGTGGTCTAATAACCCTTTGACCCACACAACACATACAGGGCCGACCTCCACTAGGGAAGTCTAATAACCCGAGTTACCACATTCCGACGGAGGAATAAACATCTCCGGATATACAATAAGATCTTTACGGAGGAATGAAACATCTCCGGAATAAATAATATACAAATATAATATTCTTTGAAGTTACAATATCTCAACATTTGGAAACCTATAAAACCTTATCTCTGTCGAAGGCTTATGGGGGGTGGAATATAAATAACATCTTCTGGTTCAACACGACTCTCTCTTTAAAAAGTTTATGGCGTGGTTTACTGGGAAATAATCTTTGGAGCAGAGTATTACATGCATAGTATATTAAAATTGATCTGGTTGATTGGTTAAGGAACCCTCCTGTTAATGCACATAATGTCTCTCTTATCTAGATTGGTTTCCTGAAAATTCTCCCTTGGATAAGATCACAATTGGTATGGTAGGTGGGTAATGGATGCAATGTGATTGTTGGTGTTGATCCCATATTGGGAGTCAATGATGATTGTAAAATCTCATAGGATCTTCGAAATTGATTCACCAACTATGGTCTATTTACATTAAACCAATTTAAGAGATCTAGAAGGTTGATTCCAGATCGTTCTTATTGGCTCACAGCGTCTGACCTTGGTTTAGCTGGCCGTTGGGAAGATGAATGGAATTATTATATACAAAATCTCAACTTGGCTGGTATTCGGCTCTCTACGGATTTGGATAAGTTAACATGGGCAAAAAATTCTGGTAATGGCCAAGTTACTGCCAGTTTGGCTTATTTGGAAATTGTTGATAGTTACTTAGATGGTCAAAGAAAATGGTGGTACTCTGTGCTTTGGAAATGGAAGCTTCTCGTAAAGATCAAATGCTTCATGTGGCTCCTCTTTAACAAAAAAATCCTCACATGGGAAAACCTGATGCGTCGCGGTAAACAGGGTTCAAGCATGTGTTTACTTTGTAAAAAAATGAAGAGTCTATTAAACATTTGTTTTCTCTATGTGAATTTTCAAAGCACATCTGGAAAGAGATATGTGGGACATTAATGTTAGCTGGATATTGACATACTTAGGATTTTGAATCTGCATATCGTTTATGGATCCAAAAGCAGCGAAGTTATTTAAACATGCCAGGTATGTTAGCTTGGTGTATATGGAAAACACAGAATGTTGTTGTCTTCTAGAAATTTGTCCCTAATTTGAAGCACTCCTTATTATCTTTCTGGAAATTATATCATGCATATTCAAAAGAGGATAAAAAGACTCGAAATTTGCAGAGATTGAGTACTTTAAATCTGGAAGGAAATGAGAAAGCCATTGGCTTTTTCGACGGTGCTTCAGCTAGGAATAAGTGTGGAGTTTGTTTCACAATCCACTGTGGTAAAGATTACACTCTCAAATTTCTCCTTGCATGCAGAACATGTACAAATACAAAGGCTGAAATTTTGGGACTTTGGGGGGTGTTAAAGGTGGCTCTTATCTGTGGTATTGATTCTATAAGAATTTTTGGAGACTCTTTAGTTATTGTCAAATGGGCCAACAAGTTTTTTAAACTTAACAATGCCTTTATCCAATATTGGTGTCAGAGAATTTTTGTTATAATGAATAGGTTCCCAGATCTCTCTATTGATCACACATACAAAGAAAATAATGACGTTGCAGATACACTGTCTAAAGAATCTCTTGATGGAGATCCTGGTATGTACTCCACTGGGAAGAATGGGTAGATGAGCAGCTGAATTCTTCTGGTCTTATCAGTTCCTTTTTCTTCGATGTGATATAAGTTATGTTATGTGCTGTTTTTTTTGTTTTTTTTTTATCTGATGGCCTGATATGGCTTTGTTTCATCATATGGACTATATATATGTTTTGATTTTGATACGAGATTTAATCAAGAATGATATGTATATTCTTCAAATGTTTCTATATGTGCCCAAGTTATAAACTTAGCAAGTGATATGTACTTTTTAATTTCA
The DNA here is from genome assembly GCA_027924585.1 of Larix kaempferi. Classification (NCBI taxonomy): domain Eukaryota; kingdom Viridiplantae; phylum Streptophyta; class Pinopsida; order Pinales; family Pinaceae; genus Larix; species Larix kaempferi. The sequence goes on along the minus strand of BSBM01000717.1, from coordinate 4,158,066 downwards.
TGGAATTAACAAAAGCACAATTTGTTTTCCTAAAAAAAAAAAAAAGAAAAAAGAAAAAGGAAAGAAGAAGAAGAAAACAAACCACGAGTAATAAAAATTAGATATACAATAAACATATTTATATATTTAAAAAACTAAAAAAAATGTTTACATATATTTATATATATTTAAAAATAAAATAACTAAAAAATATTATTTAAACAAGTTAACATATTTAAAAATAATATAATTAAAAACTATTATTTAATTATATTAATTTTTACATATCAAAATATTCAATATCATCTTAAAAATTTCAGTTACCATATTTTTGTTATTTTTATTAAAAAAACAAATTACTACATTATACCCACAACAATTTCTTAGTTTCCAAATTCTAATTTTATATGTACAAATTTATTCTTGTTATTTTTTCTTAAAATCATGATTATTTGAAAAATAATAGAAAAAATTGGATATAAAAATTTTGTACCAAGCATATTTTTATAAATATATTTATCCACATGGAAATGTTTTGTGCTCCTTATCCAATGAGAAAGTAAAATATTCTTGGACATGAAATGTGTAGCTAAATTGTTGATAGAAGTTTTATCACAAAAAAAGATTTGTTGCAATATAGAGTTGTGTATTATATTTTTCTAATATGCATTTTAAGCTATGCTTGTAATTTTTTTACGTTTTTTTTTGGCATTATGCACAACAAATTTATGGTTTAATAAAAAACACTCATAACAAATGCTTATTATAAATATGTTTAAAAATGTTAATGTACATACTAAATAAATAGGTTAAAATAGTGAATGTACATAATATTTTTCAATAGAGAGTAAAGTTATCTTGAATAGTTATTACGTTTTTATTAGGTGCATAATGTTTATCATATTTATTTTTATTTGTGAATTAAATATTTATTTTTAATAAAAATATTATTTTCATATACTTTTTTTCACGTATTAAATCTCTATACTTCATTTCTTAACTATTGACTATATCAGCTGTAAATTAACTACAAACTACTATCACTATTTATCCAATATATATTTTTGATAAAAATATTCTTTCCATATTCTCTCATTTCATATGTAATAATATATTTATTCTCCAATATATATTTTTGATAAAAATATTTTTTCCATATTCTCTCATTCATATGTAATAATATATTTATTCCCTTTAATCTAGGGATTCACTTTCATTCAAAAGCCAACGTCTTTAGACTTTATATTAATTTTTAATTATTGATGTTATTTATTATAAAGTTTTGTAATGTTTAAAAAAAAACTATTAAATTGAAAATTTGAAAATATATTTTCTAATTTTTGAAAAAAGAAAATTAAATTTTTTTATTAGTAGAGTACAGTTTGGGTTGACATAAATATTTAAAGGAGGTTTTTTATTTTTGGAAATAAATTTTTTTTTTTTTAAAATATCTAGAATTTAACATGCCATCTACATAATACAGAAACATTAAATAGTTTCTCTATCTTTTCCATAGCCACCTGTAGAGAAATAAACTTACTAGAACACACGATATGCCCCTCATCCAATAGGAAATAGCGGAGGGATGTATTTTCTACACATGTATGATGTTACCATAGATATTATACTGCACAAACGGACCTCCATGACTAAGAACGCCGAGAATATTGCATTTGGGATCGAAAGCAGGTTGGGTTGTCTGAGTCATTACTGGATTGTTAGACTCAACTGCAGCAACAGCAACCTCTGCTCCACACCACAAACCATAATTTTACCTGCCTGATTTCTAAATCGACCGATCTTTATTAATAAATAATGTAGAATAACATTGTTTTCAATAATCGGTAGCTAATAAAAGTATCCCACCCTCACCGAGTAACATCATCTCCATCATCAATTTTGATCGAGTGTAAGCCATAATTGAGTAACATAATGCATCATCGACCTTGCTTCAAATACTCTCACTATTCTGTCTGTCTGTCGCATGATCCTGGAGAGATGCATAGTAAGTAACCATCATGCATTGGTTTCCAAAACATACAATACTAAGTCCCCCAAACATCCAAGAATACATCCTCCTAATCGGTTAAAAAATGGAGGATCAAAACCAGTATCGAATCGAAAGCATCAACTAACTATTGAGACTGATTCATGGCAATGATGTGCTCGCGGGTATATAGCTGTAGCATTAATCGAACCTCAATTGTGTTGTGTATGGCCTCATGGGTTGACTAGCATCTGCCGGTGGGGGAATGTCCTCCTATGGGTTCAAAGGAAAAAAAGAGGTTTTCAGTTCACCAAAATCAAAGAATAAATGCTCCATCGGTTTCCAAGAAATCCAAGCATCCATAAACACCTGGCATTGTTGACTAAGACTACCAACATCAAGTGCATCAACTCTAGGATCGACTGCATCGACTGCACACGTGTGATCGAGTTAATCATAAAAATTTCAAATCTACTCTGCCTGTCAGCAAGCAATTTGATGACGGTCTTGTATTTTCCATGTCTTTCACTTTACGTTTTTTGTAAATTCATGAAAGTCAAATTTGTTTGCATTTTTAAGATATTTCAGATTAACAATTTTAATTTTATACTTAAAAAAAACAAAACAAAATAAAATAAATACACCAAAACAATTATTCATAATAATAAATATATGAATGTAACTTTAGTTTGTATTATAAAAAAAAGTGTTTTACAATAGCAGTGAAATTTCAGGCAATACATAATGAACTATATTTTTTACCAAAGTGTATTTCAACAACAAAAAGATCGTGACTCTTGAACATGATATGGACAAAATTCCGATGATGTAGTTTAGAGTTATGGCTAGAATCACATTTTACAAAATAAAACATCTCTCATGGAACATCAAAGAACCCTTCTTGTGGCACCAAATGTAATTGCTAGAAATGTGACGCTATAACAAGTATAGTGTGTTGTTGGAATCTAAAGCTGTAGCCTATAACAAAAAAAAACAATTTTATCAAATTAAAAATGTTTTAAAGTTTATTACAAAATAAACTACAGCTAAAGGAACCCCTAAATCATAAAATCACCAATCATTTTAGCAATAGAACAGACATTGAATTTGCCAACTCAAATAATAATAATACCTATTATTTAAAATGGCTACTGCGACTGTAACTTGTAACCACAAATGATTCCATATTAGGTTCAAAATTTTCAAAATTCCTGCAAGAAAGATGCTTGGATTAAAAATAAGTTATAAGAGAGAAATGTTTAAATCTAATTTAAAAACATACACTCAATTCTTAACACATTACCTTTTTTTTCAAGCTTTCCAAAATCAAAGTCTTTGTGGACAAAATTATGATGATTTGTTTTTGAGTTATGGATACACTCAGATTTTTACAAAAAGAGGTGTCTCTCAAATATGCATGGAACATCAAAGAACCCTTAATGTGGCACCAAATGTGAAGTTGTAACAAAAATAATGTACTGCTGAAAATGTGATGTTACAAGTAAATGTGTTGCTGGAATCTAAAGTTGTAGCCTATAACATAAAAAAGAATAAATTTATCACACTAAATATGCCTTATTATTTATTGCAAAATAAATTACATCTGGAAATGTAATTATTGTTGGAAATTTGACGCTATAAAAAGTATAGTGTGTTGTTGGAATCTAAAGTTGTAGCATGTAACGGAAAAAAAAAGAACAATTTTATCAAATTAAAAATGTCTTAAAATTTATTGCAAAATAAACTACACCTAAAGGGAACCCCTAAATCATAAAATCAACAATCATTTTAACAACATAACAGTCATTGAATTTGTCAACTCAAATAATAATAATACCTATTATTTAAAAAAGAACACTTACTTGTCCATTTTTACAAAAATGGCCACTACTGATGTAACTTCTGTAACCACAAATGATTCCATATGAAATTCAAAATTTTCAAAATTCCTGCAAGAAAGATTCTTAAATTAAAAATAAGTTATAAGAGAGAAATGATTAAATCTAATATAAAAACCTACACTCAATGCTCAACACATTACCTTTTTTTTCAAGCTTTCCAAAATTAAAGTCTTTGTGGACAAAATTCTCATGATTTGGTTATGAGTTATGGCTGGACTCAGATTTTACAAAAAGAGGTGTCTCTCAAAATGCATGGAACATCAAAGAACCCTTCATGTGGAACCAAATGTGAAGCTGTAACAAAAATAATGTAATGTTGGAAATGTGATGTTGTTACAAGTAAATGTGTTGCTAGAATCTAAAGTTGCATCCTGTAACACAAAAAAAATAAAAGTATTACATTAAATATGCCTTATAATTTCTTGCAAAATAAATTACATCCAAAATAGAACACCTAAATCAATAATCATTTTATCCACATAACAATCATTGAATTTTCCAACTCAAATAATAAGAATACATATTATTTAAAAGAAACACTTACTTGTCCATTTTTAAGAAAATGGCCACTAGTGATGTAACTTTCGTGATTCCATATGAAGTTCAAAATTTTCAAAAAATCCTGCAAGAGCAATTCTTAAATTAAAAATAAGATATGAAAGACAAATTCTTAAATCTAATATAAAAACATATACACAGTGCTTAAAATAGTGGTTTGAAAATAAACATAAATCACTTGAGAGGACTAGGAAGACTTCCCAACTCTCAAAGCTCAAGAACTCTTCTTGACTTTGTATCTCTCCATACCTCATAGACTGCATTCCAATCAACAGTTGATAATTCAGGTCCATTCAAAGATATTCTCATTAGTGCATCTAGTGTATCCAATCCTAGCTTTGATTCATAATGTCCTTAATTATATCCTGTTTAGAAAATCCCCTTTCACAATCCACTGTACTTGCAGGAATAGTGGGTACAACTTGCCATAGTTTCATCATATGAGGATAATTTGTATGCCATTGTTTTGTGTTACGAAAGACCTTCCATGCTTCTTTCATAGAGAAACCCTCACAAGCCAAATTTAATGAATCAACAAAAGGGTGCAACTCTCTTTTGCAAGCTTTTTCATCAAATAGATGCACATTTCTGACATCATTTGGTATGGTATGCTGCAAATGCTGAAAAAGTTTAGAAAGCTAACGCTCTGAATTTTTCTCACGGCTATGACATTCTTCTGGATAATAACAAGGGATGAACAATTTTGTTGCATTAAAAAGATGAAGATCTAGAAATCTTTCATTCAAAGAGTCTATGAGAGACTCAATATAGCCTTCTGTGAGTTGTTGACAACTCTCTTGTGTTCCTTCAATATGAGGTTTCATAGTTTGTTTCCTAACACTATAATCAATCTCCCCAATTGGAATAGAGATATATTGTAACTCATGTCTATCTATGACTAACCCTTCATCTTTAATTTCAATATATCCATATTGTGAATCATATAGAAATTTTGAAAGATAAGTTGTACCTTCTGCAAATGTTTCTTTTCTCAAAAACCATCTAGACAATGTACTTATAGTTACTTCAAGAGCCAACCCAATAGTTGTAATGTCTACATTTTCTTCTTGAAAAGTCTTGTTCAACTTATTCAATTCACCCAACACATCAGCAAGCATATGCAAACAAAACTGAATGGAATAAATTCGTGTCTTATCATACCATGATGAAGTTTTCTTTTCATTTTTCCACAATGTTAAAATCGCTGGCATAAGCTTCACAAGCCTTATAATAACTTCTCCCCTAGATAACCATCTCACTGCATGTATTTGTAGAACATCAAGAACATCAATCTGCATGACTTTAAGCAAATAATTAAGTTCATTACTTCTCTTTGGTGAGTTTTGAATCCACGAATACACTTTGTTTGCAATTTTCTCAACATATAATAGTCCAGGAATTTTTTTAGAAGCATTTGCTGCTGCAAAAGACTCATGATGATCTACACAATGCACTGTAATAAGATTTGGAGTGTCTTTTTTCAAAAATGAAACAAAGCCATTTTCATGCCCAATCATTGCTGAAGCCCCATCTGTAGAAACAACTATCAAATCTTTATATTGAAGACCTCTAACATTTATTAACTGGTTGACACTATCATATATTGTTTTCCTTTTTCCATCCATTACATTTTTCAGCTTCATAAATTGTGAAATTGGTGGCCCAAGACCCTTTGAATCTAAATAAGTTGCATAAACAACAAGGTGTTGCTCTAAGCTTCGATCTGTGCTTTCATCAACCATTAATGAGAAGAAAGGACTTTAGAACATATTCTTTATATGACCCTATTCAAGGTGTCTCAATAGGCAATATATAAAATCATTTGTTGATTTACGATTTATGTATGAAGAATACTCTTGAGACTTTGGCATACATGGTGTTTTCGCATCCATGAGAAATTTGCAAATTTTTTCGTATTTTGATAAAGATAAATCTTCTTGGCATACAAAATATGATATTTTCATTGTAGCAATAACTCTTTGCTTGTTAGCATCTTCCACTTGTTTGACATGATCGGGAATTGCCTTCATCTTTCTCTCCAATGTATTAATCCATCTTGTTTTAGCATCTTTATGTACTAATGATTTTTCATGAGTAACAAGAGCATCATGTTGTAATGTCGTACAACCATTCCCTAAACCCCATGGCCCACTCATCTTATACTTCTCACAATACCTACATTTCATATATACTTTATCATCTTGCCTCACATCATTTAGCCAATCTAACTTATCTAACCATTCCATACATAATTTCATTTTTTATTGCACTTTCATTTTCTTTTCATTATCAACCTCTTCTTCAACTTCATCTCTTTCTACATCTACATCTTCATCACTAACTCTTCCAAAAATTTCATCCAATTGTTGCTCCAATTCAGTATTATAAGCTTATTCACTAGTGTTTGAATCATTTTGAATTTTGGATTTTTGTCATTTTTTCCAACCATACGTTTCCCCAATGGTGACTTGGATTTTTCTTTTTTGAGACATTGTAAATTTTAATAGCTACCCACCTATATACAAAAGTATACCAAACCAAAAAAAAATTATATATTTAAAACATATGATTTTAAAAAAATCTATATAAAAACCAAAGTAATATGGAACTAACTAAAAGTGTTTGTGCTAAAGGTTTTAGTATTAGTTTATTATCATTTAAATTTTACATTACTATAATCTCAACATCTAAAAAATGCAATCTAAATTAATTCCACAGACATCTAATTTTGGCATTAGGCATATACTCAACAATTTAAATGCCTTGTATGAAATCCCTAAAACCTATTAAGCATACGATTAAATGCCATGTATAGAAGCTTATAGTTATTATGTATGTGTGTATGACATGAGTTATAGGAATCTATGGTGCCAAACTTCGAATGCCAAAGGTAATTGTAGTCTTGACTCTTGAGTACATGGACTACATGGCAATTGGAAACAAAAATGAAAATTACAGTTTATAGTTGGGATTTATGGAGCGAAAATTGTGTGCCAGCAATTCATTTTTGAAATTTTAAAGTCTTAACTAAACTTCTAGAACTATTCACATGATCTTATATGAGCAAGTGAATATGTGGGAAAAATTCATATAATCTTAAGAGGAAGTGAATAGTAGAAAATTCTATTAGATCTTTTGAAGAGTTATATTTTTAAAATTTTAAAGTCTTAAATAAACTTCTATAACCATTCACATGATTTTATATGAACAAGTGAATAAGTGGGAAAAAATCATATGATCAAATCAACATAAGCTGAATTTTCTCACCTAGTCTAATCCTATCTTTCACAGGACTTATTGGTCCTCTATTGGTTGGCCATATGTAAACACCTTAAAAGATGTGATACCATGATGAATGCTAGACATTTTGAATCTCCCCTTTCGGGATGTTTGTTGCTATCTTTGTGAAATAGTGACCTATATATGTTGTGCACTAGTTTACACAAACTGATTTATTATCAATGTTATCCATAATGTGGAGAAGCATCACTTAATTCTCTCCATAAATTCTCTCCAAAACAATCTAATTACAAATAAAAATATTATACTAGCATTAAAACTAAAATCTAAACTTAGAAACAAAATCATAAAAATTACAAAAATTAAAACATGTTGATTTTTTTTTTTAAATTAAATTCAAATCCTCTCAAATTTAAATCTAATTACAAAGAAAAATATTATACTAGCATTAAAACTAAAATCTAAACTTACAAACAAAATCATAAAAATTACAAAAATTAAAACATTGATTTGTAATTATTATGAAGCTTCATGGGCGACTCCTCTCTTGGTAAGCCCCAAAAATATAAACAAGCAATCAAGAAATTCAATTATCTTCTATAGTGTACAATAGCTATAAACAATAACTATGAAAGCAGGGAGTGACGGCTCCTTCCTGCACGAATTAATGACATAAGACAGGCGTGAAAGGAAACTTCTGCAGTAGCCTCAAGGAGTTATGCTCCTTGGCAGACTCTTGAATCTTGATATAAGACTATTAAGCATTATCCCCAAAGAGCTACGCCCTATATCTTGGCAAACTCATGACCTAAGAGCTACCCAAGAAAATAGTAAGAGCAATCTTTCTAAGTGTAAAAACTCAGCTACCGAGTATGGTCTATCTACGGTTACACTAAAGGAGAAAGGAGAAAATACTTCTAATAGCTGAGCAATTACTCATATCAAATAGAAAGAATGATAATGAGGAAAATCATGTCTTTCCTTTTTCTGGAGATTGAAGCTCTTCAAAACTATAGAGAAAGTAAAAATAAACCTACAATGTGACCTTTAAGAGGCTATGCCCTTCTGCGTCCTCCCTGACCATTCAGAACAAGTTACTATACGATTTCCTAGTAGTGTAAATGCCCACGAAGGGTGATAAGAAATACCATTTAGAGAGAAACCTCATGTCTCTACAATACACACACCAGAAAATAATAATAGAATATAAAGCGCTTGGCCTCTCTTGGAGAGCCGCTTCATAGCACATGCAAGAGAGCAGAAAGGTCTCGGCTTATAGTCAGTCGCCTTATGAGTTCGACTCTTTTTTTTGAAATCGCTCCACATAGAAAACATTCTAAACGGGGGGTTTCGGCTCCATCCCTTGCTCACTAGGATCAATAATTAAGACGCTAAAACCAATTTTTTGGGGGAAAGAAATGCTTGGCTCGATTATGTATGAATTTGCATACCTAACATTAATCCCACAATGAATCGAGCTCTAAAATTAATTTTAAGGAACTTATAGAGAATCGACCTCATCCCACAGAGACTCGATCTCTACTATTAACCAAGTATTACTTCTATAAACCACAAAGAATCGATCTCTTCCTCGGAGTGTTGATCTATTAATAATTAACTCTGTATTATTTTGAAATTAACCCACAGAGGAACGAACTCGACCTGAGAGAGTTGATATCCATATTTAAATTTGTATTTCTTGTGTTCAAAAGCAGAGAATTGATCTTTGCCTCACATAATCGATCTCTTTAAAATTTACTCTACATTATTTTGGGTGTAATCCAACACAGAGATGGATCATCCATTGCGCAGTATTAAAACACAGGGATATGTAAATACAGATGAGGCGTTGTAAGCCAGGATTTAAGATCAATATATGTGAGGAATTTTAAGAAATAAATTAACTATAACCATGAAGCATATATGGGTAAGGCATTGCTAATATATGGTCACTACCTTATTCTTTTCCCATGTTGTAACGCATTTTATGTGAACATCTCTCAAGTCAAGACTAGGAGACGGGACATCTCTCAAGTCAAGACTAGGAGACGGGACATCTCTCTGTCATTACATGAAGGCAAGCCTAACCCTATGGGAAACTTGGGGATTTGATTCAGAACTTGGAAGAAAGAAAAAATCGGGCATAGCCACAGGAAAGGTCTAATGAGAAGCATAATTAATTTTTTAAAATAGTTGAGCATAGGGTAATAGAACGGGAGCAGTTGCAAATGCTTACCTGAAAATGGGAACAGGGAAACTTCTTTCCACTAGTGTCTAGCCTCCAAGTCTTCAGCTTCCTCTCCGTGCCCAAAGCCCCAAACTCACCAGACATCGACTCTCCCTGAGTCTCTTAACACTCATGAGATAGGAATCGTGCAGCTATACCTTCTTGGGCACTGGCAATCTGACAATCTTTTGAGTCTTTGACCCACATTTGGAGGTGGCCACTAGCTACGTCTCACCAAGATGGGGAGGGAAGGGATCATAAAATCATGATTAGGGCCTGGATGGAGTTTACTCAGTTCAGCAACCCGTGGCTTCTCTGGCTCTGATACAACTTGAAGGGAAAGTTGTAGTGGGCATGCTGCAGTCGGCATCCCGTAGCCACCAAAGTTCAAACCTAGCAATTAATTCTATTAACTTGGATTAACCATATTGTACCTACTACCAGTGGTTGCGTAACATCATTTAATTGCACCAGCGTTTTAGTTTCAAACTGTGCACAGGGGTGACGGTGCCACACTACCAAGCCGAACGGGCCTGCGCATGCACCAATTATACAATTAGAACATAATAATTTCATTGCCCTTGTAAGATCCAGACGTCTAAAAACAGTGAGTGCTATCTGCCATATCTAATATCCTTCCACCAATTCCATTGCTGTTTCCCCCACCGGTTCCATATGGGCTCCCCCAGTAGTGTTATATAGCCTGGTTGAAAGAAGAGCCCTGTTAAATAGCCCCCCGGTAAAGAGTTGAAAGAATAGCCCTGGTGAATGAGGAGCGTGCCATGACGCATTCAATTGTACTAGCATTTTTTATGTTCGATGGACACCATTAAACATCAAATTGACGGTTCACATTTTATCTCACACGTAGACAGGGTGACATGTGGCAAATAATCTTACCCATAAAATACGTTCTAGATTGCTCAATACGTCTTTCTCCACGTCAAATTCCAGGCCTGCATCAAATAATGAGCAGGGAATCCTAGGTAAATGATCAAAAAGGGTATGTTTCAGTAAATATAAAATCCATTTTATTGTCCCGATGAGTCAGCCTTGTCTATTCCAAAATAGCAAATGTATTATCTTGAAATGGCGAATGAGAATGTTTTCACAAACTATTATCTGCCCCAAGTGGCCCACCTAGCAATGAGCGGTACGTGAATCAGGATGCATCCTGAACATCCAAGAAGTCTTCCATCGTCATTTCCCAACCATACAAGAAGGCATCATCGGCACCTGACATCAAGTGGATCACCGATCCACCACCTGTATCGCTCTCGACAACTACCTGAAGGCAAGGACTACGATGATTGGCAGCACAAAATGTTAAGCTATATTTATAAAAGCTTAGCTTACTAATTCCTGTCAAATTGGCCCCGCTAATTAACAACTTCCGAGCTAATTCCTACTCTCCCGGCAGCTTCATTAACTTGCCGACATAAATAGTCCCAGCAAGAACACTTTCCTGCTACAGCCTCCTTGAATGGAACATTCCACCACTGAATTCGCTAATCTTTGAACAATTGTCTTAAAGGCGCTGAAACTGGACCTCTTTCAACAACTTTAGCCAAACTTCAAGCAAGAACGAAGACCGCAATAGCTAACAAGGCCACTTACACGAGATAATTCCACAATTCTACAACAAAAAACATAAAATGTCTATAAACTACTGTTTTTCCCACATCATTGATCACAAAGAGCACCGTAAAGATCAATTCACAGAGCCTTAAAACAAGGCCTTCAAATTTCAGTAAATTTTAAATTTTCTAGCAAATTAAAGCAAGTTATTTCGGATACATACCCTAAAACTGTGAGGCTTTAACTCAGAAAGTCAAATGTGTGGAACTTCTGAATCTTTCCGGAGCATTACCATTTCTTCTACAAAAATCAGTAAATGCCCCTAAAGTCCAGGCTTTTCCACTAAATTTCTCACACAAAACACCGTAAAGATCAATTCATTGAGCTTCAAAACAAAGCCGCCATCAAATTTCGCTAAATTTTAAATTGTCAAGCACTTAAAGCAGGTTATTCCCAAAGCATACCTGGAAACTGACATGATTGACCTAAGAAGGACAATTGTGCGGTACTGCGGAATCCTTCCTTACCGTTCCTTCAACCAAAAACTATTGCTTTTTGCCAAATGACTGGAGAGCCAAAATTAAAGCTATTTGATGAGAATTGAACCCGAATTTCACATTCCTCGATTTTCCTCGCTCCTTCTTTCGTTTGCACTGCCAAAAGTCAAGACAATACACTTCCTTCCACGGAGTTGGCTTGGAGCAACGACGATGTTTCCATCGAACATTCTGCTTTCACCCGCCCGGTCGAATCGGGAGTGTTTGTTTTGGTGAAATCCACGTTAAGACTCTTTCAAACATTCTGAGGCGGAGGATGGACGAAATGCCCAGAGTGTACAGATCTCAACTTAGACCCAGATTGTCCTTACATACGCGGGGCGGCGTGACTCTGGAAGTTGGGCGGAGTAGTGACAGGTGTCGATTCATACTAATACATTTTATTGTTATATTAGTAATTCTGACAAGATCGGTTTCCCTGTGCCAATATGCGAACCACTTAGGGATGGAATTTGACGAGCAAATTTCTCGAGGCAGTTTGCCCGTCAAATACAGTCAAAACATTTTCCTACTCGTAAAAAATCGGGGGTTAAAAAACTAAACCGTTTGAAATTTCTGATGTAGCCGTCAAATTTGATGAACATTCTGGATTTGATATTCCAACCAACCGGAGTGGTTTGAAAGTACTGCAGTATTTGACAAAGCTAACGTCTTGGTCAATTGGATTGGTTCACGATCCATATTAACATCGCACTCTTCACTGTTATGGTATGGCCAATTATACACGCTACTGTTACGTGTTTCTCCTGCACCTTTTAATTTATAATCAGGCCTCGAATCAAAAAGAAGCATTCATATCAATTTGAGCTCTTCCATATCTCAATAATAAATAAAGGTGTGAAAACAGGGTTGAAATTTGACGTGTAAATAGTAGTCTCTCATATATATTCTTTATATTTTTATTTTCAATATGGAAATTTTGATATTTGTCATGGTCAGGTAAACTTGACTAGGTCATGGTTGTTTGGCCCATTGTATTGCTTGTGAAGAAGTATATTTAAAAGTTTCATTCTTTGTCATTATATGAATGTTTGGTTTAATCATTGTGTTTATTATGTTTTTTTTGTTTATTATATTTTTATAAACTTTTTACTTTTGTATTATATGAAGCAAGATATGATATTTCAATATTTCATATAGTTATTATAAATGTTATATAAAAAAAAATGAACCATTATTGTGACAAATAAAATTAAGATTTAAACGTTAAAATAAAGGCAATGTTAAAATTAAAACATCATTTAAAAATTTCTTGAAGCGTAGTCTAAACGTTCTACAATTTCAAATGGAAAAATTTAATTTTTCTGGCACAATTTTGAAAAAAAATGACATAATTTTTAAAAATCCCGGTTACAACTCTCAAAGTCTAAAATTTTGGCTGCCCCAAGGGTTATCGTCATTGTTTTAGACAACTCCAATTTCTTGACGTTAAGGTAATGCGTCAAGAAATATAGAAATATAAAAATCGATTTTTTCTACAAACTTATTGGATTATAGTTTGAAGCATTATTGCCTGCGGTGGCGGCTTTGGTATTGGGAGTGGATCCCTCTCCCTACGTTCTTCGATGGGTGTCTCACAACTCCTTGCGTTCTTCCATGTGCGTCTGACATTCTTGCATTGTTTCCCATGCTTATTTAGACTCTCATTAACTTACAACTTAGTGATGATCAACTTCCCAATGTGTTGAGCATTTAATGGTTGAAGTCCCATTAACTTACAACTTAGTGAAGATTGACTTACTAATATCTTGAGCATTTAATGCCGGGATTTCATGGCGATTGTTGTTATGTTATAGGGTTTCACGTACTTGGATTCATTAACTCAATATCGATCTAATCTTGGACCAGGGTAATTTTTAGGGGCGAAATTTCTCCAATTGGCTAATTTTTGGGTTTTTTTTCAAAAAATAAATGTGCTATTTGGTCATTTTTAGTCTCTAATATCACCTATATTTACATAAAATATGTTTTTTTATCATAATATTCACCAAAATTTACATGTTTTAGTAGTAAATTGTAGGTATCATATTTAATATTCTCCTACCTATCTATATATATGCTTTTTTCAATAAAAAATAATCACCTAGAATATTATACGTAAGTATAATATTAGAATCCTTAAAAAATAACATGTCCTAGATGTCTATCCTCTAGCTATGGTTGTGATTTATTCCCAGTGATTACAACTGTAACTAGACGTATTACATTGAAGGGCATTGAATGAGAGCATCTTCACTACCACCACCTTCATATCCCGCCATCGCCTTCATCACACTGCCACACCCGCAACCTTCATAGAAAGGATAAAGAGCATCAACAGCCTTCACCACCAGGATTCTGTTCTCATAGTCGTTGGATTTTCTTCTCCCTTCCAAATTACAAATGAAGGGCAGTGTACAGTTGCACTGTCACTATTGGAGCTTACAATTGCAGTGTTGCCATTGGAACTATGTGGTTGAGGATGTTAGGCACACAAATGATGTTGTTGATATTTGAGCATGTCATTGTGCTTAGTAAAGAGCAACGATGCAAACTCTATTGTTGTGTATAATCCAGTGGTAATTACTAATTATACGAGCATGTATGAATGAATGAGTTACTAGATCTAGAAATAAAAATATACCTGTAGCCTATTGTGTTATTGATTATGTTACAAGTTCTTGCTTGTGACAATGAATATGCATAGAAGGAAAATGAAAATGTTTCCTTGAGATGGTATGTACGCACATAACATGGCATGGAAACAACTTCACCTGTAAGTGTATTCTTTGTAAATTTTCAGTCTCTTTGACTATTTCTTTCAAGGCTCTATGTAAAATGTCATGTTGTTTTTCATCTCCAGGGATTTTGTTGAAAAATCCTAAAAAAGCAGGCTCAGGTTGGCCATCATTTATCTACATAGCAGAGTATTATTGCATTGCGTTGGCAACATCTATTTGGATCAATTTATGGTGAGCATTCTTTATGGGCATGGTAAGTATTGGAAATAGTTTTCCATCAAAGGGGCTCTACTGCCACCCATCTTCGTTTCGGAAGCTATTGACACACATCCACAATGCTACACCAACCTTGGAAGAATGGAGCCTCCTCTAGTCTAAGACTAATAGATCTTTGACAACAGAGGAGCGTTCACACTTTGACACAACAATCCATCTCTTTGCAATGACCATTCTTGTAAATAGTCATAACAAATACATGCTCCAAGCATTTGCTATGCCTATTGCACAATTTGTCGTAGATTTCAACAGTGGTTCAGATGCACAGTAAGATGATGACCATCAAGTAGAAAATAAATATTGTTATGTGTGGGTAGCGAGTAATGCTATCTTGCAATTTATGGGATTAAGAAATAGTTTATCTTTTTGTTTTTTTGTCATGTACCCGTTCTATTTTTTTTTGACACATTCCCCGCTTCTTTCTTTTGATCGAGAAATATTTTTGAAGCATGCGTTCCACTTTGTCTTTAAAAATTTTAAGGTGTATTGTACCGTAAATTAAGCTACAATTTTATATTGTGTTGTATTATATAGTAAATTATTAATTATATTGTATTGTAGTATATAACAAATTATTAATAATTTGTTTAATAATGTTATAATACTATTATATGATATGTGATAAATTATTAATTTTTATGTTAAGTAAATGATTGTTAATTCTTGTTAGCTCATTAAATCCAACCATTTTAGGGTTGGTGTAGCAGAGAATAAAAAATATTTCTTTTAAAAATTGTTTTTATATATTTACCAATTGTATTCCTACAAATTTTTTAAAAAGTAAATAAAACATAATAAAAATGTTAAATAAAATATTAGATTCGTAACTAAGTTTAGCCATTATGTTATAGATTACAATAACATATGTTGACCTTGAGTTGATATAAAAATTATAAAAATCATAATATATTAAAGATTTGATAAAATAATAAATTAATTTTTTGGAGCTAGCTTCCCTAACATAGATGGATCAATACCTATAAATCTTTTGATACCCTCCCTGTTTATATATTTTGGAATATATAGCATATCAGGAATTTATCCATATTTGAAGAACTTTCTCCAAATATTTCGATGACTTACAATATCATATTGAAGTTATTTTCTATCTACCAAAGGAAGTAGGTTCCTCCTAAACATCGGAAGGTGGGTCTATTAAATTTCTAGGTTAATAGGCCAATTCTATTTTTTGACGGAGCTGCATATCTTGGTCTTTGTGCTGTAGGAGGGGTTATATATCTAAATCAAGATCATTACTTTACCTTTCGTCTTAGATGCGGCAGAGGCACAAACATGAAGGCAGAAATCCTTGCATTATGGATGGTCATTAGAGTGGTCAATATGTTTGGGCTGGTAGATGTGAAAGTTTTTGGTGATTCCCAAGTCACTATCAAATGGGCGAGGGGTGATTATAAGTTGAAGGTAACCTCATTAATCCATTGGTGTAACAGAATTCGAAGTGAAATCAATCTCTACCCACATTGATCACTTCATCATATATATCGCGAAAAAAACTCTATCGCTGATAAACTATCCAAACAGGCTCTTGAAGATGAACATGGACTGTTGATCTGAGAGGAAATACTGGATTCAAAGACCTAGACTCATGTATCTTATTATTTTCTAGACTAATTGCTACTGTGTGATGATGGAACCATTTTTGTATGCTGTTTTTTGAGTCCTAGATATCAGTTTTGATAATGGGAAGGAGTAGGATTACATTTTTGTAATATCTGAACAATTTGAAGCTATAACATATTTATAAGCTATATTGGACAATCGTTGTACTATTTGATTTATTCTATAAATATCAATAATATGCTTTTTTCTACTGAAAAAAAATAAAAATTGAAATCTATAAAAGAGATTGAAAATATTATATTTGACAAATATTAAAATTGACAAAAATTGGAAATCTATAAAAGAGATTGAAGATATTAGATTTGATAAATAGTAAAATTGACAAATAAACATTATATATTAAGAATAAGAAAGCCAAAAGAAACTAGGGTTTAGTGGGAGATAGCATGAAGTGAAATATAAATTATAAACTACACAATCTTGTTGGAAGATATAGGAGTAAAGTTAGGAGGTAATAAAAAGATGAAAAATTAAGACAGTGATATGATTAATTAAAGTAATTAAATTTAAATTAATCAAATAATTTAACAATTTTAAAAAAAATTAAAAATCATAAAATTATAAATTAGTAAAGATGTTTAAAAAAGGAATAATGTAATTATTAGTTCAAATTAATATTAATTTAATTAATAATGGATTTTTAAAATATATTGGAATGAAAAATTAAATAACAAGTGGAATTAGCAGCAAAGCTCCTTATTATTGCTTCTTAAAAATAAGAAAAAATAATAATAGCTAGGTTTTTTATCGTATAAATTTCTATACTTAAAATTTAAATTTAATTATTTTTAGGACAAGATCTTAAAAATAAATATACATTTTTCCTTTCCTTATATTAAAAAATATATATTCATAAAGCATCTTCTCGTTTAAAATGTTTTTAAATAGGAATGTTGTCAAATCACCACAATGCCGTTTTATTCGCTATCTCTCTAGAATTCTCGTTAAAAAAGTTGCGACTCGAAATTTAGCCTGAATTATTTCCCATGCCAAGATCTTAAAAATAAATATACATTATTCCTCGTATTAAAAAATATATATGTCTAAAGCATCTTGTCATTCAAAATATTTTTAAATAGGAATGTTGTCAAATTAGCATGCCTTTTAGCCACTATCTTTTTTTGTTTTCCACATAAAATTATATCTTACTATTAATACCGCGAAATAGTAAATAGGACCAATACATCATGTCATCAAACATTGTAGGCATGTGAGTCATATCACATACGGGCACAGGTTGAGCCCTAAGACATCATCACAACATCCAGGATCTATACCAAGACCCATACATAAAACCATAAAGGATGCCACACAAAAAGCATCAAATCCCCAACATCTGAAAATGACCAAAACTAACAGTCCCCATGTGGCATAGTATCAAAATGCTAAGACATAAATACAAGTAATATAAGTCCAAATATAAGTCCAAAACAACCAAAGGCTTGGACACAAATGTCAAATATATAGCAAATAGTATAGAGCCGCATAAATCCAAAAGGATAAAAAATCCAACGAGGAGTTGGAGATAGAGACTATGAACCTGCAAAATATAAAGCCGCATATAAACATATGAGAAAATATATATCATAAAATGCCGCAAGACCATACCATAAGAATCAGATCCAAAGCAAATCAACCGAGCCCCGGGAGAAAAAAAGGTCCTCATGCCATTCCTCCTACAAGATAATACCAGTCGATGAGTCCAAAGCCAGCTTGGAAAGTATGTCTGCCTCCACATTTATCTCGCGGTAAACATGGGCAAAGTGAATATGCTGAAAATCACTTATGTACTTCCTGACTGCAGCTAACCAATGTGAGAGGAGCAACACATTGAGAGGGGAGGAACCCGAAGCCCATGATATTATGGAAGAAGAATCACCCATAACAACAAGAGAAGAAACCTGTTTGAGCCAAGCAAAGTATAAAAGAAGCCAAAGTGCACATAATTCACTGCGGGTGTTCGTACCAAAACCCAAATTTAAATGGATTCGATAGGAAACGGAATTGTTAAGATGAAGCACCACACCCGCCCCACTAACACCTCTCCCCCCTGCCGCAGCCCCATCAAAGAACCCGCAAGGATACACCAAAACCGGAAGAGCAATTCAGTAACCAGGTCGTTTTACAGATAAATCAGTGCTGCCACCCGCAGGGACTGATATGGAATTGAACTCCTTAAATAAAGCAATAGTTCGGCTGCATAACCAATCCAAATTTGGGACTATACCATCAAACACGCAGCGATTGCGGGCCTTTTAGCCACTATCTATATAGAATTCTCGTGAGAAAGTTGACCACTCAACCTTATATATTCATAGTTTTTAAGTAATATAATGCTTAAAGATAAAAGATTATCTTATTTAAAAATTAAGAATCTGATTTTTTTAAATAATTTTTTTGTTTATAATGCCACTTGTTTTTGGAAACTGTGTGCATTAATTTACTCATGTTAGCAGTTCCATCTCACTGCGGTTAATTTAGCCTGAATTATTTCCCATGCCAAGATCTTAAAAATAAATATACATTATTCCTCGTATTAAAAAAGATATATGTCTAAAGCATCTTGTCATTCAAAATGTTTTTAAATAGGAATGTTGTCAAATTAGCATGCCTTTTAGCCACTATCTATATATTCTTAGTTTTTAAGTAATACAATGCTTAAAGATAAAAGATTATCTAATTTAAAAATTAAGAATATGATTTTTTTTAAATTACAAATTAATGACGGGGTGGTTGCTTTAGCTGTGTGATCTGGATTATTGAGTTTATAATGTTATGTATGGTTAGAATTTGATGAGAATTGGAAGTAATAGAAGACATGATATTTAATGTTATTAATGAAACATGATGTATGAAAACCAGATGGCAAGCAAATGTTTTTTTTTAATTTTGTAATTTGAAATTGTTTTTTATTTTTCAAAATGTCACATTCCAAGCGGGTAATTAGTCAATTCATGGTGCTAGCCAATCATAAAACAAGAAATTTAATTTTAAAATATTTAATGAAATAATTTTCATTTTCAAAATATTAAATTTAATATACAATTATTAAAAAACATTTGAAAACATAATAGTTTTTAAAATTATCAAAACAAAAATAATAATACTAAATAGTAGCAACCCATTGCTATATTATCTGCCTTCTGCAGTAATAATAATAATAAAGCAAAAGAGATTTATTATATAAGTAAGAGATTATAAATAAAATTAATTTAAATAAAATTTGAATTAATAAATATATAAGAAATAAAAGAGAAGGGGTTTGTACAAGAATTAGTTTAAGTTAATAATATTAATAAAGATTTAATATGAGTTGATTAATGAATAGAATTTAGTTGACCTTCATAAGAAAATATTATAATTTACTTAAATTATAAAATATACAATGAGGGTAATAATTGAACAAATTTAATAGCAAGATTAAATTAGAATAATTAATCACATATAAATGTATTAGGGAGAAAAAGCTTTAAAATTAATAACCACCACCATAAAATAAATATAATTAAAATTTTTAAATCATAACTAATAACAAATATATTCACCTATTAAATTTTCCATACAAAATATCATATATAATTTTATATACAAAGTAAATCTATCACCAAATGACATTTAATACAACTATGTATAAAAAATTATAAAAAATAAGTATTGATAGGCAACAAGTTAAGTGCTATGAATAAGTTATTTGTTACTTGTAGGGAGGTGGCCGATGGAGCGATGGGAACTAGGGTTTCTCAGGTCTGTTGCAGCATATCCTGATCTAGATGGCTGATTGAAGGCGTGGAGGGCTTGCGACGACTTGGAGTCCAGCCGATTTCTATAATCGGTCTAGTACCAACCAAGAATAAAAAAGTGGGAATCTTTACTCAATGTCGTAGGTTATCCCCCCATCTATCAGCCGGACACTTTGGGGTTGCTGCAACTTACTTGGCTTGGGTGGTATCCTACTCTGTCCGGGTTTTTTACTTTTTCCACCAGGTGTTTCTTCACTATTTCTGGCAGCTTTTCAGTTTGCAGAAACTCCCCCGCTTTTTTAGGGCTTTTTTAGCGGTTTCTTTGTTTTATTGTGACCCGTGAGGGGTTGTCTTTTCCTGGGCAGCTGGCGGTTTATCCTGTCATCCTACCGGCAGCTGGCTTTCACCATCTTTATGATGGTTGGTGATATCCTCGTGACATCAACTCCCGGGTCTACAAACCCCACAGATTTCCATGAGTCGGCTTTTCCTGCAGAACCTCACGAAAGAGGTAGGGTTTTGGGTTCTCGGGGGAATTTGTTGTATGGTGAGAGAGCCAGAACTCGACGAAAGCAGAAGACCTTTAAGGCACGTGCTGAGCTAGCCCGGTATAACATCGATGAGAACTATAATCTTGAGAAAATTGGTATTTTGGCAGATCGGGCTTTAGTGGGTAGGTTGGAATTCTCATCAGGCAGTAAATCTGAAATCACAGATTGGGTTTCCAAATACTGGCAACCTATTACAGGGATGGCCCCGAGGATAAATTTGCTCATGAACAGATGGATTCTGTTTACGTTTTCTGATGCAGCTCATGTAGACTTGATTTTAGCTGGAAATTGGGTCTTCAAACAAGGTTCTTTATTTCTCAAGAAGTGGCACATAAATTTCGACCCTCTTCATGAATACCAGCCTATTCGGCATCTATGGATGCTTGTGCCTGGCCTCCCCATTGTTTTATGGACTGAAGAGATTTTGAAGGGTATTGCAAATACGGTTGGTCGGTTCGTTCGCCTGGATAAACAGAATCTTCATGGCATAGACCGTCGGGCTGCCAGAGTTATGGTGGAACTAGATACAAGGAATGGGCTACCGGCGGAACTTGAAATTGTTTGGGGCCAAAAATTGTGGAAGCAGACCCTAGACTTCTATAAAATTCCTTTTCGATGCTATATTTGCAGACAAGTTGGGCACGTTCGTGCATCTTGCCCTAACAATTACAAGCCCAACCCTCCTCTGATGGAGCCTTCCTCTCCTAGGGTTCACAAGCAGCAAGGTGCTTCGGTTCAGTCAGGTAAGCAATATTCTAATTCTCTCCCTTGTCCCGATTTATCTCCTGCTGAACTTGAATTTATCACTAAAACTGAAAAAGTTCTTGAAAGCCGAATCTCTAAGGGAGAGATTAAGATGCGCCATGATTTAAAAACGGGATTACCCATTGCTAATCCTTCGGCTATAACCCCTGTCTCAAACGTTAGTCGTAAACTATTTGGGGACTCTGAATTTTCTGATTCTGGTCAAGGTATTGGCACTTCTAATACTTCTATCCCTCTCCTTGGCAACTCTTCACCTTCTCCCGGGTCTGTTCTCCCTGTTAATTCTGTGGATTTGTCCCACCCTTCTTTGTCTTCCATAAACCCTCCTTCCACGATTCCTGAGATACAAATCCCAGAACTACACTCTGGCTTGGAGGAAAGGGACATTTTGGCTGATGCAGGCTATTTGATTTCTGAAAAGGGAGAAGAGTTCCCACCCCTGCCATCATACACAAAAAATCCTGGTAGGGGTTCTTCAGCAAAACCTGTTCATTCCTTACAATTTCAAAATGTGACCATTAGAAAAGGAAGAAAAAAGAATTGTGCTGACACTGTTTCACCAAACCCTTGCTCATTTATTCCAGTTTCAAAAAGACTTGCGGAAGTTGATGGGCCTGTTACGAACTCTCCATTGGGGCTTAGAGCAGAGACCCCCTCATCTCCCATTATCTAATGTCTCTACTATCTTTGAATGTGCGAGGGTTGGCTAAAGTGTCTAGGGCACAGGCTTTAGCCAATCTTTTCAGCTCTACTGTCCCTTCCCTTATCTTTTTTCAGGAAACCATGTGTGAGAGTGCTCTTGCAATTCATAAACTATGTAAATTGCTGCCAAATTGGGAGGTTTCTGCAGTTGATTCATGTGGACTTTCTGGAGGTTTAGCTGTGGCATGGGACCCTAATTACTATGACCTCAAAGCATTCTCTACGCCCTGGGGAATCTTTCTTAAAGGACTTTTCTGTGCCAATAACCATTCTCTTTCGGTTTTAAACTGTTACGCCCCTTATCGAGAGAGAGTGGATTTCTGGTCTTCACTCAAAGCATCAGGTCTTTTAAATCTGAAGGACTTAATTTTAGCTGGAGACCTTAACTTTACCTGGCATGCTGCGGAAATCTGGGGTGTTTCTGCGAAGTTGGATGATCTTGCTGGTTTTTTCTCACATTTATTTAATGATGCAGACCTTGTAGATGTCAAGCCACATAAGCTCTCTCCCACCTGGACTAATGGGCATTTTGGAAGTGATGGGGTTCACAAACGACTGGATAGATTTCTTGTCAGCGCAGAATTGTTGAATTTTTTTCACCACCATCGATCTTGGGTTTATGAACATAAATTCTCGGACCATTGGCCCATCATTCTTCAACTGGACTCATCGGGACAGAAGCTGGCATCTCCCTTCAAATTCAACACCAGTTGGTTGGAAGATGATAATTTCTGTAATATGGTTAAGAATTTTTGGATATCCTGTGAGGTATTGGACACTAATCCAATCCTGAACTTTTGCAAAAAATTAAAAGATCTTAAAGATGAGGTGACCAAATGGATCAAAGACAAGAAATTGGCTGATAAGAAGGAATTATCTCAGTTGGAACAGAGTTTACAGGAAGCAATCTCTAATAATATTCATAGCTCTCTATCTTTTGAAGGGTTTGAGATTATGAAACAGACAGAGAAAAAAAAAAAAGAGATTCTTTTAAACTTGGAAAAAGAGTGGCGACTGAAAAGTCGTGCCACTTGGTTATCCTATGGTGACAAAAATACAAAATTTTTCCACTCTTTCGCATCTGCCAGAAGGAATTCTAAGCATATATGGGAGATCATTGATGACAGAGGTAATCATATTTCGGGTCTTGATAATTTAAAATCTGAAGCATCTTCCTTTTTTGGGCATATTTACAGTGATCCTGGCGACTGTTGTATGGCTGAGCAACTCAAAGTGGCTTCCCTTTTCCCTCGGTTTTTTGATGTGCAAGAGGCAGAAAGACTTCAAGCAGAGATATCATTAGAAGAAATTGAACAGACTCTAAAGTGCTTTGCAAAAGAAAAAAGCCCCGGTCCTGATGGGTGGCCGGTGGAGCTATACATTCGGTTTTTTGATCTTATGGGGTATGAATTAAAAGAATTGGTCAATTTCTCTCGATTGAATGGATACATTCCAGGGGGATTGAATTCGACATGTGTTACCCTTATCCCCAAAAAAGACAAGCCGAGGGGTTTAGGAGATTATCGACCAATTGCTCTTTGTAACTTGCTATACAAGCTCATTTCCAAAATCATTGCAGATCGTTTAAAGTCTTCTCTTTCCCAACACATCTCATTTGAGCAATTTGGCTTCCTAGCTGGGCGTCAAATACATGATGCCATTGGTATCGCACAGGAGGTGCTGCATAGTATAAAGATTCATAAGAAGAAGGCCCTAGTTCTAAAGATGGATCTTGAAAAAGCTTATGATCGAGTTAATTGGTCATTCCTCAGGTTAATTCTCATACAGATTGGTGTCCCTTCATTGACCATTAAGTGGATAATGGCCTGTATTTCATCTATGAGCATTTCTGTTCTTGTTAATGGAAGCCCCTCGGATTTTTTCAGATGCTCCAGGGGAATTAGACAGGGATGCCCACTGTCTCCGCTGCTATTTATTCTCATCATGGATGGATTTAGCAGATTGATAAATCAAGCAGTCGTGAGTGATCAGATCCAGGGAATTAATTTAAAAAATGACTGTGTGATTACCCATGTATTATTTGCTGATGATGTACTGATGGTAGGTGCAAACTCTCTTGAGGAATGGATCATCTACAAAGATATTATTCAAACTTTCTGCAAAGCATCAGGCATGAAGGTCAGTGATGGTAAATCGAGTTTTTATCACATATCGTCGGATGTAGGTCAGTTGAATGACATCTCTGCCATTCTTCCCTACAAGTGTTACCCTTTGGAGCAGGGGTTTAAGTACCTGGGATATTTTATTAAGCCAAATAATTATCTCACGAAAGACTGGTTCTGGCTTTTGAGAAAATTTGAAGACCGTATCGCTCATTGGGCATACAGATTTCTTTCCAGAGGTGGTAAGCTTATTTTGCTAAAATCAGTTCTATGCAGCATCCCTGTCTACTGGTTCATGCTGTTAGAAGTACCATCTTCCATTATTAAGATCTTAATCGTTATTGCTACAATTTTCTTTGGTCTGGTTTGGCCATCTCTGGTACTATACATATGGTTGCTGCTGATGTCATCTCTAGGCCCTTCAGGTTCGGAGGTTGGGGGGTTAAAGACTTGACAATCTTCAACACTGCATTAAGGCTTAAAAGCCTTTGGAGAAGCATATTCGGGAACACCCTTTGGTCTCGACTTATTCATTGTAAGTATATCAATATGGATGTCATAAGTTGGATTAGGAACCCGAAACTCTCAAGCTGGAATTTTTCTCCTTTATGGAGGGGATTCATGAAAATATTTCATTGGATAAAAAATGATCTGGTATGGCATGTTGGTGCTGGCTCTTTGATTCGTATTGGGATTGATCCCATTATTGGATTGGAAGACAACTTTATCCTCCCAGATGGCATTATACAATACCTACAGATCCTTGGTTTGTCATCTTTGGATAAAATATTTCTGCAGAATACGAATCTGATTCACAATTCCAAGTGGATCTCGTCAAGGGATTTGGGACTCACAGGTTACAATGCTTGAGTATGGGATGATTACATTTCAAGGTTAAACTCTGCTGGTGTATCACTAAACCTTGAGCCGGATAGGCTTGTCTGGAGTGGCAATCCTGCTGCAGGTCAAGTTACTGCTTCGTCGGCTTACTCCAGAATTGTTCAGTCTAAATTCTGTTTTCCTCAGGATTGGTGGTATGAATCTCTGTGGCAATGGCCAATTCCTCTAAAGATCAAATGTTTTTGCTGGCTGCTTATTCAAGATCGTTTGAAGACGTGGGAAAACTTATGCAAACGTGGCTGGATTGGGCCCAGCTTATGCTTTTTATGCAAAAAAGATTCTGAGACCAAACAACATCTTTTTGTGCATTGTGAATTCATTAAAAAAGTTTGGGATATGGTTGCGTCTCTTTTGAACTTTTCACAGAGCTGGATCGTGGATGATTTTAACAAAGCACTCTTAAATTGGTTTCGATCCTGTAGACAACAGCTATATGTTGTTATCTGCGTTACTTGGTCCATTTGGTATGCTCGCAATCGAGCAATCTTTCAGGAATGCCCTCCGGATGTCTCACTCTGTGCTTCAGCAGCTCACAAAATGATCTCTCATTGCAGGGATGATTCACATAAGACGAAGAAGGCCAGACCAGTTAATTTTAATTTCAAAGTGAATCAACCCATCCTTTTCTTTGATGGAGCATCTCAACTTGGAATATGTGCTGTGGGAGGGATTATTTTTTTAAATGAAGCACATTTCTTCACTTTCAGGCTCAATTGCGGGCAGGGATCCAACATGAAAGCGGAATTGATGGCACTTTGGTGTGTACTCAAAGTAGCCAACATCTTTGGTCTGGTCAATATCAAAGTCTTTGGAGATTCCAGAGTCACCATTAAGTGGGCTGCTGGAGATTTCTGTCTCAATGTTCTAAGTCTCCGACACTGGATCCACAGTACTCGCATGGAAATCTCCAAACAACAGAATATTTGCTTCGAGCATATCTACAGAGAACATAACCAACATGCTGATAATTTATCAAAACAAGCTTTAGCAGGTACAGAAGGACAGCTACACTGGGAAGAATGGCTAGAGGGCAGTTCACAGGACTGTGGGATTGTCTCATTTTTGGACTGTTACTAATTTTGTCTCTTGTCTCTTGGCAGTTCACAGGACTGTGGGATTGTCATTTTTGGCATATGCTTTTCTAACTTTTGCTGTTCTGTTAACCAAGAAACAAATCTATACTTTTGAGACTTTTTGATATATTGTATGATCACAGAAATCATCATGTTTGCTCGTGAATGGGCTGGCTGATACACGATCTATGTAACCTGATTCGTCAGAAGAATCAGTTTTTTTGTACTATTTGATTCACATGAATAACAATAGTAGTTTTTTTCGCTGGAAAAAAAAATTATAAAAAATAAAAACATTTAAAATTATGAAAACAATGTAGCTATTCTCTCATGACAATTATTACTAATCATGAGTCACATATGTAATCTCATATATGAAGAAAAATTATTACAAAATAGCATTCAAGATATCTAAAACTTTTTAGTAAAATTTGTTTTGTTTTAATTATTCTTCCATTATATGTAAAAAAAAACTTATTTTCATTAAATACTTTATTGGTTCCTCTAATATATATATATAAAAGTATTTTTAATACATTTATTTAAAGCCTTATCACTTTATGTAAAATTTATTTTTGAAAAATAAATCCATAAAACAAGAGAAAGTGATATCTTATTTTTATTGATGATGATACCACATTTCTTTTAATATTTAACTTTCTCATGAGAGACAAGTTGATTATAATTTATTATTTAATAATATTATAAAATGCATAAGCATATATAATCTCACATTATTTAGGATTCCAAAAATTTAGAGAAAAAAAAGGTACTTGTTTGGTTTGAGCTACCCATATTTGGTGGAAATATTTTAGAATTAAGTAAATTATAAGAGCCATGAAAAATAGGTTACGGGGGTGAGAATACATATGTGGCTTTCATAATTCATATTTTGGGCATATTTTGCGATTAAATATTTGATGGTTGCAAGATTGTAAAGTGGGAGCTCAGAAAAGAGAGAAAAATAAAGAAACTCAAATCTAGATACTAGGTTTATCCATAATCCAAGCTTACACATTATGATTTCACGTTTAAGCCTTACGCAAACCATAATATTCCCGGTGCTTTTTCGAAAATAGTCGGATTGGCATCTTGTCGTAATTTTTGACAGAAATTTATTTATTTTATTACTTCTCCGGTCTCCTCGATTCTTTAAATCAACAGTTGACTGACTGAATAGGGAGGAGCTGCAGAGACTTTAAGACCAGTCTGTCCACTGTCAGAGACGCACGAATCTTTATGGCATAAGGTAAAGGTATGGCCATCTATGGATTGAGGATTTGGCTTTTTTTACGGCGTGTGCTTCCTCACCAATTTCCGGCCATCATCGGGATCACGCCATCACGTTGTCCCCTCACGCTTTGTTGTAGCTGTCAGTTCGTATTTAATGCAACGTCGACGTCTTCATTCTTTGGAACGCCCGCCCTTTGGGAAGAGTAAAGCGATGGGGAGAGGAGCGAAATTTGTTTCAAATTTGAATCTACGGAGCGGGAAAATTTGAATCCGATTGAGCGGGCAAATTTAAATCTAGCTTCTGATGCTGAGATTTTTAAAAGCTGTGATGCCTGCATTTAGTAATTCCAATAAACTATCATGCAGGGAGGAGATTCCAGACCGCAATCACCAGCGCATACTCCAAGCCATGGCGAAGGCGAAATCATGACCACCCAATTCAAGAAAAAGAGATGACTAGCATTCAGTGAGTATCCATTCCTGATGGATTGGTGCCCGAGGAGAATCAGATTGAAATTCCCAAGTTGTTGAGAGCAATGGAAACGGCGATGGCCCTTACTCTAATTTCGGCCCTGAAATAAACTCTCAGCTGTTGAGCAAACATCTGGCGCAACAATTACAGAATCCGCTTCAAGTTCAGGGCCAGCAACATTTCAGCTAAATCGTCAACAAGTCCAGCTTGATCAGGAAGTGGCTGACAGTAGTTCCTGTCTGAGGAAGCTGCTCCAGAGGCTTGAAGGAACTGTGGTTGATCATCATAATGCAAGCAACGTGACTATGATCAGTACCAGCTCCCAAATACAGGCATCCGACTGCACTAACGCCTCTGAAATAATGCATTCGATTGCTTATAATCAATATAATTCGGATGCTGCAAGCCAGATTTCCTATGAGACAGCAGCCTCTCCAATACCCATGTATGGAGGGTACATGCAGAATCATACAAAACTAGGAAGCCATCTGCGGCACTTGCCCAAAATGATCATTCACTGGCCGTTTTTCCAGCATCTACGTCGATCGACGGGGATAACTATGAATCGGCCTGGATGAATACCTCCAGTGCCGAAAATAACAATTTCGGAGCCTCTGGACTCTCAACGGAATATTTGAATGATCTTTTATTATACAATAATTTCTCACAAGCACAGCAAAGAGAAGCCTGCAATTATGATTGTAGTTCAATCAGCATATATTAGAAGATCAATTCTATTATCTGGTGAAGTTTCAAAAGATGATTTTGTAGATTGATTCTATCTGACATAATAAAGGGTGTGATTTTTGGATTCTGATAATAATAACAAAACCAATTAGATGATACTACCAGAACAATAAAAGTGACTTATTATCCATTTCATCTTTTTAGTTTTCGATCCCATGAAAGGTGATGTACAACATGTCGATTGAAGAGGTAGTCTTTTAATGTTTAATCCCATTAAAGACAATAGATCATGAATTAAAATGCATTATGTTGCTCGAAGAGCTTTCAATTTTGGATCCCATCAAAGGCATGTTTTTATTTTTGGATCTTTTTGGATCCCATCAAAGGCATGTTTTTATTTTTGGATCTTTTTGGATCCCATCAAAGGCATGTACTACAGTTATCTTTATCTTTAGGTTTATTTGAAGTCCATTAGAATAAAATCTAGTTAAACGGCCATGTTAGAGAGGTGGATGTAAATACAATTATGGGAATGGAGGATTATACTGTCGAGATTCCAGAAATTTAAAGTTAAGATAAACTTGGGATAATTTTAATTAAAAAAAGTTAATATAAATTTGAAATAATATTAATTAAACAAAACAGAAAAGGCTTGATATTATCTCACTCCAAAATAAGAACATATTTAAAGTCTTAATACATTTGCTAAGAGCTTTTGCTGAACTTTTTCAAATTTCTTGGAAGATTCTAGTTGAAGGAGCCTAGAGGCTTAGAGCCCAAATTGGACATACTCCATCACTAATTTTTTCTGCATTTTAGAATATAGTTGAAGGAGCCTAGAAGCCTAGAGCCCAAATTGGACATACTCCATCACTAATTTTTTCTGCCTTCTAGAATATAGTTGAAGGAGCCTAGAGGCCTAGAGCCCAAATTGGACATACTCCATCACTAATTTTTTTGCATTTTAGAATAAAATACTTTCATTATCCTTAAAAGAGTTCTCATTTTAACTACATTAAAATCTAATAACCTAATAAAAAATTAACTTCAATTTGTCACAACTGAATGTGATAATTATAATATACCCAAAAGCCTAATGCCATTACCATTGTTTTAAATTTAACTTAACTTTCATTTCAAAGTAATGCTACTGTTTTAAATTTAACTTAACATTCATTTCAAAGTAAGTGAAAAAAATTCTTTACAACTCCAAAAACTACAAAGTGGTAAATGTTGAATGATCTAGCCAAAACTAGCCTTAGAAGGGGGCCTCGCAATTGTTTTTTCTACCCATTTACTTATTTCCCTTTATACAATGGTGTCATATATTGGAAAAGGCATTGTTAACCATCACGT
Organism: Larix kaempferi; assembly: GCA_027924585.1. NCBI lineage: Eukaryota > Viridiplantae > Streptophyta > Pinopsida > Pinales > Pinaceae > Larix > Larix kaempferi. The sequence continues at coordinate 4,127,800 of BSBM01000717.1, read as the reverse complement.
TTTTATAATTTATCAAATTATTTAGTTATTTATATATAATTGTTGAGATTTATTTAGATATTTTAAGCAAAAGTGATTTATATGTCAATTTCCAAAGTAGAATAGATAAATCTTACATTTTTATTTTGAAACAATCATTGCACATATTCGTCATATTAGGTTGTAGAATGCACATAACTTCTCTCAATGCAATAAACATGGGAGATAGTTACAAACTCACATATCCCTAAGACAGCCTTTGAATGCTTTAAATTCACTACTTTGGTGTGTGTATTAAAAAAACACTTATCACATTTTTTCGAGAAACAATTAGTGACACATTCAACAAATGTTTTATGAGTTATAAGTGCTTTTCTACAACCATGGTACTACTCTAGTACCTAACATCCACAAAATATTTGATGAGTATCTAAGCATTCACCCATATGTATCAAAAGATATTCTTAAAAATGAAATAGGAAACAAAACAAGAACAACTAATGTGTAGATTAGTGACACAACAATAAGAGTTTGCTCCATCTAGATATACTCACACAACTACAAAAATTTGTCTTTTGCAAAGAGAGGTGATCTCATCTCCTTGGTGTTTAGTAGTCACCAACATATCAATCTACAATTTCACTTCTCCTTTAGAAAATACCATCAATGTATGCATTATTTTCTCTATACTTTTGAGAAGGATATCTTAGATAAACATATATTTTCACATATTTCAAGCAAATGTGTTGATTTAAGATTATTACACTGTTTTTTTCACTATTAATCTTGAATCACTAAATATCTAGATCTCTTTAATATTTATATAGCTAAGAGAATATAAACTACTCTCAACTTTTACCACCTGTTAGTTCCATTTCCCATACCATAGTTGGAGAATATCCAATGAAACTTTAAAATGAACTAACACCCATTTGCACCACACATAGTTGATTCCCTCTTAAATATCCATCAAAAAATGAGGTGGAAGTGTTGATTGCTTTTCCAATCAATGATATTAGAACCAAAAAGTGTTTTGAGTTCTATCATAAACTTTGCAAAATTCTGTGCTTGATCCCTACAAGAATTTGTCCCTATGCTCTAAAATTATCATGACCCTCTGTCACTCAAATCCATTTTGCTTCTTTATTCTACATTCAAATCAAGAGGGATGGTCGATGTTGACACAAACCCAGTCGACAAGGGTTCTTCACTCTGTCTACATCCAACCCACCGCGATCTCCCTGAGCACCGACCCAGATAGGATTTACCCTGTCCAGTAACACCTGCAGAGCAGATGAGGTCTCACCCGAGGCGTTCAAGGGAGAGCTGACAGAACCACGTTTCCATCGAAAGAAGGAGGACTTTGTGCATCACTTCATCAACTTATAGACTTGTCACAGCATCGCATAATAGATCTAACCATTCAACTTAGGCATTCAACATAATTGCAGCATCATTCAACAGATCTCATCATTAAGCAGAGCCATCAATGCGCAATGATCCGTGAACATCTTGAAGTGACCGCCCAACAAGTAATGCCGAAACTTCTGCAGCGCATATACCATCGCCAAGCCTTCCCTCTCGGTAGTGGTGTAATTTCTCTTCGCAGATGATAGCTTCCGACTTGTGAAAGCAATGGGATGATCCAAATCGCCCTTTCCTGGTTGCGCGACCACTACTCCCAACACTATCGATGATGCACCCACATGGACGTGGAATTCCTTGCTCCAATCTGGAAATACCAATATGGGTGCAGAAGCCATCTTTGCTTTTAGCATCTCAAAAGAGTTCACTACAGACTCTTTTCGACCCATGCTCAGTCGATGCAACAGACTCTCAATCTCAGCGAGAGAATCCAGATCCTTTTCCAGCGATAAGCAACTCTCAAAGAAGTTTTGCAACATTCCAAACTGCCACGATGGTCTTGCTTCTGAAGTTGAATCAAAAGCCGCAGGCATGTTATAAGTGATCGACTTACCAAGATCTCTTCGCATCGCCTTACGTGCTTCAAGGAATATATCTCGTTCAGCACCAATATCAAAATGTGCCTTCTTCTTTCTAGCCAACCGGATTAGTGGATATGAACCGTCTTCGCCCGTTGTCGCACCTCCATGAGTGATAACGACAACGTCGACATCTTGCACCCTTGGTTCCGCTACAATCGTCGTAACAGTCGATCCTTGATTCTAGTTCGACGGTTGATTCACATTTTGATTCGCGTTCTGATTCAGCAGCTGATTCTGGTTCTGCATCTGATTCTGATTCTGCACTGGTTGCTGGTTCTACTAGTTTGGATTCTGGAACTAGTTCTGGTTCTGGTTCTGCAATTATGGAACATTCCCTGCCTTCCCTCTCGCGATCAACTGTGGACAATTTTCAACAGTGTGGTCAGGACCAAAACAAAATGTACACTGTGTTTGTAGCTGCGAAAAATCCCTCTGTTAATTTATTTAGTAAAAAATTTATAAATATTGTAAATGTACACCATAAGCAAAGAAATGAGTCAAATTTTTTTATATCATTCATTCTCATTTAGTTCAATGTTTATACCTTGTTTATATCTATGTAGTTGTTTAATTCAATTTTATAAATATTATATATAAGAATGATAATATGAATTTTTATTTTCTTAATTCACTATTAAATAAATTTAAATTTTAAACTAAAAAGAAAATTCAACAATTTATATAAAACTTACAACAGGTTTCATTTATGTTATTATAATTCTTTTAAATTATGTATTTATTACTATTTTACATCTATTTTTAACATATTAAAATTAATTTAATATATTGTTTTAAAATATATTCAAAACCTTCTTTAATTTAATATATCTATCATATCTTAATATATAATGCATACTTATGTAAAACACTACATTGTATTTTAATGTATTAATAAAATTTTAATTTTCAAAGTATTTTGTACATATATTAAGAGCCGACCTTCTCGCAATGACTAACACTTGTAGCAAAGAGCTCGTAGCAAAGACTACTCCCGGCTTTGTCCGTCCGTCGGACCACCCCTATAAAAATATGTGGGCAATCAATAAAGATCTCTCCAAGCATCACCCGCCTCCCTTCTTTGCAGAGCTGGATCTTATATTTTGTTTGGTCTGCTGTCATCTCATCCCATTCGTCCCATCCAGCCAGCTATTGGTTTGAAGGGCTCAACTGCAACGGTGTTATAGAGGGAAAAATTTGAGCAAGGATACGAGCTTCCAGGTTCAGGTTCAGGAAATAGAAATAATACCCATACGAATTTATTGATCGTCCTTCTGAGGGCGAGGACGGGTTATTAGAGGATAATCTACCATCTTAAAGGCCAGGTTCATAAAGAGGAATTTACCACAATCAGAAAAAAGAAAAAAGAAAATAAAATTAATAACCATCTATCAAATAATCTAAATAATTTAGTCAACATTAAGTTATTATAAATAATTCATACTAAATAATTTAATATAAAATAAAAACTTACAACATGTTTTATTTAAGTTATTATAATTCTTTTAAATTATGTATTTATTACTATTTTACATCTATTTTTAACATATTAAAATTAATTTAATATATTTGTTTTAAAATATATTAAAAACCTTCTTTGAGTGTAAGGAATCTATCATATCTTTGGGTTATTTTGAAGTTTAGAAATAAAATACCATGCGTTCAGCTTAACTCATTAGGAAGAATCCCTCTTAGTTACATAACATCTTCAAACTGGTGCATAGTGGTTCTTCAACCAAAATCTCCTTGACAAATCCAATAGAGGTTGATCTCTCATCAAGGCCAACTTAAACAATCCATTCATGATTGATGCGTTCAAGTGTGGGAAGATGGTGAAGACTTGGGCTATATTTATGTATTCAACATGAATATCCTTACTTATGGACATGGATTTTTTGGTTGATTCATATCCTATCAACAAGTCCATTGATTCGAAACAAGGAAAAATCACTATAGTTCTCTCCCCTGTTAATGACAAAGGTGCTCTATTTGTGACCTAACCCTTGACAGTTTACTTGTCCATTGATTAGTGATAAGCATATGCGCATATATGGAAGCTGCCGTATATGCGCATATATGGAAGCTTCCATAAGCGTTTCGCATATGCGCATATACGGAAGCTTCCGTATATGCGGTGCAAATATACGGAAGCTGCGCATATAAGGCAGCTTCCGTATATGCGCAGCTTCCGTATATGCACAGGTTCCGTATATGCTCAGCTTCCATATATGCACATATGCAGAACGCTTACGGACGCTTCCATATATTCCCTGCGCATATACGGAATCTGCGCATATACGGAAGCTTCCGTATATGCGCAACTTCCGTATATGCGCAGCTTCCGTATATGCGCATATACGAAAGCTACGTATATACAGAAGCTACACATATACGCATAAGCGTTCTGTATATTCCGGTATATAGACTGGTGTATATACCAGGAATATACGCCAGAAATCTTATGCTTACGAACCTACACCTCCACCGATGCTACCTTATCAATATGTATGAAGAGAAAAGAAATCATCTGTCACTCGCTGCCTTCTTTATTGCGTACAGAAAACTCTTCATCGTAGAGTCCAACATAACTCATAGAATCTACTTCCACTTCTCACGTCTTGGCATCGATCTTGGTATAATCCCCATCGCAAGGATCCTATTCTTCTAACACCGAGTTTGGCATTCAATGCTGAGATCAACACTTAGCACAAAGATCCCACTTGCAGGGTTTATGGTCGTCGAGATCTCAGTCGCAGGAACCCTAAAGTAACATGGATCATCCTCGCTACTCCTAATCTCATGGATCTTCTATTGCGCCTGCCATCGCATGGACAGATCTCACTACAGGAAAAATTCTACCTCGTTATCAATTGCAGATCACTCAAATATAGTTCCCTTCACTAGGATCCTCCCCCCTTACTACCAGTGCAGACATTTAATATAAAAGGATACCACCAGAGTGATCCTCCAACCGATTGCCAGATGGAAGGTAAACCAACTCGGTGCTGGAGATGATGTCCCTAGAAACTCTCTGAGATTTAGCCATTTGTCTAGCATGCTACAATAGGGGTAGGTAGATCTTAGGCGAGTTGACTCTGTTTGTTTTTATTTAACTTTAATTATAATTTGATTATATTAAACTAAGGTTTAATTTTTTTATTATACCACATATTGACATTATATATATTTATTTTTGCATACATAACTATATTTAACCACCATATATAATACATATATAAAAATACAATAAACCGACACTATGTTTATGTATTTCAATTTCATAACTTCTAATCACTTATAATAATAAAAATACTTTTAATTAATAACAAGTATCCCATAATACCTTTGTTATAATTACCTTAAATATACCCTTTTGACAAGTATTCCCAAAATATTCCTTAATAGGTTGGGTTTATCAAATATGCCAAAACATATATAATATGTCTTTTATATATATATATATATATATATATATATATATATATATATATTATAAGCCATTATTTATAATACCGAACATATATTTTTATGTTTTATATGTGTAGATATATCGTTAATACCTTGGGATAATTCCTTTCCTAGGTAAACTCTTCAATTGTCAAGATCATGACTAAAAGCCATAATTTAACTCTCATCCTTTGAAGTTCCTAATAGTACTTCTTATATGTATGTAAATATAGAAGTTATAGCAGCTTTAGTAATTGTTGCTTGCAGATTTTCAAATTTATGCTTCGGGTGATACTTAGCATCTTTTTAGGTCTACGAGTTAACGTGCCATGCTTCCTTCTCTTCCCGTTGTTTAGTTGCCACGTCGTCTCTAGTCTTCTAGATTAGGAGTTAAACCATATGAGTTACAAGGTTTTCTGGTGGGGCCTTGGCCTTGAGCTCCACACCAGAAACCAATAATCAATTACATTTACTACAATAATAATAATAGTGGTCAAATTGGAGGGATGTTACATACTCCTCTCCTTAAGAATAACACCGTCCTCGGTGTTCACACTTTTCAGCAATTACTCTACCCTTCTGGAGTCATCATTCTTTAGTTCATTTATCGTCTCTTCTTTGGTTTTCTTGTTCATCTTTGAATCCTCGTGATCTTCACAAGTCTTTATGGTTCGTACTTCTTTCTCAACCTACAACTCATACAAGATCTTCCATCATTCTTCAGCATATCATAATTATACTTCACAAAATTTCAAACAGTAAATGTTGTCATTTATTAATCATCCTCATCCTTAAGGAAATATTTGCTACTCTAGCATTCATAACATTCACATATAAAGATATCCAATAGTCTAGTTACAAGACAAATCATTAATATTTGTTTTCTCGTAAAACAAATCTTCAACAACACCTGGTTGATTATCAAACTCTCCCCTGAGTTTGGTATTTCAGCAGTTCCTCTGTTGTACATAGAACTCTTCCTCGAGTTATGTTCTTTTGAAACTCAACAAATCAAACTTTGCAACCAAAATACTCCTTTGTAAACTCAACAGAATAATCATACAGTCTCGCTCTGCAACTCATTAGTTAGCATTCCCCTCATCGAATCTTCTTGTGTGTAAATCACAAGGAAAATCTAGTGAGCCTCCTACCCAATTCGATGGATTAAGTCTGCCTAGGTCTTCGGGTCAGTATAACATTCAACGAGCTGCCTGCTCTGTTCCACTTCCATGGGTAACATGACCACATTTTTAGGGAAGTTGCCTCCTACAACTGCTAGTGAGTGAGTGCAAGATGCAACCATTTTGCTCGAGTCCAGGAAATATTCTTTTCCCCTCAAACCTTCTCGTTTGAGTCCAGGAAATATTTACTTTTCTCCACAAACCTTCTCTTTTGAGTCCAGGAAATATTTACTTTTCCCCTCAAACCTTCTCGTTTGAGTCCAGGAAATTTACTTAGTAACGATCATTTATTATTTTTTGCAAGCCACGTGCAACATAATAGAAAAATATATTCACCTATTTGCTTATCTCGTTCTATGCATTTTAATGATCACACATCATTAATCATAGTTTTTCAATCGTGATTCCTAAAATCCTGCAATCAAAATAAGATGTAAGGAAACTCATTACTTACTCTTGAGCGTTTTAGCTGAACTTTTTCTATATAAGTTTTATAATCAATGTTCTTCTCTAATCGTGACATCAGCCGTAATTAAGATCACCTCTTGAATGTTAGTATATGAATATATTAAATGAAAGAAAAATTTATTTGCTTCAATTGCTCAATCAATTGAACACATTAGTTCCATAGCATTATACGCATGCTCATTAAATAACTTGTGCATCCTTTTCAATTCATCCTGATGTATGAACGTAAACTCTTCCATATATTTTATGTGAGTCTAGGTCAAGTCTACTAAAAACCAAACATATTAGTATCATAGTTTAAACATATAAATTCATTTCAAATTGAGACTTTATCATTTAAAGATTTTCTTCTCAATAAACATTCGATGTTAAAAGATCTCAAGTTTAATCAATCATAGAAAGAAAAGATTAAGATTCTTTTTTTTTCCTTTAATCAAACTCCTACCATTAACAAGATGTAATGGATTAAATATTTTGAACCTCAATACAACCCTCTTACTTAGTAAAATCATCAACCACATAGTTAGCCTATTCTACTACCTTTGGTTATTCAATAGTTTACAAGGCTTATGTCTAAAAGAAAAAAAAATTAATATTATTATACTGTTACTTCTTCTCTTACTTTTTGGTGAGTAGAATATATTTAGACCTTGTACTGCAGTCAATTATGGGACCTATTACTATTGAACCTTATAATGTTACCGAAAGTAGGAAGGATAAAAATTCTATAGCTGTAAGGAGGCTTTAACAAGTCTAAATGGGATATAACCAATGCTATAAAGCGAACTAAATATAAGGTTTAGGACTAGACATAGTATTAGTTGGACTTCCACCAATCCAACATTTCTTTGAAAGTTCCTATAATTGAGTGTCCAGTGTCCACTACCAAAGTGAATTTGGTCCTAGATTATTTTATCCTATTATTCTAAACTCTTATAATTAACCAACTGTCCACTATCCAGCTTTGCTATTATAGTCACTATGCTGAGTTTAAACTCCATAGCCACTGTTTACTTGCAACGCACCTCCAATAGCAACTCAACATAACCGTACTAGGAAATGGAGCTGAGTTCCCTTCTTACTATTACTGTAGGTTTAATTAAAATAAACTAAAAGTTCTTTGAATCTAGTATGCTATACCAGGATTTCTAACTAGACCTTTGAGATGCTTCAAGAATTATTTAATTCAGTACTCCATCAAGCAATCTTTATTGGAAAAAGTCTTAACAACGTGCTTGTACAACTATTGCAAATATTATGTTAGTGTGTCTAACACGACCCTAACGAGACAGGAAACCATGTTCCTTATCTCAGACACCAATTTAAATACTATGAAATTGTGAGCCATACCTACGCTCCCTTCTTTGTGCAGACATCCTACTAAAAATGCATCAACGGCTTAATGCATGCTTCATTATATTTTAGGCCAAACAATGGAGTAACCACAAATTACATAACTGACATTTACAATTGGGAAACATAAAAAATGGGTAAAACGCCTCCACATGAACAACAAACACACAGCGTGATGAACAAACAATGCAGAAATTGCCATTGCATTCTTGGCAGCGCAGTCAGAAATGCTAAACACTAAATATATATATATAAACCCACTTTGGAAAATAATGTCAGTGCGCTAAAATTAATGCAGTATATCATTACTACATGGTCAGCAGTGCAGTTGGGCGTGTTTTGAACAACAAGGAACAAATATTGCCCATTGAAAAATTAACATCCAAGTCAAAAAGACACACCAGATTCTGCATTTTCACAGATAATAGGAGATCATCTATCTGTTGTTCAAATGTGGGTAGGTGCATGGGTTAAGCCCAACTTATTTGAAATCAAACCAGAAAACTTACTTGCACTCCGTAGACAACTTACCCTTTTACCTTCTCAGAATTTTATTGAAGATGAATTGGTGTGGTTGTGTCTTACGATAGAGTTTCCTTCCTTTAGTTCATCCAACAATTATTTGCTTCCTCTGGCTGAGCCCAAATATACCCGAGTATTTGCAACCTGCAGCTCTGATACCATATGTAACAACCCTGAATTATCATAAGTTAGTAAAAATTGTGGATTGTTCAAATTTTTCTTTGTAATAAGGAATCCCACCAAATAGGATGAGACTCGTTGGTGTTACATGCCCAAGAGTCCACCATCTTATGCAAATGGAAAGTATTGTACTGTACAACGTTTTTACCCAAATATACTTTTGCTTCAATGTAACTTAAAGTCATATGCTTTTGTTTACATACACATACTAGCTCTTATATTGAAAATTTTACCATGAACAGCTGTATCCACCATTTAGATCACAAAATCAAGTACATATTAAGTATACATAACACATAAAATGTAAATACGAAAGAGAGATTAACTTTACCATGAACATCTACACTCACCATTTAAATCACAAGAATCGAGTACATATCAAGTATAAATAAACACATAAATTGTAAATACGAAAGAGAGACCAACAATCAATGTAGGTGGTTGACCCCATCTTGGGCTACATCTACAAAGAATGTCATTGTTTTATTCATCCAACCCGAAGGTTACAACTTGCAACAGTGGTTACATTCCGCCATGTAGCTTATTGCAACATTTTGTCTTCCACTTTCTCGTAGTTTTTCCCGAGCATTCGATATTCATTTTGCCATGCAGCTTATTGCAACATTTGTCTTCCACTTTCTCGTAGTTTTTCCCGAGCATTCGATATTCCAACAATATTATTTTACAACCTATTTTCTGATACGTAACATGACTTTAATCTAGATTCCTTCCAATTTTCCATTATTACAAGAAAAAGTATTATAGTTAACTATCCTCTAAAAAAAAAAGATTATAGTTAACTATCCTCTTAACCTCGTTCCATTTCGACGAAGTATATATATATATCCAGTTTATTCTAACCAATTTCACATTTAATAATTCAGATAACTACACTTTATAAGTTGGCATACTACTGAAACAGGAGTCCCGATGCAGTACGCTAATAATATAGATTTCCAAGGCAGCTTAACCTCCGAAATTAACTGTATATTATATTCGTATGTAAATACATAACTAAAACGCAGAGTCCATAATAAGCAGCATGGGATAGGGATTGAACTTGGGGGTGGATCTGATCCTCTCATACAGAGAGATCGCCCAGCTTTCAAATGAAAATAAAGAACATCTAGAAGGAGATGAGCAATTCAATTTCTACTAGACGAGCAGATTATAGTTAAATTATTAAACTGCACATCTATTTCCTTCGAGCGTAGGTAGTCAAAATGTAAAACAACAGTTTTTAACTATTCAACATTAAAAACTAGCAGCGATTAAAACACGATTTCCAGAAGAAAAAGTATACACAAGAATATTAGCACTTCACTTTTCTCTATACTCATGACAGTAGGCAAACTAAGACACCACAACAAGAAAATCCATCATTTAGCACCACAAGTTAGCACCACTTATAGTTTGTGGGGTAAATGTGGTGGTATTGGCACCACTTACATTTATGTGGTCTTAAAGTGGTGTTATTAGCACCATTTATATTTTGTGGTGTTAAAGTGGTGGTATTAGCACCACTTATATTTTGTGGTGTTAATATGGTGTTATATTAAAGTGAATATTATTGGAAATTGAGTTTTATCTTTATGAGAAATGCCATGTTGGCAAGAACCATAAAGTGATGCCAAGTTATTATTTTCCACATGGACATATACAAGTAGGATTTAATTATGTGGATTTGCACCATAAACAAATCACAAATAATTATTTTGAAAATAACTCAATTCAATATTTATTTATTTTTTCATCAATTAAAATAAATGATCAAAGATTAATTTATTAGTTTTTGCACCATACTTACAAGAAGTTCAAATATTTATATTTAGAATATTTAAGCAAATAAATTCACATAGAATATTTAAAAAAATAAATAAAACTATTTACACCACAAGCACAAGAAGTTCAAAAAAAATATTTGGACAATAGCTCTATTCATTTATTCATTTTTTATATTATTTAAACATATAAATACAATCGACAAATCATTTATGAGGTTTACACCACAAGCAAAACAAGTTCAAAAAAAATATTTGGAAAATAGCTCAATTCATTTATTCATTTTTTATAGTATTTAAACATATAAATACAATCGACAAATAAATAAATAAAAACTATTTTTAATTTATTACTATTATAAAGTAGTAATAAAATTATTTGAATTTAAATTTGACTATTTATTTGAGATATTTTTATCTTCTTAAATTTTTTTGATGGAAATTAGTATTATTATTAGGTTTTTAACACAAGACATGGGTCTTAGATTTATCTATATGATCAATGGAGAAAAGCTCTAGCTAAGGCCTTAAAAGAAGCTTTTAGGAATCTAGGACCAAGAAAGACGCCACAAAGGTCCCCACACATATTCCTAAGAGTATTCTTAGCCTCTAAGTATGGGAATTCACACTATTATAAGTTTTTAATCACTAGGGATATGTCCAATGGCCCTCAACATTGTTGAACGAATCATAGGCGTTAGCCTAAAGAAATCCTAAGCATAAATAAATGTCATGTTGTCAAGTACCATGGGTTAAGCTCATATTTGTCATGTGGACATGTACAAAAAGGATTTAATTATGATGATTTGCACCATAAATATAACAACATCATAAATAATTATTTTGTGATAACTTAATTCATTTTTTTTATTTAAACCAACAAGCTCACATGATTCATTTATGAGGTGTTGCACAACAAACACAACAAGTTCACAAATAATTATAATTTTCTAATTAACTCAAGTCTATTATTCATTTTCAATATTATTCAAGCAAATAAATACCCGTGATTCTTAAATTTGACAAATAATTAAATACAACCATTTTTAATTTATTACTATTATAAAATATTAATAAAAGTGATTTGAATTGAGATTTCATTATTTGATAGGGCATATTTTTATTGATATTATTTAATTTTCTAATGGATATTAATATCATTACTAGGCTTTATGCACAAGGAATGGGTCTCAAATCCTTGGAGATGTTCGAGGGAGGAAACCTCTTCCTTGGGCCCTAAATGAATCTTTTAGGAATATAGGACCAAAAAATATGGTCAAGACACATATATTCCTAAGAATATTCTTAACATCTATGTGTGGTTATTGATTGCATTATAAGGTTTTGATCACTAGTGATAGGTCTATTGTCCCTCGACCTAGTTAAGAGAAGAAACCTAGGACTTAGCCTAAATTAAACTTCTATGCATGTAGGGATAATAATGATTTGTCACGCTAACACAAATAACTTTTTAAGAATATATATGGCCTTATAATAGGGACAATGGGGGGAGTTGGAGGAACTATTTAACTAGGTATAAGGCTTTAGGGCATAAAGATGATTAAGGAAGGAACCCCATGCCTTAGACCTTAGAGGAAATCTCTAGGCATATAAGATTAACAAGTATACCTTGAAACACCACATAAGGCCTTCTAAGGGTATCATTGGCTTGATATTGGGGGTATTAATGTAAGTAAGAGGTTGTTTTTAAGCATTATATATGGGTGTTTAGGCCCTTAACATGTTTGAGAGAGGAAACCTAGGTCTTATTCCCTAGTAAAATATTTTGTGCATCCAAAGAAAAATACAACAGCTCAAAGCACCAGACATGACATATTGGGGTTATTATTTACCTTTAAGTAGGGAAATCAACACCATTATGAGTATTTTGCTAGTATGCACGGGGCTTAGGTTTTTGTATAATGTCATAGGATGAAACTTGGGCCTTAAACCTTAAGGGAAGCTATAAACCTCACCCATAAACTCCAAACACTATCCTTGGCATTTGAGCATTCATATAAGTGACACTAGGTATGCAAACCTTAGACATAGTCATGAGAGGAATTACATGAACTAGGCCCTAAAGGATGGTTTTAGGCATATCAGGCTAATAGAAATTACTCAAACTATCACTTAACAGATCATGCAATGTATAAGATATAATTATTCTCAAAGTGGGATATGGGTGGAAATATGTGGTTTTGCATACTAGTGATGGGTCTGAGTAAATAGTTGGGGAAGAAATTCAAAGAATTATACCCTAACATAATATTATTGAGGTAATGGGCAATGATGAAGACCACGGACTATAACATACACCATTTAAAGTTGATATTTGACATAATAGTTGGATATGAGCATAATCAATAGTTTTTGCATAGAGGGATGGATCTCAAGTCCTTTATTGGAGTCATAAAAGTAAAGCAAGAGCCTTATGTAGGTGTCCCAAGGCCTTCGTAATGATATTACATAGAAGATGACCATGACTTTATCCCTAAAGAAACTATTAAGGCATCCAAATCCATTGAGACACTATGTATCTAGGTCTTATGGCCTTTTATCCTTAGATAATATCAATTGAGGAGACCTAAATATCAACCACTAAAGGAATCTTCTAACCATCCGGGGATAAGAAGGTTTCCTCCAACAACAGCACATGCTTAGTGGAGGATACCTTAACCTTTGCCCCTAAAGGAAGCGTGTAACTATTTAGGGGTAAGATATTTGCCTCCACCAACCATACACAACCTCCTAGCTGTATAATTGGCATATGATTGAGGATGTTGTTATAGTTAGGTGTTGTTAAGTAGCAAGCACGCGTCTTAATCCCTTGGGAATTATGTTCCATGGAAGAAGAGCATGTTTTTGGCCCTAAAGAAATCATTGGCGCATCTAGATCCATGAATACTACCTAAAAACAACATTGATTACTTCAGAGGGGTGTCTATGGCACTATGTATCTATGTATTGTGGACTTGGGGCCTTACACATGGTTAGTGGAGGAGACCTAAATCTTGAGCTCTAAATTATTCTTCCATCCATCTAAGGCTAAGAAGATTGCCTCCACTAAAAACACATGGCCTCTCGAGGGTATCATTGGCCTATGATTGATTATGCCATTGCCATTAGGTGGTTTTGAGTAGTATCTACATGTCTGAGGGCCTTGGGAATGATTTTATAGGGAAAACAACCGTGTCTTTGTCCTTAAAGAAACAATTGGGGCATCTAGAGTGATGAACAATTCCTAGAGAACCATGCATGACCTTGAATGGATATCCATGCCACTATGTATCCATTTCTTGGGGCCTTGGGGACTTGGACATGGTCAAGCGAGGAGACTTGAACCTCTAGCCATAATGGAATCTTATAGCCATCCAAGGCTAAGAAGACCGCCTCAACAAAGCACACATGACCTCTTGAGGGTATCATTGTCATATGATTGAGGTTATTAACACCATTATGTGATTTTGAGAAGTACCTCGGAATGATGCTATAGAGAAGAATACCATGCCTTTGGCCCTAAATAGAGAATAAAGGAATCAAGAGTCCTGAACAATGCCTCAAAGCACCATGCATCACTTTGCAAGGGTATCCATTGAGCTTTGTATCTAGGTATTATGGACTTGAGGTCTTGGACATGGTCAGTGTAATAAATTTGAACCTTGGGCCTTAACGAAATATTTTATCCATCGAAGGCTAAGAATTTTTCCTCCACCAACCAAACATGGCCTCTTGAGGGTATCATTGGCCTATGATTAAGGACAACGATTCTAGTAGGTGGGTTTGAAAATATGTATGTGTCTCAATGCCTTGGGAATGACATTCTAGGGGAAAGACCATTCATTTGGCCCTAAAGAAACCATTAAGGAATCCAAAACCATGAACAATGCCTTAAAGCACCATGCGTGACTTTACAAGGGTATCCATGCCACTATGTATCCAAGTCTTGGGGACTTGGGGGATTGGAAATGGTCATGGGAGGAGGCATGAAGCTCAAGCTCAGATGGAATCTTCTAGCCATCTAGAGATAAGAAGGTTCTATCCACCAACAAGACATTGCCTTTCAAGGATCATTGGCCTATGAATGAGGATGTTAATGACATTAGGGAATTTTGAGGAGTATGTACATGTATTAGGGTGTTGGGAATGAATTTATAGGGAGGAATAACATGCTTTTAGTGCTAAATAAATCATTGAGGATTCTGCATCCATGAACAATGCCTCGAAGAACCACATATGACTTTGTAGGGATATCCATGGAATTATGTATCTAGGTCTTGTGGCCTTAGGGAATTCAACATGCTCAATGAAAGAGACTTAACAATAGGGCCCTAAAGGAAACGTCTAGCCATCTGTGTCAAAGAAGGATTCCTTCACCAACCATATATGGCCTCTTGAGGGTATCATTGGTATATTATTAGTGATTTTAATGCCAATAGTTGGTTTTGAGCATTATACACATGTCTCGGGGCCTTGGGAATGACACTCTATAGAAGAGGACCATTCCTTTGGCCATAAAGAAACCATTTAGGCATACAAAGCCATAAATAATGCCAGAATGCACCACACATGGCTTCAGAAGGTATCCATGGCACTATGCATCCAGGTCATTAGGACTTGGGGCATTGGACATGTTCAAGGGAGGGGACCTGAACCTAAGGATCTAAAGGAATCTTCTATCCATCCAAGGATAAGAAGGATACCTCAACCAACCACACATAGCCTCTTAAAGGTAGCATTGGATTATGATTGAGGATCTTAGTACAATTAGATATTTTGAGTAATGTCTACTTGTTTCAAGGCCTTGGGAATGATATTCTAAGGAAGAAGACTATGTGTTTGGCCCTAAATTAATTCTTATGGCATTTAGAGCCATGAATAATGTCTCAAGGCATCATGCATAACTTCGTAGGGGTATCCATGGCACTATGTATCTATGTTTTTTTCCTTTGGGCATTGGACATGGTCAGTAGAGGACACTTGATCCTCCATCCCTAAAGGAATATTTTAGGCATCTAAGGTTAAGGAGGTGGTGTCCACCAACCACACATGGCCACTTGAGTGTATTATTAGCCTATGATTTATGATGTTGATGACAACAAGTTGTTTCAAGAGTAGTATATAGTGTGTCAGGGCCTTGGGAATGATGTTCTAGGGAAGAATACCATGCCTTTCTCCCTAAAGAAAATTTCGAGCCATTCAAAGACACGAACATTGCCTCAAACCATCATGAAAAACTTTGGAGTGGTATCTATAATGCTATGTATTTGAATCTTGTGGCCTTGAAATCCTCAATCATACTACTCAAAATCACCTAACGGCACTGAAATCTTCAATCATAGGCCAATGATACCCTCAAAAGGCCATGTGTGGTTGGTGGAGAGACCTTTCTTAGCCCTAGATGGCTAGAAGATTCCTTTAGGTCTTGAGCTTCATGAGGGTATCACTGTCTAAGAATTTTTCCTCCACCAACCACACACAGTATCTTAAGGGTATAATTGGACTATGATTGGAGATGTTGGTGCCATTAGGTGATTTTAAGAAATACACACATCTCTTCGGCTCTTGGGAATGACATTCTATAGAATAGGGTCATTCCTTTGGCCATAAAGAAACTATTTAGGCATCCAAAGCTATTAATAAGGCCATAAAGCACCACACATGGCTTCATAGTGTTTCAATGGAACTATGCATCCAAGTCATGGGGACTTTTGGCATTGGACATGGTCAAGGGAGGATTCATCAACCTTTGTCCCTAAATGAAACTTCTATCCATGTAGGGTAAGAGTGATACTTAAACCAACAACACATGGACTCCTTAGGGTATTATCAACTTATGATCGAGGTTGTTAGTGCAATTATAAGTTTTTTAGTAATATCTATGCATGTCGGGGCCTTGGGAATGATATTCTATGAAATTCAACTATGTGTTTGGACCTAAATTAATTCTTGGGGAATTTAGAGCAACGAAGAATGCGTCAAGGAATCATGCATGAGTTCATAGGGGTATCTTGGCACTATATATCTAGGTTATTGGCCTCGAGGCCTTGGACATGGTCATCAGAGGACACCTGATCGTTAATCCCTAAAGGAATATTCTAGCCATCTAAGGCCAAGGATGTGGTCTCCACCAATCACACATTGCCTCTTCATTGTATCATTAACCTATGATTGAGAATGTCAGTGTCGTTAGTTTGTTTTGAGCAGTATGTAGGTGTCTCAGGGTCTTGGAAATGGTGTTCCAGTGAGGAAAACCATTCCTTTAGCCCTAAATAATTCATTGAAGAATTCAAAGCCATCAACACTACCTAAAGCGCCATGCATGAATTGGAGTGGTAACTATGGCACTATATATATAAGTATTGGGGACTTGGGCATGTTTAGTGGAGGAGACTTAAACCTCAAGCTCTAAAGGAATCTTTAGCTATCTATAGCTAAGTAGGATTCCTCCACCAAACACAAATGGTGTGCTGAGGGTAGCACTGACCCATGGCCGAGGATGTTTGTGCCATTAAGTGGCTTTGATAATTATGAAGGTTTCCTAGGGCCTTGGAATGGCATTATAGGGATGAAGAACATGCCTTTAGCTTTAAAGAAACCTTTGAGGCATCTAGAGCCATGCACAATAAATTAAAGAACCACACATGACTTTGCATGGGTATCCATGGTACTATATATGTAGGTCACGTGGTCTTGGGGCCTTAGACATGGTAATGGAGGAGACCTACAACTCAAGCGCTAAAGGAATATTCTAACCATCTAGGGCTAAAAAGATTTCGTCCACCAACAAAAGGTGGTCTTAAGGGTATCATTGACATATGATTGATAATGTTTGTGCCACTCTATGGTTTTGAAAAATATGCATATGTTGTAGGGTATTGATAATGGATTTCCAAGGAGGAAGGTCATGCTTTTGTCCTCGAAGAAACCTTTGAAGCATACTGAGCCATGAACAATTCCTTTAAGCACAATTTTCCTTTAAGTGGAGATATTCATGTTATCAGGGGTTTTTAAACACTAATAATGAGACTGAAGGCCCTGAACATGCTTAATAAACAAAACCCTTATTCCCTAAACGAATCTTCAAACCATCTACATTCAAGAATAATGCCTTTAACTACCACACATGAGCTATTGATGGATTCATTTGCATTTCAATGGTCATATGGATTCAATTAGCACTTTTTGAGATCTAGATATGGATCTTGAGTTGCTTGACATGGTTTGGGTAGGAAACTCGAGCCTTAATCCCTGAAGGAAGATCCTAGGAATCTAAGGAAATGAATGACACCTCAAACTAGCACACATGGCCTTTGTTTGGGTATATGTATGGCATTAGGTGACTTTTAGTAGTAGGCATAATTCTCAGGGCCCTAGAGATGATCAAGGAATGAGTCCCATGCCATATATCATAAATGATGTTTTTAGGCATTTAATTACTAGAGGATGCATTGAAGCACCAAACTTGACCTCCAATAGATTCCTTTCCCTCCAAGTGGGGATTTTAGTTCCTTTAGAATCTTCACATAATTAGGTATGGATCTCGAGGCCTTGACATGTTTAGAGGTGGAAACCAAATCCATGGCCAGTAAAAGAAGCTTCTAGGTATCCAAGGCTAAATGACACCTTGAACCAACACTCATGATCTCCAAAGAGTGTTAGCCTACAAGCTAAGCGGGTACCATTGCCATTATGAGGTTTAACACAAGGCATAAGCTTTAGGGCTCTATACATTCTTAAAGGAAGAAATGTTGATTTTTTCCCTAAAGGAATATTTTAGGTGTCAAAGGCTAAGAAAATAACTTGAAGAATCACTCATGACCTCCTATGATATATCTATTTTTAAGTGGGGAAACGTGTTCCATTAGGACTTTTTAAGAACTATGTATGGATGTAAGCACCCTAGACATGGCTAGCGGAGAAAAAATAAGTTTTCGGTTGTAATGGAATTTCCCAAGAATCCAAGGCTATGATTGGTGCCTTAAGGAACCACACTTGACCTCTTTAGGGTATCCTTTTTCATTGGCTATGGATCTCCATGCCATTAGTAGGCTATGAGCACTAGGTGTGGTTAGGGGAATTGACATAGTAAAGGGAGGAATCCTAGGGCTCATGCCCTAAACAAAGATTCTATGCATCGAGGACAAACATCCTATAGTTTTTGTTGAAGACATTGCCACCTTGTGACTCTTGTCTTATAAAAATTATTATGTCCAAATAATATAAGAAAACATATAAATCTAACTGAAATATTATTTTGAAGTCATTACATAAATTTAAAGATGCAAAATATTTGCAATTTAACATCACCTTTACCACAATACAATATAAATTATATATATATATTTAAATATAAAATTCAAAGGAATACAAATTTATGATAAAACCAAAGTCTATACGAATATACTCCACAAAATTAATAATTTGGTTTAAAAATTAATAAGTTGATAATTACATCGCATTTTCTTATATGTATTATGAAGGCTGGTTTTAGAAACACTATTTCAAATTTATTATTACGAATATAATCCACCCAAAAAATATTATTATGCCCTCCTGCCCGCAAATGCAATGACGCCTGCGATTCGAAATCTAGGACGAAGAAAAAGAAAGCGGGGAAAAACAAGAAGACACCCCAAACTTGGTCCACCAAAGACCAGATGTCTTCCTTGTTCAAGGTGTGGAAGTAGATTTGGGGAAATTATGTTGAATACCACCATGAGAAAGATGATGCCCATAATACAGGCTAGCTCCCATCCCAGAACTATGGGAACTTTGTTAGGGATAAGGACCATAGACCAGAAGAAAACTGGGTTTAGGTTGTGGAGTATGCGATGGAAGGGGTTCAATCAAAGATGGAAACCCTAATCGATAGCTTGATTCGGCATATCAATGCTACTAGAAATCTTGAGCCATTTATCCCTGGATTCAGGGCTAAGAATGGAACAGAGAGTTGTCTGTGCTCAAACTTTTCTGGAAGAATGAAAGAGTTGATTAAGGTTGGGCACTCTCTGAAGGAGTTTTCCAGATTGGACGAGGCAGAGGCCATTGCAGCAGAAATGGAGCAACCAGCAGAAATGGCTCTTGGTGCACAATTTGGGTCTGAGAACTGCTATTTGCATTACCAAGTTTATGAATTTTTCAACACTTCCATTCTCCCACCAGCAACAGCTCTGATGCCCGCACCGTCGATCAGATCAAGTCCTCATGTATCTGGAAAAACTAGAACTTCATGATCAGGCTGCTTAGGCTTTGGAGGCATGGCCAGATCAGTTGCAAGTTGATGTTTCCCTAAGCCTTGTAGCTTGGTATAAGAAGTATCCATGGTCCCAATGGAGGGAAAAGATTCCCTCTCCCCATCCAAAACTGTTTCGCAAGGACTCCTCATACAAGTTCCTGTAAGACCACAAGCAGGTCCACGGACAAAATTGATCGATGTATCTGGTGGCTCAAGATGTATATCGGCTCCATGTATAACAACAATAGTATACTTTGGGTAAGAAGGTTCATCGAGATCACCTGGAATCTGAGGAAATTCCAGACTTAATACCAACTGTTCAACAGGTACTATGGCCCTTTCCTCCTCTCTACTTATTTTTTGTGCAAATGTGCCCTGATCTGAAATGCTAGCTACTTCACATGGTTTATCTGCCTTTCCTTTACTTGACTCAGCTAGTGCTACTGTAACTAGTTCAAAATTTCTATTTGCATTACCTAAACTTATAATTCCCATATCTACATTCAATGTATGGGAAGGGTGATTTCGAACAGGAGTTGATAGACCACTAGAATAAACAGATAAAATAGCGGGGTGAAAGGCATTGCGGGTTCTAGTATGGTCAAATGCGTTCCTAAACAGATAAACAACAGAGAGCACTGCTACAAAGTGTCTCTGTAAAAGCCAGTCAGTATCAGGCAGCTCTTTCACAACGCCTAGCAATCTTTTGACATGCTCCTCTGTCACTTTTAACACTGTCTAGGCAGATGAATTATTTTTCTCACTATTTGGATCAGTGGCATCTGTTGAAATATTACTAAGAAAGAGTTCTCCAAACCTTTCACCACAATGAATAGGATGACGGTACCTGCCTCTATAAAAACCACCACTTGATATGCCATAAAGAGTATTGCTTGCTAGTTCCCAGTTTATACCATACTCATGGACTATGGCACATAAAATAGCATCCTCAGATGTTTCCCATGGATCAGGGGAAGGGAGACGGTCTCTATATTTCCGTGCACATTTTTTCTTTTTCTTATATAGCTTTATTATAGACACCTTCTTAGAAGAGATTCTTGTGATTGAAATCTTGCCACTTCCTTTGCTTCCAAGGCTAGCAAATTCTTTCAATGTTGCCTCTAGACCATCACTATCACCGTCAGCATCCATAAATTGAAAATGTTGTTTGTTTCTATCCAATGTCATTTCTAAAGTTGCATGTTGCCTCTTAAGCTTCTTTGAGTGTCTCTTTTGAAGTATTTCATCTTCAAATAACCTGAGAGCTTTGCGTTTCTGCTTCGAGAAAGTAGCAGCAGGAAGTTCATCACTCTCAGAGCTGTTGCCATACTCAAGACTCAATTTATTGTTGGCCAGGTATTCACCATTGTCATACTTTCTGGAATCCAAATTGCGCTTCTTAAGAGACTGGAATTTTGTCCTTTTCAATTTATTTTTCAATTTGTATTGTGATTTTTTGGCATCAAACCCATCAGCATCTAAACCTGCTTCTTTTTCAGAGTCCCATTCAAGTTGATATTGCAGTAGCTGCTACTGAGCCAAGACCTCAACTTGTTGTCAGTATGTTTCATTTGCGAATTCTGTATCCCAACTTTCATAGAGTAAAAGCTCATTATCCTCGTCAATCTTTGCTTCCAGTTCCTCTTTTAACTTTCCAAGCCGATCTAACTCCCATTCTTCCTCCTCGAACCTAACCTGGGATTCAATGGCAGCCTTGTCTATAATAGGATCCCACAGATCCAAAAATCGCATAGCACATCTTTCAAGTGGCATTAGATGATCTTCCAATGATGCACCTGCATGACCTGCTGCGGCAGCAGCAACTGCCATCTCTTGGACATCAGCCATCATATCCACCTCGGAATCAACAGGAGGAATAGGAGCTGTGTTCTGTACACTATTTTTATGTTCAATCTGGGTGACTTGAGTAGCATTAATGGTTTTCAGATTTGAGTGCTCCTGCTCATCTTGGGATCTCTTTACATCTGTTCTAGCTTCGTCCATATCATTGGCATATTCATCATCCTCTAGTAGTATGACTACTACTTCCTTTGTAAACTCTTGATCATCGGCAACATCTTCCTGTTTAACTTTCTTGAAGGTAAAATATTTAAGATAAATATTCAGCGAGTCCAAACTGGCAAGTTTAATGAAAGATTGGATTTAGATTTGGATGTGGAACTTCACAGTCTAAATCAATTTTCAAAAACAACAAAATGGAATTAAAATGGAATCAAATTTTCATATAACCAAAATATAAGAACTTTCTTTATATAAAATTATAATATTTACAAAAATGGTTCATAGATACAAAATAATTATAACTTAAATTTTTGACGAAATAATTGTAATCCACATTTTTAAAATTATAAAGATTTGTTTTAATGGTTCATCTTCTGCATTCTTCAAAGCAGCCTCATGAAATTCTAGTTTTTCCTAATCATGAAGTTATATATTTTTTCCATATCAATAGACAGATTCCTGGTTCCGAGTTCCTCAAGGAGAGAGAAGAGTAGCTCATAGTGATTCTAGGTTCTAGGTTCCCCAACGCATGCATGGTAAGTACCAACTACTTGACAGGGATACAACTCTTTAATATGGTAGTTGGGATATTTGTGCGTCATTCTTTGTGCATTTTACATGGTAAAATTCATCATTTTGCTTATATACAGAACTTGTCTTTACTCAGAGGAGTAGGGAAACTAACACTAGTTAAAAATTTGCATATTCTTCTTGTTACGCAGGAGCTCTCTGTTGTAACTTCAATGGGTATTCCGGCTCATACTCTACTCAGTTGCTTCATACATTTCAGGTAATTTTAGTTGTGTTAACATAGAATATCGATTTACAGAGGCAATTTTGTTTTCTAACACAAGGTTTTTAATGCATCCATTGAAATATTTCATAAGTTATATATATGTTTACAGTATTAATATTTATAGTTGTGTGGTAGAGGGGATTTGAATCATGGCATATTCTTGGAGAAATGGTTTGAACTCCATTCCCGGGTTCTATAATGAACATTTAATTGAGGCGATCGAACCATGGTTTTAACCCACCAAAACGCATGGTGAGTTTCATCTAGCAACTTAATAAATCCTATTTTGTTTATATACAGTGAAATATGAAGTGAGTGAAATATGAAGTAAGTTCTGCATTGATATTTATTTTACTTTCAAGAGATATAGTAACTTTTGTTTTTGATATAAATAAAAGTTATGAGTTTTTTTTCCAGGGAAAACAGTGAATTTAATCAGTGGGTGATGCTGCTTCTTTAACGGGTCATGGTTAAACCTTGGCTATTCGCGCTATCATTGGGACTTTATATTTTTAAATGGGTTCTACCGTATCCTCTCGTGATGCTGGCTCTATTGTTGGGTCTAAAATTGGTGAATCAACATGCTATACCTCCACTTTAGCATGTGATGATGGCTCTCTAGCTACCTTTGTCTCTACCTCCGTTGCTTTAGCATGTACTTTTTTACTTTGCTACTACTTTTTCTTGGTCATATGGAACTGTACGAGGTCATAGGTCATAACATTGGCCCAGTGCTGTTAGTGAGACTTAATTAACAGGCTCTTCCTCTGGATCATTATAATCATACTTTTAACCCCTATCACAATAATACGGAACTGGAACAACACATATAAGGGCCAAAGCTAGAACATATGTACAAGCTACCCCGAGAATACCGTACTAACTGGGAAAGACCAACATTAATATGTGACTTTAGGAAGCTAAGTAATCAGTGACTAATGCGACCGACAGTCAGTGTAGCTTGAATTCTTTTCTGGATGCATATATATACAAATAAAATTTATTAGTCGATGACTTTTATGGCTAACAAATCTATGGTTCTTTCGACTCATAGTTGTTACTCGATTTATGATTCTATAAAGGGAATAATGTTCTTCCTAAGTAACATTTCCTTTCTTTCTTACATTGTGATGAGATCTATAAAGGGAATAATGGTCTCCCTCAGTTACATTTCCTTTACTGCTTACTTTTAACAATTACTTTGTTTTTATAAATTGATGCTAAATATTGAAATATGAGTTACTCCTTAAAGTATTTGCAAAGGTCTTGTGTTTATGTGTATTTTGTTGGATTAACATATTAATAATACTTGCAGGGTTTTAAACCCTAGCTTAAGTTTGTTTTTGGGTGACTTATTTATTTGGATGGATGAAGTTAATATTACCCATGTTTACGAAGTCGTTTTCACTATAGGTTATATTTACTCCAGGCTATTAATAATTGTTCATAAATATCTTGTATTCACTAATTTATCTTGCATTTTTTCAATGACATAAAGGGAGAATGCTCTTCTGAGTAGTTCCTCTCCTTCATACTGTGTATATGAAATACACAGTGTGCACGTGCTTGTAGGGCGAGACTTTTTCATTTTTACATTCAATACAAATTCTCTGATCATAAAAATATTTTGAATCTCTATTCATATGTTTAATAAGTGTCCAAAATTGGTTATTGCAATTGTTCTCATTTGCACATTGTATAACATTAGAGACATGCCACCACTGGGCTCTTTAGGGCCAGTGTGCTAGAAGTAGTTGGCAATTTTTTTTAATGACACCAAAATCTAGTTTTTAGCCTCGAAAAGCCTTCGCTAAACCCCAGTTTCAAAGGGTCTTCAAACAATTGGTCATATAAATATATACAACATGTTATGATTTTATTTTTATATATAGCTTTTTAGAATTCCATTACATTGCCAGAGCAATTTAACTCATTGCATTAGTTTCAAAATGTCTTCCGTTTCTTCAAATCCAAAACCCAAAGGGATGTGATGGTTTCTGAAGGATTATTAGCTTCAAAATAAGTTTTTAATTGTGAGAATTATATCCTTCCCTTATGTTTACACCAGCTTTAACAAAGTTCCAAATTATTTTATTTTCTATTTACTTGGGTTGTCTGCCACAATAAAAGCTTTTTATATCTGAATGCTTTGTGACATATTCCCACTTAATTGATTTCTGGGTTTTTACTGAATTATTGATTTTGTTAATGATAGATTAAAACTAAATAAGCTTTAAAAAAATGTTTTAATAAACATTTTTAACCTTCTTAAGAAGTATATATATGTGTGTAGTGCAAACAAATATAAATCACATATTATATAATTTATATATAATATGTGATTTATATTTTTTTTGCACCATTTATTATTTTATGGTGCTTTGCACCACTTGTTTTTTTACAATGCTTTGCACAAATTTGTGTATATTAAATAATAACAATAATAATACTTTTGGTGTTTTGCACCAAAAAGTCTCAATCCATGTTGGATTCGTTTTGGTGTTTTGCACCACAAAATTTCAATCCACCTAAGATTGGTTTTGGTGGTTTTCACCATACACCATGGAATGCCACATATTCATTTAACACCAAAAACAACTTTTTTACAAACACCACTTTTGCACCATAAATATTATCACCACTTGCGTATCCCCACATTATCACCACTTTTACACCACTATTTGAAAATTGAGGATTTCCCAAATCCTTTACAAATAGTGGTGCTAATGTGAGGATAAAATGCCCTTTTTCTTGTTGTGCACCCACAGGATTGATCAGGGATCGAGTCATATTGTGGCAATCCTTTCCCGGGTTGCTAAGCGAATACATGGACAGTAGTTTATGAACAGGCTTATATAACAATAGAGTGAACTAAAACGAGTTTCTGTGCCCTACCCTAGACAGAGCATGTAGTGGGAAGATACAAGAAAGCTATCAAATTTACAGATGTGTCAGCTCAATCGATACGCTGCAAAAATTCCTTTACCCGGTGCAACAATAAACAAGCAATATCAAAATAAACGTACGTTTTCAAACTGTACCTAATCCTACGCCATTTCATACGCAGAGTATCTATTGGAAGATGTAAATACATACATTGATATGACTAGGTTGCATGCCAATACAGTGGTAGCGTATTGAAACAATCTGCTAAGATCTAGATGCTAATACATAAAATAGACAGAAATAAAATAGGATTGCTTACAAATACATAACTAAATGGGCATCGATCGATTTAAATTCAGAGACAAGTTAAACATACTATCTATTTCGCTCATACCTGAGATCTATAGTATTGGATATGCCATCCTCCACCGATGCTACCCTATCAATATGTATGCAGAGAAAAGAAATCATCTGTCACTCACTGCCTTTTCATTGCGTACAGAAAACTCTTCAACGCAGAGGCCAACATAACTCATAGAATCTACTTCCGCTTCTCATGTCCTAGCATCGATCTTGGTATAATCCTCATCGCAAGGATCCTATTCTTCTAACACCGAGTTTGGCATTCAGTGCTGAGATAAACACTTAGCATAGAGATCTCGCTCGCAGGAACCCTAAAGTAACACGGATCATCCTCACTACTCCTAATCTCAGGGATCTTCTATTGTGCCTGCCATCGCATCGACAGAGCTCACTACAGGAAAAAGTCTACCTCGTTATCAGTCGCAGATCACTCAAATATAGTTCCCTTCACTAGGATCCTCCCCCCTTACTACTAGCGCAGACATTTAATATAAAAGGCTACCACTAGAGTGATCCTCCAACCGATCGCTAGATGGAAGGTAACCAACTCGGCGCTGGAGATGATGTCCCTAGAAGCTCTCCGAGATTCAGCCATTTGTCTAGCATGCTACGATAGGGGTAGGTAGATCTTAGGCGAGTTGATTCCGTTTGTTTTTCTTTAACTTTGATTATAATTTGTTTATATTAAACCAAGGTTTATTTATTTTTAATATAGCACATATTGACATTATATATATTTATTTTTGCATAAACAACTATATTCATCCACCATATATAATACATATATAAAAATACAATAAACCGACACTATGTTTATGTATTTCAATTTCATAACTTCTAATCACTTATAATAATAAAAATACTTTTAATTAATAACAAGTATCCCATAATACCTTTGTTATAATTACCTTAAATATACCCTTTTGACAAGTATTCCCAAAATATTGCTTAATAGGTTGGGTTTATCAAATATGCCAAAACATATATAATATGTCTTATTATGTCCCCGAAGGGGAACATAAATGGATTGTCGGGTGTCTATTATTGTAGGTTATGGAATCTATAAATTTACCCTAGAGCTATAGTTTGGATATAGTTTGAATATGCTATATTAAATCCAGTTTTTTTAAAATGGCATTTTTTAAAAATATGATTGGTTGTAAAACAATGACGCCAGCCTAGTTTTTCCCACCCCAAGAGGGGGCGGCGGGCTGGCGTCATGGTGGTTTCTGGCTTCCGTGCAAGGAGTTATTGTTTGATAGCGAATACATTTATTGTTGATAGCGAAGAGCGTATGGGTGGCGAGTCGACGACCTTATGCTAGCGCTCGCGCCATGGGTTTGGAACTTAGTTAAAGCGATCTCGATTGCATACATAGTAACTTGGCACGCTAAGATCTGACGTCTAGACATGGTCCAGGGCAAGGGTGACACATAGCCCTTGTTTTTAATCCCAATGTTTTGTTTTGGGTACAGGCTAGAGCCTTATTAATGAGCGCTTTAATTGTTGTTTATTGTTTATTATTATTGTTAAACAGGTGACGTAAGCCGTCTTGGGTTTTGATATTTTCTTGTTGATTTTATCGTGCACATTGCATTTGGTAATATAATAGCCAAGGTCTTCAGAACAATACAACTCGTAAAATGTGACCGAGGATGTGAGTCACCACCCTCCCGCTGGAGTTCTTAATAAATGTTAATAAATAGTGTTATGATGACAACGTCAAATCTTTGTACTGCCATGACCTTTGGCTCTGCGGAGAGGCTTTATCCTATTGCATTATCTGGGAGGCGTTAACAGATGAATCGTAGAAATTGTGGCCGATAGTCGTGGAGGAGACAAAGGGCGTGAAAGGTCTCGGCTTGGAGGTCTATCGATTTTTTGTGATGCAGTCGAGTTACAGTGTTGGCAGATAGAGCTTGTGACAGGAGCTAGATCCGTGTTGAAGAAGCGCATGTCATAGCTTTGGGGTTTGGCTGATTGCAGAGGTGCAGCTTCATACCGACATCGAACTGAGACTTTGATTCTTGTTTCTGGTAGGTTTGGTCACAGTAAATCATACACTTAGACTGTTTTTTAGTTACTTATCTATTGATTGATAAAAATTTCCCTGGTTTAACTTATGTGTTGTACGTGACGGCAGGTTGCATCGAGGTTACAAAGGCGCAGCTTCATATCGACGTCAAATTGAGACTTCAATTCTCGTTTCTGGTAGGTTTGGTTACAGTGAATCATAGGCTTGAACTGATTTTTGCTTGCTTACCTATTGATTCATAAAAATTCCACTGGTTTAACTTATGTCTTGTACGCGATGGCAGCTTTCATCGAGGCTACAAATGCGGGGCTTCATGCTGACATCGAATTGAGACTTTAATTCTTGTTTCTGGTAGGTTTGGTTACAGTGCATCATACACTTGAACTGTTCTTTACTCGCTTACCTATTGATTCATAAAAATTTTGGTCGTTTAACCTATGTCTTGTACGTGATGGAAGGTTGCATCGAGGTGTTCAAACTGCGTAGAAGCACGTGCTGCTCCTCGAGTAAGAAACAAACTATTTGCTGTAGGTTTTCTAAGTTTGTTAGAAATGAAATCAAGAGTGAAAAAGACCCTCAAGTTGTGAGGATCCCACACCAGTTGGTAGCTGCGGTCCAACTTGTGCAATTGACAATAGTTCTCTAGGCTCTGAACCTGATTATTTCTGCTTGCTCGTTTGGGTCGTGCAAATAGGTCGTCGTGTACAGTGGCTAGAAAACGAAAGCTCATAATAAGTGGTGTGGTAGTCTCAATCGTATGATCCTTCCCTGGTAGTAGATGTTGATCACTGCCATTCGTTCATTGGTAGATGTTCTATCTATCAGCGGTAGTAGATGCTCTCCATTCTTAGTTCCTTCCCTTAGATGGTGGTATATTTACTCTCATTGCATTCCAATCCATTGCATTTATTGCATTCTATCCCCTGCTCGTAGGTATAAGTCATTTTATCAGTTTAAAGGATTCCGTCGAAAGGTGGGAAGCATAGATTGCGACGGATGATATTGCGTATAAATAATATGCCCTCCAACGTAGGCTGTTCAGTAGCGCTTCTTTATTTTTGCAATAAAAAATAGATTAAGCCCTCTTCCTGCTAATATCATTGTTTAAAGCACAAGCCCTAAGGGAAGTCCTGCTAGATCACAACCTTCAATTTGGCAAGGAAGGCTTTATAGACCGGCTCACTTAACCTACCCCAATTACGTAATGCCGCAAGCTTACAGCGCGTTGGATCGCATGGAAGGTGCTACCTTAAATATGGCAAATGAGCTATTTTGCTGGGTCGTGCAAATAAGTCGTCATGTAGAGTAGTTAGAAAACGGAGGCTCATAATAAGTGGTGTCTTATTATATACGTAATAATAGAAAGGTGATTCTTAAAGAATATAAATGCCGAGCGGATGGTTGGGAGAGGTGTCTGTGGGTCATCATTTCTGTGAGAAAGGGCGCTGAGGGCAATAAATCCACCCATACCTATGGGCACAATCCCAGCGTCCGTGGCACCTGCAAGCATGATGTCTGCTTCACGTCTGCGAATATTGGACTTAAACTGTTCTTTAATTGCTTAGCTATTGATTCATAAAAATTTCGCTGGTTTAAGTTATGTCTTGTACGCAATGGCAGGTTGCATCGAGGTTGCAAAGGCGGGGCTTCGTACCGACATCGAATTGAGACTTCGATTCTTGCTTCTGGTAGGTTTGCTTACAGTGAATCATACACTTAAACTGTTGTTTACTCAGTTATCTATTGATTCATAAAAATTAGCCGTTTAACTTATGTCTTGTACGTGATGGCAGGCTGGATCAAGGTGTTGAAACTGCGTAGAAGCAAGTGCTGCTCCTTGGGTAAGAAACAAACTCTTTACTGTATGTTTTCTGCGTTCGTTAGAAATGAAGTCAAGAGTGAAAAAGACCCTTGAGTTGTGAGGATGCCACAGCAGTTGGTAGCTGCGGTCGAACTTGTCCAATTGACAATAGTTCTGTAGGCTCAGAACGTGATTATTTGCCTATTATTCTAGGCTGTTGAACGTAGAAATTTACCCTGGAGCTATAGTTTGGATATAGTTTGAATATGCTATATTAAATGCAGTTTTTTAAAATGGCATTTTTTTATAGTATGGTTGGTTGTAAAACAATGACGCCAGCCTAGTTTTTCCCACCCCTAGAGGGGGCGGCGGGCTGGTGCCATGGTGGTTTCTAGCTTGTGTGCAAGGAGTTGCAGACTTCGTAATGGAGAAAATCGTTTTCCTTTATCGATTGATAGCGAATAAATTTATTGTTGATAGCGAATACATTTATTGCTTGTGTAACCACATTATAGCCCAATGCATTGAGCGTATGGGTGGCGAGTTGGCGAGCTTATCCTAGCACTCACACCATGGGTTTGGAACTTAGTTAAAGCAATTTCGATTGCATACCTAGTAACTTGGCATCTTATTATTATTATTACCATATAACTGTACCATATTGATACTAATACCTAGCACACACATGTATATAATCGACGCATTACATAATCAAAGGATTAGACATGAATCGGGCCTGCCGATAATTTTCAATGTCAATTTGTAAAGTATTGGGTACTACAAACCATTGAATGTACTATATATGATTTGATTTATCTATATTCAAACATTTATAATTATAAACATATTGGTTACCATAAAAGGTTACATGGCTGAACGCATTACATGGATTATTCACAATTTATGCATGGTATGGCCACCAGTAATAATTGAATTGTTGTCGATTCCATATATCGATGCCTTGCATTAATAATAGATAGCGTTATTGGTACAGGTTAGAGCCTTATTAATGAACGCTTTAATTGTTGTTTATTGTTTATTATTATTGTTAAACAGGTGGCGTAAGTCGTCTTGGGCTCTAATAGTTTGATTTTATCATGCACATTGCATCTGGTAATAGCCAAGGTCTTGATAACAATACAAAGTTTAAACTCGTAAAATGTGACCGAGGATGTGACTCACGACTCTGCTGCTGGAGTTTTTAATAAATGTTAATAAATAGTGTTATGATGGCAGCGTCAAACCTTTGTACTCCCATGACCTTGGGCTGTGCGAAGAGGTTCTACCCTGTTGTACTATATGCGAGCCGTTAACAGGTGGATCGTAGAAATTCTAAGCGATAGTTCTGTGGAAGACAAAGGGCGTGAAAGGGTTTATTCTATGATTTTGTTCTGGTGGGTCTGGGGTTGGGGGTCTATGAATTTTTCTCATAGAATCGAGTCATAGTCTTAGCAAATAGAGCTTTTAACACCAGCTAGACGCGGCTTGAAGAAGCCCATGTCATAGCTTTGGGACTTGGCTGATTACAAAGGCGTAGCTTCGTACCGACATCGAATTGAGACTTCAATTCTTGTTTCTGGTATGTTTGGTTACAATGAATCATACACTTAAACTGTTCTTTAGTTAGTCACCTATTGATTGATAAAAATTTACGTGGCTTAACCTATTGAAACATGGAACTCTCATCTTGACTATAGTCATTTTCTACACAGTACGTGGGGTATGGTATTAACGCAAGTCTTAGGGTCTGGGGTTGGGGGTCTATGAATTTTTCTCATAGAATCGAGTCACAGTCTTAGCAAATAGAGCTTCTAACACCAGCTAGACGCGGTTTGAAGAAGCCCATGTCATAGCTTTGGGACTTGGCTGATTACAAAGGCGTAGCTTCGTACCGACATCGAATTGAGACTTCAATTCTTGTTTCTAGTATGTTTGGTTACAATGAATCATACACTTAAACTGTTCTTTAGTTAGTTACCTATTGATTGATAAAAATTTTCGTGGCTTAACCTATTGAAACATGGAACTCTCATCTTGACTATAGTCATTTTTTACACAGTACGTGGGGTATGGTATTAACGCAAGTCTTAAATATATAGTTGTGTTTCAACTATTACGGCACCAATTCGTATTGCAGATTGGCCATAGCGTGCTAGAGGGTTAAAATCTTAAATAGTTAAATGGACACCTTCTCAAAACTAAAAACTTTCATCTGTAGGGTTGACAACTTAACTACACAATAAAAGATCAAATAATGAGAGATCAGGTCTCAAAACTATTAACCATAACTTATATGAGATAAAAAAAAATACCAAATTGCTTGCAATGCACATGGGATGGAGCTCAATTCATGAAGGGAGGTGCCGAATGATTCCATCTAGTAAAGAAATTAATCGAAATGCAAAATTAGTGATATTAATCGTTTCACCTGGATATATTTATAGATATATATTTTAGGATGTAGCGTTAATAGGTGCTTTCATACATGTATTGTTTTTGCTATGCGCCATTAAGAGCTACATTTATATATATATAGCCATTGTCAACTGTGCATGGAAATCTCGGCTTTAAAAAGACCAATTGTGATTGCCAAGCCATCTGAAAGCACCCAAGTGGTGACGGTGCTCAACATTGCACCTGTGTTTTGATAGGCAAATAAGGGTAAACAGGGGGCTTTTCAACATAGAGTCTCTTCACGGATAAACAGAGAAACCCCTGCTAGAATTTTCATAAAGATGCCAATGGCTGGCAGACTCGATATCTTGATAAAATTTCATACTTTATTCTTTTTATTTTCGACAGAATAAAATTTCGAAGGGCTACCAGACTCAAAACCCTGAGAAATAGTCTATAAAACATTAACGGAACATCTTATACATTTTAACTTCAGGCTATAAGAAATTCTCTAGGCGATAAACCAGAATTCCCTGATAGCAAGCACAGTTACTCTAGCTCGAATAATATTGAGTGTAATACGAAGATATTATTGCAAACGCTATAAAGAAAAATATGGTTCAACAGAGAACAATAACGAAGCTTAAGTAAAACTAAATTCTAGGTTTGGGAGGATGTAGTTGTAAACATTTACCTGCGCAGAGGTAAGAATCCATGTACCTGGAGGAAACTCTCGTCTACTATCGAAGCCACAATCCCCCACAAATTTCTACAGTCGGCGCAGTGGATTGTAGTGCTTCGCTCGAGCTCCCAATATAAAAAAATTTTCCAGTCTCTGCGGTGCTTGAGCTTTCTGTATAAACGCAATATGTTGAAATAGGGACGTGCGCTAGATGAAGGAACGCCGGTACCAAGATTATGTTGTGTCACAACGATTACAAAGAAACAGGTGTCAACAAGATACACCGCCCATACTATCTGCTTACAGGTGCTATATAGGCTGGCAAATTAGCGTCTGCATGCAAGACAAGGCTAATTGTTTATAATTTCTCCCTTGTGGGTAGTGTAAATGCATTGGTAGAGTGCGCTCAAGATTTTAGATGCTAAATAACAAAGGTGGCTACAACATCCAAATGTAGCGTATGCATGGAATCATTGTTACTTGATTAATACTATGGCATCGATACACGACCGACACGTGTTCATACGAGTAGAATCTGATTATATTTAGTCTCTGCGGTCGTACAACTATCTGTATAAACACAAAATGTTGAAGTAGGGACGTGCGTTACACGAACGAACGCCCGTAGCAAAATTATGTTCTGTCACAACGATTAAAAAGAAACAAGTGTCAAGAAGATATACCGCCCATACTATCTGCTTACAGCTGCTATATAAGCTGGGAAATTAGCGTCTGCATGCAAGACAAGGCTAATTGTTTATAATTTTTTGCTTGTAGGTAGTGTAAATGCATTAGTGAAATGCGCTCGAGATTTTAGGCCCTAAATAACAAAGATGGTTGCAGCAACCAAATGTAGCATATGCATGGAAGCATTGCTACTTGATTGGTACTATGACATGGATACACGAGATGCGTTTATATTAGTTGAATCTGATTGTATTGAATAGATATATTCATAGCTATTCAGCTTGTTGCAATATGTATGCTCCTTTTTCTACATCGGTGCATAGGATTCAATTCTTAAAAAATATTTAGCAAAAAAATATACTTTAATCTGGTATGAACATCGATTCACTAATTTTATTTAAATACAACAGGGTTGTGCTGATTCTCTTTATGAAAAGTTTCATGTTCGTCCCTGGACTTTGAAATGATTAGTGACAAATGATCATAGGATCAATGCCTAGACATTTCCTATGTTGAAGCTAAAACTAACTGCTTGGACCAAGAAGACTCAAGCTAGTGGTGTTAAGGCTTACTGTGCAGACTAGTCCAATAAGCGCTTTAATTTTGACTCTTCCTCTCCAATGAGAGATGATTTCTAAATTGACTCAAACTGCAATAGAGATATGATTTGTGATATTACTCTCAAGTAAGAGGGTTATATTATAAAATAAAGTGATCTAGGCAGGTTGATGCTAGTCTGTCCAGCTGAATCTTACTCACCGAAGCGCCAGAATATGCTTATTGCCGAGTCAGCTCTAGAGATAAAAAAGTCTTGATCGCTCCTTGTTCTCCTACGTCGAACAAGCCTTTAAAGATCGGAAGCTTTAAAATAAAAAACGTGTGGATCGTGTTAAACCTAGTATTT
Organism: Larix kaempferi; assembly: GCA_027924585.1. NCBI lineage: Eukaryota > Viridiplantae > Streptophyta > Pinopsida > Pinales > Pinaceae > Larix > Larix kaempferi. The sequence goes on along the minus strand of BSBM01000717.1, from coordinate 4,093,078 downwards.
CTGACCAGCTAAGCCCATAGATCGTGAGTAGTCAATGTTAATTGTAATTGCACACAGTAGACTAAAAGAAATATTTTATCTAAGATCTATACATACGCGATACTGGATATATACGTGATACACTGGCATAGGATCAATGCCTAGACATTTTCTATGTTGCTAGGATGAATACTTATTTTTTTTGTGGCTTCAATGCTACAAACTTTAACATTTCTGTCTTTGTTAAAACCGGCATTTAAAATTAGAGGCAGTGTCATTACTTTTAAGCTCTACTAAATTGCTAAAGTTCCGTTTTCCCCTCCGCATTGCAACAAGCTTGAGGCATTGCAAAATTTTTTTTGCAAATCAAAACAGTAACTATAAATTAATCACTTGCTCTATTTTCTTTTAACTAAACTTCAACCAGTTTAAAATCAACAAAATTAGATTCTTTGAACAAGAGATTTAAATGTGACAAAGATCCTTAGTTAAAAAATAGAAATTACATTCTTCGAACAACAGATTTGAATACGGAAAATATCCTTAGTTAAAAAGTCAACAAAATAATATTATGTTGTACAAAACTTTGAATATAACAAAAGTATCAAGTCCAATGTGGCTTCCTTTTAAATGACTATAGTTTTTTCACATTATACATAAAACGGGTGTACTTATTGGTATTGAGTATTGTGGTCTAGCTTTAAAAATTCACATTTTAATATAAAATTTTAGATGTATAGGCACAATAAAATTTTAGATGGATAGAAACAAAGATTATTTAGATTTGATAGATGAATAAAAACAAGATAAAAAATATATGTTTTGATAATAAAAAAAAATCGCTTCATTATAGAAGTTTATTGTTGGCAAATTTTGCCTTCGAACTTGCTTATAATATGTATATGGGTGGTATCAATTTCTACCAGCTTGTGGAGATCACGATTTTGTTGTCTACAATTTGTCCCTGCTATTCGGCTCTGGTTTTTATGCTTATGAGCGATTTTTTTTAATGTCCGATGTTTGATGGTTTGCATTGCTGGTTTTGCCCTTGTATTTTCTCCTGCTGCAATTTAATAGTTGCTTTGTTCAATATTTTTTACTATTTTGAGATAGGTTATATTACTAAATCGAAACGGTTTATATAGACATAGTTTTGAACCTCTGTATTTTGATTTCAAAGCTATTTGATCGTTAGTTTTGTTGTAATGCCATACACTTAAATATGCTTTGATAACATCTTTGACAACTATAAATAAATTTTAATACAAAATTTACAAAGAGATAATGTTGAATACTCTAATCTTGGTTATACTGTCATCAATTCAACATATGTTTGTTGAGAAAATCCCTTGCCTATGAGGTTGTTGAATTTTACTTTTGCATTGTTTGCCTTTCTCCTTGCATTTAATTAAACAATTGATTACTAAATGTGAACAACTTATTAGCAAATTGATTATAATTTATCGTGCAGCCTAGAAGAATTTATGGCGATAGTCAATTGACTGTAGATCAAGTGGTCCGTAGGAATGTTGTTGTCCTCTCCACTTAGGTTCAAAACCCGCTTTGTGGCGCTTGCTCCATGGGAGCTAACTTTGACTATGTAATCGAGCTAGTCATAAGTGGACTTCAAGAAAATTCTAGAAACTCCAAAACCTTGACCCTAATCAAGAGTTTAGACATATATAAACACTTAAACTAACCCTAGACAGTTACTAGGCTATGTTAAATAGTGCTTCATCATGAGGAGAAGGGGTTCCATTATGATGATGTTATTGTATTATTTCATGGCTTGCCAACAATAAGGGAGTGTATATTACTTTATTCACCATTTTGTGAAATTAAGCTAACATGATGAATTAAGTTGTCAGATATCTTGTGACAAAGTATTGCAATGGAATGTCCATGGCAATTTATAGATCACTTGTTCAAGAATGGTTAAGTATCCTTACTAAACTAAAGACAAATCGTTGTGCAATATTACTTTAAAATCAAGGTCAATCCCTCTGAATATTTCATCAAGATACTAGATTTTGAAATTTTGAGAGAAGATGATACAAATCAAGAGAAGGCATAGAAATAATGTATCTAGAAATGATAATATGGGCTGCCTCTGAACATACCAAACAGGATAATGCATGAGAACCACGATGAGCGCACCAAGGCACAAAAGTTGAAATGGAGACCAAGGACACAATGATGAAATACCATAAGAGCTTTGTATCTAAATATCAAAGTTGAGCATGGGTGAATAGAGAAAAATATTTAGGAGCCATGAGCCACCAATCCTTCAAAATGTATTGTTGTTGAGCTCAAAGACTAGAAACTTGATATTGGCTTCTTCCATTTGCAAGCCACCCATGAAAATTGCTTTCGACTCGGAAACTAAATCCATTGTGGCTTAGGTTATTGAAGATTGGTGCATGCAACAATAATCCATTATGGATAAATTTGAATTTTTGGATCAAACGTATGACACTTTAGGCAAAATTCTTTGGGACATGGAAGTAATACGCAAGGAGAAGAATCAATATAAGCAGATCCTAACTACCCATGTATACTCTAGATTTGAAGTGGAGGACTAGGACGATAGGTATTCTAAATCATTCACATATAACTGATTTTTAGTACTTAGTATCATATCATTTGTCTTGTTTATGCACATAGGATATTATTGTCAATGCCTTGTTGGTTGCCTAATATTGAAGAGCACTTGAGATCTTATCTACAACCATTTCTATTATTGTACTTAGTTGCTAGTTTTAAGAATCTTGTTCATTCAAATTTTTGTCTCTTTGTTTTCATAGTTAGTTCTCTTTATGCAAAGCTATGTAGGCCTATGTTTACTTAGTAAAAATCAATTAAGAAATCTATTTACGGACTTTGATTTCGAACTCCGCTCATGAGTAAGAATCCCCCACATCATTGGTATTAGCACAAGTTTCCAATTTAGCTTGAATTTGGGTAATACTTTATTCAAATTCAATTTCAACTTAAAGTTTTTTAGGAAGGAATCCTATGATTAATTTCCATAAGTGATCGGTGTTAGATTGATTTAAGTCTACAATTCTATTGTCATCAAGACCTTGAATAGATTTTGATTGATCCAGCTACAAAGCGATCATGTTCACCCCTCATAGCCACATAGGTACATATTGCATTAGCTTGAAATCAAATTTTTACTAGATGTTGAGCCTTTTTCTCATGAGGTGTGCATTGTTGCTATTTCCAAATTTTGTAACTTCATAGTGTGATCTACGTTACTTATTCTTAAACATGTAGAATCACCATCTCTATTATTGCACTTAGTTGCTAGTTTCAAGAATCTTGTTCAAATTTTCTCTCTTTGTTTTCATGCTTAGTTTTCTTTATCTAAATCTATCTAGCGCTATGTTTACTTAATAAAAAGCAATTAAGAAATTTACTTTCCAGACTTTGATTTCGAACTTTGCTTATGAGTGAGAATCCCTACATCATTGGTATTAGAGCAAGTTTCCAGTCTAGTTTGAATTTGGGTAATATTTTATTCAAACTCAATGTCGAGTTTAGGTTCTTTAGGAACAAATGCTATGATTGGTTTCCATAACTGATTGGTGTTGAATTGATTTAAGTGTGCAATTCTATTGTCATCAAAAGCTCGAATAGTTTTGATTCATCCACCTACAAAGCGATTACGTCCACTGCTCATAGCGACACACATACATATTGCATTAGCTCGAAATCTATTTTATATTATATAACAAACCTTTCTCTAATAAGGTGTGTATCGTTTCTATTTCCACATTTTGTTACTTTATAGTGTGATCTATGTTACTTATTCTCAAACATGTACAATCGCTTTAGACATTAAAGCACTATAACAAATTATTGTGGGCTCAGCAAGTCCCTAGCTGCTCCTTGTTCTGGCTATACCAAACAATAGGAATATGGCCATCCACACAAACAAACATCAAATTCTCATGCCTATTGTATTTGAGCAATGTCAAGTGCCTTTTATGACCCTTCACCAAAATCAGCCTCATCTTGCCTGCAATATAATGGCTTGATTGATGGAATTTCTTCTTTATTTAGATCGGCTTTCATAATCAAATTCAAGTATCTAACATTAAATTGATGTTATCGATCCTTAAAATATAATTCACCACATAATAATGAGTTATTTTATTGTCATTCTATCCATGACTAGAAAAATGAAGGTTGCCAATCCATTCGATATTAAGGACATAGTGTTCCCATTATTGGAATTGATTGTCACAAGCCACGCTACATATTCTTATCTTTTATGCATCCTGCATATTTGATTTTGTTCGGTACGCTCACTGCTTTGTGTTTTGCACATCCAAAATTCATGGCTTAACAATTATTTCATGCTTAATGAGTTTTAAGCATGATTTCTATTTGTTATGTGCCTCAACAACATAATTGGAAATTCATAACATAAATAAAAAAAAATAAACCAAGATTTCAATATGAAAAGACATAATTACCACAACAATAGATAGTTCTAGACAACAAAATATTAAAATAGAAATATCTTTATTAATTAAAGCAATATTCATTTGCCTCTTCAACGGGAAAACCTCCAAATCAAGCCAATCTACAATTACAAAATACTCCACAGGACACCTTGTTTCATTGCTTCTACTTGTAGATATATAGTTTCTAGTGAAGAAACTTTTTACTAGGCTGAACCTACTAATAAGCGTCCTTAGTAAAGGAACTTTCTAATAGGTGGGCCTTGTAATAAATTTCCTTTCAAATATTGTTTTCATGCTATAGAGACTTTCTAATAGGTGGAAGCTTCTAGTAAACATTTTTACAAATATTGCTTCCACACTAAATCTACATTATTGACATGATTTAATATAGATGATCTCAATACATAACAATCTATCTATTAAGACGGTTAGGCCAGGCCACTAGCATTAATTGTTTTTTTTTTTAATTGGGGTTATGTAACATTTTCCTTCATTTGGACATGATGGAAAATTTGAAAGAGATGTTGATAAGAGGCATTTAGTTGTATCATTGAAATTGACTTTGTACGATACACACATAGTGATTTTGGATGTTGATGAGACAATGTTGAATACCTCTTTTTATATGGCCTCATTTCCTAGTGTTTCATTGGAGCTTCATTGACACTATACACTAAAGATTTTTTGTTGTTATGCATTGATTAACAATCTCCCAAGTTTTAAACTAATTGATGGTGATATTCGTTGATATTTGAATATGTTCTTGAGTCTTCTACTTTGTTTACAAGACTCTTGACCTTTTATTTAATAGAGCTTTATAGATATTTGAAAGCTGTTTTGGAATTTTTAATACACTTTCAAAGAAATCAAGTTGCTAATAGTTCTATTAGTGGCCATATCCCTTGGGTATCAATGATGGCTACTATAAGATTGATGGAAATAATGATGTTACACAAAAGAATTGTGGAAGTTGCCAACATAATTTCTTTGTTTGCATAAAACGTTAATAATATTTTTATCAAGAATTTATGTCCTCGATGTTAAAAATCCAAGCTTATCATTTATGATGAATCCCATGATTCGAAAGTGCTCCAAAGTTAGATTCTTGACATAGACAGTTGGTTTAACTATAATCTGTTTCTTGGTCTTGAAAAGGTTATGTCCATTAAGTTGAAACTCACAGGGCTTTGTAGGCATGATGTGAATCAAAACTCAATCATGATTTCGACCAAGTTTGTGAAATCCCTTTCTCTCTCCTTTAGTTCTTCCTTCTACAAATAGGGTATCAATATTAAGTGGCTTCACCTCAGTCAAGGATTCGACATTCTTGTATGAGAGTACTTCCATCAATCCAATCAATTGTCCATTCTTCTCAATATCACTAATGCATTCGATAATCTTATTGTCAAATTTAAAAGTAGATTACAAGAATGTTTGTAGCTAGAGTTAACATACATGGAAATCGCTATTCCTTGCGTTGTGTATAATCAAGCACAATTGATTGAAGACAAGTTTTTAGATTATTGTAGAATTCAACATCAATCATCCTCCTCAATTGTTTGCATATCTACATTTTCAAAACTTGCACTTCCTACTACTACAAGGTCATTTTGTTTCTCACAATCTGCTTTTTCTTTTCTCCGTCTTCTAGTAGGTTTCGTAGATATTGTAATAAACAAGGACATGATTAGTGCAAATGTTTCAAATCCAACAAGAAGAAAAGATGGTTTAATAGTCTCCTAATCAGGGAAACCATAATGCTCCCATTGAGGTATTTGATGAAGACAGAAGCTATGAAGAGTTAAGTGCACTCAATAAAGTTAGCATCTAATTATACCGCAATCTTGCTAAATCTTGATATAGTTTGTTTGTCACTCTATTTGACACAAAATATGATCGTTCACATTCCCCTGCTAGGCCTAGCGAAATCACTAGTGTCAAAAAGAAAGTTTTAGGTGTGAGTGTTTAATACAGAAGTGTAAATGAAACAATATGATATAAAAGAGAAATTATAAATCATGTGTTACAATTATAGAATGTTTCAAATCCAAGAAGAAGAAAAAATGGTTTGACAGTCTGTTGATCAAGGAAACCACAATGCTCCCATTGAGGTATTTGATCAAGACACAACTTATGAAGAGTTAAGTGCACTCAATAAAGTCACCATCTAATTACACCGCAATCTTGCTAAATCTTGATATAGTTTGTTTGTCACTCTCTTTGACACAAAATATGGTCTTTCGCATTCCCTCGCCAGGCTTAGCGAAATCACTAGTGTCAAAAAGAAAGTTTGAGATCTGAGTGTTTAATACAAAAGCGTAAATGAAACAATATGATATAAAACAAAAATTATAAAAGATGTGTTAAAATTATAGGTTCATATCTTTAATCTATATATTATAAGCTAATTGCAAATAAAATTCTAAGTAGTAGCAATTGCTCATAAATTAAAGTTCAATAGAAAGATTAAGGAAAACAATAATCACAAATTTGTTTTTGAAATAAAATTTTTATGTTCAGTCTTTAATTTTCTATGCTTTATTCTTACTTTGTCCTGAGATGCAAAATCATTGTCGCTTATGCCATTTATGTTAACATTTATGAATAATATGAGGAATCAATATTAGCTATGCCATTATTCTAATTCACTCTTACATTGGCAATTAATTAGTAGTTGAATGGTTAACAATCAAGGTACAAACTATAGCATGAGCATATAGCATAGTGGTACACTAAGTTTAAATATTTAAACATTTCTTAACACACATAGTTATATTTTATTGATATATGAAAGTTTAAAACCAAAAATATGTTGTTATAGGTCACCAATAAATCTAATATTGCATTGAATGCAATGATTCCCCCTGACTAGAATAAGAAATCAAGTGTCTACTAATGTCTGATGAGAAACATTATATCCATATTTCTTGATAAAGTGACTTTGACCTTTTAACCTTTTAAGTGCCAAAAGCTTTCCCTTTGACCAAAATCGTGTCTACATAGTATCGTACAAAAAAACATTTTAGTGGTTATAAGATAACAAACTCAAACATAGCTTCAACAAAAAAAGAAAGACAAAAAACACACACAGAATTTTCTTGTTTGCTAATTGCCATTTTTTTTTGTATTGATACCAAATTTTGCATATTTAATAATTTTAGCTTAGCAATTAACATGCTGGTTTTTTCTATTCTAGTAGCAAGACAAAATACATCTCATTTCAAAATTTCTTTGTTGTGAATATGTTGTTCCCTTTGCTTTGCCTATTTGCAATGGCAACAACAATCTACAATGTTTACAGCATCATGGTTTGGAAAAAAAAACCATGCCCTTTGCTTATTTTGTTTTCCTCAGGGTTTGTTTCTCTTCACTTGCATGCAGGTTTTCCGATATAAACAACTAGGGACATAGAAAAAACAAGAACAAAAAGCAGGAAAAACATATGCCGTCGCAAATGTGTTTGTAGACAATATGGGAAAAGACAAAAGTAAAGGCGACAATGTTTTAAGAACAAATGGTCTTGGCATCAAATATTCTAATTGGCAAGAAATTGATGAGGCTTTGGCTACAAGCAATTTGTTTCGACTGGACAATTTTCACTATGAGCCAGGAAATTGCTTGTTTGATGCACTTGCAGTATTATTGCATTTTCGATATACATCAATAGAGATAAGGAAAGAGATTGTTAATCATTTTCGTGTTCGTCTAGATCAAAAAGATCCCTCTGCATTGTTGTCAATGCGCACAGAATTGACAGTTGACTATTTGATGGAATTGCATAGCATAGAAAATGCCAACGAATATCTCAATCGCATGTCGCAGTCTGCTTCGCAGCCAGATAATCAAAATGTATATGGACTATGGGGTGATATATTTTGCATCAAGTGGTTTTCAAAATGGTTGAATGTTCCAGTCGCTGTTTGGTCATTAACAAAAGGAACAAAATACCTTCACTTCAATTATGGAAGATCTGAATATTGCTACAATATATTGTTCCATGACCACACACCAGCTTCTGGCCACTTTGAACCATTATTGTCATATAAAACAATGCAAGCCGAAAGACAAGCGACTGATATGCTCTTTCAAGGCGCAAATCTAAATCGATGTTTATACAAGCAACTTGAAATGTCATTTCAGGTTCAAGGCAATTGTCATGACTCCTTGTTCGAATCAATCTCCGAATTGACACTCTTCGCTAATGGACAAAGTGTTAGAAAAGCAATTGCGCAAAGCTTCTATAACTCTATTGCTTCAAATGATATTAGAGCAATACAATGCTTGGACAAATATCTTGATAAAAACACATTAGCAACTACACCTCTTGTTAGTGGATGGGAAACCTATATCGTGCATTTGGCAGAGCCATATATCATTGGCCACATAGAAGGAAATCAATTTGCTCTTCAATGGTTATGTGAGCTACTAGACACTAACATACATTTATGGAGCAATAATTTGCAAGAAAATATTGCGACATTCCATGCAACAAATAAATCGTCAAGAGTTCTATGCCTGATGCAACATGTAATAGATAAAATGCACTCGCATTTCCAACCATTGTTGCAACAACATTGTGGAAATAAAATGCTCTTTTCGCTCAATTGCAACGAAAATACTTCTATTGCAATTGGAACGGATAATTTTGAAAAGAACAAACAGACAATAGCGAAAGAAAACACTATAGAAAAGAACATTGACAACGGACCATGCAACAAACCAATATACATAGATGCAATTAAAGCAAACGAACAAAAACAAAAGATAGACATAGGGGAAAAAAAGTCTTGCATTGTTGGTCAATTTTCAAAAAGCAAAATCAAGACGCAAACATGCATTGATGGCAATATGCAAAAAAACTTGCGCTTGTTGAAACACAATATGTGTAAACAAGGAATGGACATTCTTCAAAAGCAAAAGGAATGTGCAAAAGCAAAAAAGGCAGTTGTTACATACTTAAAAGTTATTCAAGACACACCTATTCATGCATGTTCCGTGTGTAAACAATTGCATTTTAAAAAAGACATTTCTAGTGTAAACAACACAGTTAAATGAGCCTTTCAAACTCTTACAAGTACAGAAGATGTGACATACCCCATGCTACTTGTTCAAATTTGTAGGCCTTGCAAGAAAGCAATCGCTAATGGGAAATTGCCCATGTTTACATCACCTACATGAATCCGACGCAATAACATATTGTCATCTGTAGCTATACTGACTCCTTTGGAAGAACGATTGGTGTCACCAAGAATAGCCTTTGCACAAATAAGACAACTTGGTTATATAAGAGCACAAATTGGGCTGACTGGCTCAATTATCAATGTGCCTACAAATTTGGATAAAGTTCAAATAGCATTGCCTAGAAGTCTAGATGACAATTTGACAGTTGCAGTTATGCTAAAGCGAAAATTGGAATACAAAAATGCATATCTATCTGGAAATATTCGGCCAAAGATCATTATGACTGCGCTGAGTGATTTATGCAAAACCGAACTTTACAAAATTGAAGGCATTGTAATCAATACTAGTTGGAAAAAAATATTTGATGAAACAGCCAAACAAGAATCAAATACTCAAGAAACAACAGAACAAGTAGCTGATGATGAAAATGAAATAAACATAGAACCAATATGAGAAACATTGATACATGGATATGGAGAAACACATCTATTAGATGATCTAGACAACAAAATCATAGAAATTGCACCTTCAGAGAGCTTCCGTCCATTGAGCATTTTCCAAGACAAATACTCTGAAGAGCTAAACTTTCCTACACTTTTCTACGGATTCAATCGACCTAATGAAATTTTCAATCACTTCTCTTATCAACAGATATCGCAGTGGGAGCTACAACATGAAAGTACAGACTTTGAAACACATGGCACAAACATTTTCTTCAAAGCAATTAAAATCATAATAAAACAAGTACAAAACACTGCTTGGATATCAATCCGCATGGGAGAGTTAAAGGACAAAAAATTATTGGCAAAAGATGTCAAGTCAAAAGACAATCTTGTAAAAATACTCCAATCTTCGATCGGGTATCGTACATTGAAAGCAATCAGAACATCACCTGATTACTTTGAAAATATGAAAAAAGATCTATTTGCAATGATTCGGCAGCTTGGTCCTCCTACGTTCTTTTTAACCTTTACGAGTGCTGAACAACTTTGGCCACCTTTATGCAATGCATTGAAACAAATCGAGGAAAAACATTTGGGAAAGTTAGAAGACAATGCATTGGAAGAAAATATTGACACGTTAATAAGAAGACACCCAGTGATTTGTACTCGCTACTATAGACACAAAATAGCAGCACTAAAGTCTCTTATGTTAAAAAACAACACAATATTTGGAAAAATACAAGATTTTTTCTTTACGACCGAATTTCAACAAAGAGGAAATTGTTAATATTTAATATGCTAAGACAGAAAATAGCAGCATTACATTCCATTTCACAATAATAGCATATACAGGATCACTGAAGAAACAACAAGCATAGCATAAACACAAGAGACACAGATTTATCCTGGGAAACCCTCATGGGGTAGAAAACCCAGTAAAGCTTCCTCAATATAGATGACCAGCAATATACAAAGATGCAAACCAAAGACATGATCTCCTCCTCCACCATAGCAGACCTCTCCTCCACAAGTGCGCCTCTCTCTCAAGTGAGTGTGTGTCAAATGAGGAACACACCTCCTCTATTTATACACTACTCTGACATATATTTTACACAAGTACATGTAGGCTTGTATTTAACCATTAGGTCAAAAAACCTTTTATAACAGACTGGGCCGACCCCCACATGGTGGGTCTAATAACCCTAGTTTCCACAACTCCTCGAAGGAATAAACATCTCCGGATACATAATAGAATCACCTTGGAGGGATGGAACATCTCCGGAATAAATAATGTACAAATATAATATTCTTAGAAGTTACAATATTCAACACTCCCCCTTAACGAGAAGGATATTATAACAACATCTGCAGGAGCAAGGAGTCATTGACTACATCATCTATATATCATCAGAAGCTTTCTTCAATTCATCATCATCAGTAACTCAACTAGTTACTGGAACATCAACATTATCAGAGTTGATATTACTTGATCATCAGCATCGTCAACATCATCGTCATCACACGATCACACGATCATCAGCATCGTCATCACACGATCATCAGCATCATCATCACATGATCATCAACATCGTCATCACACGATCATCAACATCGTCATCACATGATCATCAGCATCGTCATCACACGATCAGTAGCATCGTCATCATACGATCAGCATCGTCATCATACGATCAGCATCGTCATCACACGATCAGCAGCATCGTCATCATACGATCAACATCGTCATCACATGATCGACAACATCATCATCACACGATCAACATCGTCATCACACGATTGGCAGCATCGTCATCACACGATCATATTACAGGATGATCAATCCTGCTCTCTTTAGGACATCGGTCCATGGATGATGCAATCCAGATCAAGTTCCAGGATGATCAATCCTTATCTCTTTAAGACAAGTCTCATGTCTAGGGACGATCCAATCCCAACCACAGTGCCAGTCCTTTTTCATACTGGATGTGACCTAGATCAGATCTAGGATTTACCGCCACAGAGCCAGTCCTTTTTCATACTGGATGTGTCACATCTACAGAGCCAGCCCTGTTTCATGCTGGATGTATCACATCTACAGAGCCAGCCCTGTTTCATGCTGGATGTATCACATCTATAGAGCCAGCCCTGTTTCATGCTGGATGTATCATATCTATAGAGCCAGCCCTGTTTCATGCTGGATGTATCACATCTACAGAGCCAGCCCTGTTTCATGCTGGATGTATCACATCTACAGAGCCAGCCCTGTTTCATGCTGGATGTATCATATCTACAGAGCCAGCCCTGTTTCATGCTGGATGTAACCTAGAACAATTCTAGGATTTGTCATGTACATTTTGAACCAAGGTTTAGGGACGATCCAGTCCTATCATGTACCTTTTGAACTGAAGCTCGGGGACGATCCAGTCCTATCATGTACCTTTTGAACCAAAGCTCAGGGACGATCCAGTCCTATTCAATTCTCGGAGACCTCATGTCTACGGTTCAATTCACAGGACCAAAGTCCGAGGACGATCCAATCCCCTTACCTGTTCATTCAGGATTTTGTTCTCGGAGACATCATGTCTATGGCTCTCTTTAGGACTGAAGTCCAGGGATGATCCAATCCCCTCAATTCCACTAAGGACTTGATTCTCGAAGACATACGTCTACGGCTCTCTTTAGGACTGAAGTCCAGGGATGATCCAATCCCCTCAAGTCCACCAAGGACTTCATTCTCGAAGACATACGTCTACGGCTCTCTTTAGGACTGAAGTCCAGGGATGATCCAATCCCCTCAAGTCCACCAAGGACTTCATTCTCGAAGACATACGTCTACGGCTCTATTTAGGACTGAAGTCCAGGGATGATCCAATCCCCTCAAGTCCACCAAGGACTTCATTCTCGAAGACATACGTCTACGGCTCTCTTTAGAACAAGTGTTCAAGGATGATACAATCCCTCTTCTTTCTCGAAGACACTTGTCTAAGGCTCACTTTAGAACTTGTGTTCAAGGATGATGCAATCCTCACATGTATTCTCATCAATTACTATCGATCCTGGGAACCCATATAGAACCTGATTCACACTTCTTCTTTAATTACACCATTAAGAGAATGGTCTTATCTAGCCACTTGGAGTAAACATCTCATCATGATTCTCTTCTTCTTTCTAAGAGAATCTTCTAGCCACAAGCCTTCTATAGTGTGTTTGATTTGAAAATCTTTTTTTGTTTTGTTTAACATCCATCGCTTGTTCAGTGTTCATCATTCATCATGATCTTTCCTACAAATCAAAATTAAGTACATGATTAGTAATACTTCATAATCATCAAATCATATTGACATGATAACCTATTATGCATACAGATATCATTTACATAGTTATGCAACTATTTTGACCAATACTTTGGCACAACACTTTCCCATATCCTGTATGCATACAGTGGCTATCTAGATGCCTTCCATCTCTACCAGAACATACTATCGAGAGTGTGCATAGCTCTCAGCATGTCAGCAAAGAGGTTTCATTCTAGACAAGCAACAACGGAATGTTTGTCCAACTTACCAATCATATGCATATTAGTAGTATACTATTCAATGCTCTATGAATATTTACACTCAGCATGATATATTCTAGGAATACAAATATGCATAAAAGCAATATCATTTACTATTTCAAATAACAACTCAAATACTTATCTTTTATGTTTGTGTGGTTTCCTCCCGCTTGATCTTCTATATGTCTTTTGAACTTGTATTCATTCTGTACCATTGTGCATGCTCAAGTGTGCACTAGTGTCATCCTCATGATCTCATACACAAACATGTGTTCATTAGTATATTCTCCAAACATTCTAATTCTAAATAATCTTGAATATGTATAGTCATGATCATTAGTATTCAGGGTTTCAAGGAAGTCTTATTTTACTCATGCATATTCTTGTTTGATCATAGTACTCTTCTGGTTAATTAAATCATCAAGACAAGAGACATAATATGCATAAACCCTTGATTACTAACTTTATGAATAAGCATAACCAATCATACCAAGTATACGTATATAAGGGATCCTAACAGAAGGTAAGATTCTAACTTGACATAAGAAAACATATCTGTATTAGTTATGTACAACATACCTAAACAATCTCTTCAATGATTTAGAGATCCTGAGCTAGAACCTGCATGTCTCATAGGTTAAGCATAATATAACAAAGTCATACATACCTCGTAAGTAGAACAAATATTATGGATGAGTCTTTGTCTTCATGTTGTCATGGTCATGGAACTTGATTTGTCTTTTGTGATGTACCTGTATCTTGTTAGCAGACAACATCAACCTCACACAACACCATAATGCATTAGTACAATCATATAGCCCTAATCAATGAATGTCTTCGATCATTCACAAGCATTCATACTGTTACTAGGGTGATAAGACAACTCTAACAATAATCAAGATTGTACTAATAAATAATATGAAGACAAACACATTATGAACTTAATCAAGAATCATATTTCAAGACATACCTGAACCTCCTTAAGTCATACCTGTCGAGACTTCTTGTATTCTTCTTATGTAAGGCCTTAGCCTCAACTCCCCCTGAAACTTGATTTGGAGCTTGATTAGGGCTTGCTAGAGAAACCCTAAAAATTCAATCTTTGACTTTCATGCTTCTGAATGGATGGAAGGATGTGTCTTGCTAAGATGATCAAACTAGCATACTTCACTTTTGAAATCTCCAAAATTTGACCCCTCAAAATTGCCTTCGAAACTTCTGGATCTTCTGGACAGGAACCCGAACTAGGGTTTGATGAAGCCCACCCTTCTATCCAATCAAAAGGTTCGATCCAAGGCTCTAAACTCTTATTTTTCTAAGGAGCTTCCAGCCGTGGTTACAGACTTCAAAAATTCCAACTTTTGCTGAAGCCCTAATTTTCCATCTTTCTGATCAAAATCCCGAACTAGGGTTTGATCAAGCCCGGTCTTCTACCCAACCAAAAAATTCGATCTTGGTCTCTAAATTTCGATTTTCCTGATTAGCATTCAGCCGTGGACTCCGATTCCAAAAATTCTAACTTTCTCCGAAACCCTAAATTCCGGAATCCATGAATAAAGGTGCTCCAAAAATAATTCTGTTTTGACAGAAATATGCACCTGATTGTTTCTGCTATAACTCTGAAATTTTTGCTCCACAGGGTCTGAAAACTTTTTCTGCAGTAGCCCCCCCGAGCAGGGCTGTTGCATATGGCTGCGAACTCACTATGGCGAACGAACTTAAATTAAAGCGGATTGTAAAGGTAAGGCAAGGTGTAGGAATAAAAGGTGAGTTCACCTGTCATCTTTCCATCCTGACAGGTCTGACCTCAATTGGATTTTCTAAGAGAGAGTTATGCCAAGTGTCGCAACGTGACCTGTTTATGGGATAAAACAGGAGAGCGAACTTGTACGGAATGCCACGTATCACTGTTTGAACTTCGGCCTCTATAAACTTTTTCTGAGATAGCTTGCCCTGTTATCTTTCTATCCTGATAGGTCTGACCTCAATTGGACTCTCTGAGAGAGAGTTATGCCAAGTGTTGCAACGTGACCTGTTTATGGGATAAACCAGGAGAGCGAACTTGTACGGAGTGCCACGTGTCACTAGTTCACCTTCGGCCTCTGAAAAAGTTTCCTGAGATAGTACAGTCTGTGTACTACCCGTCTCTTTTTATGAAATTTCATTTGGAGCTTCCTATCCCAAGTTATGACCTTTTTTCCAAGGTTACCTGATTTTGACTGAGATCTGGAAGAGGCAGAAACCCTAACTTGTACTGATCATAACTCATAAAGTACAACGAATCTGAGGGTGCCCTTTGGACAAAAGGTACCTGAGGATGTTATCTTCGACCTATAAACTTTTTAGACCCTGAAACTTCGCAGAAATGGATTTATAGTGAAAGTTCCACGATGGCTGGTTTTTGCTATGTAAAACCCTAACCTTCAAATTGTCGTAAGTAAAGCAAGTGTCGTAAGTGCCATACCTTGCTTTCCTTCAGGTTAGCTCTGATACCATGTTAAGATTTAATATTCTAAGATAGAAAATAGCAGCATTACATTCCATTTCACAATAAGAGCATATACAGGATCACTGAAGAAACAACAAGCATAGCATAAACACAAGAGACACAGATTTATCCTGGGAAACCCTCATGGGGTAGAAAACCCAGTAAAGCTTCCCCAATATAGATGACCAGCAATATACAAAGATTCAAACCAAAGACATGATCTCCTCCTCCACCATAGCAGACCTCTCCTCCACAAGTGCGCCTCTCTCTCAAGTGAGTGTGTGTCAAATGAGGAACACACCTCCTCTATTTATACACTACTCTGACATATATTTTACATAAGTACATGTAGGCTCGTATTTAACCATTAGGTTAAATACCCTATTATAACAGACTGGGCTAACCCCCACATGGTGGGTCTAATAACCCTAGTTTCCACAACTCCTCGGAGGAATAAACATCTCCGGATACATAATCGAATCACCTCGGAGGGATGGAACATCTCCGGAATAAATAATGTACAAATATAATATTCTTAGAAGTTACAATATTCAACAGAAATGAGCATGAACATGGACTGATTTGGATTCAAAATGCACCTGTTTATGGAAAAAATTCAAATGAGGAGATCGTTGCTTTTGTTGATCGCTATATATCCACAAACTCGTCTTTACTTGATCAAAATCTTATTCAAATTCAAACGCATCGACACACAAAAACATGTAGGAAACATCGGCATTCCACATGCAGATTCAATTTCCCATTGCCCCCTATGGATAATACCATGATTCTAGAGACACTAGAAAATGCTTCAGACGATCTCATTCAAAGAGCAAAAAAAGTGTTCTCTCTTATTGAACATAATGAATATTCTAGAAACGTGTCGTTTGCACAATTGCTTCTAGACCTAGAACTAACCAAGGATGAATACATTTTGCTACTATGGTCTTTGCTTCCTCGTGCTACCTTAATACTAAAAAGAGATCCCGTTGACATTTGGATTAACTCATTTGCAAAAGCAATACCAGAGTTGTGGCAAGCAAATACAGATGCACAATATATCTTAGATGCTTACGCTACAACAACATATGTAAGCTCTTACATCACCAAATTTGATAGATCCATGACAAATGCTTTAAAAAAGATCAAAGAACAATGTCTCATTGAGAATGATGGAAAGATTGAAACGATACGTAAACTTGGAAATGCTCTTTTGAACATGCAACAAATGTCTACTAGACAAGCAATACATATCATACTCTCGTTACCTTTGCATTCATCCTCTAGAAAGACTATTTTCATCAACACTGCTCCAGGCGACAAAAAAATAGTTGTCTTGAAAAAACCATCGCTTTTGGAAAAAGAACCAGATGACTCTGACGACATTAGTTGCCCATCAATTTTGGACAAATACATTGCACGCCCTGTTGAGCTTGAAAACATCTCTTTGGCTGAATATGCATCTTCCTATTCTTGCATGCACTCAATTACAAGAAAAAGAAATAGACCATGTATCATACGATATATTCGCTACAACAAACAAAAAGACCCCGAGAAATTTTTTAGGGAAAAGATGATCCTCTTTATGCCACATAGAGACAATTGCACCCTACTAAAGAGCAATTTCAAAACATGGTCTGATGCATATGTCAAATTCAAAGAACAAATAGACATTGTAGAACAAAAGTTCATGGCATCAACAACGACAAAGTGGGGTGACCTTGATAATGCTGCTGAAACAATTGAATTGCAAGACATAGCTATGGCTCCTCTAACAACAGACAAAACAACAACTGTGTCTGGATTAGAACAATATGACATTCAGCATGATCTAATCCGTAAAACTATGTCCAATGCATCAAAACCTGGGATTGTGTGCAACTTGACAGAAAAGCCATTTCTGTTGGACATGCATGAATACCATGCAATACGAAGAAATATAAATACTCAACAACAATCAATCGTGAAAGAAGTTATTGCAAGGAAAAATAACAATCCCCTCACTCCAATTCACTTGTTCCTGACAGGAGGAGCAGGAACAGGTAAAACTTACACCGCAAAAGCAATCTATGATGGTCTTCTACATCACTATGACAAAGAAATTGGTAGTGATCCTTTAAAGAAAAAAGTACTTATAGTTGCATTTACTGGAAAAGCAGCATATAATGCAGGTGGCATTACAGTCCACTCTGCTTTTAGACTGCCATTAAGTTCAAATATGCTTCCGCTAAATTCAAACACCCTAGATCTTTTGACAAAAGATTATTAACAACTTCGAGTATTGTTGATTGATGAAGTCTCTTTAATAGGGTCTCGAATGCTATACAACATTGACAAACGACTACATGAAATCATGCACACACCAACAAAATCATTTGGAAACCTTGATGTCATATTCTGTGGTGATTTGTGTCAAGCACAACCCGTACATGATTGTTGGATTTTTGAACAACCAAGATTCCAGCAGAAAACATTTCCTTACACATTTTGGTTCGATGCAATAAAATGCTATGAACTTACAATAGTTGTACGTCAAATAAATCAAACATTCATATCAATCTTAAATAGAATTAGAACATGCTCACAAACACCGGATGACATAGATTACTTAAACCAACATTGCTATAGACAACCACCAATAGATGCAACGTTACCTTATCTTTTCCATAGTAATAAGGATGTTCAAGAACATAACTCAAAAATGTTGTCAGCGATGCAAACAGAAACATTCACGCTTGTAGCACATGATAGAAAAATTGATTCAATTGAAAAAAATGAGCATAGACAAAACACATTGCGACTTCCGTCTATGATAATAGTGAAAAAGGATATGCTTATTGAACTAGTTGGAGGCAACTACTCAACTGAGGATGGGTTGGTTAATGGTGCAGAAGGTGTGTTTAAACACTATGCACAAACAAACCATGATATTGTTTGGATTGAGTTTACAGATCCAAAAGTTGGAACCAAGCAACGTGCAACTATGCAACATCTTTATACACCTGTTGTAAAGTCCAATTGGATGCCAATCAAAAGAATTGTAATACAAACAACACTTGAAAATAAAACGAATATTATGCGAACACAATTCCCAATTCAGTTAGCATGTGCAAGGACAATCCATAGAGCACAAGGATTGACAATGAACAAATTGGCATTTGACCCAAAAGGAATTAAGAGACATGGCCTTTTTTACACTGCGCTCTCACGTGTTAGAAATATTGATTGTCTTTATCTCTTAAATAAGTTAGAACAAAGAAATTTTAAAACTTGTCCAAAAGTCGCTACTGAAATAGATAGATTAAAAACAAATGCAACTTTGCAATTTGAATATGGCCTGCGTTCAATGCCAAATGCAAAGCAATTACTCATTGCATCATTGAACACACGCAGCTTGCTTTTTCACTATGACGATGTTGTAAATGATCATGAACTTATGCAGGCAGACATTTTATGTTTGCAAGAAACTCACATGCACACACTTACCAAAGAAACGATAATGATAGAAAAATACAATTTCTTCTCAGCATTTTCAATGCATGGAATCCTTACATTGATTAAAAAACACATTACCATCACCGATTCTAAAAACTATACAAAAAACTCGACCGAAGCAATTTGCGTAGATCTTGAATTTGGCTACAATGTGTTGAAAGTAGTGAACATTTACAATAGACCATGTGCTTTGCTTGATGATCTCTTTCATATATTGAGTTGCATTTTGTCAACTTGCACACAAACCACTCAAATCCTAGTAGCTGGTGACCTGAACATTGACATGTTGCAAGAAACAACATCAAAAAGAAAATTGCAACTGTTTATGGAAATGAAAGGCTTGACACTGAAAACAACAAAGGAAACAACGAACACTGGTTCAATGCTTGACCACTTTAGGACAAATTTGAAACACATAGCTATTGTTTTCAATATTTCAGATGCCTATTGGACTGATCACTACTCAACTTTCCTATCAATCTGTGATAACAATGCATAGTCTATTCAATTTTGCATTGTCTAATTTTTTTGTCCGCTTATCTATGGACAGATCCATCATATCATATTTGCACAAAATCAAAAGCAGGTACTATTCTTTCTCTTGCAACTTGCATGCACTTTAAACTATATCAATTTGGTTTTTTCCTATTTGTAGTGAGGTAAATTTAGATCAGCTGTGGGCATGTGCAACATTGGTGTCATAGCTATGAGTTCAAATTGTGTTGAACTTTCTAATATTTTTGTAATCTAATTTGTGATGTAAAATTTTGATTATTTTTTATTGTTAAAAGTTGTTTAGACTTTAATTTGTCCACAATTCAGATTTAAAAAAACTAGGACTTATTGCATAACATATGTAAACACTCTTTACAAAAGTATTCACATCCTATTTCCATTTTATAATAATTTAGACGATATATAGGCTACATAAAATGTTTTAATAACAAAATCTTATGTTCAAGATAATTGTAAATGAAAATTTGTTCAATATTTGGCTATAGAAAACATAGTTTTCAGCAGTTGCCCTGTTCAAATTCCTGTCACTACATAGACTTCATGCTATGCATATGTAAAAAATCTAGTAAAAGAATTATAGAAATTTGCCTTTTTTCTTTTTTTTCCCTATGATTCTTTGTTTTAATACTATCTATTTGTTTCCATATTTTCCATTTGTTCTAAATCTCTTCTAATCTTTACATTAATTAACAATATTAGGTACATTTGACTTGCTTGATACTTCTTGCATGTACAGTTGTTGAAACTAAAATCCAAAATTCCAAAACAATGGAAAATAGTTCTTTGCTTATGCACAACACAACAAAAACAATATCAACATCAGACAGCTCAACAATGGAAACAATTTCACCTGTTCAAAGTCCAAAAAGGTGTGCAATTATTTTGGTACTAATTGCTTTTTACATCATTTTTAACACATGCAACTTCTTCATCTTCTTTTATGATTTCCTAGCACAGAAAACAACAGAATGTAACTATTGCATTGACAAATATCTTGTCAATGTTGATCCAAGTTCAAAATTTTCTGCTATTAATTGCTGATAATTTCTTTCTTAGCGTTCTTCTCTAACTATAACAATAACAGGTTCAAACAAACAGCTGCAGAAGCAGCTACTATTATAGAGCTATGCACAATAACCCCAAAAATTGTTTTCGAAGGAGACATCTTGGCCGTGTATGGGCCTGCACAAAACAAAATCCAAGGTTCTCCTGTAAAGGCACAAATACTGCATGCAGACTTTGTTGACAGAGATGGGCTGATGACAATCACTGCTGGAATAAGTGACAACTTGATCAAACATTTTGCTAGCTATTTCTCAACTGGCAAAAGCCTAAGAATCACTCGATTTGGGCTGAAGAAAAAAGGCCAGTACAACAGAGGCGATGCCAAGTACTCAATAGTCATATTTCCACATACAATAATTGAGACAATTGATCAAGTTTGCAAAATGAGAAAGCTAGCTCCAGATATGACAATTGCTGATCTGTTGTCATCAAACGATTCCTACTCTGTTGGCTCTGTCGCAGCAATTGTCGTTGCATGTGAATACAACAACAAGCAATTCGACTTGTATATCAAAGACGGTGGAATGGCAAACGACCATGCAACAGTAAATATGCCATTTGCATCTCTAATGTTCTTTTGGATTTGCTATTCTTTAAAGCTAAATAAAATTTCTGTTGTTTTATATAAACAAGAAAATAGGCGAAAAACAAATACAAATAGCTTTAACGATTTTTAATTGTAGCCTATGCTCATTGACTACTATCTTCTACTATTGCAGTTACAAGTCAATGAAGCCTTTCAACAACTGCTCTTGCAAATTCAACAACAACTTGCATCTGATAATCCTCCATTCTATTTGTTTAAAAACATTGTCAGAAATGACACTAAAGGAAGCCACATGCTCCGGACCTGTGCAGCTACTTTTATTGACCCTCTTAATGATGATTATGCAATTCAAAATTTGCTTGCAATCATTGACTCAAAGACACAGGTTCGTTGGAAAATTGCTTCTTTTCCATTTCATCAACAAGAAAAAACAAGAACAGAATTTACTTTCGTGCAAAGTAGTTTCATTGCTTAACAACTTCTTCTGTTTTTTTGTCTCTTGTTCATTGTCTGATAGCATTGACTTTGTTATCTGTAGTACGCTTTAGTTGAACACTTTTTAAAATTGTTGTCATCTCTTCAGAACATTATCATCAAGACTGATATAGATTTTCGAAACAAACTGCTATAGCACTTCCTTTTTCACTATATAGCTACTGACGAATTTATCTTGATTTCATTCTCCACTTCTATCAGACATTTGTTATGCAAATTTTGAAACCCCAACCAACCTTTCCATGCTATAAAAAAAAACCAATATCTGCTTTAGTCCGCAGTAGTTAAATCTATATAGACTTATTTAAGTAAATATTATTTTAGGCATAACTATGTTAAGTTTAAACTTACTTAACTAAATATTATTTTAACCATAAATATGTTAAGTTTTTGATAACATAATCCACTAGGGAAAAAGTTTTCGGCAGGCTAAATTTCGCTATTGTCAATAGACAGAGTTATATATATAAGACAGAGTTATATATATATATATATATATATATATATATATATATATATATATATATATACATACACAAACAGCTCCACAGTGAAAAGTTCTTGCAACAAGCTCCATGACACCAGAACCTGCCCTGCCAGAAATAGAAATTATTGAATATAGATATGTGCAAAAAAAATGGTCTAGCCGTCTCAAGTCTGCATTTTACCCATCCTTGACCTATCAACACTATGACATGATTCCATCATTGCACAGTTGCAACCATGGCTATACAACCTGCCCTTGCCATAAATAGAAACTACTAAATATAAATACGTAGAAAAAACCAGTCTAGGTCTGGAAAACAAAAATGTAAGAAATATTTAAAATAAAGATAATATCTGGGAGGCTGCTGTCAAATATAAAAAATCCAAAATTAGTCGCTTCCAAAAATAACATCATCTCTCGTATGGATCAAAACAATCTCATTAGGCTCACTTTTTTACAAGGAGCCCAAACATGTGCTCAAAAACTACATACAAGCATTGATAAGCATATTGCTAAAAATAACTATTATCATGATTCACTGATCACATTGATCATATGTTGGCTGAAATATGCTCATCTCATCAGCTTGTGATGACCCAAAATATATAAACATCCCTCACATGCAAGCCCAAAAGTCTAGCTCCCAAAAAAGCAAGTTGCAAAAAATAATAGTTTATTAAAAACTGATGAACCCAATTGTCAAACAAGCTTCAATCGCTGTGAAAGTCTAAATGCACTTGTATTACCACCAACGTGATGTACTCTAACTAAATGTTAGCACTTCATTTCTGCAATGAAAAATGGCAGCTAACATTTTCCAAGTACATCCTCGCAATCGGTAGACCCTTTGATATCTCCTCCTTGACTTTTTTGTGGTTTTTGACTGCATCTTGTCTGAAATATGCTCAACGACATCGTCAACTTGTGATGACCAAGAATATTTAAACATCTCACATACAGACTCCGACAAGCATGCATCTCTTTGCTAAAAATCTAGATGCTATTGAAACCTCCCTTATGCACAAATGCATCACTCAATATCAAAGTGCACCTTTTAAACTATAGTGAACTGCATCTATCTGAAGTTAAAAAAATAACACTTTCAGGGATGCTGTCCACTTCTTGCTGTTATCTAATTCACTGTTGTTTTATGTTTGAAGTTTTATTCAATAATGGACTATTAACATTGATTTAAATTTTTTTATGCTGATATATCTAATTGGCTTTTGTTAAGGTGTTATCTCAATGTTGTAGGCTTCAAGAAATTTTGATATGTACAGACTTATGTAAATGCTATTATAGCAATATGCATAGAATCTACTTGATTGCAATTTTAGCAAAGTCTATGTTGATCAAAATGCTTTGGCACCTTTTGAATGTAAATTTCCCCTGGTTGAATATGAAGTTGCAAGTTTACAAAACTGAATATGCTTTGGCACCTTTTGAATGTAACTTTTTCCTGCTGATGACAACATCTTTATCTCAACATGTAATCAATGTCAACCTCTCTTTGCAAACAAGGCTTTTAAGTACCAAAGGTGCATCCAACCAATTCATTTTACCTACTACACCTAAAATTATTAATGCTAGATAGCACAACAGTGACATCACTAGATTTCTGTGATCGGAAGATACATCCACCATGCTTACAGTGCCACGAAACGGGTTTTCCATTTGTTTAACTCGTCAAAACTGCATTTGCAATGGCATTCGAGAATTAGATTTTTTGCCTTTTGCAGAAAGTGCATTGAATATTTGTACTTTCAATCTGAGAAACAAAAGTATCATAATACAACTTTGCATCCCAATTAAATGACAATCGTCTTTGCACATACAATATTTGTTGCATGCTAGGAAAATACAATTTCTTCTCTTTCTATGACTGCTTTAAAACATTGGTTGCATTGCAACAAATTTTACATTCAACCCCAGAACTTTGTTCACAACACTCTTATTCATCAATTTGCAAGAATTGGTTTTGCAATGTTTCTTTGCTTTTACCCAACCGCTAACAACAATTAGCCAATAGCTACATTGCACATTCGTATGGAACTAGTCATAGTGCTTAGAATCTAAGTTTAATTACTATTCAAATAGAAAAGAATATTGGCATAATTCTATTTAAAAACATGCTGATATTATATGCATTTCCTATCGTCATTTGTTCTGAGACTTTGCAGATACACGGAATACTGAAAGCAAGAAATCCATTTGCACCTCCATATCGATGCCTTTGCGCTCAATGTAAACAACCACTGATTCAAAGCTCTGTGGTCTGTGCATTTTGCAAAAAAGAAATGGAAATTATGTATGAACATAATCTGGAATGCAATTTGGACACAAATGATGGGCTTATAGAATGCACACTGTGCAACCCACAGCTAAAAGACCATTGTCCAGAAGTAGCAAATATTTCATTTGAACAATACTCAAAAAACATATCATCGACAGTTTTCAATCTGCGAAGGTTTTCCCAGCAAGGGCTATTTACTTTAGTGCTGGATAACAGAATCATCAACGTAAAAAGAAACTGATTTCCAGGTACATAAATCTATTTTCTGTTCTAAAGAGTACAAGTTTCTTATTCAATATTACCGACATCTGCAATCTGTGTTTAGACAGCAAGGCCCGCAACATCAATAGCATTTTAGGAAATATATTTATGTATTTATCCATCCTACGAAAATAAAATTGAATATGAAGTATATCCTTAACCTTCTTTGTCAAAAACTTTAATAGTTGACTTTTATTTACATATGCAATATTTTGAATATTGATCTTGTTTTCCTAAAGCAATTTCTCATAGCATTCTATTAGTTGAGAGATTATGAAAAAACCCTGTATTGGGCCAAAACAGTGAAATTACATATTTTCTATAATATTTTCGACGTAGCCAATCAAATTGTTGATTCATATCTTACATGTATTTCAGCCTTTTAATATATTTCTTGCAAATAGATAGGATATTGTTTAATATCGGGCATTCCTTCTCGAGTCAATAATAAAACGTGAGCATAAATTTGCTTCCAAACCTAAACTCATATTGTGTTCTTTCTACTGTGACTTTCCAATCTGGACTTTCTTTGACTAAAATCAACAACTTTAAACCCAACTCTTGCGATTGGAACTTTTTTCCCTTAGAAATCCCTTTCAGCATTTGCATTTGCTACACCCTGTTCAATGCATATTCAATCAAGGTTGTCATCAGACTCTGATCTTATTTACAATATTTTATTTGGATTTCCCACGATCTTCTTCTTCTTATGCAATTGATATGCAATGGTTTTTTCTTCATCTATTATATTCCCTGAGATATATGATGCACCATTTGAGATCTGCCTTGTACTGAACTATAATATTTACCTGTGACAAAACAACAGATTCTGAGAGCCATTCCAAGCTCATCAAGTAAGACCTGTACAAAGATATTGCAATAGATTCTAGCACAACTCACACAACACCATCACAGAAGGGACATCCTCCACATCAACATACATGGCTACGTCATTTGCATAGCAAGATATGTCTCAGGTCAAATTCCCCAACATGTCTATATCAATCTAATTGGTCATCTCTCATTAGCTTCTTCACTTTCGCCTCAGATGTTAGAAGAGAGGAATTCAAGAGTCATTGGGCTGCTTATTTTAGACATAACCTTCTCCTTGCTTTCCTTTTTGGGGATTTTGTCATTGCGTTCTTAGTAGTATGCTTTAGCTTTTCTTTCTGATTTATATATTTTATAAAAGTGACCTGTGCACTCCCATTTGTATCCTACACTATTGTAATTAGCAATCCCTTTGGCCTATTTGTGGTTACTACTTGAGCATCAATAAAATTATCTCATCTAATTCTCAAGGCTAAATTTTCATTATTGCATCCTCCTCTCTATGTCCAAAAACAAAAAAAAAATATGGCTATTTATCATGCATATCTCTACATTCATGTTATTTGTATCTGTTCAGAACTTTGTTATCCTTGCTAAGAAACTACTAGAATTAAATGGATTCATTGTTAATTCTTTTGAGCTGCCTCATTCCTTTGAGCACATAATTGATCACCATGCTCTGACATGCCACATAATTCTCCATCAACTAGATTTTTCTAAGCCTTGCTGGTTCTTATTTATAATATGATGATTAGCGTATAGAACTATTTACATTATCTAGCTGGCAAACCTATCCATTACTCTTCTTTCTGGCTCAATTGCAGCCATGAATTTTATGCTCATGTCTCACATATCTTGAGCATGTGAACCAGAGAACAGAGATGATTCTTCCATTTTGAAAAACACTGCACACATCCATCCTTCTTCCTCTATGTCTATAATACTGCATTGGCCACTATTCCACCACATGCCTAACGGCATCTAATTCAGAGATCAATATTCTTGCACATGGCACACTTGCCTCAAAATTGACTGTCTGTCTTTCCATGCTACTCCTGATGCATACATTGTCTTCTTTGTCCTCTCTGGGCTCGTCATTCAAAACTCTGGTTTATTCTTGGACATGACAGAAAACAATTTCCTCTACCACAAAGTCTGCAACTCGTTGCACGCAACCCAGAAACCACCATGGCACCCCCTCTTGCAATGGGAAAAACTTGTCTAGCGCCATTGTTTTACAACCAGCTATATTTTTAAAAAATACCAATTTAAAAAACTGGATTTAATGTAGGATATTCAAACTATACTCAAACTATAGCTCTAGGGAAACAGAAAAACACGTTTTTTCATCACTTTTGCGATCTCAACCATGAGATCTGCATTGCTGTCAATTGACCCAGGATTTATGGGTCCAAACTACTCAATTTCGACAGCATGTGCAATAGCAAATTGCTCTTTATATGCATCTGCAAACCATATTCATACAACTGAAGCAAACATCATGCTTAGAGGTTCAACAGACACTGGGATTGTGCACGACTGCATTTAGTGTCCTTAGGGCTCTTTCACAAAGGAATGATGACCCACAGACGCCTCTCCCAACCATCCATTCGGTTTTTTTACATTCTTTAGGAATCAGCTTTTTATTACCAGGTATATAATAAGACACCACTTATAATGAGCTTTCGTTTTCTAACTACTCTACACCACCACATATTTGCATGACCCAATCGATCAAGCAGAAATAACCAGATTCAGAGGCTACAGAACTATTGTCAATTGGACAGATTGGACCGCAGCTACTAACTGGTGTAACATGCTCAGAACTTAAGAGTCTTTTTCACTCTTGGGTTCATTTCTAACCAACGCAGAAAACATACAGCAAACACGAGCAGGAGCACGCGCTTGTACCCAGTCTGAACACCTCAATGCAACCTGCCATCACGTACAAGACATAAGTTAAACCACGAAATTTTTTATGAATCGATAGGTAAGTAAGTGAACAACAGTTTAAGTGTATGATCCACTATAACCAAACCTACGAGAAACAAAAATTGAAGTCTCAATTAGATGTTGGTATGGAGCCCCGTCTTTGTAACTTCGATGCAACCTGCCATCACATAACACTAGGACAATTTGGCCGCTTTTTGTTTTAAACTACAAATACCTTGCTTTCATGGTTATGAAGATACTAATAACAGCCATATTAATTTCTGCATATACCTGTCCTTTGGACATCTACAATTGATACACATAATATACATCGGGTTATTCAGAAGGTTGAATCTTATCATTCTCAAACTACATCTGTCTTTCAATTTCCCATATCATTGCAATCTGCAACCATTCCCAACTAATGGTTTGACAACTCAATCATTTTATTTCTCAAGTCCTTCTCCTTTAAAACTTGTAATATTCTGTCCATGAGTTTTTTTCCCATATAACCATGCATGAGAAACCGCTGCAGACACTAGCACTGTCAATGGATACTAACCACTGTAAATAGTCGGCATAAACTATAATATGTCTAGCATGGCAGCGACATTGAATATTGGAGTGACGTTTTTTGCAATGTTCCAGTGATGCTTATGTCTAGCACTATTCATTAATACAATATTTTTATGTTTTCCTCCTTAGAAATTACATGGTTATAATCCAATGCACTGTGTTTTCATCTTCTTGATTGAATTCTCAATTAGTTTTTTTTGCATTTTTATGCATCTCAATGTATTTTAATTATTCCTGATGCATTACTTGTATATTTGGAGGGACATTCATGCAGGTAAGCATTTAAATTTTACAATTCTACGTGTCTCATTAAATCTAATGAATTCTTATCTGCTCCATCTCTTATGATTTTGTTTAACTCTTGTGTTTAATATTCAGGATATAAAAGATTATTTGCTTATTCTACTTCAGCTTGCATGCCTTTCAACTACTCAACACATAATTTTGGCTGTAATTTTACAATTTGTTCAGCAACCAACGCAAGAATTGATTCCATTTTGCCTGTCTGATTTAACAAATATAGCATTGCAATTGGACTAAGATCTTCCTCCTGTTTTTGTATATGGCAGGGCTCAATGATCAAATCTGATGACGACCAACTCTGTGCTGGTTTACTTACTACTGTTTTTTGTATAACTAGCTATAGACACTGATCACTGGTCACTTATTACCATGTTGAAGCTACTATGAAACGTTGTGTATCTCAAGTTTTTTGTTGGCTGCTAGCTTTCTTCTTTTGTTTTTGCATTTAAAGAAATAAATCATGATGCTGGGCAATTTTAATAGTATTGATGCTTACGTTCCCAATTTGTTTCCAATCTCGATAAGTCTGCAGTTTTAATACTCTTGATGGTTAAGTTCCCAATTTCTTTTCAATCTCAATATGATGATTTACTACTTGCATGATAAAGGAATTCCATAAATATGTTTGAATTTTTTTTTCCATCGGTAAAATTTACTTAGAAAATTAATTTGATTTCTAAATAGTTGTTATGTTCCAGCGACATATAATAATAACTCATTTGCACCCATCAATCTGTTTATACGTCTTTTGAATATTTGAAATTACATGTCTAGGTCTGATATAGTTTCAATTTTACTAAACTAGAGTTTATAAAAATAAATAATTTATAGTGATTATCATTAGCTAAGGCTATACCTTAGTAACGTTGTCCTTGAGTTTTAAAGTGACTAAGGCTTTTAAACTTGTATTTTGTATATTGAATGTAGTGTATTTTTACATGCATAGGTTTTAGATAATTATTGGTATAATTCTTTTCACTTTTGATTCAGGATGGAAATTGGTGTCCACGGATTTTAGATTTTCGAGAAAATGGGACAAGTGTATTGAATGCATCTTAATCGCTACTGAGTTTAGATTCCATGAGAATGACACAAGTTTACAGTCTAAATTGATTTTATGATCATGGTTAATTCCCATCTCTTATGTTCAAATCGGTTAGTAAAGCTACTGCATATTTTGTGTTTGGATCATTATTTTGCATTGCTTTTGCCAAACAACTCATGGTAGCTGTTTCTACAAGTACAAAATACTTCACAAGACATCTTGTTCCATTGCTTCTACTGCGACATATAGTTTTTAGTGAAGGAACATTTTAGTGGGCTGAACCTGCTAACAAGCATTCTTAGTGAAGAAACTCTCTAGTAGGTGCACCTTCTACTGAATCTTTTTACAAATATAGCTTTCACACTATAGAGACTTTCTAATAGCTATAACCTTCTACTAAGCATTTTTACAAATATTGCTTTTAGACTAAATCTACCTTATTGACATGATTTAACATAGATGATCTCAATACATAACAACCTATCTATTAAGACGGTTAGGCCAGACCACTAGCATTAATTGCTTCTTTTTCTTTTTTAATTGCAGTTATCTAACAATCTTCTTCATTTGGACATGATCAAAAATTTGAAAAGGATGCTATTAACAGGAATTTACTTCTATCATTGAAGTTGCTTCTGTGAGAACACATAATGATTTTGGATCTCGATGAGACAATCTTGAATACATTTTTTTTTATATGCGCTCATTTTCTAGCGTTTCATTGTGACTTCATTGACACTATACACTAATCATTTTTTCTTGTTATGCATTGCTTAATGATCTCTCGACTTTTTAAGTAGTTGATCATGATATTCCTTGATATTTGAAAATTTTCTTCACTCTTGAACTTTGTTTACAACTCTCGACCTTTTATTTAATAGAGATTCATAGATATCTGAACCTTGTTTTTTTTGCAATTTTTAATACAATTTCCGAAAAAATCAAGTTGCTAATAATTGCATTACTGACCATATCCCCTGGATATCAATGATGCATCCTATAACATCCATGCAAATAATGATGATATACAAAAGAGTGGTGGAAGTTGCCAACATCATTGCTTTGTTTGCATAAAATATTAACAATATTTTTATCAGCAATCTATCTCCTCAATCTTAAAAATGCAAGGTTATCATTTATGATGAAACCCATGTTTCGGAAATGCTCCAAAGTTGGATACTTGACATGGACACTTGATTGAACTACAATCTGTTTCCTGATCTTCAAAATCTTATGTCCATTAAAATGAAACTGACAAGGCTCTTCAAACATGCTATCAATCAAAACACAATCACCATTCCAACTGCGCTTATGCAATCTCTTTATCTCTCCTTCAGTTCTTCCTTCTACAAATATGATATGAATATTAAATAACTTCACCTAAGTCAAGAATTCAACATTCCTGCATAGGAGCATTTCCATCAATTCAATTAGTTATGCATTCTTTTCAATAGCACTAATGCCTTTGATAATTTTATTCTCAAACTTAGAAGTGGATTCCAAAAATGTTCATAGCAACAACTGACGTACATTAAAATCATCATTCTTTACGTTGTGTATAATCAAGCACAATTGATTGAAAATAAGTTTTAAGATTATTGTAGAATTCAACACCAGTCATCCTCCTCAACTGTTTCCATATCCACACGTTTAAAAGCTACACCTCCTACTACTACAAAGTCATCTTGTTTCTCACGATCTTCTTCTTCTTTTCTCCCTCTTCTACTAACTTTCATAAATATTGTAATAAACAAGAACATGGTTAGCCCAAATGTTTCAAATTCAATAACAAAAAAAAAATGATTCTACATTCTCTTAATCAAGGAGACCATAATGCTCCCATTAAGATATTTGATGAAAAAACAAGTTATAAAATGCCAAGTGGATTCAATAAAGTCACCATCCAGTTACACCCCAATCTTGCTAAATCTTCATATAGTTTCTTTATCACTTTCTCTCACACAAAATGTCTTGCAAACATAGAATGTCTGCCTGCATAGATTCATAATCATTCAGAACATCATCATAATGCAAAAGCAAGCTGCATGTGTTCAATAATGCAATGAGTGATTGCTTAGCATTTAGCATTCAATGCAGACCATATTCAAATTACAAACTTGCATGTGTTTTTAATCTATCTATTTCAGCAGTGGCTTTTGCACGAGTTTTAAAATTTCTAACACATGAGAACGCAGTGTAAACAAGGCCATGTCTCTTAACTCCTTTTAGGTCAAATGCCAATTTGTTCATTGTCAATCCTTCTGCTCTATGAATTGTCCTTGCACATGCTAACTGAATTGCGAATTGTGTTCGCATAACATTCATTTTATTTTCCAACGTTCTTTGTACCACAATTCTTTTGATTCCTGTCCAATTAAGTTCCAAACTCATGGTGTGAGTACTAGAATAAGCTCGCCGACTCGCCACCCATACGCTCAATGGATTGGGCTATAATGTGCTTACACAAGCAATAACCATGGCACCAGCCCGCCGCCCCCTCTTAGGCTGGGAAAAACTAGGATGGCGTCATTGTTTTACAACCAACCATATTTTAAAAAAATGCCATTTTAAAAAACTGAATTTAATATGTTTTGTTATCATGTGCTACAAGTGTAAATGTTTCTGTTTCCATAACTGATAACATTCTCGATTTGTGTTCTTGAACAATCTTATTGCTATGGAAAAGATAAGAAAACATTGCATGTATTCGTGGTTGTTTGTAGCAATGTTGATTTAAATAATCTATGTCATCCGGTATTTGAAAGCATGTTCTAACTCTACTTAGTATATGAGCATTCTAAGTCCAAGATGTACATGAGCATTATGACTCTCTTGCCTAAAACCACAAATTAGCACATGTTGAAGTTTAATCACAACTAAAATTTCAATCTTACTTAACATGTCTTCCTAAAGCAATTGCTCTTTCTTTCTTTCACAAGAACAGATGCCAATCTTGGGGACATTGCCACCTCGTGGCTCTTGTATATATATATATCTATATATCTATATCTATCTATCTATCTATCTATATATATAGTATAGGCCATTACTTATAATACCAAACATATATTTTTATGTTTTATATGTGTAGATATATCGTTAATACCTTAGGATAATTCCTTTCCTAAGTAAACTCTTCAATTGTCAAGATCATGACTAAAAGCCATAATTTAACTCTCATTCTTTGAAGTTCCTAATAATACTTCTTATATGTATATAAATATAGAAGTTATAACAGCTTTAGTAATTTTTTCTTGCGGATTTTCAAATTTATGCTTCGGATGATACTTAGCATCTTTTTAGGTCTACGAGTTAACGTGCCATGCTTCCTTCTCTTCCCCTCGTTTAGTTGGCACATCGTCTCTAGTCTTCTAGATTAGGATTTAAACGATATGAGTTACAAGGTTTTCTGGTGGGGCCTTGGCCTTGAGCTCCTCACTAGAAACCAATAATCAATTACATTTACTACAATAATAATAATAATAATGGTCGAAATGGAGGGATGTTACATGAAGTCGGTTGAATCATCGAACCCATTCGGTATGATATTATGGCTAGATAATTTCCCCTACGAGAAATTTGCAGCTGACCTCATTGACAGAGGCATTCAAAAGGGCGTTGCAGTCTTTGTTTTGCTTCCAAATATGGCAGAGTATCCCAACATTGTACAAGGAATAATGTTGGCCGGGGCAGTGTAAATCAAGTTTAGTTACAATACATCTATATTTGAATTTAAAATTTAAAACACAATTCTAATTATGTAACAATATTACCTAACTATATATATAGCCATATTTATGTTTTTCTTTTCATTTTTAAAGCATGTTACATCCTTCAAATTTTACAAAGGCTAAGGGAGGCTTGGTGCATGTAGATCACGTGCCATCTCCGTGCAACAACACAAAAATATAATTAATTCATAGAAATGGAGGATAAGCAAAATCCTCATCCCTTCTGTATCTGATTCACTTTTCTGGTAATTTTTTTTCTTCTTTACTGCTTTACCAGGCGGTTTTATCCCCTTCCATCTCTTCTTTCCCTGTTTGGGAGCTACGTCCTTGGTCGGCCTCTCTCCTTCCAAGGCTTGCGATTCTCTTCCCTCTGCTCACTAGCTGCATGAAGGCATTTTCATCAAGGATCAATATTGTGACCTGATTTAGCGCACGAACTGGAGAATTTGTCATGTAGACAGCAATTGGTATGCTAGCTTTAACCTTCTCTGCAATTATGGACACTGGCAGCGACTTAGTGTGGAAAGTGCAAGCCCTGTACTGATTGTTCAAATGGTTCAATCTATTATCCCTCAACATACAGCAAGGTCCCTTGTAACAATTCTTTGTGCAAGCCTCTGCCCAAATTTTCTTGCAACAAAAATGGGGATTGTGATTACAATTATGCTTATGGTGACCAATCCACCACCACGGGGATTCTTTCATTCGAGACCTTCGAATTTTCTTCTCAATCGATTCCTAATATCGCCTTCGGCTGCAGCTAAGACAATGAAGGAACTAGCTTCCAAGAAGTTATTAGATTACTAGGGTTAGGATGAGGGCCTCTCTCCTTGGTTACAAGGCACTCTGCATACACATTTGGCGGATTGGAGCATCAGGTCAGCCTTTTTCAAGAACAAGTTGTGCGCTCATCACTTTCACCACTAGATTGTTCCCAGATGACCAGGTCGAATCCGCCCTCCTATCAAAGCATTTAGAAGGAAAACAAAGCCTACTTGCAGCCATGTACTAGATCAAAGATCGTTGGAATAATGGGTGCCCAACTAAGTCGGAGGAAAATGATAAAGGTGAGGTCAATGACAGTGGTGAATCCTACGACGTGCACCTTTATGTGTTTCTCTTTCCATGTCATAATAATTCTTGTATTTTGTTTTCTTTGGTATGCTCTTCCCAGCCTTGGGTTCACTAGCTAATATTTCATTAAAGCTTTAACAACTTTTAGATGTCTTTGAATCTATTCTTTCAATCCCATCTAGCCTTTCTACCAGGCCCTTTTATCCTCGTGTAAAAAAAAAATAGTAGCTTTTATATTTTTTTTGTTTAACTTCTTTCACCCAAATTACAACGTTTCATGGATGTCAAAGAGATCCAAGTACAATACAGATAACATAAACAATGAAAAACCTATGGGAAATTGTTTATTAGGCTGATTTCATAGGGATGAAAGCATATAACATAATGAAAATGACTTTTGTTCTCTTCTTTAGGTTGCAACTGTTAACTAGTCTCTACAACGATAGGAAATGACATGCAAAAAGAGGTCTGGAACAACATTCTTGAAAGAATATTTTATAACCAAATTTGTAATTCATAGTTTCAGTATGCTTACAGGAATTTTTCTAAAATGAGCAACTGAAGATTGTTGGATTGCACATTGCTGCTTGTTTTCAACTTCGAATAACTTCTAGGTTCACGCTCATGTTGAAGTTGTAGATTCACACTCAATAGAAAAAGATTGAAGTTAACGGAATACTATTAGCAAATAGCAAGATTAGCAAGATTACATGCAGAATAATATCAAGCTTCAGGATTGAATTCGCATACTAATATCTATAAAATTAGCTAGCCATCATACTATTACTTTGCACACATGTGCATGGAGATAGATAATGCATAGGTTGTGCTTGTCTTTGGTAAATTGCTAACAAACATTTATATTTTTCTGGATTTTTATTTGGATTTGTGTAGATATCAAGCAAAGTGAAATGAGTCAAATCATTTATAGCGAGGAGCAGCATTTTTATGAGCAGCTGGAAGTCATTTAGATTTTTCTGGATTTTTAATTGGATTTGTGATGAAATTAGTCAAATCATTTATAGAGAGGAGCATCACTTTGATGATCATTCTAGAACTGGCATTCGTAGGAGTATTACTCATTAATATCTACTATTTCATATGAATTGTAGGAGATATGGTAGATTGTCGATATCATATTTGTCACTTCAAATAGAAAACATTCAATTTAATTTTAATCTTCAATGTTTGTTTGGACATTGTATATTTGAATATGTTTGAATGCCATTACGCGGAGCTCTAAAACGTGTTGCAGGGGTCCAACAATAAATGCCAAGGTCGTAAATTGAGGCTTAGGTCATGTTAGTATTTGTATGAGATATAAAAATTAATGTCAACCACTCTATTGACACCTTTTAAGGGTACGTGTTATATTAGGAATAAATATAATAATTAATGCTGACGACAATCAATCACTAAAGGTGGTTATCCTTTTGTATACCTTTACAGATGGCATTTTACAGGTTTTTTTATTTTAATTTAATTTAATTTATTTTTTTAGTCTGACAATTATTTTGCACAGCAGGGTTATATTGTCAATTCAATGCTTTCAGCCAATTATAAATTGGAATTTTTGAATTTCAAATATTTAAAAAATAATTTTTTTTTTCAAGATATTAAACTTAATATGAAAATATAAAAGAACATTGGAAAACATTATAAATGTTTTGTGTGATTAATGCAAAGTCAAACTCATGTAATGACTAACCGATTGCTATATTCCTTGCTATGGAAGGGACTAATAAGAGGTATGGTCATTCCACTTTTCTTTATTGGATTAATAAATAATTTAACTCTTTTGTCATATAACGTGGAGTATCTTTGACGTACTGTACTTGTCATAAAATATCAGAAAGCAAGAAATATCCCTCCCATATCTTGAGATCGATTGTACCTATCTCAGAGTCGAGTCGGGGCCACGGCTCTTTATCAATTAAAATAGAAATAACATTTTTTATTATAATATTCAGAAAACACAATGCCAAAGTTTGTACCCAACTCTTAAATTTGGTTTAATAGATGTGAGTTTAAGTCAATGGATGATAATGTGACACATTTAAATTTCTTATTAGTCCATGCCAAATGATAGGGTACTAATGGTTTTCGATCCTCGTTGACTAAGTATTAGTTTGCATTGACTCAAATGCAATGTACCCTTTTAACCAAATTTTCAAATTAATTTTCTATTAATTAATATGAAAATCAAATTTTTCTGCAAGCTGATTGGATTATAGTTTGAAGTGTTATTTCTGCGGTGGTGGCTTGGGAATTGAGAATGGATCCCTCTCCCTACGTTCTTCAGTGGGAATCTGACAACTCCTTGCGTACTTCCATGTGTGTTTGACATTTTTGCATTGTTTCCCATGCTTATTTGGACTCTCATCAACTTACAACTTAGTGAGAAAACTTACCAATGTCTTGAGCATTTAATAATTGAAGTCTCATTAACTTATAACGTAGTGAAGATCGACTTACTAATATCTTGAGCATTTAATGATTGGGTTTCATGGAGGTTGTTGTTATGTTATAGGGTTTCACGCACTTGGATTCATTAACTCAATATCAATCTAATCCTGAACGTATATCCTCTAGCTATGGTTGTGAGTTATTCCCGGTGATTACAGTTGCAACTAGATGTAACTGTTGGTTCCCTGAACCGCGCAAAACCTGGGTCTATCTAGAGAAGTTAAAGAATAGAAAACTTCCCCAAGTCACCCAAAATGCCTTTCATTTCAGAAAACTTTGTTGGAAATAAATCTTGATACTCACGCATAAGGTCTGCGATATGCGCGACCATTTCTTCATCCCAGTAATCCCCAATAGATGCAAACTTTGGTTCTTCACTTGTGCCAATGTTGACTTTTCTTATTTTGACAGGGCTGCTTAAGTCTGGAATTTCCAATGGTGGTCCTTCAACTTCACGTTCTCCTTCTGTCTCGGGTATATTGATATTGCACGGATCATCATCCTCTTCACTTTCTTCTTTGTCATCGCCTACTGTGAGGTTATATTAGAATTCCAACTGTTTTTCCCATTGTTGATATGCAGGTTGTAGTGTGTCATAAAATATCTTGTTTTTGATAATCTGCAATGCTTCATTACTATTTGGACAATCATCCTCAAAGATGAAAGTTGTTTGGAAATTTTTAGTTAGGACAAACCATTCTGTTGTTCCTCTGTGCAGTTCTGCATATGTATACCAGTTCTTTGGGAACTTCTCTAATGTGTGTACAAACAGATGGACCCACTCTGCTTGAGGTCTATGTTCCCATGTTTTTGAACAAATCTCTATGTGATCTCTTGGATTCGTTTGTCCATTATACTTTACTATTGTCAGCGCAGCTTTCTCTGTGAATCTGAGTTCCATCATGTGCTTGCATTGTTCCCATGTTTTTAGATTATCCTTATGCACGGCCCACCATCTAGCCGGTGTAGCGCACAGTGTTGAATCTAATTCTGACAACTTATATTCATCTGGAATTACAATATATTCTTGAAAAAATACATGAATGCTACTCAAGTCATCATAGGTAGGAATTGGACTTACCTCTGCTCCAACCCAGTGTAGTGATTTCGTGATCTGCGCACATCGACTGCCAGACACTTTGTGCATTCTGCTTTGCCAATTACCTAGTCCTACATCTGAATCTGATATGCAAGAGATTTCACGGCACCAACTCAACGTTCCATCATCTGTTGGATTGATGTAGTCGGCCTGATTCATAGTCATCTTGTAGATGTGATCTAGATCATGAGCTATGCATTCTTCTCTGATTGGCTCAGTGTATCTAGGCCCTTGTGATGGGTCCAAGGGTGCGATGACCCTCATATCTGCTCCTTTAAATATCATATGTTTCTTCTTCAAATTTATGATTGCGAGGTTATCCATGGCCCAATATATCCCCAATAGTGGAAGATAAGGTTGGCTATCATCAACAATTTCAATAACCTCGAAGTCTGCATGACTTCGTACTCCGTCTATGTCAACAAGAACATTGGCTACTCTCCCAAATGGTATAACCTTCTTCTGATTTGCTAACCTCAACTGTATGTGTGACCATGGCAACTTTGGTTTACCCATCTATTCCCATGTCTGCTTAGTCAACACATTCACTTCTGAACCTAGGTCAAGGATGATCTCGTCCATTTCAAAATCTCCAATCTGCACATTCAGTTGCATTTCTCTTCCAGTTCTTTTGTGGCCTTTGATCTGATGAACCACTCTGTGTGCTTCCTCTACTATATTATGCTACTCGTAATTGCTCAATAGGCTCTGTAATTCTGCTAGGGCATTCTCATGCTTCAATAGCTTCATGCAGCTCTGTAACAACTGCGCAACATGACTCATCGCATCTGTTGGAGTATGTGTATGTTCATATGAAGCTGGCATACCTTTGATCGACGAAGTCTCGCTTGGAAACTTGATTATTGGGGTTACAGGCGCTGGTTCTTTGAATGTTTCTCTTGCTTCCATGAAGGTTTCTTTCTGTTTATTCATCTCGAAAGCAAGTGTTTTTCCCATCGCTATTCTTATCCAAGCCCCTTCAGTAGGCTTTTGCTCAGCATGGTAATTCTTAGGAGTTGAAGCTTCTGCTTTTTTATCTGTGCCTGTGTTAACTCCACTTCGCGTCACCACATGAATGTTGCAATCCGTATTCCTCTTTTCTACTGCGATCATCTGCACATTCAGATTTTGTCCCTCTTGCCTTCTTTCTTGCATCTTGTCTTGCAAAAAAGGGCATTCCTCAATAACATGATCAAATGACTTACAATATTTACAAGTTGTACAGGAATTTGTGCAGTCTCTGGATAAATGGCCAGGTTGAGTGCAGTTATAGCATACTATCTAACCTTTACCTCTTACCTGTCCTTGTCCGGTATTTCTTCCTCTTACTCTGAATACACCACATCCTCTATATGCGCCTTGATCATACTGCACATTATCATTGTTATGTGGTGTTTCTTCTTGATCTTTGTAGATGTCATGTTTTCTTTCCATCATTAGTTCGTATGCTCTATAGTTGGAATCATCATGGCCAACTGATTTACAGAATGTGCAGTATAAGTTCTTGGGTGTTCGCACATACTTCTGAATCAAGTAACAATCTTCAGGCTGGTTTCCTCTAGTTTGACAAAGTTCACACCATGGTCCCTGCTGCTGATTCGGTGCTCCACTATCACGGTAGTCTTTAAATACTGGACAATGTTCCTTCGGGTGTCCTTCTCCCTTGCACTTTGTACACCATATTTCTTCTCCGGTTTCTTTTCCTTTCTTAATGTCTTGTAGTTGTAATGTCAAGGTTGCTAGGTGGTTCCGTATCTGAACCATTCCTGTGCTAGTCTCTCCTATTGGAAAAGCCTCTAGTTTCATCGCGATCTATAGGGAATTTTCTTGCCAAGCAACCTTCTGTTGCATCAATGGTAGTCTAATTGTGGCAACAATGCAGCTATGAACCACTCTTGGCATTGTTACGGTGCGATGTCAAAACTGACCTGATCTAACAATGTTTTGAACTTCTGGTCAAATTCCCACATTGACTCAGTCGTTTTCTGCTTAATCTCTTTTAGTTCTGTGATACATTGTGACTCTGACTTAGGTTTCTTGAATTCCCTTAAGAGGGCAGCCTTGATATCCACTAGAGTTCTCTTCTGTCCAACAGAATACTTCATAAACCAATTCAAGGCTCTGTCCATGAATGTAGTGACGAGCTGTGCTTGCTTAACAACATCATCCTGTACTTGCTTAACGTTCCACACGGATTCACACATAAACCAATGTTGCTCAAGGTCTTCTAGACACATTCCTTTGAATATCGACAGTTTAATATCGTCTGTCATTCTCCTTCTAGGAGGCACAGTGTTCTGTGATGTGTTAGGGATACTACTGCACAGAATGTTTTGAGTATTCATGCTTGTGGTGTTAGTACTACTGATGTTCTATGGATTAATAGTATTGTCAACTGGAGGATTCTGAAAGGTGATGGGCTGATAGGTAGCTACTGAAGGTTGTGTTTCACTATCAGGTTCAACTTGTAACTCAGTTTCTATGCGAATTTCATGTTAATTAGGGTTCTTCTCTTCACTAACCTTGTATATTTTGCCACTTCTTAGTGTATGAATGTGTTCTTTTGTATCACTGTCATTAGCTCTGAGCATTACAGACTTAAAAATTCCTAGATATCTTACTGCATTCTTAAAACACCTTTTTATGCTAACAACATTTTAATGTATAGGCTTAGATTGTTCAGGTACTTAGCTCTGAATCCTTTGAAGAAATATTCCTCTACTGCATTGTAGCACTTGAGTGTGTCCACAACAAATTCTGTCGCGTAGCCTTCTAATATGCTATCGATCCAGAAGTATACTTCTCTTGAGATCAGGCTTTCCACCGCTTTAAGTCTCTGGATCAATTATGGAGTCCATGCCACAGGTTCTCCTCCCTGATAGCAGGTTTTCTGTTCTACTAGTCTCAACAACCACTCGTATAGATCGTTGTTGAATGATGCGAAGAAAATCTCGTAAATATCAGAGTATAGATATCTCTGCATTCTTCGTCAGAGAAGCGTGGATGTTTGTTCTCCTTTCTTGCAAACTGCTTCTCTATATTGTCCACCCAGTTTTGTATTTCTATCCTCTCGGGATGCCAATATTCAGAACAAATCACCAGTTCAAGCGCGGAAACAGAACCATTTGTTGGCTCGTATACTGTTCTTTAGCTTTTCTAGATAGACCCAGGTTCTACGCAATTCTGGGAACCAACAAAACCCCCTTTTCACTAGCCCTTTTGGCAACAGTCTGCGAGCAGAATGAGATCTCACCCGAGGCAAAGTTATGGGGAGGTTGCGGAATCAAGTTTCCACAACCGGGTGATGCGTGGTTCGACAGACTGGGAGACTGCGTGAAGTTTCACCTACTTCGTGGTTTTTACTTATACTATGACGCACACAAGGGATGCGTGCTTCAGAACAACTACTTATCAATAGGAAAACGCAACTGAAGACTGCGCTACCTCTTTAGTAATCACAGAGCTTCGACAGACTTTTACTTAGTGCAGATTACACATTCAACAAGTATATTTAGACTATGTATTTCACAGACTTATGCAATACAACGAGCTACAATGAAACTGCGCACTTCCGGTGCTGCGCTTCAAGGGAATCGCACTTATATAGACTTCGCTGACTTAGTGTTACCCAAATAACTCATGCATTCATCATATTTGACATTCCTTGCATCTTTAACATCCAACATGTATGTTCAATACTTAACATATTATTCCCATCATTCATTCTTATGGAAAATACACATGAAAGCAAAGATACATATACTCATAAGCAAGAACTTAACCACTTAATCAAAATCAAACACACATTCAATCACACAACACACGGATTTAACGTGGTTCACCCATAGGATGGGATCTATGTCCACAGGAACTGTTGTTTATTATAAATGGGAAGGGTTCAATAGTTCCATCCTACGCACTCAGCTGTAGGCTCTTCTCTCTTCAGTAGGTCTCTGCACACACAGCTGGAGAGCCTCTTTCTCTCTTCAGTGGGTCTCTGCGCACACAACTGCAGAGCCGCTTTACAATACTTAGTCTTTTACAACAATATTATGAGAGATCAAAACTCAACAAAAATAAACCCTTTCCCTTACAAAATACCACTTTTATAGATCGTGCCCTTAGGTCACATCTTTACAATGCATAAGGGACAAAAACCCTTAAGGTAACCAAAACTGGTGCGGTTACTCTACCGACTCGGCCTGTCACAGTCGACAGCTGCTCCACGCACTTCTAGTTGTTCTGTTGGGCCACTCATGGCTCACACGCCCCTCTGACAGTCGCAGTCTTCATGAAACGGTTATAACTGCATCATGGCGTGTCGCTTTCCGCCCCTCTGGCCTGCCTGTCGCTGTCGACTCGTGGATTTGATTCTAATGGCTTCTGCCACTCTAATTGTCAGGTTGCTTTCAGCCGCTTCCACATTGCTCCATACCCACTCCCGAGAATCATGGAGTCACTTACCCAAAATAGGTTGCTTTCTTCTGCTCGACCTTTACTTATACTCTTTACCCAAAATTACCTATTGCGTTGGCACTACACATTAGAAAAACTGCACTGTGCCCAGACTTCACATTCCCAACTGCGCCTCTTGGACTTCGCAACCCGAACTGTGCTTCTACCAAAACTGTGCCAAATGAACTTCGCAGTCCAAACTGCGCAACTTCCAAAACTTTGCTTCATCAAAATTATGCCAACTTGGGCCATGCCTAATAATAACATTGAAGGGCATTGAATGAGAGCATCTTCACTGCCACCATGATAAACTTCACTGCCACCGCCACCACCTTCATAGCCCGACATCGCTCACAACCTTCATAGCAAGGATAGAGAGCATCGATGTTAGATAGACGACTACTATTGGTGCTATTTGAGCATGCTGTTGTGCGTAGTAAAGATCAATGATGCAAATTCTATTGTCGTGCATAATCCAGTGGTAATTACTAATTATATGAGTAGGTATGAATGAATGAGTTACTAGATCTAGAGATAAAAATATACTTGTATTCTATTAATGTGTTATTGATTCTGCTATAGGTTCTTACTTGCGACAATGAATATGCAATAGAAGGAAAATGAAAATGTTTCCTTGAGATGGACTATGTGCACATAACATGGCATGGAAACAACTTCACCTGTAAGTGTATTCTTTCTAAATTTTCAATCTCTTTGACTATTTCTTTCAAGGCTCTATGTAAAATGTCATGTTGCTTTTCATCTCCAGGTATTTTGTTGCAAAATCCTTAAAAAACATGCTCAGGTTGTCCATCATTTATCTACATAGCAGATTATTATTGCATTGCATTAGCAACATATGTCTGGATCGATCTACGAACACAACCCTCCTACCAAGACTAAGTCCCATGCCTATTGCATGTAGAACATGGTTGCTGCATGCAAGACACTGGCCAGGGATTCTGTGTATTGTAGGGCTTAACTAAGACTTAG
The DNA here is from genome assembly GCA_027924585.1 of Larix kaempferi. Classification (NCBI taxonomy): domain Eukaryota; kingdom Viridiplantae; phylum Streptophyta; class Pinopsida; order Pinales; family Pinaceae; genus Larix; species Larix kaempferi. The sequence continues at coordinate 4,049,292 of BSBM01000717.1, read as the reverse complement.
AGAGGAGCACGGCCTCAAATTTATTTTTGAAATTTCTTCAACAGAAGTTGTTGTTCACATCAATCCAGTGCACAAATTTGTCTGATTGAAATCACGGTGTACGCAGAAACCATTTAGTCATTAATTTGCAAATGAACTTTCATAGTGGCTCATTCCTTAGTCATATGGGCCATGATATTAGACACGTTACCTTTCAGATTAAATAGTTCAACCGATTGATTTTGGCTTGGCCATATTCTGAATCTCTGTAACCAAGCACATATCTGCTGCTCACAAGACCCACATGCAATGAAATAAAATACAATAGCCGAGGATTATAATGAAGGCCTCCATATTTTTCTGCACCATAAACCATTTAATTCCATACAATAAAATCACTTTCTACACTGCAAATAAAAGAAGGAACAAAGATAACTGAAAGTAGAATTCATAGGTGCTTCATGTTTAAGATACCAGGTGCCTTCCTCGTTGTCTAATGCGTGTCTCCTTGCAAGCCAACCTAGCCGTGCAACATTCAAGTATTTTTTATTATTAAAAAAAATCTAGTAGCATTGTTATAGCCATAGAATAAATTAATCTAGAGCAATTGATACAATAAGCACAACTGTTTAAGGCCTTTTTTATGGTGGTGTTGCTTCTCTACCTTGACAAAAGGCTCTAGTATTCCAACAAATTCATCAAGAGCATATTCCAGCCAAGTTGCATTTCCTTTAGATGGCCTTCCTTTACCATCATAGGGATCTCATGACCTGATGTTTTCTAGGAAAGAATGGACGCATTGAAATAGAGGTTGGGGTTGTGCCTCACTTTAAACGTGTTCAGATTCTTAACAAAGCATGTGCTAAATGACAATACTCTAAATAAGTTAGAAGAGTTAGAATCTTGAAATCAAATAGAACGGTGTCGAATAGCCTATTCGAGCTTAGGAATGACATCTTACAACAAATCATAGTAATGCTTCTTTCTAAGGTTTTTGATCATAGGAATAAAATTTTACAACAAATCAAATAATACTCTCTTCCCTCTTAAGGTCTAATAGACCGAAATTGGCCTGAGTGGACATTAACCACCACCATCATCATAAAAAAAGACGTGGTTAGCCATCAATCAACCAATCAACATTCACATATTTAAATTATATATCTAGTTCTCTTAAAATTCATCATGTTAACTTATATTATATATTTATCATGGAAATGGGATCTCTGTATAATTTTTATTTTTATTATGTCCTTACGGTAGCAAGAGACATATAGGTATCGCCAAACTCGGTTAATTCTTCATTGTACAGCATGTTAATTTTTTATAACCTGTTGTTATGTCATAGTTATATATTCTTGTATTAAATCAAATTTGATCAAAAAATATTTATTTAAAATCGTATTAGGTATGTAATGTTGATGTTGACCTCAATTTTTGTATCCCAGACATGGGTAACGGGCCGACACTAGCATCATTTAACAAATTGTACACAAGTTTGACTTCATTTCTATGAATTAATAGTGATTTGGATTAACTTCTATTTAATTTATAATTTTTTTGACTAATTTTGTTTAATTTATAATTAAACCGAAGTCATTTTTTAAGGGGGTGGTGCCTCTCAAGGCTTCGTCATCTATCTCGAACCTATGAGGACCCGCCCCCTGTCTTTAATAATCCATTCAATAAATCATATTTTTTTGTGGCTCGGTTCGTTCATGTGCATTGGATCTACACATCTATTTCACATATGCAACAACATCTGCAACAACTGTCTCATCATCTCATCTCATCTTATGTTATCCTGTCTTCGTTGTCTCTCCTCTCTTCCCTATATACATTGTCTCTCAATCGATTAATCACCTCAATATAGTTGCATCATGTCTTTTTCTTCAATCCCATGCCTTCCATCATTTTTCTCATGCTTGTTACTCCATCCCATTCACCAGGTGCAACATGTGTTTGAAAGCAACACTTAGTTCCCCGAGTTTGCTTGTTCTAAATCAAAAAGATGTTATGCTGCAACAAGGGAAAATTTGAACCCAAAATCTGACGGCATATTTTTTTGAATTTCAACAACACTCCATCTAAGATCTGACAAAGTGGTTTTTTTTAAACGTCGGTGAAACGTCATAGGATATCTGATCGACAGAAAAATCGGTCAAATATCTGACAACAACTCGTTGAATAACCTATGCTTTGTTTTTTAGCTAATAAGTCAAATAAACGACAACGAGGTGGTCGAATATCTGACGACGTATTCATCCCAACATGTCGAATAATCAAGATTGAGGTCGAATATCCGACAACAAGGAAATCAAATATCCGACAAAGTATTAATCCCGACTTGTACAAGTGAGGTCGAATATCCAACAACATATTCATCCCACCATGTTGAATAACCGACAATCGTGACGTTGAATATCTGACAACAATTGGGTCAAAGATCCGACAACATATTCCTCCCCAGTTGTCGAATAACCGACAAGCTCAAACCACAATCCGACAACAAAATCTGGCGACGTTTGATGTAGGAGGTATAGCATACTCGTTAGATTATTGTTGTGTGGTTGTCGGATATGCAACAAATCCCGGCCCCAATATCTGATGACTTTGTCGTCAGATGTATAGCAACACCGTTGTAAATTTTTTGTGTTTTTGTCGGATATTTGACAATGTTGAGGAATTTTAAAAAAAATCTTAGAGATTGGAAACTAGTCAAGCTCTTTATCATTGCATTCAGACCAAATAATCCACATAATTCTGAGAAATCCCTAGAGAAGGAAAATATAAGAGGATCTCTTAGAAAGAGATCAAAATTCATGGCCAACATAAAATGATGAAATTTGATGTTGATTGGATTGAGTATGTTGGCATGTAAGACTCAATTCTAGTGTTGGGATTTCTAATTGGGGAAGAATTAGATGCCTTCCCATGTGACTAAACAATTGAAAGAGTTTACATATTATGTGGAATAATTTGTGAAGGCTCATTCAACCCCTCTATCCATGTTAGTGTTTTTAGAGTCCATGTTGCAAGGTGTCTGTAGATTTTTCATGTAGCTTTAGTTTGTAGATAGTTCATGGTCCTTGATAGTAATTTTGTAAGGAAAAATTAAATTAACAAGTATAAAAGAAGGCCATTCTAATTTTTAATACTTTAAAGTTTCTTCATGAGAATGAAAAATTATCCAAAAAAACATTTAAAAGAGGAAGGGATAGCTTTTCAAATGTATCTAGGAATTCATAAAACCCATAGCTAAATTTAGATAAGTGATTTCAAGATTTAACTAGAAAGAAATGGAGACCCTTGTCAGACATGTCATGGGTTCAAATCTAGGGAGATCATAATGATGAGAAAGCAATAAACTAAAATGTGATTCATGAAGGAATATTGTGGGAAACATCCTAACTATTGGCTTCTCGGTTGACTTGCGTAACAACCATAGAAAGTACATTCCATTGATCGAGAGAAATACACAAAATACCATGAACACATCACTAAGGTAGAAGGTATGTGTGTACCTTCTCTAACTCTTAGCCGTTGAGCCAAGAATGATCACATAACATGTGTATTTGTGGTATGTGTGTCTTATTGAAATCATTATTTTCTTCTTCCTCAAAATCCAAAGATCTAGTTTCCATCAAGTTGTTATTATGATTTGGTTATGTATGATTCTTGATCCACCCAGCAATTGGCATTATTGTTGGATGCTAACATTGACTCCAACCAGCCATCAATTTCAACATGACTTCGACATGCATCGTCGACACTTGCAACTGACGAACTACAACATATTGTCTCTCTGTATTCCAGTTGACCATAACGGTTGAACTTATGAAACCGTTCTAACTTCTCTTGTAACTGAATGTAATGGGAATACACCCAAGCGTATCAGTACTCTATATAAGCATGTAAAATATTGTAATATACATCATTGATCATCATCCAGTAATAGAGAAGATCAGTTCGCATTCCTGCATATTGTCTGTGTGTTTGTATTTCCTGCTTTGCTTATTATTATTATTCTTCCACCATAACAGTAGCAATTCATTCAATCGAACTGTTGTCCCCGACGTGTTCCTGGGAGCGTGTGGATCATTGGTATCAAAGCTTGCTCAGAACTTCATCTTTGTTTGTGATTAAGTTGTGTGTAGACACTTATATCGAAGTTACTTGACTTATGCATGTTCAAACATGCTCGCAAACTCAACAATCCAAGCAGACACTACCTTTAAAAATGGTAGGAGAAGCAGACAATCAAAATGCAATTGACGAGACAACACAACTTATAGAGCAAGTGCTGGATTGACAACGAACTAAAATGTTTGCCCAGTTTAATGAGATTCTCACACGATTTTCTTTAACATCAGGAGGATTTCCGACAAAGTATAACTCCGACAAAATCAGTCCATTCAAAGTGCAAATGAATTTGGACATACCGAATCTAGAAGGAAAGATTGAAGCGAAATCCGTCGACAATTAGGTACAACAATTGGAGTCCTATTACTCTATGAACCAACTCTCAGAAGCTGAAAAGATCGCAATTGCATCCTTAGAGACGTCAACATCTGTGCACTGGTGGTGGGAGAACCTCTTGACAAAGATGGAGAAAAGCAGAGACCCCATAGAGACATGGGATAAATTTGTCGAATACGTCTGAAAGGAGTTTTGCTCACCCAAGTACCTTGAATAGCAGTATAAGAAGTGGCAGCAGGTAAGGGAAAGACTAGTCCATACAAAGTTACACCGACGAGTTTTACCGACTAATGGCTAGACTTGGCGTTCAAGAAGAAGAGAAATTGCTTGTTCTGAAGTACATTAGTGGATTGTCCTTGTACATTCAACAGGAGATGGAGTTTCTGACTGTCAATAAGCTCGTGGATGCATTCCAGTATGCCAGTAAGCTTGAAACCAAACAAAAGGGAAAATCACACTTCGCGACTAAACCGTCAGGACGACCACCCGAAAAGAAGGCACCAGCCGACTTCGACATATCAAGACCTTCTCAGCCAACTCCGCCAAATAAATACCATGGAAAAAAGAATCCTTAGAAAGACAAAAGGGAACGTATTAAACAAACCCCTACCGGGAAATGGTGTGATTACCACAATTCATCATGGCATGATACGTCTGAATTCAAATCTCAGAAGACATTTTTGGAAAAAGTGTCGACATCCAACTTGTTTGACAAAAATCTGGTAGAAACTGACCCAGAAGCAACGACCCTTTTGACATCAACATCGGCCACTCCAGCAGCCTCGACTGTCATCGATGAGGAGGAATGAGAGTGCCTGTTCCATACACAGATATGGGTTCAAAACAATCCATTGCATCTGATTGTGGATAACGGTAGCCAGAAGAACTTTGTTTCTGAAGATCTCTTGAAGAAACTATGTCTTGTTACCACTTCACATCCTCATCCTTATAACATCGATTGGATGAAGGATGGAAAAGAACTAAGGATCACCCAACAATGAAAACTCACCTAATTCATTAAGCCTTTTGAAGATGAGGTACTCTGTGATGTGGCACCACTCTCCGTAGCTGACACCCTATTTGGGAAACCTTACTTATGGGATCGACATGGAAGTTACCAGTCACGACCTCAAAAGGTGATTGTCAGAATTCAGAATCAATGGTATGACATACTAGAGCGACGACCAACACCCACGGTTGCAATGATATCTGCTAAACAGATGAAGAAGCTCATCAACCATGCTTAGAAGTTCGCATTAATCATGATCAAGCCACAAAATTCCAAGAAGACTACAGAAACCAATCGACTCACCGACCAATCCAACTCTCGATAGAAGCATTAGATCGACAACATTCTTGATGAGTACCAGAACCTATTCCAAGAGCCAAACGGAGTACCTCGACATTTCCAGGTAAAACACTCTATTGAACTTGCTCCTGGTTCTTCATTACCTAATGCATCTGTTTACAAAAGATCCATTCTAAAAAATGAAGAGATTCGTAGACAAATTCAAGATTTGATCGACAAAGGTCATATCCGACCCAGCTCCTCTCCTTGTGGAAGTCCAATCGTCCTCTTTCTAAAGAAAGATGAGACTTGGCGCATGTGCATCGACTACCAGGACCTCAACAAAATTTCGTTAAAGAATAGATACCCTCTACTGTGGATAGATGAGCTCATCGACTATTTGAAAGGTTCTTAATTCTTTACTAAGCTCAACCTCAAGTTGGGATATCATCAGATTCCAATAGTGCCTGCATATTTATGGAAAACCGCTTTCAATACCAAGGAAGGATTTTTTTAATGGTTAGTCATGCCTTTCAGCTTAACCAATGGACATGTGACCTTCATGCAATATATGGACAACACTCTTCGACCTTTCATTGACAAATGTGTCATTGCCTACCTCGACGATATATTGATTTTTAGTCGATACTGGGAAGAACATGTCAGACAACTTCGACTAGTCCTCGACACTCTCCAACAACATCGACTCTACTTGAACTTGGACAAATGTTCATTTGCGATGAACAACATCAAATATTTGGGGTATGTAATTGACTCTGTAGGCATTCACGTCAATCCATACAAAGTACAAATCCTCAAATATTGGCCCATTCCTCAAAGCATTCATGAACTAAGAATTTTCTTGGTTTGGCAAATTTTATCGACGATTCATACTCGGCTTCAGTCAACTTACGGTGATAAAGATAGACTTACAAGAATTCTGCAAGTACAACAAATAAATGAAGAGATTAGGGTTTAAATATGTAGGCACCTTATTCAGAAGGTTGATCCTAGCTTTGCCTCCCTCACTCTTCAATGCTATCCGGTATAGCAATGCCCACACCTACAAAACAACTTGATACCTTTCTCAAATACCTTTGACTACATACATAAGATTGATATTCATAACAAAAGAAGACATCAAACTACAAGTAAACTGTAATCAAATCTAAGACACATTAATAGGTCATATTTGGAAAGAGAAGAACGTCTGATCTTTATTAATGAATGAAAGCAATTACATAAAGTTATACCTTCTTTCAAGCTTGGCACTTCACGAAACCTAGATTCAAGGTCTCCTGCTCCTATTCTCCAAGGATCCTAGCCTCTAAGCAACTGTGCTAGGGTTTATCAAAAACTAAGCACAAGAGAAGGGGATGAGGGTCTCCATTCCTCCAGCATAACTTTGTTATAGGCTTGGTCCCCTCACATGGCCCTTCTACCCTCCTTATATAGTCAGTGAAGGAGAGGAAAAGAAGTTATAACCGAGTAGGAGGTTCCCCAACCAACTCAACTTCCCAAAATTTTGAGATTTTGACCAAAACAGGGGTGTATGCTACTATTTCACAGTGGAGTAGCACCCAGGAGGGTTGAGTGCTACTATTGTACACTGGAGTAGGGTACAGTTGCTAGTTTGTTAAGGTAGAGTAGCGCTCATGTGAAAAATGGCCAAAAACAGGCTTTTCTGCTCATTTTCAGGAGATGGTTTGGTCTGGAAAAATGTTCCTAAGGGTCATAAACATCAAATGGGTTAAGAATGAGGTAGTTTCAACCATTTTTAGTGTCCCAAATGACTCCTCCATCCACAAATGTCCTGTTGTGTGACTGAACTTGATCTCAAGAAGTGTTGTCATGTGACCAAGGGAAGCAAGTGTCATCACGGACGGAAAGGTGTCATTTCAAGCTATAACAGATGCCCCCTAATGTATGAGGTCAGAGGGAGTGTGGGAAACGATGGGTGAAATACATTATAAATAACAAAGAGTTGAATCATGGAGGAACTGGAGAAACCGAGAATCATAGGCTCAAATGAAGTACCTAAAAGCAAAGGCAATGTCAGAAAAACTTATCCTTGGGGTAACTGTCCATGTTCAAATAGTGGAACATGACCTCCAAGAGGATACAATAATGATCCAAATACTAATGCATATATCATGGCCACTAAAATACAAGTGTGGATCCGTGAGGAATATAAGTGCAAACATAGCCACATAAATACAAGGTGGATCTATGTCAAAACTGGAGAACATAGCCATAAAGAACAAGCTGGATCTATGTCTCATCAAGAGCCAAAAAGAGTGTGGCTCAGTCTTGCGCAACTTGGGTGATAACATAAATGAGATGATGCTATCGAGGATCCCAAGGTCTTCATCCAAAAACAACCCAAGGTACAAACCTATCCATACGAATAAATGAGTTGACATCGAACATGGGAGGTATCGTTTGATTACCGGTCATTGATGTATACTGTTAACAAATGCGAGGGTGTCCACCAATAATGAAAATGGAACCCAAGGTACCTATCACATTCAAGCAAGTGCGAATAGATGGTCTTGCCATCGAACACTTGAAGAATCCATCGGATAGGAGACATTGATGTATTCCCATCTATCCAATAGCGAGGGAAACTGCCACTAATGACTGCAATCCCCAAGGTACTAACCGAAACTCTAAACTTCATTCCCAGAGTACAATGAGTTTAAGTCGATGGGAAGAAGCCCATTGGAAGGGAGGCCTTAATGCATCCTCCATCATCCAACACGAGGGACACTCAACAGGTATGAGATGATTTGGAGTAGGACTGAACACATGATGAAACATACTCACACCAAGGAATGGCCGACACATGAGGTCAAGGAAACTGTAGAATGGCCGACACAGGTTATATCCTTGAACAGTGAGCACGACACAAGAGTGACTTAGGAAGCTTTGAACACAAAGAGACCACGATGCAAATATGCAATGTAGGAGACATTAACAGATTCTCCAAATGATTGGAAAACTAACCAAACGGAGGAGTAAGAACTCTGAGATTAGGTTTACCCTAAGGCCAACACTAGAACCCAACTTGTTTGATAGACTCAAAACAGGTGCTTTGTTCAAGGAGATAGTTGATTTGCTGCCATCATGTTGAAAGATATTTTAACATTCTTTCCTTCCCTTTCCTTTTTCATTTTCTAACGAGCTTGACAAAGAACTAAAGCATGCTCAACGGTATTTTCATATTTAAGGAGTCTGAAAAACCTAGAAGAAAACTCCATACACCTATCCGTGGATTTTATATCGAGCCCGGATTGGTCTGTGCTCGGTGGTGTTTTCTTGCTTATAGAGTTGAAAAACTTAGACAATCCTCTATACACCTACTCGTGGATTTTAATATCAAGCCCAAGTAGGTTAATGCTTGCCGGTGTTTTCTTGTTTATAGAGTCTGAAAAACTTAAACAATCCTCTATTTACCCTCTCGTGGATTTCACATCGAGCCCGAGTAGGTGAGTGCTCGCTTGGTGTTTTCACATTTCAAGAGTCTGAAAAACCTAAAGACGACTCCAAAGGTCCTTTTTCGTAATGTTAGTCTCCTTCCCCGAAAAAGTGTAAAATGATGGAAGAAGAACTCTTCTAGCGCATACAAGAGTATACCTAGAGTATACCTTTTCCGTAAATTATCCACCAAGGCCCGGAAAATGGGTAATTCTATACCTAAGTGGATGTCAGTTCAATTATTTTAACGAGCCCAAAAAGACAACTATGCTCGGAAAACTTTTCCTATTTAAGGAGTCTAAAAAGGGCTTAAAAGAACTCCATAGGGATCTTTTCCGTAAAAGTTTAATGAGTCCGAAAAAGTAAACTCATGACCTCCTTACTATTTTTAACGAGCTCAAAGGAGATACAGAAAATGCTCACAACTTCCTTACTAATTTTAATGAGCTTGAAGTGAAGATGAAAGAAATGCTCATAGCCTCCTTACTGTTTTTAACGAGATCGAAGTGAAGGTAGAAGAATGCTCGTAACCTACTTACTATTTTTAATGAGCTCGAAGTAAAAGAAGAATGCTCGAAATCTACTTACTGTTTTTAACGAGCTCGAAGTAAAAGTGGAAGAATGCTCATAGCCTCCTTACTGTTTTTAACGAGCTCGAAGGAAAGGTAGAAGAATGCTCGAAACCTACTTACTGTTTTTAATGAGCTCGAAGTAAAAGAAGAATGCTCGACATGGGAGGAGACGAGTGTCAAGGAAATGTGAAACTATCTCCAAGCGCATGGAACAAAGCTATGCCTAATGCAAGGAACATGAGCAAGATAAGGACACTCAGGGTGTGTCTCCTCTAGGTAAAAGGTGTCAAACTGCGAAGGCAAAATGATACAGGGCTTAGCGGAAATGAGATCAGAGATGGAGGCTTATACAATGAGCTAAAAGCGTGGAAGCTGGCATCAAGCTCATTAGTGCAAGCGGGATCATAATAGATGCATATGCAACTTAAACACAAAGATGGGAGCCTTATCAGGGACGGCTAGAAATATATGAGGAAGAAAGATATGAGGCTTCTTCTCAAAGTCATGGTAAATCTAAAAAGGCTCACGAGCCTATGAGAAAAACTCAGCATGGGTACCAAAATGGCATAAGGGTGCTGACTAGGGTGACCCATGTTAGGTAGGCTCTATTGTCGGACTAGTGCACAATGCATAAAGAGATGGCTAACACACCAATATCCAACAGGTTCAACCCTATGGCGAATTCGGATGGCAAAAGGTTCAAATGCAACATAACAGCGGGGAAGCCTAAACCTATATGCAAGGTTTAGAATATACCTGACATGGTGACACAAGGTGTCGAAAAGGACCAGTAAGAAAGTATACATCTAGCTAAGAATCCTGTCTCAAAGAAACATTAGTACCAAGATCATATCTAAAACATGTGTAAAGAAAGACTTGATACAAGTCACTGCGGTAGAAATACTTTCAACTTCACTATCATCAACAGCAGGCATAAACAAGGCAAAGTTTTCAAATGAAGACTCTATAGTACCTGAGCCCGAGGACTTACAATCAACAAGATCGACTTCAGGATGAAGATCAAAGTTGAAGGACATGATGGAATCTACAGAAACAAATTCATCATCACGGGAGTTGAAAATTCCAGAAGCAGAATCAAACTCAACAGGAACACCGATTTGTGGATCTATAGGAGAGTCCAAAGACTCAACAGTAGGAAGATTAGACTTTAAGGTCAAACCGGGGCTGGACATAACTGTGACTGGATCAACATCCGAATGAATGGAAGACTATACTATAGACTCTATGAAAACTTCATTGGAAAGAATCATATCATCCCAGATAGGATACATATCTAAACATTCAGATGGAGGTGTCACTTGGTCAAAAGCTGGGACTAAGTCCTGAGAAGGTAAGCATGAACTCAGATACGCCTTCTCAGTAGCAGTTGAACTCAAAGAATAATATGCCACAAAATTGCCATGTGACATAGTAGTGCCTAATGACGAGGGACCTGACTGGTCTACAGTTGGGTAATAAGGAAGATCAACCAATGCAAGCTGGTCGATGGTGACAATGTTTTCGTTATGAGGGAAATGCATCACATGAAAAAGCATAGACACCACAGCATGCATAGCATAAATGTAATCACGTCTGAGGATCGTATCAAAGTCCATAGGGTCCTTTAAAACCATAAAATCAACTAAAACTGTTTTTCCACCCAAAGTAATAGGTGCCTGACGGAGGAATCTGAACGGTTCACTAGGTCTTCTATCAAAGGTAAACGGCCAATTAACAGCTGGAATAACATTAGGGAAACCCAAATCTCTCCAAGCATAAGCGGACACGATACTAACAGAAGCTCCTTCATCAACAATGCATCGGTCAACCGTATGGTTCACGATATCAACCTTTATCTGGAAAGGTGTCAAAGAAGGAAGATGAGGCTCAGCTAGACTATTCCAATCAAAGGAAATGATCCTAGGGCTTGGTAGGGGTTCACATGGCATAGATGAAGTATCCCCTTTTTCAGGAACATCCAAACTAGTAATGCAGAAGACTTCCGCAGTAGGTGCATCAATCTTTGTAGGACTAATGGGATCGGTCGAAGATTGCATCGATTCGATCACTTCACTCTCCGAAGGAAGAGTGGGGTCGACCAAAGATTGCATTGGTTCAACCACTTTATCAACCAAAGGTTGATCTGACTGTAGGGAATCTATACTAGTAATGCAGAAGACTTCCGCAGTAGGTGCATCAATCTTTGTAGGACTAATGGGATCGGTCGAAGATTGCATCGATTTGATCACTTCACTCTCCGAAGGAAGAGTGGGGTCGACCAAAGATTGCATTGGTTCAACCACTTTATCAACCAAAGGTTGATCTGACTGTAGGGAATCTATAGACAACTCAGGAACAGAGGTTCCTTCAGACATGGACCACACTCTTCGTGCCTCTGGAATGGCAGGGCATCGGTGAGTAAGGTGATCTCCCTTACAAAGTTTACAAGGGAGCTTTGGTTTCCGTCCTATAGGTCGAGACTCCTTCACAACGTCAGTACTCTCATCATGAATAGCATTGGCTAACAGCTTGCCCCCAACTTGACTTGCAGTGGTTGGTTGCTCAAAAGCAGAATACTTTTGAACTAAGGACCACACTTCTTGCACTTCTGGAAGTACAGGACACAAGTAAGTAAGGTGATCTCCCTCGCAAAAATTACAAGGGAACTTAAGCTTCTGTTTGTTGGATTTGTCGACAATGTCAACTCCCTCAGCATGACTTGCAGTGGTTGATCTGGTGTCTCCAGTATGACTCACAGGAACTGGTGACTTGTCATTAATATGACTAGCAGTGATCAATGACGTGTCCTCAACATGACTGACAATGGTTGAAGACAAAATTTCAGTGTGATTTTCAGTGACTAAAAGTTTTCTCCCAGCATGACCTCTAAAGGCTGGGTAGGTGCCCCCTGCATGACTTGCAGAGGCAAGGTGCTTGCCCCCAGCATCACTTGCAGAGGCTGGGTTGCTGCCCCCTTGTTTTGGCATCTTCTTCCTATTCTTCCCCCGTCTATTCCTTTTAGACCATTGGTTACTAGTATTGCTACTTTTGCCACATGAGGTAGAAGGAGAAGGAGAAGATGTTACTGGCAAAGAAGGCCCAGGGTTTTGATGCTCTTGATTTGAGGTGCAACCAAAAGAAGCATCAGGAGCATGCAAGGCATTCGAAGTGGAAAACAACAAAACCAGAAGCCCAATAGTGAATCCAGGAAGATTTAGAGTAGCCATTAAGGGAGCACCAATGTTTCCAATGAATGGAACAGCACAAGGATCCCCTGGAATAGGGGTACCTTGATTGGCACTCGCCGGAACGCTAGACATAGTTTCCTGCTCAAATGAGCAAGAAGTTCTCTAAGGAAAACTAAGACAAGTAGCACAAAGAGCACACCACTAAAAAGGTCCTAGGTAAATCAAACCAGGAAAACAGATGCCTTCCGGAGAAGAGTCTGGGATGATGAGGGACCAGAACAGATCAACGAAGGATGAAGAACAGTTACCCGAGGTCCACAATACAATGACTAAGGGTGCAAGCGTTGGAATCACCCAACTGCCCTCCCAAAGACCTGCAAGGGATTTCCTCCCACGTCTATCCTAGGTACAACAGATATAACCCTCTGTCGTCACCTGTGTATGAACCTATGGTCAGATACTAAGGATACCACCACACCGAAAACTCCTGGGGGAACAGTCTCTAGTCAAATCAGAAGGCGTGGGCAAGGTAACTGAGCCCGAAACTCAAAAGAGTCCCCAAACACGATCCAATCCTGGTATATGCTCGAAACAGAAAGTAGGAGGTGTATTCCCAACAATCTAATCTCACAAGACCTACTGCATAGATCCTAGGAAAGCTTTGAATGAAGTGGGTTTACCTTCGATAGTTAAACTACGATTTTTGCGTAGTGTGTGATCTTGGGTGGTTTAAGGTGTTTTAAACCCAAGATCCTAACCAAGACTAGTTGGTGTAGTGTAACCTAGAAAAGAAAATGTTACTAGTACATTTTATTAGAGTTCATTTTAAAGGTTACTTGCTTACTCAAAAAGGTAGTGGGTGTGTGAGAGTGGTTATAATAGAGATAGAGTACTGAAAATGAAATGTTCACCACTAAACAAATCTTTTCTTTTCAATGCAAGTCTTAAAATTACGATCTAGAATGCATATGCAAATGCAATTTTTTAATCTTTCGAATGCAAAAAAGGTAAAAATAAAGTCTAAATGTACAACTCAAAACCTAAGAATGCAGCTACTCAAACAAATAGGTATGCAAAAGAAAACTTGTTCTTTTTTATGCAAAGCACTCTAAAATCTTTTAAGCCACTTGCAAGGTACTCTATTCAGAAAATAAATCAAAATTTTTTTATGCTTTTCAAAGGTAAGAAACAAAACTGAAACTAACCTACTATCAAAACAAAGCAAAGAAACTTTCAAGTTTTAAGTTTATTGAAACAGTAAAAGCTACCAAATATGACTTTCAAATTCTTATTGATGTAAGCATGCCAAACATTGGGAAAAGAGTACAAAAACTACTTTTAGACCCAAATGAAGCAAATGACCTATGAAGAAGTATGGTTTGGTAAAGTCAGGTCTGCACATAAACAATGCAAACAAGGTCTTGAACAATAGCCAAAACACTTGAGCTTTCACTACAAAAGAAAACTTAAAAGCATAAGGGAGGATAAAAAACCAATCTAAAAGAGAAATTTCACTCAAATAGATACAAACAGGGTCAAGAAGACTCAAGAGGTTTCAAATCCATTGGAAATGGGACAAGCAGGTTGAGTCAGACTCAAATTAGGGTACAAAACACCAAACGGGTCCACAACCCCCCAACTTGGGTCAACAAGCCCCAAAACTTTCCAAACAAGCCCAAATTGATCAAAAGAGGTTCAAATCATGAATGTAGGATCAGTACAAGGATAGGAGACGGAGACCACTTACAGTGGTTTAACACAGACCTAAGGTCATCGGGGACCCCAAAAAATGCAGCCACAACCCCCAGATTTGGGTCTACAACCCAAAAACTCAAAAATTTCAAACCCAGATTATGAGCGCTACTGTGTATGAGGCATACCAGCACCCATAGCAGGGTGGGCGCTACTGTGTAGAGGAAACGTAGCGTATGGGCGCTACTGTGCTTCACAACAGTAGCATACAGGTGGAAAAAGTTGAAAAAATGGGGTTAAAACCCCCCAACTTGGGTCCACCAAGGTTTGAAAGGGCTAGGAAGGGTCTATAAAAGCCAAGGAGGGTCAAACAGAGCCTACTAACTGATTCTAATCAAGAAAATGAACAAAGACCATCAAACAAGACTGAATAAATGACCTTGGATACCCTTAAGCAGTTAGGCTTTTCCCCAGCAGAGTCGCCATTCTGTTGTGGGGAAAATGCACCTATAGTTCAAGGGAGAAACTACCAACTTACGGTGATAAGGATAGACTTACAAGCATTCTGCAAGTACAACAAATAAATGAAGAGATTAGGGTTTAGAGATGTAGGCACCTTATTCAAAAGGTTGATCCTAGCTTTGCCTCCCTCACTCTTTAATGCTATCCAGTATCGCAATGCCCACACCTGCAAAACAACTTGATGCCTTTCTCAAATACCTTTGACTACATACATAAGATTGATATTCATAACAAAAGAAGACATCAAACTACAAGCAAACTGTAATCAAATCTAAGACACATTAATAGGTCATATTTGGAAATTGAAGAACGTCTAATCTTTATTAATGAATGAAAGCAAGTACATAAAGTTATACCTTCTTTCAAGCTTGGCACTTCACGAAACCTAGATTCAAGGTCTCCTGCTTCTGTTCTCCAAGGATCCCAGCCTCTAAGCAACTGTGCTAGGGTTTATCAAAAACTAAGCACAAGAGAGCTGGATGAGGGTCTCCATTCCTCCAGCATAACTTTTTTATAGGCTTGGTCCCCTCACATGGCCCTTCTACCCTCCTTATATAGTTAGTGAAGGAGAGGAAAAGAAGTTATAACCGAGTAGGAGGTTTCCCAACCAACTTAACTTCCCAAAATTTCAATATTTTGACCAAAACAGGGGTGTACGCTACTATTTCATAGTGGAGTAGTGCTCAGGAGGGTTGAGCGCTACTATTGTACACTGGAGTAGGGTACATGTGCTAGTTTGTTAAGGTAGAGTAGCGCTCATGTGAAAAATGGCCAAAAACAGGATTTTCTGCTCATTTTCAGAAGATGGTTTGGTCTGGAAAAATGTTCCTAAGGGTCATAAACATCAAATGAGTCAAGAATGAGGTAATTTCAACCATTTTTAGTGTCCCAAATGACTCCTCCATCCACAAATTTCTTGTTGTGTGACTGAACTTGATCTCAAGAAGTGTCGTCATGCGACCAAGGGAAGCAAGTGCCATCACAGACGGAGAGGTGTCATTTCAAGCTATAAAAATGAGTATGCAGGGATATGACACCACCACTTGGCCTCAGTTGTATTAAGAAGATAACGACTTCTCATCAATCTATCGACAACTTCAGACCGACAAGTCGTCGACTTTCGACTATTTCCTGAAAGACACCTTGCTATACAAGCTTGGAAAACTTTTTGTATCGACAGGTGAGCATCGACAATAGCTCATTTGGAATGCACACTATAGCATGACTGCAAGACACTTTGGAGTAGCGAAGACCCTTGCTATTCTCCAAAAGTATTTCTTTTGGCCTTCAATTAAAACTGACGTCAAGAAGTACATTCGATCATGCATAGTTTGTGCCATTGCTAAACCCCCTAATCGACGACAGGGATTGTACACACCTTTGCCAGTTCCTAGTTGACCATGGGAATATATTTCTATGGACTACTTGACGGCATATCCTACTACCAAACATCATCATGATGTGATCTTAGTAGTAGTCGACAGATTTTCCAAGATGGCCATTCTCATTCTATGCGAGAAGACTACGACAATGTAACAAACCGCTCAACTCTTCTTTGAACATGTCTAGAAACATTACGGTTTACCGATAACCAATATTTTTGACAGAGATTCCAGATTTTTCAGCAAATTTTGGAAGACTCTCTGGCAACAGCTCCACACAAGACTTTCCTTATCGACAAATTTCCATCCTCAGACAGAAAAACATACGAAAGTTGTGAATCGCTTGGTCATACAAGTACTGCTTCGTATGTACAACCATAAGCATAGACAAACATGGGATGAAAGTCTTACATATATACAACAAAGCTACAATCATGCTCAACACAACTCTATGAGAAAGAGTCCATTTAAGATTTGTTATGGATTTCAACCCTCAACGCCTATTGACTTGATCAGTTCTTCAACACAGTCGAACGATACCGACTATAACCAACAAGAAGTTGACAAAGCATTGAAGTTTTGAGATAAAATCTGCGACATCCAGAGACAAGCACATGAAATGTTGCAACAAGCTAATGCGAAAGCTATGACAATCTGCAGGAAGATCTCATAGCTAGAACAAATCTCACTAATCTCACTCAATAATTGCAGAGAAGAAAGAAGAATTAGATGAATCAATAATCACTCATGAACATAGAAAATGGAGAATAGCAGTATAATCATACATCAGCTATGAGCTGGCACTATGACCAACTGAATACAATACAATAACTGTCAAGAGAATTTGAATTATCCAAAGTTCATTCGAATCATCCTCAGTGTGTAGCTTGGATAACACTGGAGACATCATCCAATCCGTGGCAATAGTCACAAATAGTCAGAAGTCAATCAAATGAGTCTAACTGAACCATTTGAGCACAAATCAAGGGATGGAGACTCCAAGGAGGGCGCATGAGGCTGTCAGAAGGTCAAGTGGCACTCCAAAATAGACAACTGGGAGCTATAGGCAGTTAAACTGAGCAATAAATGCAAGAATTGGTCAATCAATGCTCTAACAGACTGTTAAACTCCTGGTAGGTGAGATAAGGCACATATGTCATCCAGGTCAGGAAAAAAAGGCGCATCAGGTAGGTAGGAGGGATACTGAGAGCTGAAGACAAGATCTAGGGGGTTGAAAATAGGCTCCAGGTGTTGCGTAGACCACCATACTAATGACTGGATGCATGCATGCATGCAAATATAAAAAATGATGGTGATAATATTCCAACACCGCTCCACAATCTATACTATGAGGTGATAATAGAAGAACCTAAATGGTAGGGCCCTGGTGACTGAGACCAAAGGTCACCCCATACAACAACCTAAATAATAAGTGAGGAAAGAGGGAAAACCCAGTGGAAAAAAATCCCTCCCTCAAAATAGACTGAAGGATGCTCATGTAGCATGGAATCACTCACCCCAGAAGGAGGCAAGTGACTCTCTTTACCGAAGAATGATCGATCGGCAAGAAATGGATCAGTAATGTGAGAATGATGAAACCTTCCTTTCTAAAAATCAGATCTAGTTCTCCTTTGATCAAGTGGATCTCCTAAAAGATATCTAACAGATCTAAGAGTAGTGGCTTCCCACCTCGGAAGAGGAGGATCATCAGGTAAAATATCATCAGGTTCTTATGGATCTGTATCTCCAATTCGCTCATCTTCACTTTCAGGTGCTATATCTTCAGGTTCTTGTGGATCTGGATCTAGCATTCGCTCTTCATTATTTTCACTCTCATACTCTGGATCTGAACTGTCATGTGATGAAGGTTCTCTCTCTTGGATCTCATCAAGCAATGGATCTGTGGTAGGCAAGCTATCTTTATCAACATGATGAGCATCATGAAGAGGCCATTCCTCAAACTGTACACTCCTCTCAAGAAATGTAGACATAGTAGAAGGATTAAGAAGCTTGTAGGCCTTTGCACTCAATGCATAACCCACCAGTATACACTCTCTGCTTTGTGGATCTAGGGCTCTCCTTTTCTCATTTGGAATCCTTTCCCATGCTCTAGATCCAAACACTCTAAGATGGGATACATCAAGTTTGTATCCCATCCATGCTTCGAAAGGAGTCATATTTTTCAGTCCTGTATGAGGGACTTTGTTCTTAAGCTAAGCAACACAGTTGATGGCTTCTGCCCAAAGACTAGGGTGCAACCATTTCAACATGAGCATGCAAGTTGCCATATCCTTCAATGTTTTGTTCTTCCTTTCTGCAACACCATTTTGTTGTGGTGTATACCCATTGTAAGTGTGAATGGCCTTGATCTTTCTATCTGAAAAAATGTTTCTACAGAAGACTTGAAAAACTTAAAGTATCGAAATACTTCTGATTTTAATTTGAGAAAGTATACCCATGTAAATATTGAATAATCATCAATAAAAGTAAGAATATACATTGCCTTGCTCAAAGATAGATCTGGAAATGGCCCTACAACATCACTATGGATCAAATCTAGGGGTTGAGAGGCTCTCCTTGCCTTTCCTTTCTCAAACCTCTTTTCAGGATGTTTACCCATCAAGCAACCCTTACAGTTGCCCTTGGAAAACTTGACTTTGGGAAGTCCTTCAACCATCTCTTGTGTATACATATCTTGCAGGTACTTGTAGTTGAGATGCCCAAATATTTCATGCCACATTCTACTCTCTTCATTTGCATGTGTGTGAAGAGCATATTGCTTGGAGAGAGGAAGAAAATGAGAGAACTCATATAGTTTCGAATTGTGGTTTGCAACACCTTTTGCAATGATATTTCCTGAAACCATGTCTTGTATTTCAACCTCATTTGGAGAGATCACCCTCTTAGGATCTCCAGTATGAGTCATCTGATATACTGAAAGTAGATTAGCAGTGAGACTGGGGACATAGAGCACATTTGATAAGTACCCATGATCAAGTTTGATTCTTCCAATCCCCTCAGAGGAGACCTCAAAATCATTCCCCAACATGATGGATGGCCCAACAATGGATTCAAAACTAGTGAAGAGATCTTTGGAGGAAGACATGTGTCTTGATGCTCTTGAATCTATGATGAAGGAGGATTGTGTTGATGCACTTGCCATGAGGTCATGGAATCTCTCTTTGTCCTATGATCTTGATGGTTCACCTTCTTTCTTTCTGGCACATGTAGGTACTGAAAGATTTTTTTTTTCAAGAAGTGAAGCCATGAGATCTATGGTCTTCTTCATACATGAACTCTCAGGATGGAATCCTCTATTTCAGTATGTGCATTTGGATTTACCCTTTTGAGTTTTCTTGTATTTCTTAGGATTCGAAACTTCATCTGACTAATTTGGAGCCTCCTTCTTCTTTTGGTCATTCGACCTCTTTTCAGAAACTTTTTGTTTCCCTTTACCATTCGCTCTTCTCATCTCAGTGGCTGCAAGAGCTGAATCCAATTTGGTTTTTATCACTCCCATGTGCACTAGCTTCTCCTCCTCAAGTGTGAGAGATTGGATGAAGTCTTCAAGCGAAGGGAACTTCCATTTTGGAATGGACAACTTTGTTGAATGGAAGGTCGAAACAAACACTGAATAATCAGGGCCTAGCTTCGACAGTATGGCAAGGATGAGTTGTTTTTCTTCCTTCTCAATCCCATATCTTTTCAATAGTGAAATCAAGTTCTTGAACTTATTAAGAAACTCGGTGATGGTTTCGAAACTGCTTGGGCTCAAGGAGGTGAGCTCATTTTCTAACCGATAACCCTTCAAGACATCCTTTTGACCAACAAGAGATTCGATCTTGTCCCAAACGTCCTTTGGAATCTTTATATCAATAACATGAAAGTGTAGGTCTTAAAAAATGCTAAGTAGCAGCAGTCCTACTGCTTCATCAATATTGTCTAAGTACTTTGATTTATCTACTACACCAGTGGGATCAACTGCAGATCCATTCACCACTCTAGAAAGGCTCGTAGACTTCAATAAGATGTCCATATTTTCCTTCCATTCGAATTAGTTTAATGAATTCAACTTGAGATCCATGATACTGAAGAATTCGAAGTTGAAGAGGGGATAGTCCTGCAAAACAAATGAGAATTATGAAATGGAGATTAGCTGCAATTCGAATTGAACACTGCCGTAGGACACTGAGAACATGTGATTGGGTCCTTCACACTTGGCTATACCTCACTGGATTTCTCCAATGAATTCAAGGAAATAGCACCAGGATTTGTTGTGGAAACCCAGAGGCTTCTGGTGCTCAATGAAAGACAATTGCTCAAAGAATTGCTGCAACTGTTGCAACTGCTACTTCCGCAATTTGAATAGCTATAGCCAGCTCTGATACCATATGAAAATCTGTAGGAAGTTCTCACAGCTAGAACAAATCTGACTAATCTCACTCAATAATTGTAGAGAAGAAAGAAGAATAAATGAATCAATAATCACTCATGAACACAGAAAATGGAGAATAGCAGTATAATCATACATCAGCTGTGAGCTGGCACTGTGAATAACTCAATACAATACAATAACTGTCAAGAGAATTCGAATTATCCAAAGGTCATTCGAATCATCCTCACTGTGTAGCTTGGATAACATTGGAGACATCATCCAATCAGTGGCAGTAGTCACAAATAGCCAAAAGTCAGTCAAATGAGTCTAACTGAACCATGTGAGCACAAATAAGGGGATGGAGACTCCAAGGAGGGTGCATGAGGCTGTCAGAAGGTCAAGTGGCACTCCAAAATAGACAACTAGGAGCTACATGCAGTTAAACTGAACAATAAATGCAAGAACTGGTCAATCAATGCTCTAATGGACTGTTAAACTCCTGGTAGGTGAGATCAGGCGCATATGTCATCCAGGTGAGGAAAAAAAGGCACATAAGGTAGGTAGGAGGGCTACTGAGGGCTGAAGATAGGCTATAGGGGGCTGAAAATAGGCTCCAAGTGCTGGGGATACCACCATACTGATGACTGGATGCATGCATGATGAATGGATGCATGCAAAATGCATGCATGCATGCAAATATAAAAAATGATGGTGATAATATTCCAAGACCCCTCCGTAAGCTATACTATGAGGTAGTAACAGAAGAACCTAAATGGTAGGGCCCTGGTGACTGAGACCAAAGGTCACCCCGTACAACAATCTAAATAATAAGTGAGGAAAGATGGAAAACCCAGTGGGAATAAATCTGTCCGTCAAAATAGACTGAAGGATGCTAATGTAGCATGGAATCACTCACCCCAGAAGGAGGCAAGTGACTCCCTTTACCGAAGAATGATCGATCGGAAAGAAATGGATCAGTAATGTGAGAAGGATGAAACCTTCCATTCTAAAAATCAGATCTGGTTCTCCTTTGATCAAGTGGATCTCCCACAATATTTTCGATAGATCTAAGAGTAGTGGCTTCCCATCTCGGAAGAGGAGGATCATTAGGTGAAAGATCATCAGGTTTTTGTGGATATGGATCTCCCATTCGCTCATCTTCACTGTCAGGTGCTAGATCTTCGGGTTCTTGTGGATATAGATCTAGCATTCACTCTTCATAATCTTCACTCTCATACTCTGAATCTGAACTATCATGTGATGAACGTTCTCTCTCTTGGATCTCATCAAGCAATGGAGGTGTGGTAGGAAAGCTATCTTGTTCAACAGAATGAGCATCATGAAGAGGCCATTCCTCAAACTGTACACTCATCTCAAGAAATGTAGACATAGTATAAGGATCAAGAAGCTTGTAGGCCTTTGCACCCAATGCATAGCCCACCAGTATACACTCTTTGTTATGTGGATCTAGGGCTCTCCTTTTCTCATTTGGAATCCTTTCCCATGCTCTAGATCCAAACACTCTAACATGGGATACATCAAGTTTGTAGCCCATCCATGCTTCGAAAGGAGTCATATTTTTCAGTCCTTGATGAGGGACTCTATTTTGAAGGTAATAAGCACAGTTGATGGCTTCGGCCCAAATACTAGGGTGCAACCCTTTCGACTTGAGCATGCAAGTTGCCATCTCCTTCAATTTTCAGTTCTTCCTTTCTGCAACACCATTTTGTTGTGGTGTATAGGGAACAGTATGCTACATCTCAATGCCTTCATCATCACAAAAAGATTGAAAATCACCTTTGAAATACTCACCCCCATTGTAACTGCAAATGACCTTGATCTTTCTATCTAAAAACATTTCTGCAGAAGACTTGAAAAACTTAAAGTATCCAAATACTTCTGATTTTAATTTGAGAAAGTATACCCATGTAAGTCTTGAATAATCATCAATAAAAGTCAGAATATACCTTGCCTTGTTGAAAGATAGATATGGAAATGGCCATGAAACATCACTATGGATCAGATCTAGGGGTTGAGAGGCTCTCCTTGCCTTTCCTTTCTCAAACCTCTTTTCAGGATGTTTTCCCATCAAGCAACCCTTACAATTTCCCTTGGAAACTTGACTTTGGGAAGTCCTTCAACCATCTCTTGTGTATGCATATCTTGCAGGTACTTGCAGTTGAGATGTCCAAATATTTCATGTCACAATCTACTCTCTTCATTTGCATGAGTGTGAAGAGTAGATTGCTTGGAGAGAGGAAGAAAATGAGAGAACTCGTACAGTTTTGAATTGTGGTTTGCAACACCTTTTGTAATGATATTTCGTAAAACCATGTCTTGTATTTCGACCTCATTTGGAGAGAAGATCACCCTCTTGCGCTCTCCAATATGAGTCATACGATTACTGAAAGTATATTAGCAGTGAGAGTGGGGACATAGAGCACATTTGAGAAGTACCCATGATCAAGTTTGATTCTTCCAATCCCCTCAGAGGATACCTCAGAATCATTCCCCAACATGATGGATGGTCTGATAGTGGATTCAAAACCAATGAAGAGATATTTGGAGGAAGACATGTGTCTTGATGCTCCTGAATCTATGATGAAGGAGGATTGTGTTGATGCACTTTCCATGAGGGCATGTCATCTCTCTTTATCCTTTGATCTTGATGGTTCACCTTCTTTCTTTCTGGCACATGCAAGTACTGGAAGATTATTTTTTTCAAGAAGTGAAGCCATGAGATCTATGGTCTTCTTCATACATGAACTCTCAGGATGGAATCCTCTGTTGCAGTATGTGCATTTGAATTTCCCCTTCTGAGTATGCTTGTATTTCTTAGGATTCGAAACTCCATGTGACTAATTTGGAGCCTCCTTCTGCTTTTGGTCATTCGACCTCTTTTCAGAAACTTTTTGTTTCCCTTTACCATTTTCTCTTCTCATCTTAGTGGCTGCAAGAGTTGAATCCAATTTGGCTTTTATCACTCCCATGTGCACTATCTTCTCCTCCTCAAGTGTGAGAGATTGGATGAAGTCTTCAAGCAAAGGGAACTTCCATTTTTGAATGGAAAACTTTACTGACTGGAAGGTCAAAACAAACAATGAATAATCAGGGCCTAGCCTAGACAGTATGGCAAGGATGAGTTGTTTTTCTTCCTTCTCAATCCCATATCTTTTCAATAGTGAAATCAAGTTCTTGAACTTATTGAGAAACTCAGTGATAGTTTCGAAACTGCTTGGGCTCAAGGAGATGAGCTCCTTTTCTAACTTATGACCCTTCAAGTCATCCTTCTGACCAAGAAGAGATTCGAGCTTATGCCAAACCTCCTTTGGAGTCTTCAGATCAATAAAATGAAAGTGTCAGTCTTCAGAAATGCTAAGTAGCAACAGTCCTACTGCTCCATCAAGCTTGTCTAAGTACTTTGATTTCTCTACTGCACCAGTGGGCTCAACTGCAGAGCCATTCACAACTCTAGAAAGGCTCTTAGACTTCAAGAATATGTCCATATTTTCCTTCCACTCGAATTAGTTGAATGAATTCAACTTGAGATCCATGATACTGAAGAATTCGAAGTTGAAGAGGGGATAATCCTGCAAAACAAATGAGAATTATGAAATGTAGATCTGCTGCAATTCGAATTGAACACTTCCTTAGGACACTAAGCACATGTGACTGGGTCCTTCACACCTATCTAGACCTCACTGGATTGCTCCAGTGAATTCAAGGAAATAGCACTAGGATTTTATGTGGAAACCCAGAGGCTTATGGTGCTCAATGAAAGACAACTGCTCAAATAATTGCTGCAACTGCTGCAATTCGAATAGCTACTGCCAAATCTGATACCATGTGACAATCTGCATGAAGATATCACAGCTAGAACAAATCTCACTAATCTCACTCAAGAATTGCAAGGAAGAAAGAAGAATAGATGAATCAATAATCACTCATGAACACAGAAAATGGAGAATAACAGTATAATCATACATCAGCTGTGAGCTGGCACTATGAATAACTGAATAAAATACAATAACTTTCAAGAGAATTCGAATTATCCAAAGGTCATTCGAATCATCCTCAATGTGTAGCTTGGATAACATTAGAGACATCATCCAATCAGTGGCAGTAGTCACAAATAGTCAAAATTCAGTCAAATGAATCTAACTGAGTCTAACTGAACCATGTGAGCACAAATAAGGGGATGGAGACTCCAAGGAGGGCACATGAGGCTGTTACAAGGTCAAGTGGCACTCCAAAATAGACAACTAGGAGCTACATGCAGTTAAACTGAGCAATAAATGCAAGAACTGGTCAATCAATGCTCTAACTGACTGTTAAACTCATGGTAGGTGAGATAAGGCGTATATGTCATCCATGTGAGGAAAACAAGGTGCATCAGGTAGGTAGGAGGGATACTGAGGGCTGAAGACAAGTTCTAGGGGGATGAAATAGGCTCCAAGTGCTAGGGAGACCACCATACTGATGTCTGGATGCATTCATGATGACTGGATGCATGCATGCATGCAAATATAAAAAATTATGGTGATAATATTCCAACAAAATCTAATTCCCAACATGATAAGCATTTTATCCCTCATTCATTTCAAATTGGGGATAAGGTTGGATTACATCTCAAGAAGGAATGCTTCACCGGTCCATACAAGAAGCTGAAACCTTTTCCATATGGTCCATACAGTATTCTTGAACAAATTGGAGAAAACACTTTCCAGCTCGACATACCTTCATGCCTAGGTTTGCATCCAGTATTTAACGTGGATCTACTTCGACCATACCATGCAGCACTGTTGGAACATAACGACTTGCATACAATAGAACCCGAAGACATCCATCTAGATGTTCAGGAGCCTCTTCCTTGCGACACCATTGTGGGATGACGAGTATGCCATACAAGGACGAATACAATTCCCTTGTTTTAGGTGACCAAATCCGGACAACTCCCCTCACAAGGAAAATGGTACTCTACTACTGAATTGACCAACAAGTTTCCTCATCTATACGAGCAAACAATGGGGACCATTGTTTCGTAAGGAAGGAGGTATGATCCACCCATCAGTTGGCATTATTTTTGGATGCTAACATAGACTCCAACCAGCCATCGATTTCGACACGACTTCAACATGCATCGTCGACACTTCCGACTGACAAACTACGACATATTGTCTCTTTGTCTTCCATTCGACCGTAATAGTTGAACTTCTGAAACCATTCTAACTTCTCTTGTAACTAAACGTAATGAGCAGACACCCAAGTGTCTCAGTACTCTATATAAGGATGTAAAATATTGTAATATACATCATTGATCATCATCCAATAATAGAGAATATCAGTTCCCATTCTTGCATATTGTCTGTGTGTTTGTATTTCTTGCTTTGCTTATTATTATTATGCTTATGCCATAATAGTACCGATTCATTCAATCAAATTGTTGTCCCCAACGTGCACCTGGGCACGTACGGATCAATTCTTACCATTCATTCAATGCATCTATCTAGCTGAAAATGTCATTTTGAGGAAATATTAACTCATAGTATTTACATATTTTCTTCGTTATTTTTTTCCTATATAATCCAATTTGATTTCAAGATATGTTGCATGTGATAATTAAAAACTTAACACTACTCTTTATACAAGAATAAAAAAATTTCGAGTCATGACCATTCTTCTCTATACTATAATGTATAGAAGACAACTTGAATTTGATTGTGGCCTCAAAATATTTTCCAAACTCCTCAATTGTTCATGAATATTTACTGTTATTATTAGAAGTGTGATCAATGCCAAGAAGAAGCACTGAGGCGGTGAATATATGTATGTTGGTCAAAATTTCTAATTGGATCCAACCTAGATGGGAAGTTGTGTAGCAATTGGACATATGTTCGATCAATATTGCCTTATTTTCTACAAGATCTTGGAATCCTCCATGAGGCTCTTCTCTATGATGAAAACCCACTTTCCTTACACTCATGATATTTACAAATTTTGCAAACACACTAGAATTAATAATATTGTCAGTGTTTGCTCATACCATTTTGTAGTTATAAAATGATATGAAATAACAAGTGTCACTTTTCATTTTGCATTCATGAACATGAAATTAGCATAATTTGGAATGTTTACTATATTTTTTAGAGGTAGAAAATAAAAATCTAAGAGATTAAATTTTTGTATCATTTAGTGTGCATATGTTTTATCAATATGTAACATGATAAATAACATGGATATGCAACAGAGGAGAAATATTTGGTGGTGAACATGATCTTCCATTGTGGAGCAACAACAAAGGAAATGGTGGCATTAATATTTGGGGATAGAGGGAACTTTTCAATCTTGCACATGATGTCCATGGTGATGTTCACAATGCCCAAGGAATGAAAAAGGAGTGGAATCACAATCCTTTCAGGAAGTGGTGGACAAAATATGTGGAAAAGGTTGTTACAATGACGATCGCAACACCCAACACTATGAAATGTTGATGTATATGTAACTTCGGAATGTATTTCACATTTATGTATATTGTATTCCCATAGAGATGTTATTATTCCTCTATACGAAAGTGTCGTCATTTATATTGTAAGTGTTGTAACTTATACTTGATGGGTTATTAGATCACCTTGTTGGGGTCAGCCCTGTATAAGTCATGTGGGTCAAAGGGTTATTAGACCACCCTAGTGGGGGTCGGCCCAGTCAGCATTATGTTAAGTGGTTAAGTTGAGACCGACCTAGTTGAGTAAAGGTCAAGTCAAGTTAGTGTATAAATAGAGAGTGTGTCTCTCTCATTTTACACATTCTATTCTCTCACTCACACTTGGGAGAGTGGTGCACTTGTGGAGGAGGAGGTTCTGCTACTAGGAGAAGACTATCTCTTGTATTCTGGTTGTATCATTACTCTATCTATCTCTGAGGAAGTTATTGGGGTTATTCACCTTTATGGTTTTCCCCAAGTAAACTCTGTGTCTCTTTTGTGCTTGCATTATTGTGTCCATGATTGATATGCTGTAGATTTGTTGTACATGTTGTTCTCTCAGTTAAGATCCTAGATCAAATTGAATTAAATTCTGAAAATTTAACATGGTATCAGAGCTAGCCTGGAAGAAGGCATGATATGGCATGTATGACACTTGTTGCACTTATGATGTTAGGGCTTGATATAGCAAAAACCAGTCATCGTAGCACTTTCACTATAAATCCATTTTGGCAAAGTTTTTGGATATGAAACTTTTATAGGTAGAAGCTCAAATCCCCATGTACTATGTGTCGAAAGGACAACCTCTAATTCGTTGTACTTTGTGATTTATGATCTGTACAATATAGGGTTTCTGCCTCTTCCAGATCTAAGTCAAAATTAGGTGACCTTGGGAAAAAGGTCATAACTTCGGCTAGGAAGCTCCAAATGAAATTTTGTAAAAAGTTACACGTATTAAACAGATTGTACTATTGCAAAAAAAAAATTCAGAGGCCGAAGTTGAACCAGTCACACGTGGAACGCCGTACAAGTTCGCTCTCCTGTATTATCTCATAAACAGGTCACGTTGCGACACTTGGAATAACTCTCTCTCAGAGAATCCAATTGAGGTAAAACCTATTGGGATGGAAATAAAACAGGTCGGGCTATCTCAGGAAAACTTTTCAGAGGCCGAAGTTGAACTAGTGACACATGGCACCCCGTACAAGTTCGCTCTCCTATATTATCCCATAAACAGGTCACATTGCAACTTGAGATCAGAACTGTCGGGATGGAAAGAAAACAGGTCGGGCTATCTCAGGAAAAAATTTCAGACCCTATGGATCAAAAAGTTCGGAGTTACACCAGAAACAATCAAGTACATATTTCTGTCAAAACAGAATTATTTTTGAGTACCTTCATTCATGGCTTCCGAAATTTAGGGTTTCGGATAAAGTTGGAATTTTTGTAATCGGAGACCACGGCTGAATGATACTCATCAAAATCAAAATTTAGAGACCAAGATCAGAATTTTTGGTTGGGAAAAAGGCCAGGCTTGATCAGACCCTAGTTCGGGACTTTGATCAGAAAAGTGGAAAATTAGGGCTTCTGCAAAAATGGGAATTTTTGAAATCTGTGACCACGGCTGGAAGGTCCTCATAAAAATAGAAGATTAGAGCTTTGGATCAAACCTTTTGATGGGGCAGAAGAGTGGGCTTCATCAAACCCCAGTTCGGGGTCACATCTAGTGAATCCGGAAGTTTCAAAGGCAAAATTGAGGAGTGAAACTTTACAGTTTTCAAATTTTGAACATACCAGCTTGATCAGCTCATCAAGGCGCATATTTCTATCCTTTTTGAAGTTTGAATTTTTGGGGTTTCTATGACAAACCCTAATCCAGCTCCAGATCCAGTTCTTGCAAATCAAGTGGATTGGGTTAATCCTAGAAGAAGATGGATTAGTCACCTGCATAAGTGAAGAAGTTCTTGTTTCAAAGGGAGATGAGGCTAAGGCCTTACATAAGAATATTACAAGCAATATCGACAGGTATGACTTATCCAGGTATGTTTCAAGATTTGTTCATGATTAAGTTTATGGTATATTTTTCTTCATATTATTACGGTTAGTACAATCTTGATTAAATCTAGACTTGTCATATCACCTTGTCATGTCCCAAATTTGGCATTGGGTCAAAATGGACTAATAACATTGGCCCTATTCATTAGAGTTTGTCAAATTGATGCTAAAGGTCAAATAATTGCGAAGGAGGAAAATTACTAGTTTCCTAGGTTTGGGGTGGAAGCTTTGGGATTTGGAATAATGGGGATAATAAATGATGTTTGAACATTAGAATGGCATAAATATTTAATAAGGGAGATAAATAAATATATACAAGTGAAAATAAAAGTGGAATTTGATCATGAAGACACATGGAGGAAGTGGGACCCACATATGGCTAGATTTCCCCACTACACTTGGCATCATTCTCTCACCAATTCGAATTCAAGGTGAATGGTAACATACTTGGGGGAGTCCAAAAGGTATTATTCATGGCATGAATCATCCAAGGTCGAAATATAGAGGAAGAGTAACTCCCATGGAAGAGGAAGAGGCAATTTGGAGCTAGTGAGACACTTGGGCTAGATTCCCTAGCTCTATGACAACAATGATGAAGATGCTATAACACCTATGACACAAATCAGACCTGAAGGCTGACATATGACATATATGACATGTCAGGGCT
The DNA here is from genome assembly GCA_027924585.1 of Larix kaempferi. Lineage (NCBI taxonomy): Eukaryota > Viridiplantae > Streptophyta > Pinopsida > Pinales > Pinaceae > Larix > Larix kaempferi. The sequence continues at coordinate 4,019,135 of BSBM01000717.1, read as the reverse complement.
AAAAATATACTCCAAGAGGGTGCTCAAGGGTGTTAGGGTAGCTAAGATGCTTCCACATGTGATTTGGTGGAAGTGGGAGACTAGGAATTGGTGTACAAGTGGCGTTCTTTGGAATCTCTTCCCAACTTGAGTTGGCATGAGTCTCTTGGAAGGAATTCGACCCATGGAGGACATTAGAACTTTATAAATGTCAATAACAAAGAATGAAACTAGCTTTTGATCATTTGTATAATTTGGAATTGCATTTGTGTAGAGGGAGAGCTAGTGGATGACTAGTTTCTTGCCTTAGCCAATTTCGAGGGTGAAAGATTCCCATCCAAGTTGGTAATTGGAAAGGCCATTCAGAACTTTCATTTGGAGATTTAATGGATTCTTTATTTGCAGGTTTAAACTACAGGGCATCTCATGGTTTCTTCTATTGCAGCTCACTCCTTCAACCATTTCTAGTTTTGATGGCATATTCTTGATCCTTGAGGGAGGGCGTTTTTGGTGAGTTATTGTAATATTTGGGGGAGTTTTTAATGCCTCATTTATTTTGTAATATGAATTAAATACTCTGTTCTTCATATCCAAAAAAATTCAGGTCGAAATTCCAGGTAGAAATGTATAAATCTCATTTTTAATGGAAGAACAATGCCATTTCCCCACTTCCTTGTTGTGAGCCAATGCATTGATGATTATTTCGAATTAATGGATGATTATATGATATATTTGTGATAAATATACTTCCATGGATGTCTTATACAAGTTTCATGTACTGTACTTGAGCATTTGAAGCATTTTTACTCAGTTTAGTTGTATTGAGAGGTGAAATAGTGCCATTTCCCCAAGGGTCGAATTGGGGATTTTTGCAGTTGAATGGGAGAGGGTGAGAATAGTTGTAATATACCATTAATGGTGCATATGAGACCTTAATAACATCCTTAACACATTACATACCTCTGTTCATAAATTTGAGTGGGTTTGGAGGCATTTGGGAAGCCATTTTCAATACTTACCTCAGGGGGATTTGAACCCCAAATTACTAGTAAAATTGCATACTTGGTCCAGAATCTTAAGAGAGTTTGCAGAGGTCTTTTGGTGGCCATATGTCATACCTAAACATCATATTCAAGTACTAATATTATTCATACACCTTCCTTGAAGATTTGAAGGGATTTGGAGTCAATTTGAGACCTAGAGACCAATACTAGTCAAAGGGAAATCACTAGTAAAGTTACCTACATTGACCAGAATTGAAAGAGGATTTGAAGAAGTATTTTAAAGGTCCAAAGGCATCCCTGAAACACATATTTATGTTCTAATATCATTCATATACCTTCTCAGAATATTTGGGATCATTTGGGGCAAATTTGGGACCTAGAGATCAAAACTAATCATAGGTCTAACTAGGGAAAAAAGTGGAAAATTGTCATTTTAATAAAATTCCTAACAAGGGAAATTACAGTCCTATGATCAAATAAGAATATGCATGAGTAAAAGAAGACTTACCTGAAACCTTGAATACTAATGTTTATTATCTGTGAATGATCATGAATATACATGTTTAAGATTATTGTGTTTTGATAGTATTAAGATTATACTAACAAATGTGTGATTATGTATGAGACCTCAAGGATATCACAATGATGATACTAATAAGCATGCATAGTGATCAAGGATGGATGTAAGTTCAAGGACAGGTAATCTAGGAAGCAAAGATCAAAAGGGAGCACACTCCAGTTGTTCCTGCAAGAAAGCAAAGGAGCACACTTCAGCAGTTTCTGCAAGGCTGCAGATATTCAGAGGGAGTTGACCACTTCTCACAATCCACATCAAAATGGAGTTGCAAAGATTCAGAGGGAGTCCACCCAGCAACCAAACAAAGATAAGTATTTGAATTGTCATTTCTTACATAATGTTATTCAATGATGTATATGCTTATGTTCCTAGAATTAGGTTGTGTATTATGCATATTAGAATAGTTGCATTGATGAACTGTATACTACTAATATACATGAGTAAGTGGCTTATGGCACTGTACAACATTCCATTGATACTTATCTAGAATTAAACCTATTTGCTGACATGTTAGGAGTTGTGCACACTCTTAACAATGTTCTGGTAGAGATTGGAAGGCATCTAGAAAGTTACGGAATATGGATAAATGTTGTATTGAAGCATTGGCTAAGATAATTGCATGACTGTATGACATATTTCTTTATGTGTAAGAATTTGTTCTGAAAACTATGAGATGTTTTCTAATCATGCAATTTAACTTGTTGTGTAGGAAAGATCATATACCATCACTTACAAAAGAAGGACTACAACATTTGTTCAGCAACAAAGTTCTCTATTGAAAATATTGAAGTTCCCAAGATCTGGGAAGAATTCCATGATCGAGGAGTACCAATCGATCATAAATATGTTTGGGATGCAGTCCTAAGACCTGAAGGGGAGTCTGTAGTGACTTCCAAGAGGATCTACAAGATCAGGCATGCTGCAGGTGGTAGCATAGAGACTTTTGCTCCTGTAGCCAGATACACTTCCATTAAATCAGTACTTGCTCTGGCTGCAGTGATGAAGAGGAAGATACACTTTCTTGAATGGTGTAGTTGAAGAAGAAGTGTATGTGGTGCAACTACTTGGTTCTGAGACACATGACAGGGACTCATATATGTGCAGAACTTGGTATGGTAGGATAGACAGCTTTCTATCCAGTTTGGGCTTTACCAAGAGTAAAGCGGATTCCAACCTTTACTACAAAGTTGAGGAAGGAAATCGAGTGATACTACTTTTGTATATGGATGACCTGTTTGTAAGAGGTGAGGATAGATTGATTGTTGACATGCAGCGGAAGCTTGCTACCGATTTCGAGTTGAAGAACTTGGGGATGATGCACTATTTGTTTTTTGGCATGGAGGTGTGGCAGAGTGCAGATGGGATCTTCCTTGGAAAAGGGAAGTATGCAGTAGAGATCCTGAAGAGGTTCGGGATGATGGACTGCAAGGCTATGGCCACACCTATGGCATCGAACCTGAAGCTTTTGTGTGATGCTTCATCTGATCCAGTTGATGTCACTGTGTATCATCAAATGATTGGGTCCTTGATGTACTTGACAAACACAAGACCAGATATTTACTTTGCGGTGAACACATTGAGCTAGTTCCTGACGGATCCGAGAGATGTGCACCTAGTTGTTGTAAAGTATATTCTGAGATTGGGTAGGCAGTGTTGTAGATAGGAAGAGCTCTTATGGGTGCTGCTTCAGTATGGGATCAGGTGTGATCTCTTGGTTTAGCAGGAAGCAATCTTGCGTAGCACTGAGTACAGCCAAAGCAAAGTATGTTGCGATGGATGAGTAGGTTGTAGATGTATTGACCAAGCCGTTGGCCAGAGTGCAGTTTGAGTACTTCAGAGAGAGGCTTGTTACACTTCAGATCGAGGTTCCTTCCAAAGGGAAGTGATGAGTCCGGAAGATGTAGATGCACATGAGATTTTTTGACATGGTTGATGTGTTCTCCCACGGTTGTGATGTAATTGCTGAGCCATTCTTACATGTTGGTAGATGTGTTCTCCCATGGTGTAGATGTAAGGGCTGAAGCCATTTTTCACATGGTGGTAGATGTGTTCTCCCATGGTGAAAAGTAAGGGCTGGAGCCTTCCTCGAATGGTGGTAGATGTGTTCTCCCATGTCGGTGGTGTAAGTGCTGGACGATGTGCATCTGAGTTGTGCTTCGTGGACGATGAGATGATCTGAAGAAGACGATGCTATGATGATCAGGAGGATCATGGATGATGAGCATCAGGATGATGCTCCAGTTACTGCTCTGTGTATGCATCATGTTGATGCTGGATATGATCATTTGGATCATTTATATTTGTGTGTATGTACGCATCGTGTTGATGCTGGATATGATCAATTGGATCATTTATATGTATGTATGCATCATGTTGGATGTTGGATATGATCGGTTGGATCATTTGTATGTATTTGTATATGCATCATGTTGGATGCTTGGACCATGTATCTGTATATATATCAGGTGGATACATTGTATGATCAGGTAGATCATGTATGTTAATATGTATCATGTATTTGTATTTGTATCGGGTAGATACACTGTATGATCAGGTGGATCATTTATGATGACATGTATCAGGTAGATACTTGGTATGCATCAGGTGGATGCATTGTATGATCAAGATGATCATGATGACGAGCTTCAGGGTGTTGCTCCAGATGATATGTATCAGGATGGTACAGTGATGATGATCAGTGTGATCATGAGCATCAGGATGATGCTTTGTGCGATGATGATCTGTTGGATCATGAGTATCAGGTTGATACTTGGAGGTCAGAGATGATATGTAGCAAGTTGTGCAAATAGCATGTAATCAGTCCTAGGAGATCTTGCCGGTCGTGCTGCGGCACATAAATGTTCCTGGGATACTCTTTCCGGTATTTCTATGTAGTATGTAATCAGTCCTCGGATATCCAATCAGTCCTCGGATATCCAATAGGTTGAGCTGTGTGCTCGTAATCAGTCCTGCGATGAGGTATTACTACTGAGACATGTAATCAGTCCTAGAGATCCGAGAGGTTGAGTTGTGTGCTAGTAATTAGTCTTGGGATGCTCTTTAGAGATATTTCCGGTTGTGCTGTGGTACATAAATGTTCCTAGGATTCTCTTTAAAGGTTTTGTCTATCCACATGTAATCAGTCCTGGATATCCTAGAGGTTGAGCTGTTTGCTCGTAATAAGTCCTGGGATGCTCTTTAGAGATCTTGTCGGTCGTGCTGCAGCACATAAATGTTCCTGGGATGCTCTTTAAAGGTATTGTGGAGGAGATGCATGTAATCAGTCCTGGGAGATCTTGCCGGTCATGCTTAGGCACATAAATGTTCCCGGGATACTCTTTCTGGTATTGCATCGGCACATAAAATTAGTCCTGAGAGGCCACCTCTATCAGACCGTTCGCACAGATGATGAAGACCTGCAGGTGGCGGGCCTACATCCAGTATGAAAAAGGACTGGATCTGTAGAACTTCCTATGAAGAGTAGATTCAGAGATTGATTGAGATAGCAGCAGCAGTGACGATGATGATGACTCGATGACGATTATCCAGTGACGATGATCCAAAGAAGAAGACTTGTGCTAGAAGACCTGTGTCGAGAAATACCTTCCTAGTTAAGAGGGAGTGTTGATGTATATGTAACTTCGGAATGTATTTCACATATATGTATATTGTATTCCTATAGAGATGTTATTATTCCTCTATACGAAAGTGTCATCATTTATATTGTAAGTGTTGTAACTTATACTTGATGGGTTATTAGACCACCTTGTTGGGGTCAGCCCTATATAAGTCATGTGGGTCAAAGGGTTATTAGACCACCCTATTGGGGGTCGGCCATGTGGGTCAAAGGGTTATTAGACCACCCTAGTGGGGGTCGTCCCAGTCAGCATTATGTTAAGTGGTTAAGTTGAGGCCGACCTAGTTGAGTAAAGGTCAAGTCAAGTTAGTGTATAAATAGAGAGTGTGTCTCTCTCATTTTACACATTCTATTCTCTCACTCACACTTGGGAGAGTGGTGCACTTGTGGAGGAGGAGGCTCTGCTATTAGGAGAAGACTATCTCTTGTATTCTGGTTGTATCATTGCTCTATCTATCTTTGAGGAAGTTTTTCACCTTTATGGTTTTCCCCAAGTAAACGGTGTGTCTCTTGTGTGCTTGCATTATTGCATCCATGATTGATATGCTGTAGATTTGCTGTACATGTTGTTCTCTTAGTTAAGATCCTAGATCAAATTGAAGTAAATTCTGAAAATTTAACATGAAAACCTTGGGCATGAGGTTCTTGATGAGGCAGAGATCCATTAGATCAAGTCTAAGTAAGTGAAATTACTATAAGGTAATAATGATAGATCCACTTCATATTTAAATTTAAATTCATTTGATGGTTTCTTTGAGCAATAATGAAGAAGCAAGAAGTCAATAGGTGGGGATGATAAAAGTCAATATGCAGGTGGATCCGAACATGCAACAAGATGTTTTTCAAAACCCAATGATAGGTTTTAATGGTTTGGAGGATTTTTTCTCCCTTCAAAGACACCTTCGATGTATTTATTCATATAAAATAATGCTCCATATGCAATGTTGTCATACTCAATGGAATTTGCACCATGCTCCCATTTTAGGGACATCTAATCACTACTATTCTCACATGTGTGCCTTCCAATAGCCAATATGAATATCACTCGAAACCAACATTACCAATGTTGGCTTAAGCATTTGTAAAAATCTATAAAATACTATCATTGTTGGCTTTAATAGTTATAAAAGTTGAAAGTGAGCATAAAAGAGCAACACCTCTATGTGAGTACTGTCACAACAATCATTTATCAATGCTTTAAAAAAAAATTAGATATAAATATGATTAAGTCCTTTCAATTTTTTTGTCACTGCTAAAATGACCTTTCTCTGCCATTTAAAAAACTCCCAATGTTGCATGCATAATAACAATTCAACCAATACATCCATGAATAGAAAATATATAAATCAATTCAAAAGACTATTCATCATATTCATCTGTTATATCATTCATAGTATGGGGATAGAGTAAAAGGCAATAGCGACAAAACTTAGTCGACACCCTTGTAAGTTTTTTTTTAAGGGGAAACTTTCACTTTCATTTTTTGAAAGCACACTATAAAAAGAATGAAGTGACAATACAGTACACGTAGAGGATTAGAGTAGCTTGCAATCTTATATAAGATTATATTGTATTATGGTGGTTCATTTATTATTATTTAAATTTTAAGGGATGATTTTTACATTCGTGGATGTAATCTTCATTAAACTCATTGGTGTAAATTATTGTAACATTCCATCCATCCATCCGACCAAGAAGAGGGGAAATTAACTAATTACAACTTCCAAATTTTACAAAATGGTCATAATGCGAATTCATAACAACTAAAATGCAAGTTCAGATACATAAATAAAAACATACATCATAAATTAACTCTATCCGCACACACCTAGCATGCATATACATGCATAATCATCACATGCGTAAAATAAAATCATTTCAAATTCATATACAAGAGAATACTTATCTTTAAACAAATAATATCCATGCAGCTGGTTTTGTAAGAGCGATTTTCCACCAAAGTCAAGCCAACCCACTTGTTTATATCAACGCTTTCATGTGGAAAATCCCGTAGACCAAATAATTATTATGTAGGGTCTTGTGTAAAATATTTTAAACCAAATAATAAAAACATGTCATTTATATACCAAAATATATAAAGAAAAAATATTATGCGAATGATATGGCTTTATTGTTACCAATTAAGTGTGTTGTCGAACACAAAACAACTAGAATTCCGTATAACAGTCATATTGCTTCCCAATTCTTATTGAAGAAATGATTTGTAGCAACTCCTGCCTTGGTTACCAACAACACACACAAATAGTAGAAATAAAGAGGTTAAAGCATACGTACTTGAAGATTTTCCTAGACTTATTGATTTCACTGTTAAGTTGAATCTAAATGATAAACGCATAGGAACATAAGCAAGATACAACACTTCATGTGGAATAGAATGAGTAGAGCACTTAAAACATCCAATCTACATGGTATTTGTTAATTTTAATGCTACCGAACCATTAACAACGAGATTCTACCTCAAATTAGAATTGCAGTATCATGATTTCCACTTGTGGTTCTACATTTTCCAGCTTCAAATTTATATAGTTTGTCTCAAAATTGTGTTATGGCTCCTGTAACTCTAGAAATTTAGATATCTGTCAACATTTTGGTATTGTTCAATGCTTGGTATTACAAATTCAATAGCATTAACATTAAAAAAGACAACACTATATGATCTCCAATATTTGTGATATAATTTGCAGATCCTAAGCCCTAACAGATTCAGAGTTATTCGCATTTGAAGTTAGGGTTTCTGACTAGTCCAAAAACTAGTCTAAAAAAGGTTTGTTGGGTAAAACTGTTATATTCAGGGCATGCGAGATCCAAATTGAGTGAGACCTATTGCATAAGAAATAAAACAAACCAAGGTATTAGTGGTGCATTTTCATACTCGTATCTGAAATATTGGACACGTGGAAGTCTGTACAAGTTCTCTCTTCTGAAAATACCAAAAATAACAAGTGTTGGGAGATCTGCCATATCTTTCTACTGGAATATCAGAATCAGGTCAGACCTATGGCATTTCAGAGAGGATATATTAGGATACTTCAGGAAGTATTTTCAAACTCAGAGGGTCCAAAATTGCAGATATATCTATGTTTGAAGTACAACTAGAAACACAGTCTTCAAATCAAGGTTTATAAAGATACACGATTTTAAGTTGGAATAATTTTTAGTATAATGATCTATTGGAGGTGAAACCTAGGGTGTGATATATATTTATATTGTTCAAAATTCCCCCCAAGGTCAGTGTAAAAAAAAATACTCCACTCAAACCCCCCGAGGACTCATCTCATACATATAATGAAATGGAAGACCTATCTTTTCAAATGTCCAAGCTGGAGGAAAATATGAAAGGGTATGTGAAAACGGTCGATTTACTTAATCTAGAGGAGAATTTGATGGGACATATGGATGAAAATATGAAAAATATTTCTAATCTCATCCAAAATTCAAACGATACCCTCCCTACAGGTTATTATGTGTTGCAGAGTATGAAGGAGGATAGGGATAATAAGCCTTCCCATAATGGAAGTTATTAAGGATGGTCACCAAGAGGTACCCAACTTCCCAAGATTGACATGATAAAGTTTGATGGGAATGATCTAGTAACATGGATATTCCATATGGATCAATTCTTTGATCTACACTAGGTGCCAACCTTGCAAAAGGTAACTATCGCACATCATTATATTTAGAGCCTGATCAGTTTGTATGGTACCAATGGATTTGTGACCGAAAAAAATGACTCTATTATATCTTGGTCTATATTCATAGAAGAATTGATTGCACATTATGGGGATATTAATAGAAACACATTCTTTATCGAATTAATACATCTTAAGCAAAAAGGTCCAGTTACAGAGCACATCAAGCAGTTTCAGAAGCTAAGTCTACGAGTGAAGAACATTTCAGAAGATAATTTGTTGGATCTCTTTATTGGAACCTTTAGGGATAGCATTCAACATGAGGTGTGTATCTTTGAACCACCATCCTTAGAGAAGGATTTCATGGTGGAAAGGAATGTTTAAAGTAAAAATATGACGATGTCTATTATAAATACCACCTCCAACACATTCAGAGAGAATAATGTTCCTTCCTCTAACCCACCTCAAAGTTTGACACCTCAACAACTAGATCAAAGAAGGGAAAAATTCCTATGCTTTAATTGTGATAGCAAGTATAGTAAGGGACATAAGTGTGGTGAGAATAAATTATTTTACATAGATTGTGAAGAGGAAGAACCAAAAGAACCAGAATGATCTCCAGAGGAAAAATTGAATATACTACTTCATAAGAGATTACTCCCACCATATCCTGTCATGCATTGGTTGTAATTAGCACTTCTCAAACTCTCAAAATTGAAGGACTTATCAAAAAGAAAATGGTAACAGTGTTGATTGATTCTGGTAGTACTCATAATTTCATTCACTCTAAAATAGAAAAATTCCTCAATTTCTTTGGATATCGAGCACCAAAGTTTCAAGTAATGATTGCAAATGGAGGAAGTATCAATTTCTTAGGGAAATGCCATAATTTAAATCTTACTATGGGAGAATATGTATTGAATATTACAATGATTGTTATTACAATGGGTGGTGTTGATGTTATCTTAGGAGTTCAATGGTTACAATCCTTGGGAACTGTGTCTTTTAATTTTTAGAATACTTTCATGAAATTTTTATGGGAAGGAAAGGAATATGAGTTAAAAGGTATCATAGGGAAACCAATCAAGGTGATAATCTCTAATGGTATGACAAAATTGATGAAAAAGGGACATCAAGGTGTAATTGCACAATTATGCTCATTAGATGTCCAAACATCTAAGCCTCCTATTTCCCCAGATCTCCAAAGGGTCATTAATAAGGTATTCCACCTGCTCGATATTTTGATCATGCTATTCACTTAATTCTAGGAAGTGTTCCTCCTAACATCAGACCTTACATATACCCCGTGGCCAGAAGAGTGAAATTGAGCATATGGTGGAAGAAATGTTAGATGATGGCATAATTAGGACTAGCCAAATTTCTTACTATGCACCAGTGGTAATGGTACACAAGCCAAATGGATCATGGCTTATGTGTACAGATTATAGAGAGCTCAACAAGATCACCATTAAAGATAAGTTTCCAATTCCTGTCATCGATGAATTGTTAGATGAATTACATGGAGCAATTTTCTTCACAAAGATGGATCTTCATTCTGGGTATCATCAAATTAGAATGAAGGATGAAGACATCCAAAAAATAACATTTAGAACTCATGAAGGGCCTTATGAATTTCTGGTCATGCCATTTGGTCTCATGAATGCGCCTTCCACATTTCAAGGTTTGATAAATTCCATTTTCAATCCTTTTCTTAGAAAATTTGTGCTAGTATTCTTTGATGATATACTAATTTATAGAAAGTCTTGGGAAGAACATCTTCAACATGTTGACAGGTTACTACAACTACTAAAGGACCAACAACTATATGCAAAACCCTCAAAATGTGTCTTTGGGGTGAAGGAGGTAGAGTATTTGGGCCATATCGTATCTCATGAAGGTGTCAAGTTAGACCCTAACAAAATTAAATCCATGATATACTAGCCGAGTCCCAAAACCGTGAAGAATATTTGAGGATTCTTAGGTCTGACAGGGTATTACTGCAAGTTTGTTTAGAACTATGAATGAATAACAATGCCACTAACAACATTATTGAAGAAAGATGCATTTTCTTGGACTCCAGAGACAACTCAAGTTTTTGAACAACTTAAACAGGTAATGTGGAAAGTTCCTATTTTGGCCACACCAGACTTCACAAAAACCTTTATTGTGGAATGTGATGCTTCACGAAATGGCATTGGTGTTGTTCTAATGCAAGAAGGACACCCAATTTATTTCACTATTCATCCAATCAAGGGAAATAATTTACAGAAGCCCATTTATGAGAAGGAGATGTTGGCAATACTACACGCTCTTAATAAATGGAATCCTTACCTAATATGAAGGCACTTCAAGGTCAAAACATATCATGATATTCTTAAATACTTCTTGGAACAAAGACTATATTTGGAAGAGCAACAAAAATAAGTAACCAAGATGTTGGGATTTGACTTTTAAATCATCTATCGAAAAGGGAAACATAATGTGGTGGCAAATGGGATCTCCAGAAAAGATGAAGATGTTGAGGCATTAATTTGTGCCATTTCCATTATACAACCATATTGGGTAGTAGCAGCAAGGAAGAATGGAAAAATGACCTATCTTTGTGGACACTCATTCAAAAGCTAAAAAATGAACCCAGTGTATCAGATACTTTTGTGAGGAAAAATGATTCACTATGGTATAAGGATCACTTATATTTATGCAAAACATCCCAACTCAAGTAGAATGTCCTCTCAGAATTACAAACCTCTCCTATAGGTGGGCACTCTGTATTCCTAAAAACTTACCACAGGGTCAAGAAGGAATTTTTCTAGGAAGGTCTTAAATATGATGTTCAAAGGTTCGTGGCTGAATGTTTGGTTTTCCAACAAAATAAGGGTGAAATGATTAAAACCTTGGGACTTATACAACCATTAGACATACCTTGCTAGTGATGGGAAGAAGTCTCCATGGATTTGATCACAGGTATACCCAAGTCAAAAGGAAAGAATGATATTATGGTGTTTGTTGATAGACTCATGAAGTACACACATTTTTGTGCAGTCTCTCACCCTTTTAATGCAGGTATAGTAGTTGCATACTTTATGGATATTGTTTAGAAGTTACATGGAAATTTGAAGATTATTGTAAGTGATAGAGATCCAATTTCCACTGGAAAATTATTGACTAAATTATTTTCTTGTTTGGGTACCCAATTGGCTCACAGTTCATCTTATCACCCTCAATTTGATGGGAAAACTGAGATAGTGAACAAGTGTTTAGAAGGATATATTCATTTCTTTGCATCTGGTAAGCAAACACAGTGGGTGAAATGGTTTCCTTTGGCAGAATGGTGGTACAATACTTCCTTCCATACATCATCAAAAATGTCTCCATTTATGGAACTTTATGGGTACCAGCCTCCATCTATCACATCTCCATTCAAAGGAAAATCTAAATTTTAAGTCGTGGAAGATCACATTGAGCACCAACAAGAAGTTCTCCAGATACTTAAGGACAACTTGACTATGTCAAGAAACAAGATGAAATGACAAGATAATCAACATCGCAGTGAAAGGAGTTTCGAAGAAGTGGATTGGGTATTTCTGAGGCTACAACCTTACAAGCAGATGTATCTCAAGCAACTAAATAAGGACAATAAATTATCACCCAAGTATTACGGTCCTTATAAGGTATTGCATAAGATTGGTAGTATGGCTTATAAATTGGAGCTCCCTTCATCTTCAAGAGTACATCCAGTTTTCCATGTTTCTTGCTTAAAGAAGGTAATAGGAGACACGATCCCAATTCAACCAATCTTATCGAAGCTGGATGAAGAAGGGAAAGTAACATTGGAACCTGAACAAATTACTGAAACAAGGACCAAATGGCTACGAAATCGAGCTATTACTGAGTACCTCTTAAATTGGAAGAAATTACTAGTTGAATATTCAACATGGGAAGATGAGTCCTTCGTACAGAGGCATCTGCAACTAATCAAGCGTTGAGAACAACACTTTTATGAATGGGAGGGGCATGTTAAGCCCTAAATATGAGCACATTTCCCCCTATATTGTGGTGCATTACGTTAGTTTTGATTTCATATTTGGTACATTAGTTGTAATTTTCATTAGTATGGTTATATTAGTTACATCAGCTTAGGTTAGTTAGTTGGAATTGTACTCCTTAGTCTCCTATATATAGGAAGGAGACCCTTTCATTTGGAGTATCTTATCTTGTCTTGTCTTGTGTACTTAGTGATAATAGCTTTTAAGGTAGTGTTAGATCTACTTTAAAACATCTATATTATTATGAAATGGTGAGTTCCAATGTCAGATATGAATAAATTAACTAAAATTCCTTAACATCTTATCCATTTTAGAATTAAAACTAAACTTGATAAGAAAAACTCAAACTCTTAAATGGAAGGAAAATTGAATCATTTCATTAATAGCAATGAAGGAGATACATACTTACAATGCTTGAGATGCATCCCTCCTCCTTTACCATGAGCTTTCCTTTCTCCACCCTTGCCTTTGATGAAGAAACCAAGCTTTCCAATCCTCCAAATCTCTCCAGCATGCCTTTGCTCTTCCTTTTGCCTCTTCTTACCATGCCCCAAATGCCTTTGTTTTATAGCATTGGGAAATGGGCTCTCAAGTTTCTCTTTTCAATGTGGGATAATCCCTTTTCATGATTTTTTATTATTTTCTCTCAAAAACCTACTTTCCATAGTATTTTTAGGCTTTTGTCACAACTTTAGCATATTTAAGTACAATTAATGCACTATTGTGCATTTCTTCTCACTATTTGACTGGTGAAGTTTAGATTTGAGACTTTAATAAGTAGTTCAATCATCGAACCTTGTCTTCTTAGGCTACCTCTTTCTTCACTCAATCTTTCTGGTTGTGGATGTAGTGATTAGATAAGAGAGGACGTGTTCTCTTGTGTACTTGTATTTTGTCTTTATGTTGCGGGCGCATAATAAAATATGCTTCTTCCCCTCACTTGGTTAAGGGTGTTAATTTGATTGTTAACAGATGCTCCCTAATGTGTGAGGTCCGAAGTAGAGCTAATGGCTGAAATACATTATCGAAACTGATACTATTCATACTGATACTCTTTATTGATCAAAGCAAGGATGAGGAAAGGATAAGCTCATGGGCGCATGATTCAGGGAAACACCTGTAAGTCAAACATAGCAATTTCTCAAATATATAATATCTTCCTGAGGAGGGAATACCCATGCTTAGCAGTTGTTGGGCCCTGGAAATGCCCCTTTTTTACCACACTTATTATATCATTTTTCCCTGTTATAACCTACTTCCATAAACCATATACATTCCTTTCTTCCAGATCATTCAGCAATCCAGACAAGGTATGATTCATTATTGCTTCATTTATTTAATGCCTAAGATTGTTATGGTTATCAATTCTAGCCTTTGATTTATGCTAACTTGTGTTGATTTCATTAAGTCAAGATCAAAGCACAGGTGTATCATCCGCAATGCCTTGGGAAGGAATCACACGTGGTGTTAGTTGTTACTCTTCAAATTTGATTCCTCATATTCAAAGGGACAGCGCATCTTTCCATGTGAAGCTGTAACAGAACTTAGTTGAAACAGAGCATTGCTGCAATAGACATGATGCCTCCCAATTGGTTAATCCGTTGATCCATTGACTGTCAGAGTAACAACATCCTTCATGTCCAATGACCTCATTCAATACGGCTGTAATAGTTCAGTTGTTACTCCATAGCATGAAGATCAGAGATCTTCATTGCTGTGCGAATGTAGTGGATCTCGAATTGTATCTTTCATGTATAAATATGGGAAGGCTTTCCAAGTTTGGGGGTTGGTTAATTATCATTTTGTATGGACTGTAACAGAGAGTTGAGACTATGGATTACCATCTTTAATGAAGAGCAGAGTTATTCATATTTCTATGTCTTAATTTGTGGTAGTTCACGGCGTCTCTGTTAGAAGGCCAAGGCCCTCCTTCTCACAGAGATTGCGGAGTTAAGTAGGTAGTTTAATTTATTTTCATGTTGTGTGGTGTGGAATTGCATTAGGCATATTAGTGTTATCTGCAACAGAGAATCTATAATTGCATTCTTTCCTGGTAGTTTATCATTGCATCTTGAATAGCTGCAACTGTGTGGTGTGACAGTCGACTATGTAGGTTAGTTTACTTGATGCATGGTGTGTTAGAATCAACTATTACATCCAAGATCAGCTCCAATTCCTTTCAGTCATTTATGCTTTCTAGGATTTCCAATATTTATCAATTTAGAGTTCAAGCTTATTTCTAATTCTGATTGTTGTTGTATCTTTATTGAATTCAATAGATTAGGCAGGTTGTGATTGAGTTACAGTAGCTACTAGATGAATCATTTTGGTAAAAATTAAATACTGTAGTTTGATAATTATAGGATTTAACTTCTTGCAAAAGTAATCCAGTTATTTCTATTCTTAGATTAGTAATTGTTGGGCTGATTTCTATAGGAAGATAATTGTACTTTGAATTTCTAGATGTATGAGTTAGATTAGTTTTATTTATGGAATGAGTTTGGCTGAGCAGATAGGTAGGATAAGTTATCTCCATTTTACTCAATCAACTACTTGAATTGTTTATGCATAGATTGTGCTTATTGCCATTGAAATAAAAGACTTCCCTGGGTTGACAATTTATATTGAGCATCTTATGTGTTGGTTGTAATTAATTAGCATATAGGGTGACCAACAACAGTAAACAAGCATGGCCATGAACAATACACAGTGGATCCATGTCAAAAGTAAATTTTTCAGAAGTGTAAACATGCACTTTGATGAGTGCGAGAACAAGGTCTTCATCGAACTTTTGACATGGTAATTTAATCTTGCGCAACTCGAGCAGTGAATCGATGAGTGATACAACTACTTTTCCCAAGACCTTCAATACAAAGCGACGATAGTACGAGTTTATATCATGTGAATAAATGAACTAATGTCAAGCATAATAAAACACCATATGATTACCGGTCATTGATGTATACCATTAACAAATGAGAAGAGACCCACCGACAATGATGATGGACTCTAAGGTACTGAGTACGAACTAGCAAGTGTGAATAAATGTTCTGAATTTGAACACTTGTAGAATCAAATAAGCAGGGGTCATTGATGTATACCCACTGTCATTTGCGAGGAAACCTTCCACTGATGACTGTAATATCCAAGGTACTCCTAGGTTTCTAGATCCATTTCCTAGATGATGATTTGGTGTCGATAGGAACAAATCCATCAAAAAGAGGGCAATAATGCATCCCACATCAACCGATACGAAACAAAGATCAATAGTCTGATATAATTTGGTAGAACTATGAGATCCAATACTGTATACTGACACAAGGAAGGCCGACTTGATTGGTCAGGAATATTTGAGGAATGGCCGACATAGTTTGAACTTCCCTTGAACACATAACACGACATAGAATGGACACTTCACAACATAGGACTTTGAGTAACCGACCTTAATGAAATACACCAATTCCAAATGCATTAACGAAAGCTCCATTGGTGACGGGAAGGATAACCGATCAGTGGAGATCTGTTCAAAATACTGGTACAGTTTCCTAAGGAAAATGTAGATGGCGTACAGACGACGGATACCAACTTATGTGTCGTGTTCAGGGAGACAACGACTGATTGTTGCCATTTTCTTCAATGATATAATATGAAATGATTCAATTCTCCCTCTTTTTGGATTTTTGTGTTTTCCAATTTTTTTAACCTTTTTCATTTATTAGCTTGAAAAAAGAATAAAGCATGCTATGATACATTAGAGGAAACAAGTGTCTCAAGGGCATGCGCCTAAATTCCAAGGGCATGGGTCAAGACAAGGAAAAGATACATATTGCAAACAAGGGCTGAGCTAGTTATGTACACTCTTACATATGTTTCCTCCATGGGTATGGGTCAAATATACAGAAGCAATGGTTTATATGCATCATGTAACAAAAAGTGTCTGCAAAGGAAAATACGCAACATAAGCAATAAGCAACGAAGCAGTTTTCACGGATGTTCAAGTGGATATTTTAACACATGCTTATGTAAAATGACAAAAAATTGGGAGCCCATCAGGATATGGTCATAAATGTATGAAAGAGAAATATGTGGTCTCAAACTCCAAGTCATGATGGGACTAATAGGGATCCCGGTCCTATGCGAATAACTCAGCATGGGCACCAAAATGGCGATGGGGTACTGACTAGGGTGTCCCATGTTCAATAGGCTCTTATGTCGGAATGGTGGAAAATACAGATATGAAGGGCTGACCCACCAATTTCCAACAAGTTCGACCCTATGGCAATTTTGGGTTGAAAAAGGTTCAAATGCATCTTTACAAAGGGACAGCCTAAACCTATATGCAAGCTTCCAAATATACCAAATTAGATCGAGGAACATGAAAATCGTGCTCCTATACTTGGGTATATTTACACCAATTATGCTCCCAGTGGTCCCACAAAAGATGTCCTTAGGTGGGTGCAACCAAATGTTTACAACTTCAAGGATTCTTCATCTTATGATAAAATGTAATTCAAGAAATCATGTGAGCTGGGAGATCTCACAGCCCAAATGGGCCAAGTAACTGAATCATATTCCTCCATCAAGGGAATATTTTGATCTGAATCTGTCGAATCTATTTGAGTAGCTTGGTATGAAACTTCTATGATAGATAAGGGTGATCCAAATGCTTGCCAACATTTAAATGACATTACACAAGCTAAGGTCCCTTCATCTACTATGGTTCGAAAAATGTTCTTACCATGAGTGGTTACTTTAATCTGAAAAGCAACTTTGGAAGGGATCCTACATATTAAATGGTCTATGTTTGATGTGATCGAAGTCGCATCGGATGGATCATAAAAACCAATTGTATACAATAGTTCCTTTCTTTGCGCATGACGGCATTGCAATACCTCCAAGGCCAACATGGCACATGGTACTTGAGCTAGGTCCTCAAGAACACTATCATTCTGAGAACCTCACATGTTAGGATTATGCATTGTTCTACATAGAACACATTTGGGGGGGTGTGGTACTAAGTCTATGGCTGATTTAGCAATGTAGAGAGAACCACTTGGTTGTGATACCGATTGATTCGATGTACTAGGAGAGACATCATAAGTCTATGGCTGATTTAGCAATGTAGAGAGAACCACTTGGTTGTGATACCGATTGATTCGGTGTACTAGGAGAGACATCATAGGAATCGAGTCTTGTTTGAATGTTCATCTCATGATCACACATGAAGACATTGGCATTGGGATTATTTCCCCCTTGTCGGGGGGGTTGGTTGGTTGCCCCCTGGAGAGGTTTCCAGTGTCAAAATAGTGGGTTGTTGTTTCCACCTCATTGAAGAATAGTTGTTGCATCTCTTTTCCCAGAGTTAGCATTTTGCTTACTCTTATATTTCTTCTTATTTTCCCTAAGGTCTTTGGACTCGACTATAAGGATTTCAGAATTCTGGGAAGGATTAGCACTTTGTTTACCCTTGTATTTATTCTTCTTTCCTCTAAGGTATATCGATGAGACTGTGAAGATGTCAAAAGTGTTGGAAGGATTAGCAGGTTGCTGCATTGCCTGTCCAGCTATGGGTTGCAAATTCTGAATAGAAACTTGTCCCAAATGTGGGGTAATCTATTCAAGTTGGTTGATGGAATCCATCATACCATTGGCATGAGGTCCATGTGGCGTCCTAGCTGGATCAAACACAAGTCTTGCAGGGTGGTTCCAAAAATATTGGTTACTTTCTAGAACGTGACCACTCCATTGCAGAATGGGGTTAATGGTTGGATTTCTCCCTTGAGGGGTTAGTCCCAAAAAAATTGGTTACTTTCTATAGCCTGACCACTCCATTGATGTGGTCCTTAGGTGTGATAATAATTCCAAGGTGGGTTTCCCCTTTGAGGAGATTGACCCTAAGAAGATTGGGTACTTCCTGGAACATGACCAATGGGTGGATTTCCGCCTTGCGGAGGTGGGGCCCAAGAAGATTGGTTAGTTCCTAGAGCCCAATCACACCATGGCTGTTGAACTTGGTATTGAAAATTATTCCAAGGTTGAATTCCTCCTTGCGGAGGTTGCATCCAAAAATATTGGTTACTTCCTGAATGTTGTCCATTCCATGGTGGAACAAGATGGATGGATGGATTGCCCCCTTGCGGAGGTACGCCCCAAAAAGATTGGTTACTTTATGGAATCTGACCAAACCATTGATTGTTTCCTTGGTTTAGATAAGCATTCCAAGTTTGATTTCCTCTTTGCGAAGGTGGGTCCCATGAAGAATGGATACTCCCTGAAACCTCCCCACTCCATTGCGGAATGGGGTTGATAGGTGGATTTCCCCTAAGAATTGTGCTAGGATAAGTCAGAGGATAACCCCCCGGGGAATTTCCACTAATTTGAGTAGCATAACCCCAATTGGCATAAATGTTCCATGGTTCATTGCTTCCGCCAGGAATATTACCATTCCATGGTGAAGGGTTTCCCCCATAAGTAGAATTTGGACAAGTGTTAGGTATACCAAGAGGATTCTGGTTTACTCCTTATGTGTTTTGAACTTGATTATCCGAACCATATGGAAAACCAATGTTTGGTAAGGCACACCCTTCAACAGGGATTCTTGCAGATGAAGTGGATGTACTTCCAGGATTGGAACTCAAAATTGTACCACTTGGAACTGAAGTGTTGGTTGAACTTGTGCTACTAATAGGTATACTATCTGTGGGGATTGATGTAGAGGTCAAATTGGAAGTATTGCTACCTCTATCAACAGTTTGATGTTGCGATGATGTAGTCCCTTATGCTCCTGATGAAGCCATAGGATCATTTGTTGAATTTTGCATGTCATTCAAACTTTCAAAAAGAGGTTTGATATCACCCAGTGACTCACAGATAGTAAGTATAATTGGTTCTGAAAGACTCATCAAAGGAGGAATTACATGAGCATATGTGTGATTTTTTAATGTTTCAATTTTAAATAGAGTAAGATCATCAACTATGTCTGTATTCAGTTCGTGATGTGACGATGAATTCTCAGGGTTTATTTGATGTTGTTCTTCTCGAGTAATATTAATTTATTTTAAAATCGGTTATGTTTCCAAGTCATTAGGATGTGGTTTTTGTATCTGTCTCTGCAATGTAGCAGGGCCTTCAATTTCTGGTGACTCACCTCGCTGCCACCATGACTGGAGGATCAGGAGAGTAGCCACTTCTAAGAATTTGATAAAATGATGTGTTTAAAATGATATTCTTAATAATAAAAAAATCAAACAATCCTAAGGCAGTCTAGACTCAACAAAAATAAAAAGTTTCCACACACTAAAAATTCCTATAGATTCAAGCAAGTAAACTAATTTTCCAAATAGTCGAAGCTGAATGAAAAGATGGATTAGAGGTCTTTCCAAAACTAGTAGATCCTGAGGGACATAAAGCCTCAAACAATTGCTAGCAGCGAAGGTGTGAGAAATAGTTAGAATAAAATTTAATTTCCAGGGGTGCAAGTGTTGGTTCCTGACCAATCACCCTCCCAAGGAGTAAAAGCTTCAAAGTATGTCTCAGGTATTGCAAGAGTTCCTCAGTTACAATAGCCTATGTGATATCCTAGGAAGAGCAACTAAAGCTACCACTTCACAATCAATGGTCGGGCGGAACAGTTGTAAGTCGAGGACAAATCTCATAACCAGGTACTCTAGAAAAGTGATGTCACCCCGAGGAATTTTCACTTCACATAGAATTCCTTGATGAGCTCATGTCCCACTAAACAAGCAAGAGGGGGGAACCACCCTTACTTATCCAAATTGACCTCGTGCTTAACGCATGTTTTAGAAGCACTTTCTCGACAAACATTTTTTGCTACTAATGGATTTAAACTCTCAGTAATCAATGCTATTTTCAAAAGTTTTGCAGCCCAAGAGTGTTAACTCTCCAAACCTAATCCAGGGCACTAACCTAATCTTGTTGGTGATATGAAAATCAAATGTTGGTCAATTTTAGATTAAGTGTCAATTTTAAGGGTAGTTTGCTTAGTTTCAGGAGTGGAGGTCAAACTGGTGGTGTGTTGACTTGAAAAAAATCAACCACACAATGCAATATGCTCACTATGCTACCTTTCAATTCGATGAATGTTCTAAACTAATAAAAGGTTAGAGGTTCATGTGTGTATTTCAAACATGCAAAATGTGTTGGTAGATTTTGATTTTTTATGAACAATTCTTCTGAAATATGGATAATGATTGATTTTCAAAAATCAATGTAAACCAAAAAAATATCAACTAACAAAGTGTGGAGTTGGGGATTGTTGGTCACCCTATATGCTAATAAATTACAACTAACACACAGGATGCTCAATATGAATTGTCAACCCAAGTAGGTCTTTTATTTCAACGGCAATTAGCACAATCTATGCATAAACACTTCAAGTAGTTGATTGAATAAATGGAGATAAAGTATCCTGCCTATTTGCTCAGTCAAACTCATCTCATGGATAAAACTAATCTAATTTATCCATCTAAGAATTCAAAGTACATCTAACTTCCTACAATCATCACTCTAGCAATTACTGATCTAAGAAGAATTAAGCTAGACTTACTTTTGCAAGAATTTAAATCCTAAAGATATAAGACTACAAAGCATTACCAATAACATGTCTAAGATTATCCAATCTAAGAATTATAAATGACAGTAAGAAATCAAACCAATTGCAATCATAATCTGACTAATGCAATACACTTCAAGAAAGATAAATAACAAAAATAAACTATAGTTGAGCTTGACTGTAACAACTAACTAGCACACTTGCATAAAAGGAACTAATCTACACAGTCGACTGTCACACCACACTATTGCAGCACACCAAAGGAAATGCAATTCATAAATGATCTACTATTGCAACTAACTAGAAATATACCTACTACAATTCCACACTGAAAATAACTAAAATGAACTACAACATCTACCTAACTCGGAAATCTCTGTGAGAAGGAGGGCCCTGGCCTTCCAACAGAGATGTTGTGAACTAACACAATTTAAAACACAAAGATAGAAAGAACTTGGCTCCTTGTATTAAAATAGTGAATCACAGTCACAATACTCTATTACAGCTCCGAAGATCAAATGTTTATTTGCCAATCCCAAGCTCAGAACGCCTCTATACATTTATACAAAAAATGGCATGAATTCGTCCCACAAATATCAGGTAGCCATGAAGATCTACGATCTTCAGGATGCCGATTTACAATAGAACAGTTGCAGCCATAAATGAACTTTGAATGAGATCGTTGCGTTCAGGCCTCGGCCGTTACATGTTATTAACAGACTGAAGTAAATTCTAACTGATCGGACTGGATGATTAGTTGGATGCTCTGTCATGGACCAGTCACAGCTGGCCTCATGGAGGAACACTTGAACTGTCACAACAATTTGTGGAACCGTACTCAGGGAGAAACAGTTGGCACCACGTATGCATCTTCTCCACAGGTTCAGCGAGATGCTACACCTGTGGTATTTCCGAAGCTTCTAAACTATCTTTTCCAAGTCAATTCATATTAGCATAAATCAAAGATAGATTTCATAACCATAAACAAATTAGGCATTAATGAAATGAAACAATAATGAAGTATACCTGTAGCAATCCATGCTATGCTTAGGAAGATAATCGCTTAGGTTATGGAAAGGCAAGGCAAAACATGGAAAAAGGTATAGGTAAGTGTGGGAAAAAAGGGGCCATTTTGGGGCCCAACATCTCCTCCCAGCTATCCATTTGCATGTCCTCATGCAACAACCAACTAATTTGAATCTATGTCTGGTCCTCATTCATGATGAGTAGAAAAATTGAAGGAAATAGCAGGTTCCTGACCTACCTCCAAAAATCCATTACAAGCCGCCCAATGATCCCAACACTGTTTCTCTTCTGCTTTGGTCAGTGTGTAATTATCCCTATATTGCCCTGCTGGCCACCATATGATTGTAAATTTGAATTTGAGTCCCATCCAGTCAAGTCCACAACTCTTCATGCAATTTACATACCCTGATACCCTAGGAAGAGCTTGTTTAAAATTCTTTAAGGTAATAAGGGTCCCTTTTCTTCAAAGCTGAAGAAGAAGTTTGCCACCTATGTTTTTTTCCTTCTAGGGAAAGATGTTGTTGTTTGGAGATCAATTCAACACATGTAGAGATAACCTTATCTTGCAACTTCTTCAGATGGTGAGTCTTCAAAGGAGATAAGAGACTCCTTCCATCATCATTACAGTGTCCTCGGTCTGTGTTGCAGCCTCGACAATTAATTTCGGAAATGATGGTTCTTGTGTGGCAGCATCCCTCTTCTGAATCCCATCCTCAACAGTTTCAGTCTGAGTTTCAATCTCAGTAAATACTTTTGGGGATGCTGGTTCTTGTGTGGCAGCATCCCTCTTCTGAATCTCATCCTCGGCAGTTTCAGTCTGAGTTGCAATCTGAATAAATACTTTTGGGGATGCTGGTTCTTGTGTAGCAGCATCCTTTCCTTGCAATTTAATCTTGGCAACTTCAGTCCGAGTTGTAACTTCAGCAAATATTTTTAAGAATGTTGGTTCTTGTGTAACAACATCCTTCTTTTGTATCTCGATCTCAATCTCAGCATCCTCAGTCTGATTTGCATTTTCAACAAACATTTTTTAGGAAGTTGGTTCTTGTGTAACAACATCCAAATTCTGAGAATTGCTTGGGGTGCCTATTGTTCGAGTTGTTGCTTCAGTAACAAGCTCTTGGAGTGTTGGTTCTTGTGTAGAAGCCTCTTGTTCTGAGGTGACTTCAGTGCTTTTAAATTGCTGGGATCCTCCTTGGGTTACTTCAAAATCTTCTAAAAAATAAGACTGACCCAAAAGTGGTTCAGTGTCCCCTGACGGCTGAGATTACATCTCTTCATATTCTCCTAGCTCCAGGTCAGGTATTATGTCTCTTTCAGGCTCATTTCCTATCATTAGGTCCACCGTAGATACTTCCTCCATTTCCTGCCTTACTTTTATGGACTTCCATGCTGCTAATTCCAGCACTGTGACTTTAAATCCTGCCAATTGAAATATATCTCCACATTCTGGGCATAACACTTCTTCATCTCCATCATTCCTCAAAACAGAAGGTGAATTCTCTAGATTGCCTACAGCCTCCACCAGCGTGTTCAAGCTCTTTTCTGCCTGCTTCCTACATGCTTCTTTCCATTTCTCTAATTCACCCCGAAGCATTTGCACTTCCTCTTTTAGCAGCTCATTCTCAAAAAGGAGATTTTCAATTTGGGGTTCTTCTACAACAGGTTCTTGTGTGAAAGTAGGTGATTGAGGTTCTAAAATGGGAATTTAAATATTTGTCCTGATCGAATACATTGCTTCTGCTACAGTAATAGCTCTAGTTCTCTTTTTCTTTAAAACCTTAGATGACTGACCTTGACTGCGTATTGCTTCTGTTGCAGTAACTGATCTAGTTTTTCTCTTTTTCGCTGGACTGGATGTCTGGCCCTGGTTCCTTGGTCTTTCCCTTCTTCTTCGTGACACAGAAGTCTCTATAGTTTTGGGAATAAGGATGAATTCCTCCTCATGAATTATAGTTCCCCTTATTTCGGGGGAGGATTCAACATCCAGAACCTCCATGTCTCGTCCTTCCACTGCCTCTGCCTGATGTTCTTCTTATGCCATTACAACTTCCGCAGCTACAGCTTCTATTGTCGCAGCTTCTACAGTTGCTCCAGTTTCAGCTTCTACAGCTGCTCTAGTTTCAGCTTCCTCTGCTGCAGGTTCCATCTTTACTGCCTCTGCTACCACCCTAACTGTTATTTCTAACGGGTATGATGCTTCTTCAATAGGGTCTGCCGCTGTTGCAGCTTCTAATATCTCAGCCTCATCTTCCACAGCTTCCATTGTGTCTTCTTCTGCAATAGGGTTTGCTGTTGTCACAGCTTCCCCTGTATCTACATCCTCTTCATCCTCCAGTTGGTCTTCTAATGCTCCATCCCTCCCCCCAGCTGAGTCTAAGGAACTCTGGTCCTCAATTTCAATAGCCCCCACTTCCCAGGCAGGCTCATGGGTGCTTTTCAGGATTTATACCTTATAGTGAGGAGATGGACACTACCAACTGGTCAGGGTTGACAGGTAAAGACATTATTTTCATTACAACTAGTTCTTACAAATGAATGAGATCGGGATATCGAAAGACATACCTTTAACCGATGGATGGTCCTAGCTTTCACTTGATCTCCCGCTTGATCTTCCGCTTGATGAACCTGCAATACAAAGGATACCTTCCTCAGTGTATCTTGACTATATATAAATATGATGAAATCAGAATGTAATTTAACATCAAATATAATCAAATATTAATCCAAATAGACATACAATCTAATAGACATCTGATTTGGGACAGGAAGGTTATTTCGACCTTTTTATTGTCAAAGAAACATGAATCAGTACAATATACTTGACGTGTCGAGATGTTTCTACAACCGAGTTCTGGGATCCTTCTCTTCACAATGACTTGGGACTTTCCTCCACCGTAACAACCCTTAATGCATTCTTTCTAGGTCTTTCTATCTAATCTCCTCTCATGGATCCTCCTTGTATTTATGGGACAAGGTAGGCGGTTATAATCGTGAGGTGGTTGGATTGGGAGGTTGGGGAAGTTGCAGAACCAACTTCAACTAATCCCAGTTCGTCAATTTAATATATTTTTTTATTTCATCTTAAGATGTGCGTGAGTTTCCTCAAGGCATAATAGTGCACAAGACACAATTTTAGTGTTTTAAAACAAGCGCCTGCAGCTTTTCCAAAGTGTGCGCTATTTTCTCTTGAGTAAAGTAGGGCATCCTAGCAGATGTGCACTGGTTTACTGCCTAAAGAGTAGCGCACATGTCAAAATATCAGGGAAATCAGGGAAAATCTCAGCTGAAGAGAGTAGGTTCAGTCCATACATCATCCAGGGCAATCTAGCTCTTCAATCGATGTTGTCCTTTTGTGTGATCGACAGCATAATGTGATCACGGATGGAGAAGTGTAGATTTGACCTATAATAGATGCCCCCTAATGTGTGAGTTCAGAGGGAAATGATGGCCGAAATACATTATAAGTCCAAGTCAAAGGAGGAGCAAGAAACCACAGAACCAAGTCACAAAAAACACCTGAAACAATGATCAAGGTCATCGAGCAATTACAATCTTAACATCATATAGATGTGTCACATGATCTCTGATACATAACTAGGAGATGTATATATAGAGAATGGCCACTAAAATACAAGCGTGGATCCATGTCAAAATGAGAGATCATAGCCATAACAACAAGTTGGATCTATGTCTCATGAAGAGCCAAAAATGAGTGAGGCTTAGTCTTGCGCATCTTGGGGGATAACATAAATATGGTGATGCTATCATGGTCCCAAGGTCTTCATCCAAAAAAACCCAAGGTACAAACCCTAACCATGCGAATAAATGAGCTGATGTCGAACATGGGGGGTATCGTTTGATTACCAGTCATTGATGTATACTGTTAACAAACGCGAGGACTTCCATTGATAATGATAATGGGGTCCAAGGTACCTAGTACGACCCAAACAAGTGTGAATAAGAGGACTTGAATTTGAACACTTGAGGAACCTATCGAATAAGAGACATTTATGTATTCCCATTTATTCAACAGCGAGGGAAACTGCCACTGATGACTGCAATCCCCAAGGTACTAACCAAAACTCTAAACTTCGTTCCCAGAGTATAATGAGCTGAAGTCGATGGGAAGAAGTTTGTTGGAAGGGAGGCCTTAATGCATCCTCCATCATCCAACATGAGGAACACTCAAAATGTATGAGCTGATGTGGAGTAGGACAAGTAACAAGATGAAACAAACTGACACCAGGATGGCCGACACATGAAGTCAAGGTAAACTGCAGAATGGCCGACACAGGCTGTATCCTTGAACAGTGAGCACGACGCAAAGTGACTTAGGCAGTTTTCAACATGAAGGGGAAATGATATAAGCCTGCAATGTAGGAGACATTGACAGACCCTCCATATGATTGGAAGAATAACCAATCGGGGGAGTTGACAACTCGGAGATCAGGTTCACCCTAAGGCCAAAAACTATAACCCAACTGACATGATAGACTCAAGTAGGTGCTGTGTTCAAACATATGATTATCGTAACTTCCTTTGAAACTAAAAAATATGTGATATACCCTTCTTATCCCTTATTATTTTTGGTAAAAGAATATATGTGTTGTTGTTTTAATGAATCCAAGAAGAAAAGAAAACTCAATAGGTCCAACCATGTAAAGAGTTTAATGAGCCCATGGGAGGAAGACTCGGGACCTTCTTCATTGTTTACAGAGTTCGAATAAGAGATAGAAGAAGACTCTATAGTATTAATCTCTAGATTTTAATATCGAGCTGAGATCTGTTCTTGCTCGCCGGTGTTTTCAATTTTAAGGAGTCTGAAAAACTTAAACAATAACTCCATACACCTACTCGTGGATTTTAATATCGAGCCCAAGTAGGTTAATGCTCGTCGGTGTTTTCCTGTTTATAGAGTCTGAAAAACTTAAACAATCCTCTATTTACGCTCTCGTGGATTTCACATCGAGCCCAAGTAGCTGAGTGCTCGCTTGGTGTTTTCATATTTCGTGAGCCTGAAAACCCTAAAGAAGGCTCCAAAAGGTCCTTTTTCGTATAGTTAGTCCCCTCCCCCGAAAAAGTATAAAACAATGAGAGGAGAACTCTTCTAGCCACGGATGCCTAGAGTATTCCTTTTTCGTAAGTAATCTGCAAAAGTTCGGAAAAGGGGTAAACTTATACTTAAGCGGAAGTCACTTCAAATCCTTTAATGAGTCTGAAATGACAACTATACTCGGCAATGTTGTCATATTTAAAGAGTCAAACAAGAGCGTGAAAGAACTCTATAAAGATCTTTTTCGTAAAGTTTTAACAAACCCGAAAAAGAACTCGTGACCTCCTTACTGTTTTTAACGAGCTCAAAGGAGATAGAAAAATGCTCACAACTTCCTTACTGTTTTTAACGAGCTCGAAGTGAAGGTGGAAGAAATGCTCGTAACCTCCTTACTGTTTTTAACGAGCTCGAAGTCAAGGTGGAAGAATGCTCGTAACCTCCTTACTATTTTTAATGAGCTCGAAGTGAAGGTGGAAGAATGCTCATAACCTCCTTACTGTTTTTAACGAGCTCGAAGTGAAGGTGGAAGAATGCTCGTAACCTCCTTGTTGTTTTTAACGAGCTCAAAGTGAAGGTGGAAGAATGCTCGTAACCTCCTTATTGTTTTTAACGAGCTCGAAGTGAAGGTGGAAGAATGCTCGTAAGTGGGTCAATGTCCAAATGAATGGCATACTGCATTATAGACTCTAGGAAAAATTCATCATATGGAAGTATATCATCCCAAATAGAATGCATGTCTAAACATTCAGATGGAGTCATCACCTGGTCAATTGCTGGGACCCAGTCCCGAGAAGGTAAGCATGACTTCAAAGGCTTCTTCTCAGTAGCAATTGGACTCAAGGAACAATATGCCACAATATTTGATTGTGACATGGTAGTGCCTACTAGCAAGGGATACACTTGGTCTATAGTTGGGTAATAATAGGGATCAACAAATGTAAGCTGATCGATAGTGACAATGCTTTTGTTGTGAGGAAAATGCATCACACGAAAGAGTGTAGACACCATAGCCTGCATAACTTATACGTAATCACGCCCGAGGATCATATCAAAATCCATAGGGTCCTTTAAAACCATAAAATCAACTAAGACTGTTTTTTCACTCAAAGTAATGGGTACCTGAGGGAGGAATCCCAACGGTTCACTAGGTCTTATGTCGAACATCAACGGCCAATTAGCAGCTGTAACAAGATTAGGGAAACCTAAATCTCTCCAAGCATAAGGGGATAATATACTAACAGAGGCTCCTTCATTTACAATACATCGATGAACCACATTGTTGCCGATATCAACCTTTATCTAGAAAGGTGAAGAAGAAGGAAGGCGAGGCCCAGTTAGATTATTCCAATCAAAGGAAATGATCCCAGAGCTTAGTAGGGGTTCACTCAGCACAGATGAAGTACCCTCCATTTCAGAAACATCTGAACTGGTAATGCAGAAGACTTCAAGGACAAGTGCATCAGTCTCTGAAGGACTGATGGGATCGGTCGAAGATTGCATCGATTCGATCGCTTCACTCTCCAAAGAAAGAGTGGGGTTGACCAAAGATTGCATTGGTTCAACCACTTCATCAACCAAAGGGATCCAGTTGTTGGGAATTTATAGACAATTCAGGAGCAGAGGATCCTTCAGACATGGACCACACTCTCCGTACCTCTAGAATAGCAGGGCATGTGTGAGTAAGTTGATCTCCCTTACAAAGTTTACAAGGGAACTTTGGCTTGCATCCTATAAGCTTAGACTCCTTTAAAACAATAGTACTCTTAGCATGACGAGCATTAGTTGACAGCTTTCCCCCAGCATGACTTGCAGTGGCTGGTTGCTCAGAAGCAAAAGACTTTTGAACTATGGACCACACTCTTTGCACTTTTGGAAGTACAGGGCACAAAGAGGTCGGGTGGTCTCCCTCACAAAACTTACAAGGGAACTTAAGCTTCTATTTATTAGGTTTGTTGACAATGTCAACTTTCTCAGCATGACTTGCAGTGGTTGATTCGGTGTCTCCAGTATGACTCACAGGAACTGGTGACTTGTCATCCATATGACCAACAGTGATCAATGGCGTATCCTCAACATGAGAAACAGTGGTTGAAGACATACTTCCAGTATGATTTGTAGTGACTAAAAGTTTTCTACCAGCATGACCTCCAGAGGCTGGGTAGGTGCCCCCAGCATGACCTTCAGAGGCTGGGTGGCGAGGTTCAGTATGATTTCCATTGACTGAATGAGTTCTCCCAACATGACTACCAGAGGTTGGGTAGGTTCCCCCAGCATGACCTTCATAGGTTGAGTTTTCCCAACATGAGCACCAGAGGTTGGGTAGGTTCCCCCAGCATGACCTTCAAAGGCTGGGTGGTTTCCCCCTTGCTTTGGCATCTTCTTCCTATTCTTCCTCCGTCTATTCCTTTTAGACTGCTGGTTACTAGTATTACTAATTTCACCACATGAGGTAGAAGGAGGAGGAGAAGATGTTACTGGAGAAGCAGGCATAGGGTTCTAATTCTCTTGATGTGACGTGCTTACTTGAGAAGCATCAGGAGCATGCAAGGCGTTCGGAGTGGAAAAAAACCAAACCGGTAGCCCTATAGTGAATCTGAAAGATTCAAGGTAGCCATTAAGGGAGTACCAATGTTCCCAATGAATGGAAAAGCACAAGGAGCCCCTTGAACAGGGGTCCCTTGATTGGTGCTCATCGGGATGCTTTCCATAGTTTTCGACTCAACAAACCAGAAATCTCTAAGGCCAACTAAAAAGAAGCAGCACAAAGAGCACACGCACTGTACTCAGGTTGTTGAAATCCAACAGGTACTAGTAAAGGATCGTTGGTTCTAGTAAGGGGAGGGTTTAAAGGAGTACTGAACTTTCTAGAAGCTAGGTCCTCAACCTCAACAGTATCAAAGACCTGTTGATATGGTGTTCTGGGATGTGGTTCTCAAAGAACATTTGTTTCACCCATAAGTTCAAAAGGACCACGAAAATCTATCCTCTGGTGTCGCGGTGGCGGTGGAGGCTCCACAATGGGAGGAGGAAGGTTTTGCAACCTCTGAGACCGACGAAGATGTTGGTCCTCGACAACTATCAAAAAATCAACTAAGTAAAAACCTAGTGTCCACTACAACTAAGGAGCAAACAACAGACCACTACAAAATTTCCTAAGTAATCAAACCAAGCAAATAGATGGAAAATACTCTTGGAAGCAAGTCTGGGATGATTAGGGCCCAGAACGGACTAACAAAGTATTGACGGTCAGTTACGTGGCATCCTCCGGAGGTCCATTGGGTGCAAGCGTTTGAATCACCAAACCACCTTCCCGGGATTACTGCCAAAGGGTTTTCCACGTCTGTCCGAGGTGAAGTGGGAATAACCGCCCACTCTACCTGTATAGAATCCTAGAGGTCTGATACTAAGGCTACCATCAATACGAAATTATATGGGGGGCAGTCATAAGCCTAGCCGAAATGCATGGGCAGGGTAGCAAAGCCCGAAGTCCGAAAGGACC
This sequence comes from Larix kaempferi, assembly GCA_027924585.1. Lineage (NCBI taxonomy): Eukaryota > Viridiplantae > Streptophyta > Pinopsida > Pinales > Pinaceae > Larix > Larix kaempferi. The sequence continues at coordinate 3,988,089 of BSBM01000717.1, read as the reverse complement.
CCTGTACGCGAGTCAACTCTGGTTTATGGTTGAGAGGAAAGTGAGGGGATATCCTCAACAATTCCAATCTCCCACAGCCTCATGCTTAACTCTGGTTTGAGTAGAGCATCCCAGGACTATTTGATTAGAGATGGATTTACCTAATACAAAGTCGTACTACGATTGTTGATTAATGAAGCAAGTTTCGGATCGTTTAAGGTGATTTAAGTCTGAAACTCTAGCCTAAGGTAGTTGGTGATGTGTATACCTAAAAAGAAAAATGTTGCTAATAAATTTTATTAATATTTATTTTTAAGGGCTACCTGTTACTCAAGGGTTGTAGTGCAGTGTGTGGAATGGTTTGTATAAAAGTAAAGTGCATGTAAAGCAAAGTTTTCAAATTCACCAAAACTTTTTCTCTTTTCTGTTTGTATTCTTTCAGAAATCAAAAACTAGGCAATCCTAAAATCAAAATCTTTTTGTATTTTTTTTTAATATTTCAAAGCAAACTATGCTACTTTAAAATAATGGAAGACCTTACTACTAAGCTACTTGAACAATTTTTTGTCTTTTTTGATAAATGTAAAGGAAGAGAACTTGTACAAAAGCAAGCAAGATCTAAATATAAAGTGTGCGTAAGACAATCTAAATGGCTCAAAGCAAACGAATCAAGAGACTCGATGAAGACTTGAATTACCAAGTTTCTGCAAAAGAAAAACTTTAGGCTTAGAAACAAAGTGAAAAAGAAGTAGGGAAAAGAGACACTCGTAACGGAAAGGAAGACCTAAATAGGTTGCTCCTGAGAATCAAAACTCTAAGAAAACACTAAGCCAAGCAAAAAGTAAGCAAGCAAACCAAGAATGACTTTAACAACACACGGACTCAACAGAAAGAAAACTTGGAAAGATTTGACTCACTTGGACTGAACTGATAAGACAATTAGAAAGTATATGAACCAAGCAACCTTTCGAAAGAAACCCTAAGGACTCAAACTTGAAGTCAAACTCTAATGGAAAGGATAAGACAAAGTGAAAGCGTGCTAAACGTTGCAATAGACAAAAAACACTAAGAATGCAAGTCTGTATGACTGCAACAACAACTAGGGTGAAAGTATGCAGCTATGTCCAAAAGAGAATAGTGCACGAACTTCAAAAATGGATAGTAAGCGGCAAGACACTTAAACAAGTACTCAAGCAAGCAAACAAGCTAAAAAGACTCAAGAGAGGCCAATGAGACTCAAAAGAGACATGGAAGTCTCAAGGGTCAGTCAAGAAGGAAAAGCAACAGGCTGGAAGTGGAATCAAACCACTGGAAATCAAACCCTAACCAAAACCTAGACACTATAGTAAAATGCACTACTGTGCAGTGCAGAAACCAGCGCACACTAGGATATGTGCGCTACTGTGTAGTGTAAAGAGTAGTACCCATCAGGAGATATGCGCTACTGTTACTAGGGAAGACCAGCGCACATGTGTCAAAAAGATAGAAACAGGCTTTGCAACAGCCAACTGAGATGAATCAAGCAACAAGGAACAGTAAACACAGACCTAAAAGACCTCTCAAAGAATCAAAAGTTGAAAAAGGGACTGGAAGAAAAACCAAACTAAGTCTCCTAGAGAAGAAAAACACACGGTTACTCCCCAACGGAGTCGCCAGTTTGTTGTTCAGGATTTCTACCTTATAGTGAGGAGATGGACACTACCAACTGGGCGAGGTTGACAGGTAAATACATTATTTTCATTACAACTAGTTCTTACAAATGAATGAGATCGGGATATCGAAAGACATACCTTTAACCGACAGCTGGTCCTAGCTTTCACTTGATCTCCCACTTGATGAACCTGCAATACAAAGGATACCTTCCTCAGCATATCTTGACTATATATAAATATGATGAAATCAGAAAGTAATTTAAAATCAAATATAATCAAATATTAATCCAAATAGACATACAATCTAATAGACATCTGATTTGGGACAAGAAGGGTATTTCGACCTTTTTATTGTCAAAGAAACATGAATCAGTACAATATACCTGACGTGTCGAGATGTTTCTGCAACTGAGTCCTGGGCTCCTGCTCTTTACAATGACTTGGGACTTTCCTCCAGCATAACAACCCTTAATGCATTATTTCTAGGTCTTTCTATCTAATCTCCTCTCATGGATCCTCCTTGTATTTATGGGACAAGGTAGGCGGTTGTAATCAAGAGGTGGTTGAATTGGGAGGTTGGGGAAGTTGCAAAACCAACTTCAACTAATCCCAATTCATCAATTTAATATATTTTTTTATTTCATCTTAAGATGTCTGCGAGTTTCCTCAAGGCATAGTAGCACACAGGACGCAATTTTAGTGTTTTACAACAAGTGCCTCCAGCTTTTCCGAAGTGTGTGCTAGTTTCTCTTGAGTAAAGTAGGGCATACTAGCAGATGTGCATTGGTTTACTGCCCAAAGAGTAGCGCACATGTCAAAATATCAGGGAAATCAGGGAAAATCTCGGCTAAAGAGAGTAGGTTCAGTCCATACATCATTCAGGGAAATCTAGCTCTTGAATCCATGTTGTCCTTTTGTGTGATCAACAACATAATGTGATCACAGACGGAGAAGTGTAGATTTGACCTATAACAACGGGGTACCCTTGGATGAGCAAGAAATTGTCCCCATGTCAAAATCTGGTGTGTAAGGGCCCTTAAGACTAACAATTTAATTAACCCATGATTTGTGAGGGAATATAAGGGATGTCGAGCACCTATGACATAATGAGCCATGCTTTGCAGGGATTTTAGAAGATAATATGGCATATTTAACAATCTGCGATAGCGTAAATGTGACAAGAGGAAAAAATCATAGATATAAACGACACGGTACCTACCCTTGCATGTGATGTATTTCTTGAGAAAGATTGCAACCAAGTCCCAAGGACTTGGAAGAGTCTCCAACACAGTTCCTCTGCCCCGTTGTCGAACACTTTCTCCTGCTGCCAGAAAATCTTCAGCTGCAGTCAAGTTATGGCGCTTCCGACCAAACCAGTGCCTCCCAATTCTGGGAAATCCTATTACTTCCGCCATGATTGCCTCTGTAACATCTATCCTTATACCTCAAACCTCTGAGTGGGATCTAGTCATATTTTGGGCAAATTCAAGGGCCATTTCCACGTGAAAACCATTCAATCGTTGGAAATAATATGTCCACCCAGCTTCCTGAAAGATAGCGAAAACTTCTCTGTTCTCACATAGAGATTCTATCGTTAAAGGTTCGTATCTCACAGGGATACCCATATTGCTCAGCTTCTGTGAAATATGCTAGCGAGTGCACCAGTTACAGTTTAAGATGTCGGGATGACTGCATGCAACACGGTTGATGGATAGCCAAAGTTTGATTTGGGCATTTTTTGAAAGGTGGCACAATTATTTTGGGGAATTGGCACAGTTATTTCTTGAATAAAATCGATGGTAGGATTATCGCACGAGCCGGATAGAATGACGATCATAATCATAAGTACGAGTAACAACTTAGACATGGTTTCGATTTAGTTGATTGGTTGCGGATTGATGACAGGGACTAACGACAAATATAATCATTATTGCTTGCTGCGTCAGCGCATTCCTAATCATGGTTATGGTTAGAACTCGTACCTTTGAAATTAATGCTCGAGCCGTCACTTTTCTATGGTGCCACCATTTCACAGTCGCATTACTGGTGGAAAGATAAATGCGTACGTGCTTCCATGATTTGGCCGTCGTCGATTGGGCAAATAAAGTACATCCATGTTGAAGTTAATGATAAGAGTGCACGGTGGACGTGGAGAAAAATAACAATGGCTGGCGGAGATAGAATGAGATTTTAACTGAATAATTAGCAGAGTCGCAGCTCAAAATTGGAAAGATATGGAGGAGTCGCGGCTGGGAACTTATGAAAATTTGGCAGAATTCGGCGAGATGTGGCGGAGCCGCAGCTGCCGAAAGTAGGGAAAATGGGTTGAATCTAGTGGAGGTACACCTACGGAAAATGAGAAAAGTAGGCCAGATTTAGCAGTGTCGCAGCTGCAAAAATAGAAGAATGGGCTGGATTTAGCAGTGTTACAGTTGCGGGAAAAGGGAAAATTGGAAGGATTAGGCCGTGTTGCAGCTGCAAAAATAGGGAAATCGACGGGTTCTTAGCAGAGTTGCAACTGCGAAAAAGGTTGGCAAATTGTTTAACAGAATTATTAGCGCTGCAACATTGTTCACTATCCTTCAAGGAGTCGTCCATGGGAGGAAGATCAACCAGAATGCCGCAATCGCTTGGCCCGAACTGCGACTACCTCCATTTGAGTAAATATCTCCACTTTATACCTGTACAGAATTCAAAAAAAAAAAAACCCATCAAAGATGAAAAATAAAACAAAATAAAAAGAAAACAATGATTTATTTATGTACAGAAAATTTGAGCGGAATTGTAGCAGTTTCTTTTAAGAATTATCAGGGATAGGGAAAAATCCATTCTCCTGAATCAATTGATAATCTAAATCAATTGCAACATGCGAAATGAATGCCTCCTTCAAAATTGGTTTATGATACAGTCTGTTGACGGACAATCCACTCGACCAAAGGCGAGCCAGATCTCCCTAGCTCAATGCGAGTCTAGAACAAATAAAACAGACTACAAATGTGTTTCCTAGATCTACTTAAGGATCAAGTACTAGATGTCTTACCTCTTTGATTCGCTATCCTTTCTCCCGCTATGTTTCTCCACGTTCCACAGTCGTTAGATCCAAGCTGCAAGACCTGTCAAGACACAGAAAAGAGAAACGAGTAAAGAGCATCTATACAACAAGAGATCTATGTAAACATTTAAGCAGGTAAACAACACAACATCATCATACATGAGAGACAATATTGGTGGAAAGCATTTGTATTACTGCAAATAGAGGAGTACATGATAGATATATAGAACTACAACCAATGACTTAACGTAGCAGCCCTTCTCCACACAAGCCAATTGCCAAGCCCTTCCAAGGAAGCATGACAGTCTCCAAGAGGTGAGTGAAAGTGTCCAAGAGAGATTTCACCAGCATGTAGATACCATAGTCTTCCTCCTCTTGGTATGGGAGTGAGCCTCACATATATAGGACTAAGTGGATGAGGTTATGGATAGGATAGGATGAGAGATGGTAGGAGAGAGATAGGGGATCTTCCCAATAGGTTAGGGGTCGAGTACCATCTCTCCAAGAGATCGGGGATAAGCCCCCACATAGGAAAGTTTCGAGAAGGATCTCAAAATGGCTATTTTTTCCCATTAACAGACCTCGTCGCACCTTGATAAAGAGCAACCTGCGATGAACTCTCAAAAGGTTGTGCAAACTGAGCACCAATCCTCCCAAATGATCAATCAGTCCAAGTGACTTCAGGGATGTACACACTAAATCAGGATGATGGGTAGATTTTAGGTGTAACAGAATGCCCCCCAAAGCATGAAGCTGTTAAGGATGTACAGGTGACGTTCTTTGACAAAAAAATTGTCAAAAGGCTTGTTGGATGAAGGATGTTGCTACAGTACAACTGACTCTGAACTAACAATCTCAAATGTAGTACAACATGGCTGCCGACCGATACATTGCAGATCCATGGTAGTAATGATCGACTGAACACAATCATGGCTACTAGACACAAGCATAGATCCATGATGAGATGATAACACAGCCACGACCAATACAAGAGTGGATCCATGTAATATGACTCAATACAAACTCCATCGCAACTTGGGTAAAAACATGACTCCCCAAGGTCTTCAAGCTGAACCCACAATGATACGAATCTATCCATGTGATTACAAATGTCTTGATGTCGAACATGGTAGAAACCACTTGATTACCGGTCATTGATGTAAACCATTAACAAGTGCGAGGGAGATCATCATTAATGTCAATGATTCCCAAGGTATCATAGTACTTATCATCAAGCGCGAATAAATGAGTTGAAGTTGAACGCAAGATGAAATCTTTCAATCAAGAGTCAATGATGTAAACTCATGATGAAAGCGAGGTAACTTTCCATTGAGGCATGCAAGGCCAAGGTACTTGGTTGGTTTCTAGATTCAATCCTCGGATGATGTGTTGAAGTCGACAAGGATGAATCCGTCGAAGGAGGGAAATAATGAATCCCCCATCAATCGACATGAAACACGACAAAAGATGTGTAGAGTGGATCGGATGGTACAATAACATGTGAGATTGACGCAAAGTAACAATGGCATGATGACGTGTGTACTGACTGCAAAATGATGAGTGAATGTGTTCTTGAACATGGGCATGGCATGACTTGGCAGTATTGACATGAGAATGACGCAAACTTCTAATGCAACTGATAGTGGAAGCTTTCTCTGAATGACTCAGAGGAGTAACAGGACTTAGAAAGTAAGCGGGGACTCATAGACAAACAGATGACCCAAGTGTTGGTATGCAAATGCAGACGAGTGCCATGTTCAAGAACAATTATATACTGCCACTAAGGTATGTGACACAAACTCTTTCCTTTTTCCCCATCATGAATGATGAGTGCCTCATGTGTTTTTTAACGAGCTTGATGAGGGTAACCAGATGCTCGGTATAGCTCATCTCATAGATGAGTCCAATCCCAAATATTTTTCGAACCTAGGATAGGAGGGGTTCGTCCCATGACGAGTCCTTCAATGTGAAAATTTAACGAGTCCATAGAAGGAAAACTTGGTCGTCATTTCATATTTAGAGAGTCTGAAAAGAACTAAAGAAGACTCCAACGGTCCTTTTTTGTAAAGTTAGCCTCATCGCTGGAAAAAGGGTAAAACAACGCGGGAGAGGACTCTTCCAGGCATGATTGGCTGGAGTATTCCTTTTTCATAATTAGTGCCTCCTGGTCTGAAAAAGGGGTAAACTATAGCTAGGAAGACGACCATTCAAATACTTTAACAAGCGTGAACATGACAAGTTCACTTGGAAATCTTTTCAATTTTAGGGAGTCTGAAAAGAGCTTAACTATGGACTTCGGGGGGTGTCCTTTTTCGTGGAAGTTTAATGAGCCCGAAAAAGTGATAAATCATAACTCAGTACTTGTTCTCATGATTTGGTGAGTACGAGAACAAACGAAGAGTAAACTCATCCTCGTGCAATTAATGCGACTAACCAAAAATAATAATGACAAAACACACGAAGGGGTGTTCATACCTGTAATTACCATTGGTAATGCGAGAAACGTTATGAAAGACCATTTTTACTACTCCTGTACACTAGAAAAAGTGTCAAATAGCCCAAATATAATGACAAACGGTCAAAACTATAGTAAATGGCCCAAACGCATCAAAATATTTGAAAAGGAATATTCCATTTCATTTTATAAATAAAAATATAGGCCAAAAATAGAAACATTATTCAAATTGCCAATTTGGGTGGAGAAGTACCAATTTGGAGCCAAAACTTCCATTGTCGATTCCGGGAGCTACGATCCGCCATTTCACCAGTCGTCCGGACCAGGTAGGCCTAAATCTCAGCCAGCAACTTTGAATTGGTTTAGTTTTTCCATTTTTATGCATTTTTTGAGTTTTTTGATGGTTTGGGGAGGGGCCAATGCGCCCTCGGCTCGTCGCAAGTGGTCCTTTCGGGACTCGCAATGATCCTAGGTCATCGCAAGTCTCGAAAATGGGACCTGCGATGACGTCGCGCTGTATTTGATGGTGGCCTGCGACGGCAGAAACTCCAATTCCAAACATCAAATATATCCCAAAAAATAAGTTGTTTCCAGTTGGAGAAAGTCCTAACATGCTTTAGATGCTCCTTTTGGCAGGTTCCCAGCAAGCAGAGATGATTTTAGAGTGGAGAGAAAGAGAACACAAGTTGTAATATGAGCAAGCCGCAAATGATCCACAATGTGTGGGTGCTTTGCGAAACTGTGGGTTGCTCAAATTCTTTCAGGTACAGGGGATGAGAGCCCAGGTGCCGTTCTTGACACACATGCTTCAGAGTCGGGATGCAGCCCAACAATATTTCATCATAGGTGAGCAAATCCTCAACATTGACATTGAGGACATATACTTTCTGACCGGTTTGTCCTGGAGAGGGGACGTGGTACAACTCACTGGGACACGAGCCAGTGACCGTACTGTCGAGGACATGGTGTCACAACACTGTGTTGCTACTTCTCGTCCCTCCAATGGGAAGATACTCATCCGAGATGTGGTGAGTCATCCACTGAGGACTGTACTGCTTACTATTACCAGGGTGGCAGGAAGCCAAGCTCCACATACAGCTACTCGGACCCAGATGTTATATGCAGTGGACTGTATGTCCCCCATGGTCTTCAATTGGTGCAAGGGCCTCCTCGCAAACATCCGAGCTCAGCTGACCAAGTGTCGGCGAGGGGAGCTCAAGCAGTTCGGGTATGGTTCTATCATAGTGTCATTCCTCTTGGAACGGGTTCCTCTCCTGCACCCGCAGGTGATAGTGGATGACAGGGATCTGAGAGATCCACATATGCTCAGGTGGGAAGAGCTGATGACCCGCCATGGTGGGGGTCCCATCATCACTTTTGGTCCTTATTTTTTCAGCTGGCGAGAGGGCCAGATGCTCATGGTGGAGGACTTTCCTTAAAGTGGAACAGACTTTCGGGAGGATACCGACTTGGTGCTGCCAGAGGGTGCAGCATGGGGTGATATCGGTAAGAACAAAAACCCTTGTATTTTTAAGTTTTGTGAATTATATTTTTTTTTGATGTAGTGTTGACAAGTACATTGTGTGTGCAGATGTTGGCCTTGTACGACCGGTGGGTCTCTCCCTTCTGGCGAGGAGAGACAGAGGCGGGGAAGCAATGATTCCTGTCGGTGCACATGCCGCCATCGAGGAGATGGAGGAGGTGTACCAGAACTTGTCAGAGCTGACTATGGGGGTTCCAGAGCCTGCTATCGATGACCTTCTGAGGCCCATGCAGAGATTTGGGGTTGGACCGTTTTTCCACTTCAACGCCTTGCTCCACAAGGTGGGTCGTACTGTGGACTGCTTCCTTACATAGCGATAGAGAGTTGTGCGAGTCATGGGTGTGCGGGTCAGGCGTGGTGCCTAAGACACTTTTATACTTGTACTTGAGAGCTTTAGAAGCCTCAGATTTTTGTACTTACTAAAAGCTTATGATGCTTTAGATTTTTGTAGAGACTCACTGAAAGCCAATGTGCTTCAAATTTTGTACCAGCACTACTTTTGAGCAATTTATATATATTATCGGTGATTTATACATTATGTGTCTTTGAAATGATTAGTGATGTGATCTCGTTTACATGTTTGCTTCTATACATTATATTTACATGTTATGAATGCTTTTACATATTATGATTGTTATGTGTGTGCAATGTACCAATCCATGATGAAATTGGCCATCGAGTCAGCAACTGTGTTCAACTCTCGTGGAATGTGTAGGTATTGAATGGATTCAAATGACCTTTCCAAGAGACGTACTCGTCTAAAGAGACAGAGTAGGGTAGGATCACGAATATCGTAAATCCGGCTGAGATGAGAAACCACTAGTTGAGAATCCATATGGATGACAATGTGGTCCATACCCAAGGAAATGGCATCGGTCAGGGTTCCGATTACAGCCTGACATTCTGCGGCATTGTTGGTCGCAACCCCTAGACAATTTCCTCCTGATCTAATGAGCTCGCCTATAGGGGAATAAAGTGCCCAGGTTTTAACACCCAAAAAGCGCTCACTAGCTCATTTCCTTATTCACATGACCCATTTGTCCACTTTTCCACCATTTGAGCCTCTAAAGCCATCAAAAGGTCACCAAAAGACCATAATACACCCCTTTTTTCCCCTCAAAATGAATATTTTTCCTCAAAAAGCATAAAAACCCTCAAAAAGGGTCCAGAATTCCCAAAAATATTAAAAAGGGAATAAAAATATTCAAAATATTCAAAAAAGGAAAAAGGAGGGAAAAGGTACCTAAACCATGTTGGTCAATACCATTGGTTTCCTCAAAACCATAATGGTATTCCCCACCACCAAATACTATAAAAAGGTGGTAGGGGCTCCTCACTTTCCATCCATCCATCATCCTATCCTCATGCTGTCAAGATCTCTCATGAGTTCTTGACCATTGTAGCAATCTTGGAGAAGAGACCTTTGGAGCTTGGAGCTACTCACCTTGGAAGTTACTCAACACAAATCCTCACCATTTGAGGTATCTTAATACAAAATACTCATTCTTTTATTTCTTGTTCTTGAATAGTTTTCAGAAAATTTTATTTGTTATATTCACATGCTAGTTTAGATTTAGATTCAGATTTATAATTGTTTTTTGCTTTAAATATTTGAAACTGCTATCACTTGTTGATAGGTGCCCATTGCACTAAGCTTGGTTGCAAAACCAAGCCAATAGTTTTGGCGACTCCGCTGGCTTCGAATTCTTAGATCTCAATTTTTTGCTTTAGATCTTAGTTTTTGTTAGTTTTAATCATTTTTATTCATAGATCTTCCATCCTAAACAGCAGATCCATTGCTGTTCTAGATCTTGGCCCCTTCTATTGCCATTAACAGCCTGAAATTTCCATTTTCGGGTTCATTTTTTGGCATCCTTTTTCGGCTTTCACCTCGCGATTTTTTGCCCGACAGTCGCGCGGCTCATCGCGACCTCGCATCTTTTTTCAGCGCGACATGCCGTGGCTTCGCAGCCATTTTACGCGCTGCACATTGCGGCTTCGCAGCCATTTGTCGCGCTGCACATCGCGACTGTGTGACCTAAAACCACGCTGCACATCACGGCTTCGCGGCCGAAACCCGCACTGCCCATCGTGACTGTGTGGCCGAAACCCATGGTGCACATCGCGGCTTCGCGGCCGAAACCCGCGCTGCCCATCACGGCTGTTTTCCTGAAACCCGCACTGCAATTTTTTTTTTAATTCGGACAATTTTTTGAAATTTATTTTTTGCTGCATTTTCTGCCCATTTAGCATATTTTACAGCATTAATTTTTCTGCATCTTTACAGCCACATTAAATCTTTTACTATTTAGAATGCTCCATTAAAAGTCTTTTTACAAAATTTTCAGGAATTGAAAGAGAGATTTTTTTGCATTCTATTTAGATCAAGGTTTTACTGTTTATTTGCTCGATACTTTGCCCAAGTAATTTTCAAGAGCTCCATTTATTTCTTGAAGTATTTATGTTATTTGCTTTCCTTCAAATTATTTCAAAAATCCATTATTTTTGAATAGTTTTTTCAAGCATTTACATTTCAAAAACGCCTTTATTTTTTGCAAAACTGGAAGCGTCTTTTCTTTCATTTGTAATCAATCGCCCAAGCAAGGCAAATCAATTTCAGTTTAAATACCACACTTGCACCCACTCTGCCACATAATTTAAACTGAGCCTTAAAATTTACCTTAAACTCAACAAACGTTTAACCCCACTTGGGGAGCACTTCAAAGAATTTGTAGTTAGGTAGAATTGAGGGGATAGGTGTTCCAATAACACCCCTCAATTATTACATTTGAGACATAGTGGTTTTCCTCTACGGTACCAAAATCCCTTATAATTTTGACACGGTTATCAACCAATCTATCGGGAAGGCCTCTCCCTTAGGAGGGTTGAAGTAGCCAGACTGGTTCCGGAATTCTAAGTGGAATACCGTAATCCATTCAGTAACCGAAGGATACCTTTCAAAGTTATCGGTGTACACCCAAGAGAGTGTACAGCGGCGATAGAACCAAACTGCAGATTCACCCAACCAAACGTGTCATGAACGGGGTATCCTAGTTGCCACTCTTTAGGATTGTCTACCCGGTATCCCTCCCGGTAGGGGGATATCTAGCCGTTGATTCAACACTCTATATTGTCTGACTTGGATTTCATCACCTTGCAGAGGATATCGTTTGTTGACTCACAATACTTCTAGTTAGGTGTTTGCATGATACAATACCCACCTTTGGTCTAGTAACACCACTTTTTTCTAGGAACTGTTTGACTTTTGGTATTTGACCAATTTTGTTGCATCCCTCCACTTATTATAGCACAACTGCTATAATAAGTGCTTTTTGAGGTTGATGGTTGGCCTGAGAGCCTTTATTTTTTCACACCCCTTTTGCACTCATTGTTGCATTAGGGTTTCGAGTTTTTTACATCACCACCTTACACTGAAATTTTTAAAAAATATTTCTCACCATTGAGAATTTAAGACGATCTCGTCGTCTTCAGGGTGAACCCCCTCACCTCAATATACTTGGCTCTACATGTCACCGACGTAGAGCCTTATCCCTTGACTCGACACGTCATCGGCCAAATACACAGTCATCCGATTCTGACACGCCTCACTTCTCCAAAAACCCTACTGAAATATCACCAACCAACCTCATGGCTGGACCACAATACGACCCACTTTTCACCAGTACTATTGGAGATACATCCACAAACCCTTCTACTACTGTGCCATCCATGGTAACAACAACCCCTCTAGGCATGCCTAATATAGGGGACACTCCACTTGCCCAACACAGGACTACCTCCTATTGTGGGTATGCCAAACATAGGAATCACACCACCTCTCATTACCACAACCCAGATCCCAGGAATTCCTGGCACTATCCCTAACCCCGGTGTAACCCATGTTGCACTTGGGAACACTGGCCCATACCAAACCACAACGGTTGGAGGACACATACCTTCAATACTTAGCATACCCTTAGGGGCTACTGGACCACTACATAATGCCACCATTAATAGTTATGTCCTAGTCACTACGCCACACCCATCTGCTAGTTTACCTTACATGGCTAATCTGAACTTACCAGACCTTGCCAGGCTAACCAACGATCCTATCAGGCACAACCCTACATGGCCATCCATGCCTACAAAGCTCCCCTCGGACATCCCTAAGTTTGAAAGGAAACCTGGGGAGGATCCCCAAAACCACATAATGTCATTTCACCTATGGTGTTCATCTAAATCCATAGTGGATGAATCCATTCGTCTGAGACTGTTGCAGCGAACGTTCACTGGCTCTGCAGCCAAGTGGTACATCGAACAACCACATGGGACCCACCATACATTTACGTCTCTCACCTCCACTTTCCTTCAGTTTTTTCATCTTCCTGTACGCTATGATGCAGGAGTTGAAATACTATTGTCTTGCAGACAAAACACAGCTACCCACATCACCGACCATATCCATGAGTGGCGCAAGCGTCGTAGCCTCTGTAAGATAAAACTGGATGACCGTATATTTTTGGACTGGTTTCTTAAATCACTCCTACCCCTCATAGCAAAAGACGTAGCTTTCAAATGACTCCAGTCAGAGGAAGAAGCTATCCTAAAAGCTCAGTAATTCAACCTGATTTATGCCCAGTCAGGCTATCTCTACACCATCATACCTGATGCCCCACGAGGTGATTCTTCATGCGGTGACGCTCCGGGGGCATCACATGCCGCTGATGGTATTATAGGCCAAGTCACGGTGAAAATTAAACCTTTTAGCATGGTGAGCACCATAAATGCCCTAGACCTCTCTAGGGATACATCTAATTCTGGGGTGACAACTTTGTACGCTCCAACGAATCAGACTCATCACACTCATGGACCCTCTTGTCCACAACATTTCTATGGGCAAGCGCCATTGACATATGTACCACCCACATACTATAACCAACCGACCACCCAGAACCCAATTCATTTACCAGCACAACCAATGTATTACCCACAGCAAGTTACAACAGCTAACCCAACACCTCCAATAGCTCAGGGTTACCAGCAACCCCAACAGGCAACTGGACCACCTCCAGCCCCACCAGCTTATTACCCACCGCAACCTGCTCCCGCACCTGCGGCACCCCAAAATCCTCCCACTACTCAAGGGCAAGTGTACACACAACACAATCAGCCCCAACATCAAAACAACCAACACAACTAGGGTGGACAACAAAACCGTGGAAGAGGACGTAACCGTGGCAACAACCAACAACATAATCAAGGTCCACCACCTCCCACTCCTCCAAATAATAAAAATGCTGCTCCTCCCAACCAGAATCCTGATCGTCATCCCAAGCAGCCAAAAAACAATAACCTGAGAACAAACCATCCATGTTCTATATGTGGAGTCTATGGACACTACACTCATAACTGCCCCCATTTAGAGAAAGCACGTAAACTTTGGGTTGACGATGTCCAATGCTAGGGCCACGTTGGACAGCCAGCTCCACTTAATCAACCGCAACCCATGATATTACAAAACCCATTGCCAAACCAGGGAGTAGTAAATACTCGCCCTATGGCTCCCCCACAAGGATCTGCTGCACCCCAGCAGCAAATCACCTATGCCGCAACTGATTATCAACATGCGGATCTAGGCACACACCATTTATTAATGATGTCATCCAATGACATCAACCTCCAAACTCGCAGGAATCAGTATGGCCCACCCCCAGAAACTCCTCCCACTGACGCATCCACCTCCCTTCTACCAAATCAACCACTACGCATACCAAATATGCCTTTGGACGGAGGACCTAAAATCCCTTGCATCCCCTTGTGAAGGATTAACAACAATCCTAATGCTCACGCAGCATCCAATTATAACGTCGTGGAAGACCTAGCACAATCCCCCGCTGCTATGTCTGCTTTAGAGGTACTGAAAACATGCCCTGCACAACGAAAACTACTACTATCTGCCATCGGAGGAGTAGACCCTGACGACACACACATGATGGCTTTCAACTTAGACCAAGCCGAACCTTGATTTCCATCAAATTTGGCTTTCCAAGTATCAGTAAACATTCGAAACCTCGTTGTACATCGATGCATCATCAATGAAGGAGCTTCCACATGCATTATGTCCACCCTTATGTGGCAGAAGCTTGGCTCCCCCGCTTTACAGCCATCCACCACGGCATTACGAGCTTACGACGGACGCTCAGCACAACCACAAGGCCTCTTAGCGAACGTACCCATAGAACTAGGCGGCAAATTAGTTCTTATCGACATCAAAGTGATCAATGCCCAGCTCGACTACAACCTCCTTCTTGGACGTAGCTATATGTACAAAATGAAAGCAGTGGCTTCATTTGTTTTTCGCCTCATGATGTTCCCACATGAAGGGCGCGTTATCAAGATTGATCAACTCCAATATTATGATCCTAACGCCCTCGCATCTCCTCAAAATGTGCTACCAATGATTGAACAAACCATTCAAACCGCACCAACATCATTTGTGTCGTCAATTGGTCCTGGAATCTACACCGAGTCACCTATGACTTCCACATTTCCATCGATCTCACCACCTTTACCGATAACAAAAACATCAGATTTGTGCACCCTGTCGCACATCACACAACAGCCTTCGTCACTACCACAAACACCCACAGTGCCTACTCATATTGGCACAACGCTAATTCATACTATCCTGTTCTTGTTCCCATTTTCTGGAGTTGTCAGTTCGCTAGTAATGGCCACACTCAAACTTCCTGGCTTAACATTAGGGATACCTGTATGGTACTTACCTGCTCCGAGCCCCCTGCCGACTTCGACTATTATTTTACAACAGGTACAACCTATCCCTACTACCAACCACCCACCCCCTCCGGTCACTCATCTGCAAAACAGACCACCCCCAATAGTGACTACGGCATCAACATCCAAAAATGCCCCAACTCTGTTACGGAACACAGGGGGAAGGGGCCCACCAACTTATAACACTGGGCTCATAACTCACACCCCCCCAGCAACCCCCAAGGTAGCTAAAAACCCCCCAACTATTCACATTCCCTCTAAGTGCTTGTTGTGTGACGACGTAGGCCATGCCACTCATCAATGTCCACAATTACCAGCACTCCAAGAACACATGAATATGTTGGATGACGACACCGGAATTCCAGTGGTACGACTTGAGCCACCTCCTCACCCTCGCGACAAAACTCTCCTTACTAACCACCCTTGTGCGATATGTGGCATTTATGGCCATTATTCACACCACTGCCCTGATCTCCCAGATTATAGAGCAGCCTTGTATGAGATGAACAATGCCGACTTAGAGATAGCTTCTCCCCTCATCGAGGAGATCTACCCTCCGAAATCATCTTCTTCGAAAGAAATCAACACCATCTATATGATTTCAACCACATACAAACCAGAACCCGTTGATTTATGGTCTAATTACTTTCATACTGATGAGCAAATTTTAGAAACACTCACTGCACCGGACTACCCTTGGGACGATATGCATCATCGCTCATACTTCCTCCCTGAGGCATCTACATCCACCGTAGAAAACCAGCTATCAGTCGAATCGAAAGATTTCCTACCAACTAAGGTTGATTGGTTCAAAGACCCCATCCCAGCACCAGATGCCTTCGAAGAAGGGAACATGTCCAACATTTCCCCTATTATACAAATAGACATTTCCACCACACCTAGAAAACCTAAGCTCATCTCGCTAGGCGCATCATGCACTCAAGCGGAAACTCAGGCATATAAGAAACTCTTTCAAGAGTTTCATGATGTCTTCTCCTAGTCTTACACGGAGATGCCTGGACTCGATCCCAAAATTGTGGAACATCACATCGACACTTGGCCCAATGTGCCTCCTGTCCGACAGAAACAATGACCAATTCACCCATCCAAGCTCCCAGCTGTTAAAGCTGAGATTGAAAAACTCCAAAAAGCAGGATTCATATATCTTATTGCCTACACCACCTGGGTTTCAAACCTAGTGCCAGTAAGCAAAAAAGTGGGCACCATACGCGTTTGTACTGATTTCCGAGACCTCAACCTCGCTTGTCCCAAAGACAACTTCCCCACACCTTTCATTGACCAACTAATCGATGAATGTGTGGGACATGAGGTCCTTTCTTTTATGGACGGTTTCTCCGGATATAACCAAATAAAAATCCGTAAAGAAGATCAATACAATACAGCTTTCACTACCCCATGGGGCACCTTCGCCTATCGCGTCATGCCTTTTGGTATCAAGAATGCTGGAGCCACTTTCCAACGCGCCATGACTTATTGCTTCCACGATCTACACAAGATCATAAAAGTTTATCTGGACGACCTCACCGCTCGATCCAAGAAGTGATCTGACCATTTAGACGACCTTCGACAAGTTTTCTTGCGTTGTCGAAAATACAACATCCGCTTGAACCCTATCAAGTGTGTCTTTTGCGTTACATCAGGTTGCCTGCTAGGGTTTGTTATCTCAGAAAAAGGCATCACTGTAGACCCCTTAAAAGTCCAAGCCATTTTAGAATTACCGTCACCCTATACATTAAGACAACTTCAAAGCCTTCAAGGGAGATCCAACTTCCTCCGCCACTTTGTCCCTGACTATGCCACAACAGTCCACGGTTTCCTACGACTACTACGTCTGCATACCCGTTTCATATGGGACCAACAAGCAGAGACAGCTTTCACCGACTTAAAGAAAGCACTCACAAACGCCCCGTTTATTTCTCCTCCAGATTTCACAAAATATTTCACCCTCTATGTTTCAGCATCTGAACATGTCGTATCTAGATTTCTTGTACAAGAAGATACTGCTCGCCAAGAGTATGTCATCTACTATGTGAGCCAGACCTTGTCCAGCCCACCCCTCTTCTACCCACATGAAGAAAATATGGCTCTCGCCATCGTTTTTTCAGTACAAAAGCTGTGACATTACATTCTCCTGAGCCACACCACTATTGTAGCCAATTCCAATCCTATGGTTTACCTCTTGACGCGTCGCCTTCTTCAAGGCCGCGTAGCTAAATGGGTGATTATCCTGCAAGAATACGACCTAACTTTCAAAACCCCAAAGAGCACCAAGGCCCTAGAACTCGCTCAACTCATCACAGATCTCCCATCCTCTTCATCATCACCTGCTATCCAAACGGATCTTATTGACGATCACATTTTCATCATTTCTTCTGACGAACCATGGTACGGCGAGATCTTAATATACCTCCGCACACAAAAATTTCGACCCCACATCAATCGTGACGGACGCCATCGTATACAACACCACTCCCCCCGATACCTCCTATTAGGCGATGTACTTTATCGACATGGCGACGATACCATCTTACGACACTACCTATCCCATAACGAGGCAGAACAAGTCCTCAATGACTGTCATAGCGGTGCCTGCGGAGGCCACTTCTCCGGCATGGCCACCACCCAAAAGATCATTCGTGCAAGTTACTTTTGGCCTTCATTATTTACTGATTGCATCACCGCAATCAAACATTGTCAAAACTGCTAACTTTTTGTCCCCAAGGAAAGAACCCTACCCGCCCCCCTTCATCCAGTCGTCACTGTCGGACCATTCTGCAAATGGGCCATCGACTTCCTCGATTGCAATCCCACGTCAGCCGGCGGTCATAAACACATTATTGTGGTCGTAGATTATTTCACCAAGTGGGCAGAAGCCATGCCAACTTACAATTGCAAGGCCGACACCGCAGCACGTTTTTTCCTCAACCATGTTATCGCTCGTTTTGTAGTGCCAAAGAAACTCGTCTCAGACCACGGCTCTCACTTCGAAGATTCCGTCTGGAGAGAATTATCAACCTTACTAAAATTTGAACACCATTTCTCCTCCGCCTACTACCCCTAAGGAAACGGCCAAGTTGAAGCGATTAACAAAATTTTGAAAACCATCCGCCAGCGCACTGTAGACAAACACAAATCAAATTGGCACCACATGCTCTTCCCGGCACTATGGGCATACCACACGTCAACCAAAACTGCCACCGGTTTTACCCCTTTTCATTTAGTTCACGGTGTCGAATCTATCCTCCCCATCGAGTGCCAAATTCCAGCCCTGCATATGGTCGTTGAACTCCTATTGAACACTTCCCCAATTGAGCAATGCTTACTACTCCTGGAGCAAGCCGATGAAGATCGACGCAAAGCCCTTCAAACCATGGAAGCAGCCAAGAACCGATCCAAACTGAATTACGACAAACATGTCCACCCAAGAACTTTTACTAAAGGGGACCTTGTCCTCGCCTATGATCAAGCTCATGATAAAACCGGGAAAGGAAAGTTTGTGTCCATGTGGCAAGGCCCATACATTATACACACTTGCCTCAGACAGGGGGCATACATTCTGACCAATTCAGAAGGCAACCCCCAACGCAACCCACGCAACGGGTTGTACCTCAAGCGATTTTACCCATAGCAAATCTGATGGACACCACCGTCCATTATTGTACAGTATTATTTTGTTTTTCACAAAAAATTCAAAAAACCTAAATATTTGTTTTCTCTGCATGACCACAGATGGATCCTGTTCCACTCTACTACATTGGTTTCGCTAATGGTGCAAGCCGTTGGTCCCCCAATCTGGCCTCCACATCTTGGGTAATATATTCCCCTTCACATGAGTTGATCCCAATCGACGGAGTGTGTTTAGGTGTCGCCACCAACAACCAAGCTGAATACGATGCCGTGACCGGTCTCCTGGCCGTAGCTCTCCAAATGAGCATACGTCACCTTAACGTTTTCTTGGACTCACAACTCCTTGTTTCCCAGCTCAACAATGATTACCAGGTACGTGATCCCTGTCTTTTCAGAAAATTCTTGTGCACTAAACAAATGGTTCGACAGTTTGAATCCATTTCATTCACACATGTCCCAAGGAATCTCAACAGTGTAGCAGACCATATGGCCAACAACATTCTTAACTGGCACACCAATCAAACCATATCATAAAAACAAAAATGTATCCATGTGCATAACATGTGCCTCCACGGGCATATATATAAAAATTACAAAAATGCATCCACGTGCATAACATGTGCCTCCACGGGCATATACCAAAATCAAAAAATGCATCCACATGTATAACATGTGCCTCCACGGGCATATACAAAAATCAAAATGTTCATCCACGTGCATAACATGTGCCTCCACGGGCATATAGAAAATCAAACATGCATCCACGGGCGATCAAAAAGACAATGAATGCATCCATGGGCATAAACAACTATATACCAAATCATATATATATATACATCATAATATAGTCAAACATGTCATAGGTGCCCTCAGCACCCAATATACAAAAATACATCAGCCATACAAAAAGTACTTCCCCATATGCTCATCAGCATTTGGGGGTAGATACAAGATCATCTAATCATCACGGTCTCCAAGCTCTTATGGCACCTCCTTCCCTGGCCCCGCTGGATCATGCCGAGCCCGAACTCTCCTCTCCACCGGCCCCGCTGGATCATCTCGCAGATGAATCCTCCCCTCCACCGGCCCTGCCGGATCATGCCGAGCCCCATCCCTCCACTCAGCTTCCAACAATGCTACTCTGAGCAAGATCGAGCGCCACTCACGAGGTGCATCAAAACAACGCTCGATAATGTCCCGATCCAAATCCCTCCACCCATCCTCTGGAAATCCTGCTAGTATCATATCTAGTGTCTCTCTAACACCCTCCACGGCATCATCTCGAGGCACAACTCCTCGACCGTGAGCCCCAAATCCTCGAGAATGAGGAGGCGGTACCGCTACAGGAGGTGGAATGACCACCATCGCCCGTCCCCTACAAACCACGTTGTCGGCCGGTGGTACAGGACCAACATCTGCACAATCACGCAAGTGAACCATCATATACATATATAACTATAATCATAACAAACACATCTAAAACACATGATATAGTAGAGAACAAAACACAAAACATACCATCTAAACCCCAGGCCTGTCCCTGGGCTCGAGGCATCTCCGGATCTCCTTGATAATCCATACCAGCATATGGATAGTCCCCAATCAGCAGGGGGATCTTCTCCCACTGCTCATACATATCCTGTGAAAAGAACCCACGGATACCACCACCATTGTGGGGCATCATCTACCCCCACCGTACCATGCGCGGCTCACTCACCAAACCGTCTCGAATTGGCACCCGTGGCCGCAAAGTCGGTACCCGCTCAAAGAAGAAACAACACAAAAAGGAGGCATAGCAGAACTCTCCCCCCTCCCGACTGACCTTGTCCAGATCTCTCCTGACACCAACCAAAAACATCTGACCCCATGCATAGTAGGTCCCCCTCAGCACAGAATCCACCATCATCGTTTGTCCCCCCGACAAACGATGTGGCGCCGCGGCACCCAACACCCGCAAAACACAAGCCCCAACAGCCCGCATGTCCCACTCCCGCAATGATCTCAAGCTCAAAGCGCTATTCTGCACAATCTCCCCAGCAACACAGAAGGTCTCCAAGAGATCCTCCATGTCCACACCTACCGGGATCCTTGGCAGAAGATCCCCCACCTCCCCTAAGCGAGGTAACCCGGTAAGAAAATATACATCAATAAGGGTGATATCTAACCTCTCACCCCCAAAAATAAAGGCACCCTCTGCAGGAACCCACAGACTAACCAATTTGTTCAGTAGCGGTCCTACTGAACGCATCGGTGGAATCTAAGCAAACTTCAGGAGCCCACGTATAGCCAGAGCCTGCCAGACCCCCTGATCGGTCCGAATCCAAATCATCAAATCCTCCTCCATCTCTCACTCTCGCCATGACACCAATGAGCTCCTCAACATCCTGCCAAAAAACAAAGAAATTTTTTAGAACTAGAGAAAAAAATTCAAAAAATTCCTTCGTAGCTTTTCCATCAAAAGCCGCGATGACCATCGCGGCTTTCATCCAAGAACCAGCGATGAACATCGTGGGTATTGACCACACAGTCGCGATGAACATCGCGACTAAAGCCCCCATAGTCGCGATGAACATCGCGACTTCCAGCCCGACAGCCGCGATGAACATCGCGACTGTCAACCCAGAACGCGTGATGTTCATCACGAAAAAAGACGCGAAACCCGTGATATTCCACATTGGAAGGCCAACATGGAATTTCGCGGCCTTTGGGGGCACGCCGCTAACCAAAAAAGACATAATTAAAAAGGCTAAGGCAAATAGGGTTACCTGAAACTTGCGGAATCGAAAACCAATGGTCAAATCTCTCAAAAATCAAGAAAGAGCTTTGATTTCTCTGCCAAACTCACACGTAACAATGACACGTCATATGGGCCCCACACCCTATTTATAGAAATTTCACCATTTTTCAAACAACCATTGCGGTATCATACGATGTCCGTTTCTCAAAAAGTTGGTACCGTTGGAATCAACACAGTGAGAAATTCATGATAGTTCTTTCCTTTTCCTGTTTTCACCAGATCCATTTTTAGCCATTTTTTCATGCCCTTATCACCTCGGTTTGCGTGCCACATTGGCCGTTGTCCATTTTTTACGAGTCTTATATCGTCGAATTCAGTTTTCCGTGCTTGTGACGATGCTTGAGATCATTTCTCGCTCTCACACCCAAATTTTTTGGGCATTTTTCCCATGCCCCCCTCGTTGCCTCAGTTTGCGTGCCACATCATCCATTTTTTACAAGTCTTATATCGTCGGATTTAGTTTTCCACGCTTGTGATGATGCTTGAGATCATTTCTCGCTCTCACCCCATAATTTTTGGGCATTTTTTCAAAATGCCACTCATCACCTCGATTTGCATGCCACATTGGCCGTTGCCCCTTTTTGACAATCTTTATGTCACCGGATTCAGTATTCCGCACTCATGACGATGCTTGAGACCTTTTCTCGCTTTCATCAATCCCTTTTTGTTCGGTATAGTTTTACCCCTTTTTCAGGCCGAGCAATCCCTTTTACAAAAAAGGCACTTAGGGAGTTTCTGTTAAGCTCTTTTCTGACTCCTAAAACAATGAAAAGATCGCCGAGCAACCTTGCTTCCTTTCATGCTCGCTAAATGTATCTGAAAGGGAGTCTACCTGGTATACGTTTACCCCTTTTCTGGACCTTGTAGACTAATTACGAAAAAGGAATACTCTAGTCACATCGACTAGAAGAGTTCTCCATTTGCATCATTTTATGCTTTTTCAGGCCTTGGAGACTAACTTACGAAAAAGAGCACCAATGGAGTCCACTTACCGCTTTCAGACTCTCTAAACATGAAAGCGACCATGAGCAATCACCATCCTGGGCTCGTAAAAACCCACAGGACAGTACTCATAACCACTACAGAGTCTTCTTATCGTTTTCAGACTCCTTAAAAATGAAAGCACCTATGAGCATGAACAGTCCTGGGCTCACAAAATCCATAGGACAGCACCATTTCAGAGCACACTTTTATCCCTTCTTGGAGCTCATTGAAACTACGAAGAAGGATCCAACGATGCTTCTAGGCGCCACAACATATCACGTCTACTCATATGGAAACTTCCCCATTTTGGTCACCTTTATTCAAAGTATTCTGCAGTATGTCACCCTGAGAATTCCTCAACAGCACCCATCAGCGCCTCCCCCCCCCCCCCTCGAGTTAATTCATACCCTTCAGTCCTTAAAAGCTATGATCCCTGCACCTACAAGTCAGTTCCCTACGCTGCCAGGTCAACCATGTCATCATGCTCTGAACAAAGGAAGTTTGAGTCTACCCACTCTATGACCCCAGTTAATTCCCATCCCCACAAGTATGTCAGTCCTACCATCAGTACTACCACACTTCAGTTCTACACCTCGTGCTCCTATCGAGGAAACATCATTGCCTTGTTAGTTGCTGGTCTCCCTCTGTTGATGACAACCAAATTTATTCCATAGGATGGACCTAGAGGTCCTTGTGTCTTGGACTCATAACCATTTATGATGAGTGCCTACGAATCATTTCGAGAAGAGTCCTCATTGCCTCTCCAAATGGTTGTTTCTCACATGCTCGACTTCAACACCTTGATCGCATCGTTGAGACTCGCATAGGGTATTGGTCTGTTCATTTATTTGTTGAAAACCCCCTATACCACCTGACTCTTCCACATTTGAGAGTTTACCTATGGAAACAACCAGTTACATTTTTTTTCTATAGATATATGGGTTGCGCATGGAGAC
The DNA here is from genome assembly GCA_027924585.1 of Larix kaempferi. Taxonomy (NCBI): domain Eukaryota; kingdom Viridiplantae; phylum Streptophyta; class Pinopsida; order Pinales; family Pinaceae; genus Larix; species Larix kaempferi. The sequence goes on along the minus strand of BSBM01000717.1, from coordinate 3,964,228 downwards.
AGTATTCTGATGTACCCTAGTTTTATACTTCCTTGAGTATACAGTTACATGTACTTCTCAGAGATGACTCACAGTCATTGAGTGCCTACAGATGTTGGACACCTTCAGTTTCAGCAGCTCATCAACCCTTCTGAGACCTTATTCAGAATGGTTGTCGCTTTATTCCAGTGTATCAGTTATTGAGATCAGTCATGTTATGATCATGAGTACATCCCAAAATAGTGTCCCCTTTGGACCATTATGATGTACCAGCAGATTTTTTATGTCTTATTTCCGTCCCCCTTCTTGGGACTAATTGTTATGTATATATACAAGCATGGGTATGCCCGCCTCGTCCATTATCACAGATTATTCCTCATTCATATTGAGGCCATGTAATATTGTTTGTTTTGTAGCTTCCAAGGGTCGTGGATCCAGTCTCCAACCGGTCTCTTCTCTTCCCCAAGCCCCAGGAAAAAGACAAAAGAACCATGATGTCTATCGGCCATACGATGAGCTCCTGCCCTCACACATCAGGGGGCAATCTATTAACACCCAAAAAGTGCTCACTAGCTCATTTCCTTATTCACATGACCCATTTGTCCACTTTTCCACCATTTGAGCCTCTAAAACCATCAAAACGTCACCAAAAGACCATAATACACCCCTTTTTCCCCTCAAAATGAATATTTTTCCTCAAAAAGCATTAAAAACCCTCAAAAAGGGTCCAGAATTCCCAAAAATATTAAAAAGGGAATAAAAATATTCAAAATATTCAAAAAAGGAAAAAGGAGGGAAAGGGTACCTAAACCATGTTGGTCAATACCATTGATTTCCTCAAAACCATAATGGTATTCCCCACCACCAAAAACTATAAAAAGGTGGTAGGGGCTCCTCACTTTCCATCCATCCATCATCCTATCCTCATGCTATCAAAATCTCTCATGAGTTCTTGACCATTGTAGCAATCTTGGAGAAGAGACCTTTGGAGCTTGGAGCTACTCACCTTGGAAGTTGCTCAACACAAATCCTCACCATTTGAGGTATCTTAATACAAAATACTCATTCTTTTATTTCTTGTTCTTGAATCGTTTTCAGAAAATTTTATTTGTTATATGCACATGCTAGTTTAGATTTAGATTTAGATTTATAATTGTTTTTTGCTTTCAATATTTGAAACTGCTATCACTTGTTGATAGGTGCCCATTGCACTAAGTTTGGTTGCAAAACCAAGCCAACACCAGGCTGCCGAAGCAAGGTTACGGGTATGCCGGCTGGCGCTGTCCGTGAATCCATAACACGTCGCCATCTGCACATGCAGACAGAACATGGTGTAAGGAGCGGAAAACAAGATCTAAGACACTCGAATAATAAAAAGCGTCACACCACACAAAAACACGCCATGTACAGTATATGCAAGTCAGTATATGCATGAGAAATCAAGCATAGTATCTCTTTAGGTAAAGCCCATTGCGAGGTTCACCCAAAGAGATGTCGTCATAATCTTCGAGCTCGTAGGCTCCTTTTTCCAACACACGTTTAATGACGTAAGGTCCATGCCACATGGACATGAACTTCCCAGCTCCTAGCTTATCGTGCTTCTGGTCATAAGTGAGGACCAGGTCACCCTCATTGAAGATACGAGGTTCGATTGACTTATCATATTGGGCCTTGATGCGTTTCTTATGTTCTTCGTTAGCAAGAGCAGCATCGCAGTAGGACTCGTCAAGCTTAGCTAAGTACAAGAATCGTTTTTCCTCAGCAATAGTGTCAGGAAGAAGTTCTACAGCGAGTTGAAGAAACGGAATTTTGCACTCTATCAGTAAAATAGCCTCCAATCCATATACCAATTGGAAAGGAGTGAAGCCTATGGTGGTTTTAACGGTAGTTTGGTAGGCCCATAATGCTGAGAAGAGCATATTGTGCCCATTGGAATTTTGTGTCCCTACCATCCTTTGGATCATAGTTTTCAAGACCTTGTTAATGGCCTCGACTTGTCCATTGGATTGCAGGTAGTAGGGAGTTGAGTTTTCATGGCGAAAACCCAACCTGTCGCTCAATTCAGCAACCATATGGTTTTGAAAGTGAGAACCATGATCAGTGACTATAGCCCGAGGAACTCCAAACTATGTCATTACGTGGTTGAACATGAAGAGTGCGGCGGTTTTTCCGTCGTTTTGGTATGTAGGCATAGCCTCGACCCACTTCGTAAAGTAATCCACAGCTACGATTATGTAACTATGCCCCCCGACCGAGGTAGGCTTACAATGCATAAAATCTATGTCCCATTTTGCTAATGGGCCAACAGGAATAACCGGATGTAACGCGGCAAGATGTGTGCGCTTCTTCGTATGGAAGTGTTGGCGAGGAGGACACTTCTTGACGGCCTCAATACAATCCTTGAATATAGTAGGCCAGTAGTATCCTGCACGCAAAATCTTCTGGGCAGTAGCCATCCCAGAGAGGTGACCGCCACACGCCCCAGTGTGACAGTCATTCAGAACGCGTTCAGCTTCCTCGTGTGTTAGACAACGTCGAAGAATGGAATCGATGCCACGGCGATACAAAGTATCAGTTATGATCAAGTAGTACTTTGCATGGTGGCATATCTTACGACGATCGTCGCGAGACAGTTGAGGATCGAAGCATTGGGTCTAAAGATATAACAGGATATCTCCATACCATGGGTCAGACGTATTGATGAGAAATAATGTTTCATCGGGAAACAAATCATTGTGCTCTACTTCTACATCAGAACGGGGGAGGTCGCAGATGAGCTCAACAAACACCAAAGACTTCTTAGACTTAGCCTTTTCGAAAAGAAGATCAAATTCTTGCAGTATCACAATCCAACGTGAATACTTGCCCCCAAGTACTTGACGTGTCAGTACATGGTACATGGGGTTCGAATCGGCGATGATGGTGGTGGTGCGGAGCAAGATGTAATGACGGAACTTCTGGACGGCAATGACTGCCGCAAAAGCTAGTTTTTCGACATGTGAGTATCTAGTTTCGGTGTCAGTGAGACCCTTACTCGCATAGTATATCACATGTTCTTGAGTGTTTTGATCTTCATGTACCAAAACCATGGCGATAGTGGTAGCAGAAGCGGCGAGATACAAAATGTAATCGCGATAATAATTAGGCGGTTGAAGCACGGGGGCATGCATGATAGCATGTTTGATACTGTCAAAAGATTTTTGAGCTTGGTCGTCCCAAATGAACAGGACGTCCTTCTTAAGCAGTTTCATGTAACCCTGAGTCTTCTCCGCGAAATTATAGACAAACCATCGTAGATAAGTTGCCTTCCCTTGGAGACTTTGAAGTTCCATAACATCAGCAGGAGGTGGTAGGTTGATGATGGCCTCCACCTTCAAGGGATCAATGTGGATCCCATCTTTCGAGACAATGAATCCTAAGAGGCACCCGAACTCAATGCAAAAGATACACTTATGAGGATTCAGACGGATATTGTACCGTCTGCATCTGAGGAATATGGCCGTCAGATGATCGATGTGGAACTCACGCTGCTTTGAATGAGCAAGGAGATCGTCTAAGTAAGGTTACACAAGGTCCTTAATATCGTGGAAAGCGTACGACATAGCCCGCTGGAACGTGGCTCCAACATTTTTAAGGCCAAATGGGAGCTTGCGATAAGCGAATGTACCCCATGGGAAGATGAAAGTCATCTTATGCTGATCGGCTGGGTTGATCTCGATTTGGTTGTAACCGGAAAAGCCATCCATGAATGAAAAGATAACGCTTCCAGCACAGTTGTCGATGATCTGGTCAATGAAAGGGGTTGGGTAGTTGTCTTTTGGACATGCCCGATTAAGGTCCCGATAATCAACAAAGACGCGAATGGTGCCCTGCTTTTTGTTCACAGGGACGACATTCGAGACCCAATCCATCAATGGGACGGGATAGATAAAGCCAGCCTTTAAGAGCTTCTCAATTTCTGCCTTTATTGCCGCAGTTTTTTGGGGATGTACCAGTCACAACTTTTGGCGCACAAGCTTGATGTCGGGATAGGTTTTTATCTCGTGAGAGACAATCGTGGGGTCTATCCTAGGAATCTCCTCATAGGACCAAGCGAAAACATCTCGAAATCGCTTGAATAAGGCTGTGCCAATAACGATTTCTTCAGGGAAACACTTATGGCCTATGCGAATGTGTTCCACTATACCTGGTTTCACCGAGATGTCTACCACAGTGGTTGGCTCAATGTTAGCCAAGTTGCCCTTCGAGTCCGTAGAACATGTGAGGATGGGAAAATGAGTGCATGGGTAGATATCCGGTGAAAAGAGGGTATGTATGTTATTCTCTATGTACTCCCATGGTGGAAGAAAAGATGACCTGTGATGAAGATCATCCCATGGACCGTCGTCTACAGTCATTACTTCCATGATGGACTCGTCTGAATGAAAAGTCCGAAGCAAGAGATCAAGTAGAGAGGACGTCCGTCGTAGAGAACAGGAGGGAGAAACCATGGATGAATGGTCCTCCGGCGCTATTTGGATCGCCTCATAAATGCGTTCAGCGGGTGAAAGAGGCATCATGTATCCAAACAAATGTGTTGTGGCTTCATCAGGTACAAGCCAAGCATCGTTGGAGTGAGATAAAATCTCTGTAGAGATCATGTTCACCGTCGCGACATGATTAGGGGGGTCCATGAATGGATAAACACCCATGAGAGATGAATCTTTCAATAGGCCAACCCCTACACTCTCATACTGTTTTGCCACCTGTCCGATGGAAGGAATATGGTCACCAAGATGAGTAGTGGCGTCTGGTGTACAAAAATCAAGTTGGTCGATAGTAACAATTCGTCCCTGGTGGGGGAATTGTACTATGCGGAAGACTGAAGAGGCTACCACCTGCATGGTGTAAAACCAATTGCGACCGAGCAAGAGATTATAATATAATGGGGTCGAGACCACTTCCACGTTAATGGTTACAGTATTTCCACCCAACTCAGCTGCAAGAGCTTGTAAGATCCCATGAGGTTGAAAGCCACGGCTGTCGAATTCTTTCAACGTGGTAGGAGATCGATTCAATTCGGGAGAACCAATGGTTCTCCAACAGGCGATCGACATGACAGAGGTAGAGGCACCTTCGTCTAGAAGGGTGCGATGGACCATCTTCCCAGCGATGTTCACAATAACTTGGAATGCGAGCTGGTGTGAGAGCCTCAACTTAAGGTTATCAAGTCGAAACATGATGGTGTTCGAGGAATCCGGGTCAACTGCACCAATGGCGGAGAGGAGAGTTCTGCATTGATTGGGACAATTCTGCAAAACTTCCAAGGTAGACATGGCGTAAGGAGCTTGGGCCAAGTCTTCAACGATATTGTAATTCTGTGCCGAACGAGCATTAGGATTGAAAACAGCTTTTCGAATTGTGCTCTTGGGCGGATGTAATATTGAATCCAAAGATGGCTTCTCAATGGTAAGAGAAGTCGAAGGTACAGTGACATCAGGCAGAGAGTCAGAAGTTTTTTCAGTATTACTTCTGGCGAGTTCCTTCGAAGAGGCCTATTCGTAGGATCGCGCGCGAGTATTCAAATTGATCGTCTCACTACACAACATGAGAACATGCACGGTATTGGATGATTCCCCCTGGGTTGAGGGGGTTTGAGCAATCATCTGCTGATTTTGAGCAGGAAACGGATCATTGAGGACTGCGGGAGTCAGTTTACCCCTAAGAAAATTCTAAACTTTGTCTCTATGGGGACACTCTTTGGAGAAATGATCTTCTCCACACAGTAATCAAGGATACTTTAGTTTCCTTTTCTGCTTAGTATCTTCGGGAGTGCTCTTCATTTCCTGATGGGCAGAAGATTTCTTGGATTTGCCTTTGTTCTTATTTTTATTGTTAAACTTATGGGATGAAGCTGATTGGACAGAATTCACTTCTTCAGTTACAGCAGGAGTAGTACACTTGGCAGTTTTGTGGCCAGCCGGAGTTGGGTTGGATGATCCAACAGTGCTAGCAGCGGGTTGGGTGTTAAACGAACCAATGATTCCATCAGCTTGGGGTCCCTTATGTGGTTTCGTGGGATCGTTAACGTCTCGGGGTGCATCGGGAAAAATGTTGAACATAGTGCCGGACTGAGTGTATACTAAGTCGAGCAAATGGGCACTCGCGATGGCTTGTTCTTCAGTGACAGCACCTCTCATGGAAACATCTTTTGCTATGACAGGAAGGAGTGACTTCGTAAACCAGTCTGCTAGGAGTTGATATGGAATGGGAGCTTTAATGAGACATCATCTCCTTCGCCACTCATGCATATGATCCAAAATGTGAGTGGCGGTATTCTGATGGAGCGAGGTTCAAAGTTCCGTACCAGTCTCATACCGTATAGGCAATTGGAAATGCGTCAAAAATTTCATAGCAAGGGAGCCAAAATCAGGAAAAGAGTGTGGTGGTAACTCAATGTACCACTTGGAAGCTGAACCAGTGAAAGTCCTTTGAAACAATCTAAGACAAATTGAATCGTCCATTAAGGAATTCGATGAACACCATAAATGGTATGTCATTATGTGGTTTTTCGGGTCTTCACCCGGCTTGCCGTCAAACTTGGGTATATCGGATGGAAGTTTCACCGGATTAGGTGGCCAGTTAGATCCGTGATAAATAGGATCGTTGATTAACCAAGACAGGTTAGGTAAATCCAAGGTAGCCAAAAAGGGTAGTTGTGGATTAGGCTGCGCGTATTGAAAATACGGATAAGGTGTGTATGGATTGTACTAACCATAAGGTGTGCTCGGATAGAACTGACCGTAGGGGGTTGTGCCGCCCGGACCATAAGTAGGTCCGCCACCATAAGGTGGTCCGTTCCAGTAAGGTGGGGGTCCACCTCCGCCACCGGGAGGGGGTGGAGGTCCTCCGCCACCGCCGAGAGGAGGTGGGGGTCCATATCCATAATAAGGTGGCCCACCGCCGCCTCCGCTGGGAAGAGGGGGTGGACCACTTCCGCTGCCAGAAGGATGGTGGCCTCCACCACCTCTTCTGTCGGAACGATAGGGATCTCCACCACCACCGCCACCACCATAAGGATTAGGTCCTTCGCTGCCTCCTCCTGGAGGGGGTGGGGGACCACCTCTGCCACCCGAAGGGAAATGTCCTCCTCCACCATGAAGGGTGGGGGGTATTGTAGGAAAAATGGGGAGACCCTCCACCAATGTTCGGTGGGGGCGCGTCACCTCCAACAGGAGGAGGAGGAGGTCCGATTGGGGGTGGTGGTACTTGAGGGATAATTGGTTGGGGTCTGTGCTATAAAGGAGGTTGTCGCCCCCATAGAGTGTTTGAACTTCCGGGATAAGGTATCCCATGTGATGCATTTTCGGGATTAGGTTGACTCGGCACAGGGTTATTAGAACCTGGATACGCTTGACTCCATGAGGGTTGGGTTACATTTGACGGCCCTCCAACATGAGACAATCCCGTGGTGGACGGTCTAGCAGGTTGGGAAGGTCCAACGAAAGGCCCGTTGGGGACTCCACCAACTATACTCTGGTTAGGAAATGGGGGTTTCCCCCTAGCCACAATAGGTTGACCACTATTCAAAGGTTGAACCAATGTAGGTTGTTGACTAGCTACCGTGGTAATAACATTACCAATAAGATAATCCGTAGGAATGGAATACCCTCCTCTCGAATTTTGAGGTGGGGGAGGAACTGGTAAAGTAATCGTGGTAGTGACAGGTGCCTTGTACCGTTGTCCTTCCACCGGTTGGTTCACTTGAGGTGTAGGACTAGACTCTTGTGAGGGTTGACCAGTCTCAGTAGTGGTCATGGGGTGGGGTTGTTCCGATGATCCAAAAGATATCGAACAAACTGGGATGGGTTGGTAAGGAGGTAAAGATGGGTCTTGAACTCTCCTTTGGAGACTTGACTGCCAAAACTCTTCAGCCATGGAACGAAAGTAAGCTAAAATGTCTTCCGGAGAAGTCTCATTTGGTGAGGATGAAATGGAAAAATGAGCCACTAGATGGTCTGTAGAAGATGTCCAGTAAGTTGTTGATGGACCAACAGCTGCTGTAGGCTCTTCCTGGGATTGGTTTATCCATTCCAACGATCCAGGTTCTCCCGAGATGACGGGAGGAAGGTTTTGAGAAGTGGGGGTATGTGCTTCTTCATCCTGCAAGGGATGAGAGGCAGGTGAATCTGGTGGAAACAAATGTCCGCCAATATTCAAAGTGGGGTTCCCTACTTCAGTAACTATGACCGCGTTACGCTGATCCATTCTTACCCTCGAAATAACCTCCAGATTAAGGGGAAATTTGGGTGGCAAGTTTAAGATCCTATGGGACCTTCTCCAGGGAAAATCCGCCAAAGTATCAGGAAAACCAGCCAAAAAAGGCCGAAACAGCATCTCTCTCTCCTAAAGGTATTCTAAAAGAAAAGCAGTCCAAGAAAACCTACTCAAACTAAGGCAACAAGCAAACTTATGTGACAGAGTGGATTCAAAAGTCTGGAACCTCATGGGATTATCAAGGCATTGCAAACCATGATATACTATAGGGTCCAACAGTATGACGCAACAAGGAGGATTGGGACCGTACCCTTGCCTACATACCTGACTACCTGGACAGGACGTGCATGCTAATCTCCCCGAGTGATGTTCTCGGTGTATTACTTTTCCAAGACGGCCAAATGGTTAACTCGGTTGGTTTCAGGAATCCTAATGGTGTCTCCCAATATACGCAAGGTACGTGGGAGCTCAAATCTGTAGTGGTGTTGTCTAATGCACAGCCGTTGGCACGAGACCTTCCAATATACGTGTCGAGTATGTGATACACCCTTTGATATACGCCAAGTACGGATTATGGTACTTGGTGGGTACGTGAAGGAGCTCGATATACCGATGTACGTGGAAGACTACAATACCCCCGGACTACAGTGCTGGCAAGTAATGACAACTGCCACGCTTAACGACGCCGGAACACATCTCTAACTTACACACAAGTTACTAAAAATTTTACCTAGTTCTACCGTTTATTTTATCTTGGACGGTTAGGTGAATGCATGAGGTGAGTACATAATCGGAAACATAATGCAAGCCCTAGCTACATGCACGAAATAATCTTTTCTTTCGATGAATTCTACCTATGGTAAGGAGAAATTTTTTCCCAATGATTTTGCCAAAACAAACTCAATGCAACACAATCTCAATTCATACAAATTTGACAATGAAAGTACTCTTTTCTTTTTTTAACGAAACTCAAAAAAAAATACACAACACTACTATCCAAATCAAAGCATTTTCTCTTTTCTTTTCTTTTGCTTTTCAAATCAAAACAACGCTAAGTAATGAAATGAAAGAATTCTGAAATGGAAATGCAAGCTTTTCACTTTCTCTTTTCAATGATCTAAAGGAAACAAGAAACAAAAATGCATCTACCTTTCCTTAACATGGAACGCCTTTTGCAAAAATCGAAAGTACTTGAGTTTTTTCGAGAAGATGAATGATTCATAATTCAAGAAAAACACAACCAATCATATTTCCATTCAACTTTTCCTAAAAAAATTCCAATGCACAACAATCTTTCTTCAATAATTTTCTTGAGAAACAATGGGAAAGAAGCACTTTTGATCTTTCAATGAGTGTATCAAAGTAATGAACTTTAAAAAAACTTTTGCTTTCAGATCTAAACAACTGAAAATAAAATGCTACTTGCAGCACTCATACACTCAGAAAATTCAAGAAAAGACAAGCACTCAAACCAAGGAAAAAGACACACTTGACTCAAAATCAAACAACAGCAAGCAAACTAAGCAAGCAAAGCTCAAAACAAAAGTAGATGAGGTCTGGGAGCTTATCTAATGTATTGATCAAATCGAGGGTGGAAGGATGGGAATGCAAGAGTGAAAAGGATGAAGGTGGAGGAGACAAAGATGCCCAACACTACCAGTTTCAGACTTGTCCAAAACGGAACCCAAGATCAATCCAAACAGACCAAACAAAGCACAAATGGGATCTCTGGCTGAATGATGCAGCACGGAAGAGAGTTTATACACCAAACCAAGGCTCAGACTGTCAAACAAGGGGATGGATGCTTGTATGCCAAGCATTGATTGATCGGCGCAGTCTGTCTTTGTAGACAGTGCGACGTCACAGTTTACCTATACGAAAGGTGCAACAGCGTCACAGTTCACTAATGCACAGGTCGCGATGAGCAAGCTACAGTCACAGGTAGAATCTCGGGAAAACACAATGTCGCTCTGTTTTCACTACCCAGGTGCAACAGGCGAGTTCTAGATTCAAAAATGAATCATATCTCTCAAGGATGAACCACAAACAGGTTTGAAACTAGGTTATACAAACTCAAAGGAAGAAGATCAGGATCTTCAATGCGAAGATCTGACAATGGAATCACTCCAAAGAAGGAAAAAAATGACAAAAATGATAACAAGGCTTGTGTCAAGCAATCAACTGAAAATGACTTGGATTAACAACTACTAGACAAGGATACTCCCCAGTATGGTCTCCCGATTTGTTGACGGACAATCCACTCGACCAAAGGCGAGCCAGATCTCCCTAGCTCAATGCGAGTCTAGAACAAATAAAACAGACTACAAATGTGTTTCCTAGATCTACTTAAGGATCAAGTACTAGATGTCTTACCTCTTTGATTCGCTATCCTTTCTCCCGCTATGTTGCTCCACGTCCCACAGTCGTCAGATCCAAGCTGCAAGACCTGTCAAGACATAGAAAAGAGAAACAAGTAAAGAGCATCTATACAATAAGAGATCTATGTAAACAGTTAAGCAGGTAAACAACACAACATCATCATACATGAGAGACAATATTGGTGGAAAGCATTTGTATTACTGCAAATAGAGGAGTACATGATAGAGATATAGAACTACAACCAATGACTTAACATAGCAGCCCTTCTCCACACAAGCCAATTGCCAAGCCCTTCCAAGGAAGCATGAGAGTCTCCAAGAGGTGAGTGAAAGTGTCCAAGAGAGATTTCACCAGCATGTAGATACCATAGTCTTCCTCCTCTTGGTATGGGAGTGAGCCTCACATATATAGGAATAAGTGGATGAGGTTATGGATAGGATAGGATGAGAGATGGTAGGAGAGAGATAGGGGATCTTCCCAATAGGTTAAGGGTCGAGTACCTGCTCTCCAAGAGATCAGGGATAAGCCCCCACATAGGAAAGTTTCGAGAAGGATCTCGAAATGGCTATTTTTTCCCATTAACAGACCTCATTGCACCTTGATAAAGAGCAACCTGCGACGTCGCATGTTGCTAGTGTGCAACTTGGGATGACGTCTCAAAATGTTGTGCAAACTGAGCACCAATCCTCCCAAATGATCAATCAATCCAAGTGACTTCAGGGATGTACACACTAAATCAGGATGATGGGTAGATTTAGGTGTAACACAATCATAGCCAATGACCATTGGCAAATAATGGTCTTTTGTTTTCATCGATGGTGATCAGCCGAACTGTTCCATTGTCAAACACTCTGTCTATCTGGTAGGGTCCTAGCCATCTTGTACGTAATTTTCCCTTAAAATCCCTTTTAAACTGTGAATCATACAACAGAGCCCAGTCTCCTTCAGAGAAGATTTTTTTCTTTATAAATTTATCGTGCCATTTAGAGCACTGCTATTGGATTAAGGATGTATGATGTACAGCAGCTGTGCGCTTCTCATCCAATTCATTCAGCTGATTCAGTCAGTTCCTCTGACCTTCTGTTAAATCAAGGTTTGCTTCTATAGCTATCTTCAAAGTTCTGATTTCAAATTCAATGGGGAAAACAACATTTTTTTCCGTACACCAATTCATATGGGGAAAAACCAGTAGTGTTGCGCCATGTGGTACGATAATCCCATAATTCCTCTGGGAGTCTTTCAGCCCAATCTCTGCGATTGCTTTTCACTGTTTTTGTCAAAATAGCCTCAATTAACTTATTTGTGCTTTCCACTTGGCCATTTTCCTGTGGATGATATGGTGAGGTTATCTTATGTTGAATGTGATACTTCTGCAACAGGGCTTCCAATTTATGAGACACAAATTGTGGTCCTCCATCTGTAATGATCTCTTTGGTTACTCCAAAATGGGTGAAGATCTCTTCATATAAGAAATCCATTACGGCTTGATCATTAGCTTTGATCAAAGCCACAGCCTCCACCCATTTGGTCATTTAATCTGTACAAACCAGGATATAAACTTTCTGCTTCGAGGGAGGGTTGATAGGCCCTACAAAATCTAGGGCCCATCTATCAAAAGGTTCAACCACCAGCTGTGGCTGAAGAGGCATTTCATCTAATCTATTTGGCTAGCCCATCCTTTGGAAGTTGTCACAAGCCTGAACATATTTTTTTGCATCTCTGAATATTGTTGTCTAGAAATACCCCATCCTTAATACTTTATGACCGGTTCTTTTGTTAGTAAATTGTCCCCCACAGGGCTCATCATGGCAAGCTTTCATGATACTATAAATTTCATCCTCTCTTACACATCTTCTGATTTCCAAATCAGGGCCTGTGTAGAAAAGATGTCCATCTAACCAGCAATACCTAACACTCTGTTGTATGATCTTTCTTTTTTCTCTCTTTTATAGATGTGCTGGAAGCTTGCTTGCATCCAAATAGTTAGCAACATCTGCGTACCATGGGGAATAAGCTGATACTACAAACAAATGTTCATCAGGGAAGGAATCTTCGACTGGTAAGCTGTCATCATTGTTAGTAAGTCGAGATAAAAATTCAGCAAAAACGTTTTCCTTTCCTGGTATGTCAATAATTGTAATGTCAAATTCTTGTAACAGTAACAACCATCTAGTTACTCTGGCATTCATGATAGGTTTATTCATTAAATACTTGATGGTTGAGTGATCAATGTGCACAAAAGTGGAATATGCAGTAATGTAGTGTCGAAATTTATTGATGGCATAAAAAATGGCAAGGAACTCTTTCTCTGTAACAGTGTAGTTCAGTTCAGTAGGGGCCAGGTTCTTACTGGTGTAATAAATTGCATATGGAGCATGACCTTCCTATTGTCCTAATACTGCTCCAATGGCAGTATCTGAAGCATCTGAGGAGATATGAAAAGGAAAATCCCAATTGGGCCCTCGTAAGATGGGTGTTGTGGACAGCCTTTCTTAAGTTCAGTAAACGTTGTTTGGCATGCATCATTCCAATCGAACTATACATCCTTCATCAACAGGGTGAATAAAGGAGAAGCTAGTTTGGTAAAGTTTTCTATGAATTTCCTGTAGTAACCAGCATGCCCTAGGAAGCTACGCACCTCTTTCTGTGTTCCAGGAGTGGGTATGTTTTCAATTACCCTAATTTTGGATGGATCTACCTGGATACCATCAGCAGAGATAAAGTGACCCAGAACTACACCCTCCCTCATCATCATATGGCACTTTTCAGTGCTTAAAGATAGCTGGGTTTGTTCACAGTGTTCTAAAACTCTCTCTAAATTTTTCAATGCTTCATCGAAACTACTACCGTATGGAGTGAAGTCATCCATAAAAATTTCCATGCAATCGTTTACCATTTCTAAAAAGATCCCAATAACGGCTCTCTTAAATGTGGCCGGTGCATTACACAACCCAAAAGGAAGTACCCTGTATGCAAAAGTTCCCAAGGGACAAGTGAAGGTGGTTTTGTCTTGGTCTTCTCGAGCTATCTGGATTTGATTATAACCACTAAATCCATCCATAAGGGAAAAATACTTCTTTCCAGACAAGGTATCAAGGACCTGATCAATAAAAGGTAGGGGAAAGTTGTCTTTCTGCATTGCTTTATTCAATTCTCTATAATCTACGTAGACTCTCCATTTCCCTTTTCTTTTTGGTACGGTCACAACTGGAGAAACCCTCTCGTTGTCTGAAATTGGGTATATAAATCCTACTTCCAAAAGTTTTTGGATTTCTTCCTTCAGTATGTCTCTTAAGTTTGGGTTCATCCTTCGTTGTGGTTGGCACACTCATCTAGAGTCGCTTTTGATGTAAATGTGGTGGGTACATAGATTAGAGGGGATACCCTTCATATCTGTGTATTCCTATGTGAAATCTCCCCTATGTTTTTTCAACAGAGTGATCAGACGTTCCAGCTCATTGGGCGCAAGATTAGGATTAATGTTCAATGTTTTTCCCAGCTCAGTTTCTGTTGGGACGCTTTTCAAAAATTTTAGTACTGGAATTATGTTGGCATCACTGACTTCAAAAATTTTAGTACTGGAATTATGTTGGCATCACTGACTAGAGTCTCTTCTGTTAGATTTTCTTGTTCTTTTTCATCTAAAGTACTGTTCAGAATCTGGTAAGCATGTTTATTGACAGATGTGGGCTCACTAATGAAACTATTAATACTGTCGTCCTTTATTTCATCCTTAAAGGTTAAGGATCTCCCTATCATTAACAATGGTTGAACGCCTTCTTCTTCCTCCAACTCCATCCAAAGTGGAGTTTCATCTTCTAATCTTAGTCGAGATGGAGGGTATAAAGTCAGGATTTTAATGTCAGTCCCATCCGAGATAGTCATGGACCCTGACCGACAGCTGATGCAAGCATCTGTTGTGGATAACCAAGGGCTTCCCAGGATCAGCGGGTGTCCCCCCAGCTGTGACTTCAGTTGCAAAACCAAGAAGTCCGTGCGCTACTCCCACGAATCGAAAGTGACTACGAGGTCATCCAGGATTCCCTCGAGCTTGATTGTTGATCTGTCATCAAGTTCTAATATAGTAGGGGTTGGCCGAAGATTAGTGAGTTCAAGTTTCTTCACAGTTTCGATGGTCATAGCTGTGCCTAAATCTACCAAAACGTTAGGTATTTGAGTGTGTCCTATGTGAACTGTAACAGTAGGGTTTCCAGGATCATAATACTTAGCCAAAGGAGTCTTCCTCATTTTTAATTCGGAAAGTTTTCCCATTACGCGGACAGTGGGAGGATCCCTAGGATTTCTTCCTGGTTTCTTTACACACAGATCTCTAACGGTCTTGGCATAAATGGGCACGTCATGGAGGGCTCGAAACAATGGAATTTTGACATATAGATTTTTCAATTCCCCTAAGAGATTGAATCGAGGTTGTTCCATTGTCTTTTGTAGGGCCAATCGTCGAGGATATGGTGGTTCTCTTATCAGTTGTGTAGGCCATGTTTCATTGTGTGTTTCCCCCTATGTTTCATCTAATGTTTCAGTAGGAATGTCAACATCCTCAATGATGAGGATTGCTGAGTTGACTGAATTCTCAAAATGTTGATCCATTCTTGCTTCAGTCACTGAGGATGGAACATCCTCAATGACAATGGGTTTCACTACCCTCCCTGATCGTAAATGTATTTCATTGCAAGGAATTGGGGAAATGGAATAAGCAAGCATGTTGGCAATCTCAAATTGATGAACTGCTTTATTATTCGGGTTGGGGTTAGGTTGTGCAGGCAGTTGTGGTCGCAGTGGTGCATTCATAGGTGCGACATCATTTTGGAGTTGCAACTGTGGTTGTTGATACTGTTTGTGAGGATACTATTGATAATGAATCTGGTGATGAGGAAAATTATTTCCTGGGTAAGAACTTCTCCAGTTGGGAGACCAGGGGGCTTGCTGGTTCGATTGTTGTGCCCATGGTGTCCAAGGGTTAAGATTTTGCATTGAGTTTTGAGATGGATTCGATTGGTTGTTAGAATAATGTGAAGGGAATTGTGTATTCATTTTATTCATACCATTCATATTATTCAAGAAAAATGATGGATCTGGGTTCATACCTTGGTTTCGAGGCTGCTAAGGCTTCTTCTGAGCAATAAAATAAGCTTGTTCCACATCTGAAGGAGATGCCTGCAGGAATTCTTTGAGTTTGGTTAATGAATCAAATTCCTTGGTATCATGATCCAATTCACATATCCAACATACCTCCACCTTATCGAGTGAACATTCTTTCAGTGCGTGCTTTTTTCTGCATTTGGCACAGAATACACCAAGTGCCAAATCTTCTACTACTTGCCTCTATTTTTCTCTCAAGACATCTAATTCTGAGGAAATGGAGCTCATCATATCTGTTTTGAAATTCTCTAGAAGGTTTCCTATTTTTGCCCGAGTGGCTCGTCCACTAGCTGACTTATGTGTTCCAGTGAATACATCTCGATCTTGTTCCTTGTCTCGATTGTTGCTTCTGGAGAATCCTCTTAAATATCTTTGACATAAATCAATGATATTGTCAAAGTGTTCTTTTTAAATATCCCCTTTCCCCAGCAAATTCAACATTTCTAGGCAATCTTCTCTGATCCCTCTTAGTAGGATGATCTTGAGTACTTATTTTCCTATCTTGGTATGACTAGACCTCTGTAAATTATACAACAACCTCTCAACAAAATATTCTAGGCTCTCCTCTTCTTTTTGAACCATTTTAAGCAACTCTTCCTTCCTATCTCCAGTTCTGCAATACTCTTGATATTTAGAAAGGAAAGTTTGTTTCATTTGATCCCAAGTAGTAATGGTCTCACGACCCAGACTCATGAACCAGCGCAGAGCATTTCCTTTAAGGATGGCTGGGTATAGTTTCAGTTTCTACGCACTAGAGGTGTAGTCGTAACTGTGATAGAGGATGTCAAACTCAAAAAGAAATTCATTCGGATCTTCAGAGGATTTACCATGGAAGTTTGGGAGAACTGAGGGTGAAATACTTTTCATGGGGGTCGCCCCTAGTGTCTAAAGGATAGGGAATGCAAGTGTGACAACAGTGTCACCATGTTGATTAGATTCCACCTCCTCCTCATGGCGTTCATTATTTTCTGCCTGTTCTCACTTATCCATGTTAATCCAAAATTTTAATGCTTCTTTCGCTCTTTCTTCCTCTGCTCTTGCTTCTTCTACTCTCCTCCTTTCTTCTTTTCGCCTTCTTTATTCTTCTACTTCTCGACGATGTTCTAACCACTCTTCTTTAGTGACTCTATTCCTGTTAATATGATAGATCCCCTCTCTATCTGGTTCACCCACAACACTTCCCTTGTCTTCAGGAGGTTTCTTCTCGGGAATGGGAGTTGAAGGTCCCATTGCGTTCTCCACAGTTGATATCGATGTTTCAAGATTTGGAGGAATGGAGTTTCCTCTTCCTAAATATGTTTGCGGTAATCTGGTAGAAGAATCATCTCTAGCAATTATCTCGTCAATAAATATCTGTCTTCCCAGACCTATGTTATGGCCACGACCTCTTCCACCTGCAATGTTAGTATTTGGAGGGGGTTCCCGATTTGTTTTTCTTGTATTCATGCATGCTTCAAATAATCAATGTTAATTTTTTGATAATTTCATTCAAACATTATTTAGGATCCTACTAAGAGAATAACATGCACAACATAACAATCATAAACACAAGAGACACAGAGTTTCCTCAAGGAAAACCAAGAAGGTGAAAAACCCCACAACTTCCTCAGAGATAGAATAATCCCCAATACAAATATCACAAAGATAAATCCCCAAAAGATAGATGACTCCAGCAGCTACTCCTCCTCCACTTGTGCGCACTCCTATCTCAACTAATGCGAGTTGGATGAGTGAGTGAATGAATAGAATGAGACACACTCACTCTCTATTTATACACAACTTAACCTGCATTTAATTCTAACAGGGTCGACTTCCTAAGGAAGCCTAATAACCCAACCACATGACACATACGGGGCTGACTCCACATTGGTGGTCTAATAACCCATCAAATATAAGTTGCGACACTTACAATAATACTTGAGACACTTACAAATACAAATGACGACACTTCTGATTGGAGGAATAATACATCTCCATCAGGAATATAATAAAGTACAAGTGTAATACATAGAAGAATATCTTCCGAAGTTACAAATACATCAACACTCCCTCTTAACTAGGAAGGTATTCTCTAGACACAGGTCATCAATACATATTGCCACAAGTCTTCAATTCTGGAGCTGGATCATCGTCACTGGATCACAAAGCATCATCGTCACTACTGCTGTACTCGTCATCTCGATCACTGGGCTATCTCTCAATTCTTCTCGTCATAGGAAGTTCTATAGAGCCAACCCTTTTTCATGATAGATGTAGGCCTAGCCTCCTATAGGTCTTCATCATCTCTGCGAGCTGGCCAGCCTATGGAATCCTCATAACTGATTACGTGCATCAACAAAACCTCGAAAGAGCATGCCAGGACTGATTATGAGCTTACTGCTCAACCTATCGGATCTCCCAGGGAGCTATTACATGTGAACACCAAAAAACCTTAAAAGGGTGTCCCAGGAACGTTTATGTGCATAGCACGGCCAGAAAGAACTCTAAACAGCATCCCAGGACTTTTACGTGCCTAGCACAACCTATCGGATCTCCAGGACTGATTACATGTGGTTTGGAAAAACCTCAAAAGAGCATCCCAAGATTGATTACAAGATTACTGCTCAACCTATCGGATCTCCCATGGAAATATTATATGCCACAGGACAAAACCTTGAAAGATCATTTTCCAGATCTCCCAGGGAGCTATTATATGCCATAGGAAAAACCTCGCAAGAGTATCTGCAAATCTCCCAGGGAAAGATTATAAGTCCTCCCAAGCAAAACCTTGAAAGAGCATTTCCAAGATCTCCTAGGGAGCTATTATATGCCATAGCAAAACCCTCGCAAGAGTATCTGCAAATATCCCAAGGCAAGATTATATGCTTATCGCACAACTTGTCCACGGCCATGGAGTATCATCCTGATACCCATGATCCACCTGATCATCCTCTCATGGAGCATCATCCTGATGCTCATGATCATACTGATCATCATCATACGGTACATCATCCTGATGCACATCATCATCACATGATCATCCTGATCATCATCACAGCATCGTCCTGATGCATATCATCATCGCATGATCATCCTGATCATCGTCACAGCATCGTCCTAATGCATATCATCATCTCATGCTCATCCTGATCATCGTCGCAGCATTGTCCTAATGCATATCATCATTACATGATCATCCTAATCATAGTCATGTAGAACATCATCCAGAGCATCGTCCTGATGCTCATCACACAATTCTTACATCCACAGCCATGGGAAGGATCCTCCTACCACCATGATTGGAATGGCTCCTGCAAATGTGTCCCATCACTTATTCCTCGAAGTATCTTCTATCTAAAGAACACCAAGCCTCTCTCTGAAGTACTCGAACTTCACTATGGCTAGTGGTATGGTCAACACATCTGCAATATGCTCATATGTCGCAACCTACTGGAGCTTCACTGCTCCTCTCTGCACCATATCCATGATATAGTGATATTTGATCTTAGCGTGCTTCGACCTGTCATGGAACACCGGGTTCTCTGACAACTTCACACAACTCTGGTTGTCACAATAGATACAGGTAGCATCCAACTGGAGATCAAATAAATCATACAGTAGCTTCCTTATCCATACTTCCTCACAACTAGCCAAACAAGCTACGACATACTTTGCTTCGGCTGTACTCAGTGCTACGCAGGATTGCTTCCTGCTAAACCAAGAGATCACAATTGATCCCATACTGAAGAAGCACCTCGAAGTTCTCTTCCTATCTACAGCACTACCTGCCCAATCTGAATCAACATAACCCTCCAGGTTAAACTTTTGATTCACATCATACTTGAGCCCATAATCAATTGTACCCTTCAGGTATCTCAGAATATGCTTTACAGCAATCAGGTGAACATGTCTAGGATCTGTCAGAAACTAGCTCAAGGTGTTCACCGCAAAACAAATATCTGGTCTCATTTTCGTCAGGTACATCAAGGACCCAATCATCTAACAATACATCGTGGCATCAACCGACTATGATGAAGCATCACTCAGTAGCTTCAGGTTTGATGCCATAGGTGTGGCCATGGCCTTGCAGTCCATCATCCCAAACCGCTTCAGGATCTCTACTGCATACTTCCCTTGTCCAAGGAAGATTCCATCTGCACTCTTCCACACCTCCATACCTAGAAAGTAATGCATCATACCCAAGTCCTTCATCTCGAACTCGGCAACAAGCTTCCTCTTCATATCGGTAATCATCCTATCCTCTCCTGTCAGAAACAGGTCATCTACATACAATAGGATTATCATTGGATTTCCTTCCTCAACCTTGTAGTAAAGGTTGGAATCCGCTTTACTTTTGGTAAATCCCAAACTGGACAGGAAGTTATCTATCATGTCGTACCATATCCTGTGTGCTTGCTTCAAACCATACAAGGATTTCTTCAATCTGCACACATATGACTCCCTGTCATGTGTCTCAAAACCAAGTGGCTGCTCCACATACACTTCCTCTTCGACTACACCATTCAAGAAAGCTATCTTGACATCCATATTGTGTATCTTCCATTTCATTACTACAGCCAGAGAAAGTATTGTTTTGATAGAAGTGTATCTGGCTACAGGAGCAAAAGTCTCTTCATAATCTATCCCCTCTTTTTAGGAGAAGCCACAAGCCACAAACCTTGCCTTGTATTTCTCTATGCTACCATCTACAGCATGCTTGATCTTGTAGATCCACTTGGAAGTCACAACAAACTTCCCTTCTGGTCTTGGGACCACATCCCAAACATCATTCTTCATGATCGACTAGTATTCCTTGATCATGGCATTCTTCCATTACAGCATCTCGGATCCTGGGAACTTCAGATTCTTCAATATCTTCAATAGATAGCTTCGTTGTTGGAATAAATGTTGTAGTCCTTCTTTTGTAGATGATTGTACACGATCTTTCCTACAAGTCAAATTCAATTGCATGAGTAGAAGCTTCTCATAGTTTATAGAACAAAGTCTTACACATAAAGGCATATGTCATACATTCATGCAATTATCTTAGCCAATGCTTCATTATAACATTCATCCATATCCCGTATTCATACGGTAATTTTCTAGATGCCTTCCATCTCTACCAGAACATTGTTAAGAGTTTGCACTACTCCCAACATGTCAGCAAAGAGGTTTCATTCTAGATAAGTAGTAATGGAATATTGTACAGTGCCATAGGCCACTTACCTATCACATGCATATTAGTAGTATACTATTCATTAATGTAATTATTCTAATATGCATAATACACAACTTAAGTCTAGGAACGTAAGTATATACATCATTGAACAATATTATTTAAACAATCAGATATACAAGAAATGACAATTCAAATACTTATCTTTGTTTGTTAGTTGTGTGGACTCCCTCTTAATCTTTGCTTCCTTGCAGGAGCTATTGGAGGCTTTGATAGTGTGCACCTTAACCAATTCTGAAATTGAATGAGAGGTTCTTCCTTTCTGCAACTCCATTCTGTTGTGGATTGTAAGGAGTGGTCAACTCCTTCTTAATCCCTGAATCACTGCATAACTTCTTGAAGTCTTATAAAGTGAATTTTCCACCATTGTCGGATCTAAAAGTCTTGATCTTCTTTTCAGTGTGGTTTTCTATCAAGGCTTTAAATTCCTTGAATTTGTTGAATACTTCATGTTTGTTTTTCAAGAAACAAATACAAGTCTTCCTAGAGAAATCATTAATGAAAGAAACATAATATACATACCCACTCAGAGAACTAGATGACATTGGTACGCATACATCGGAGTGGACAATCTCCAAGATTCCTTTTGCTTTGCTTTCACTGCTTGGAAATGTCTTCTTTGTGTTCTTTCCTTTTGCACATCCTTTGCAAACACCTTCATGCTTTGACTGGATTTTAGGAAGACCTTCTACTGCTTTGCTTGCAATGGGTAGTTCCCTATAATGCACATGAGCAAGCCTTCTATTCCAAAGTTCACTTGGTTTCATGGATTCATGTACCATGGCATGTTCAGGTTGTCTCTTTAATTTGTACAATCCTACCTCTTGATCTCCAATCACTACTGCATCATCTATGGTCTTATCTTTTGGCCACATAAGTACTTGGCCATCCACAAATGCAACTCTCATCCCTTTTGCATCCAAATATGATATGGAGAGAATATTCTTCTTGAATCCATCTACATATAGAACATCTTGCATCTTTAAAGACTTCCCAGAGTCTAACTTGTAGGAGGCTTCACCACTTCCTTTTATAGGGTATTGATAGTCATCCCCAAGTTTCACCTTATGAGGTGACTCGTGTTCAGATAGGTCCATGAGAGATTCTTTGAATCCCGTCATATGTTTAGAAGCCCCACTATCAATAAGCCAATCATTACACCCATGTGTAACAGTACCTGTGAGAGCAGATATTAGAACATATTCATAGTCACTTGAAGAGTCTTCACTTTCTACCTTAGTCTTCTTCCTAGGAGGTTCATCATCCTCAGCAGCATGAGCATGATATCTCTTCTTGTTGCTCTTGTTGTTGTTATTGTTGTTGGAGTTCCTTTTGTTCTTGGGACATTCTAAGGAAAAGTGTCCCTTCTCATTGCAAGTGAAGCATCTCAAATATTTCTTATCTCTTTGATGATGGTGGTGTGAAGATCTCTTGTGAAAACATTGCTCCCTCTTGGGCTTACTTTTCTTGGTGTGTGCTGTGAGAGCTTGATCTTCATTTCCCATCTTTTCTTCTCGGGCCACAAGCCTAGCTTCTTCTTGTGAACATTCCTCCCATATTCTACTGAAGGAGATCAACTTCCTTTTTGCACAAATACCTTGGATGAAGGAGTCCCATGACCTAGGTAGGCCATTCAATGTGGTCATGACAATTTCTCCATTCTCCACTACTTCATCCCCAACTTCAAGTTGTTCTTTGATTTGATATACCTTAGTAAAGTAGGATTGGATGGTCTCTCCATTCTGGAACTTTACCCCTTTCAATTGATTCCGCGAGGTCATCTTTCGATTTATATTCTTTCCTTCAAACAACTTGGTCAAGGAGTCAAACATCTCCTTAGGTGTCTTTAGAGAAGACACATGAGGTATGAGATGGTCTTTTATAGAATCAGCAATGATTCTCTTGGCTTTGACCAAGTTCTTCTTGTGTAAGGCCTTAGCCTCATCTCCCTCTGGAACTGGAACCTCTTGTTATATGTAGGTGTCCAAATCATTCTCTTCTAGGATTAACCCAATCCTATACTTCCATGCTCGGAAGTTGTCAGCTCCTTCAAGCTTATCCTCAAGCTTGGTGTGGTGAGACATCTTAATGAGAAACTCAAATGGAAATAAAATATTTAGGTCTTACCACTTGATTTGCTGAAAAACTGGATCTGGAGCTGGATTAGGGTTTGTCAGAGAAACCCTAAAAATTCAACCTTTGAATTCCAAACTTTTGAATGGATGCAAAGATGCACCTTTCTTATCTGATCAAGATGGTATACTTCAATTTTGAAATCTGCAAAATTTGACCCCTCAAAATTGCCTTTGAAACTTTCGGATCTGCAATTTCTGGTTTTTTGGTTTTCTAGTCAAAATCCCGAACTAGGGTTTGATAATTCTCGGGGTTCTGCCTAGCCAAAATGTTTGATCTTGAGCTCTAAACTTTGATTTTTCTGAGGAGCATCCAGCCGTGGTCTTAGATTCCCAAAATTTCAACTTTTGCAGAAACCCTAATTTTCCACTTTTTCGATCAAAATCCCGAACTAGGGTTTGATGATGACCGGGGTTCTGCACAACCAAAAAGTTCTATCTTGGTCTCTAAACTTTGATTTTCTTGAGGAGCATCCAACTATGGTCTTGGATTCCAAAAATTCCAACTTTCTCCAAAACCCTAATTTCCCGCAAGAGTGACGGGCCAAAAACTGAAAGTGCTCAAAATTGAATTGTGTCTCGACAAAAAGATGTGCCCTTGCAAGGAGAGTCAGCTTAGCCTCCTTCCTTTGATGAACTGTGGAGAGAAACCCAAAAATTAAGAATCCCTAGCTTCCGCAGCTACACAGTGTCTTCTTCTTACCACCCATCTGATACCATGTTAATTTTTCGATAATTTCATTCAAACATTATCTAGGATCCTACTAAGAGAATAACATGGACGGCATAACAATCATAAACACAAGAGACACAGAGTTTCCTTGGGGAAAACCAAGAAGGTGAAAAACCCCGCAACTTCCTCAGAGATAGAATAAGCCCCAATACAAAGATCACAAAGATCAATCCCCAAAAGATAGATGACTCCAGCAGCTACTCCTCCACTTGTGCACACTGCTCTCTCAACTAATGCGAGTTGGATGAGTGAGTGAATGAATAGAATGAGACACACTCACTCTCTATTTATACACAACTTAACCTGCCTTTAATTCTAATAGGGATGACTTCCTAAGGAATCCTAATAACCCAACCACATGACACATACAGGGTCGACCCCACACTGGTGGTCTAATAACCCATCAAATATAAGTTGCGACACTTACAATAATACTTGTGACACTTGCGACACTTACAAATACAAATGACGACACTTCTGATTGGTGGAATAATACATCTCCATCAGGAATATAATAAAGTACAAGTGTAATACATAGAAGAATATATTCCAAAGTTACAAATACATCAACAATCAAAACTAAAATGAAATCAAATAATCAACTACTATATATGCCGATAAATTACCATCCCCGGAAACGGCGCCAAAACGTTGGTCACCCTATATGCTAATCAATTACAACTAACACAAAGGATGCTCAATATGAATTGTCAACCCAGGTAGGTCTTTTATTTCAATGGCAATTAGCACAATCTATGCATAAACACTTCAAGCAGCTGATTGAATAAATGGAGATAAATTATCCTACCTATCTACTCAGTCAAACTCATCTCATGGATAAAACTAATATAATTTATCCATCTAAGAATTCAAAGTACATCTACCTTCCTACAATCATCACTCCAGCAATTACTGATCTAAGAAGAATTAAGCTAAACTTACTTTTGCAAGAAGTTAAATCCTAAAGATATCAGACTACAAAGCATTAACCATAACCTATCTAAGATTATCCAATATAAGAATTATAAATGACAGTAAGAAATCAAACCAATTGCAATCATAATCTGACTAATGCAATAAAATTCAAGAAATATAAATAACATAAATAAACTAGAGTTGAGCTTGACTGTAATAGCTAACTAGCACACTTGCATAAAATGAACTAAGCTACACAGTCGACTGTCACACCACACTGTTGCAGCACACCAAAGGAAATGCATTTCATAAACGATCTACTGTTGCAACTAACTAGAAATATACCTACTCCAATTCCACACTGAAAATAACTACAATGAACTACAACATATACCTAACTCGGCAATATCTGTGAGAAGGCGGGCCCTGGCCTTCCAACAGATATGCCGTGAACTAACACAATTTAAAACACAAAGATAGAAAGAACTTGGCTCCTTGTATTAATATAGTGAATCACAGTCACAACACTCTGTTACAGCTCTTAAGATCAAATGTTTATTCGCCAACCCCAGGCTCAGAACGCCTCTGTACATTTATACCAAAAATGACATGAATTCATCCCACAAATATCGGGCAGCCATGAAGATCTACGATCTTCAAGATGTCGATTTATAATAGAACAGTTGCAGCCATAAATGAACTTTGAATGAGATCGTTGCATTCAAGCCTGGGCCGTTACATGCTATTAATAGACTGAAGTAAATTCTAACTAATCGGAATGGATGATTATTTGGATGCTCTGTCGTGGCCCAGTCACAGCTGGCCTCGTGGAGGAACACTTGAACTGTCACAACAATTTGTGGAACCGTACTCGGGGAGGAACAACTAGCGCCACGTATGCCTCTTCTCCATAGGTTCAGTGAGCTTCTACACCTGTGGTATTTCCAAATCTTCTGAACTATCTTTGCCAAGTCAATTCATATTAGCATAAATCAAAGATAGAGTTCATAACCATAAACAAATTAGGCATTAATGAAATGAAACAATAATGAATTATACCTGTTGCAATCCATGCTCTATTTAGGAAGATAATCGCTTAGGTTATGGAATGGTGAAGGAAAAACAAGGAAAAAGGTATAGGTGAGTGTGGGAAAAAAGGGGCCATTTTTGGGCCCAACAGGGATCACAATATAGAAGAGTTCCCCATCATTTTAGACACCCTTAATAAAATAAAGAATGTTAACATTTTATCGTGTAGCACGAAAAATATGCATGTAATTACTTGACAAGGCACAAAGATTGGGGGGGATAACCCTCATGTCATTCGACTGCACAATAGGTAGGAAGATTATCCTAATCTGACAAAGCAAAAAGATATATTCAAAAATATTCTCACAAATAGCATATGATGAAAGTAAGGAAGAAAATAAAAGTAAAATACTTATGACTTGCTTCATTTATTAACAAAATAATAAGCTCTGGAAAAGTTAATAAACTTAATGCATCTTATCAGAAATAATGGCCAAAATGAAAAAATCACCAAAATGCTATGCAGTCAGAACCATAGAGAGAAAGTCGATATGGACCCACTTGTTGATATGGAAGTCGATGAATTTCATATTTCACAAGTCATCCTCGAATTTGGATCACAAGAAAACATCATGGCCAATAGACGTGGGAAAGCATTGGTTGACCATAACTTGAAGAATTAGGGATATATCTCAAATTATCCAACCAAGGACTGATTGAACCCATTGGCGTGTGGTGAAATTTAAAAACTTCAATCATGGGCATCAATACACATATCAACTTCGAAATCATTGATCCAAGAGAAGTGGACAAATATTTTCCAGCATTAGTCGGACGACTACGGGGATGGAAAATGAAAGTAAGCTTCCATTTCATTGGAAAAAGAACGCATTAAAATTAAAGGATATGGGAAAAAAGTAATTGTACCTATCAATCCATTTCAAGGAAAACCCTGGGTGGAACCTGATGATAATGATGAAGCCATCCGTCGTCTATATCAAATAGTACACAAAAATGAGTATTTCATCGAACCAAATAATCATGGAGAACTACAACTAGGGAGTCCGTTGTCTATTGGGTACAACTCTGAATCAGAATTATACAACTAGAAAATTGAAAAATATGAAGTCCACGCTCATAAATGTTGGTCTGTTGAAGTCATACCTAAAAAAAAGGATGTGACAATGTTTTACTGTATCTGTCATTCCAAAAAAATTTGAAAATAAAATCAGAGAATATCTTACTATGATTCCAACGAAAAATGAATTGATGTGTATTCCACCACTGCAATATAAAGAATGAGAATCGCCAACTGCACATATTGAAGAAGTATCTAAAAACGTCGGTGAACAAGGATGACTCTAGACTTTGGTTGAAACATTCATTGAACAAGCAACAAGATGGTAGGATACACATCAATATCGTCTGCAAACTTGGACCACTACTTCTACAAATTTTATTGAACGGTTTGGAGGAGAAAAAATTATAGCACAAATTATAATACCTAAATTCATGCAAAGCCAAGACCTAGTTCACCATATAAATTTATGTGAAAGTGAATGGAAACGAGCTAGATACCGAGATGAAATACTATACCCTCATATTTTTCCAAATATGCTCGAAGATATACCAAGAAAATGGTACAAGATGGAAGAAGCTTGAGGAGACACATTCAAATGGCCATAACTTAAAGAAAATTTCATTAAATATTTTTCTTTCATCCCAGAAGAAGAAAACATGCGAGAAATAGTCGGCCAAATTAAAAACATTATTCAACCAATGGATGATACTACTACGACAAGCATGAAATAAAGACCCCAATTGACTTGCAATAATATTACAACAACAAAAATATCTCGATCGACACAACTTGAGTTTGAAAATGATAAAACATTGGGCAAGAGTTTTCAATGGAAAAGACAATATCCTCAAGTTCAAAAGCCTGTAAAAATGTTGATGAGCATCCGTACAGAAGGGAAAGGAGAACCAAAACAATTGACTGCAAAAAAATTTCCCCGGGATTTTACAGAATTTAAAGAATGGGAGTGAAATATTAATGAACAAAGAGAACCAGAATGGATGGACACGGAAATCAAACTAAAAGAAGTCGACATCTCGAACGACGATCAACCAAAGTTGGCCAAAATCAGAGATTATTGGTCTGATCAACAAATAGACAACATTACCAACTTACTGAAAGAATATCAATATGTTTTTGCACGATACTATAAATATTTAAAAGGACTTGTCCAAGAAATGGGTGAAATGAGGATCAAAATAAAGCCATATGCCAAGCCAGTCAAGAAATGACCTTACAATTTGGCACAAATATATAAGGATATAAGGATCCAGTTGATCATTCTGAATGGGCTAGTCCCATCATCGTCCAATCAAAGAAGCACGACCCTACAAAATTAAGAATATGTGTCAATTTCAGAGGATTGAATAAAGTCACGTTAACCGATCCATTCCCCACACCTTTCGCTGACAAAATTATTAATGAAGTTGCAGGACACGAGTGATATTCTTTCACCAATGGATTTTCAGTCTATAACCAAGTACCTATTGAAAATGAAGACCAACAAAAAATGACATTTGTCTACGAATTTGGATCATTGGCCTACAAAGTTATGCCATTTGGACTAAAGAATGCACCAACAGTATTTTCCAAGATACTGGTAAAAGCATTTCAATAATATATATATATATATATGGCAGTTTAATTCAATGACTGGACAATATATTCACTATTAAAAGATCATATCCAATATCTTCGACTGATGCTAGAACACTACTATCAAATCCAACTATCACTAAACATTAAAAATTGCATCTTTACAACTCCAATTGGTATCTTACTTGGACATATTGTATGTAAAGAAGGGATCAAAGTCGATTATGCAAATATTAAAGTTATTTTCGACTTGAAACCTATAGGGAATCCAAAGCAAGTTCGCATACTTCTTGGTCACACAGGCTATTACTTGAAATTTATTAGGCACTACTTTGACATGACATATCTGTTAGAAGAATACTCAAAGAAAATTAACATTTTAGATGGTCAAAAGAATGTGCAGAATCATTTGAGCGACTTAAAAGAAAATTTGTCGAAGCACCAATCTTGAGGTTCTCGAATTGGTCGATTCAGTTCCATGTTCATATCGATGCATCAGGCATTGCAATGGGCACAATTCTTACCCAACTAGTAGAATACGGAATGGACCATCTGAATGCATATGCTAGTCGAAAATTAAACAAGGCTAAGAGAAATTATTCTACTACAGAACGAGAAGCTCTAGGAATGGTTTTTGCACTCCAAAAATATCGACATTACCTACTAGCTAAACCATTTAAATTTTATATAGATCATCAAGTGCTCAAGTATCTAGTCAATAAACCCCTACACCATGGTCAGCTATGCAGATGGCTATCATTGTTCCAGGAATTTGAATTTGAAATCATTGTTTGACTTGGAAAGAATAATGTCGGGGCTGACCATTTGTCACGATTTGAAATAGGAGAAGAGCTCGATGGAATTGATGATGAACTCCCCAACTCCCATCTATTTCGTGTTGAAGTCGTACCAACAGAATTTCCAGACATAATGGAATTCCTTGAGCAAGGTCAAGCTCCTACAGGAATGTCGAAAAAGAAAAGAAAGGTACTTTCCATGAAAGATGCACCCTATACTTTAATAAATGGATTTTTGTATAGGCTTGGAACCAACGACGTACTGAGACGATGTGTACTAGAGCATGAGCGCCAATATATTATTGATGAAGCTCATAGTGGAACTGTTGGAGGGAACTATCACGCCGACATGACTACCTAGAAAAATATGGAATCTGGTTTATGGTGGCCGAAATTGCATAAAGACTGTAGAAATCAAGTAAATAAATGTGACAAATGCCAAATACTAGGCCGAATTCCACCAAAGAATGAAATGCCATTTATACCTGGCAATCCTAGTCTAACATTTGAAATATGGGCAATCGACTTCATTCGACCATTTCTAGTACCTGGTCGATGAAAGGGAGTGAGATACATTATCACCGAAGTCGAATATGTTACTAAATGGGAGGAAGCTGAAGCTGTCGAAGCATGTTCCAATGAAGCAACTACAAAATTCATATATGAGAATATCATCACAAGGTTTGGTTTCCCCTTCACTCTTATTAGTGTAGAGGGACACATTTTCTTAACAAGACGATATCGGTACTACTAAAGGAATTTATGATTTATCATCAGAAGAGTTATTTGTGTCATCCATAGTCAAATGGAGCATCGAAGCATTTAACAAAACATTAAATAAAGGTTTAACAAAGATTTGTAGTACTAAGAAAGATGATTGGGATGTAGTACTAAGAAAGATGATTGGGATGACATGATACCAACTATTTTATGGGCATATGGGACAACATATAAACGATCGATCGACCAGACACCATTCAAACTGGTCTATGGACAAGAAGAATTTGTTCTGCGACACTTTAAGTAACAGGAACCGATTATTGTAGATACACTTAATTTGGATATTGTTAAAGCTACAGAAAGTAAACACTTCGACCTGTCCAAGTTAGAAAAACATCGTTGGATTTCCATCCAGCACCAAGAAGTACAAAAAGAACAACAAAAGGCATGGCATGATCGTAATATTAAAAGAAAAAATATCTTAGTTGGTGTCTTAGCACTACTTTATGATAGTCACATTAAAGGAAAACCTAAGAAATTTTATACAACATGGCTTGGCCCACATGTTGTCAAAGGTCGACCGTCGTGCCCCAGGTCTGTAAAATTAGTTAAATTTTCTAAGCTTAATTATATTTCTATAAAAAGAGTTCTAAATCATGGATGGTTGGCAGAAACTAAGTACTGCACAATAACAGTAGATTGGACCTGGGAACATGAAGACAAGTTCCAGTTGGAAAATGAGTTGATCAACCGATGAAGGCAAGGTACCCAACACTGACTGCTAGAATATTCAAAAATGTATCGACCACTTCATAATAGCCATTGGATCGATTGACTGTATCAGATATTACACAAAGACTTTCGACTGAAGTATGATTCAAAAATTTTATTCACATGAGTCACAAAAGACATCACTCATTACCAGTGCTTCCACATTCATCTACACTTTAGGTGTCATCATTTAAATCACCTCCATGTCAACATACAACGCACTTTCAAGGCATCGATCTAATTGATACACGTACGATTCTTCAAGCAAATCTGCAACAACTGTATAGAAAATCTGCGGCAACCATCTCACCATACCTAGCCATTTTTCGTTTCCCCATCCGACCCATCCCTATCATTTCAAAACTTTTCTAGATACTCACAAATTCCACTATGAAAGGCTTCCCATACCCCATATAGCATCACAATGAAATCCTCAAGAAACCATGGCACTCTTTTTTGCCACCAATGTCCCTTTCCCCTTGTTATTCTATCAAATATGCTACACTTCATTACTTATCCCCCGTCACTTCTCGTGGTATATGAGCATTTCGACGCCCCTCCAATTGTAGCTACCCTCCACTCCATGATATATGAGCATTTCGAGAAATTTTGATTCCCTAAGGCCAAGAGTTGTCATTATGTTCCTTGCCACCAATCACATTCCCGAAGCTCCCATTCCCATGGTGGACTAATTTGAAAGCTGGAGTGAACATGGAAAGTATAACGAACCAAGTAACTATTTTATTGGGCGTTTTTCTTCTTTGAAAAGACAATTGAATATCTTGTTTGTCATCCACATAATTGCAGTGCCATCAGATGTTATTCAATACCAGACTCAATTCCTAGATGTTGTTCAGTACCCGATTATGTTGTTAGGTAGTTCTCCATACATGGGCATATTTCAAATGATAAGTTCAGTTCTAGCCATTGTAGTATTCCATATCAGTCCAGATTCATCAATTGTATACATTTAGTCCGCAATTATCAGCAACATCGATTCTCAATTTTTTATTCAGATTTAAGTTAATTTATTGATCTCTTCGTGAGGAAGAATTGCTTTGTCAGTGGGGGAGATGTTGGAGGATCCTAGTTGACTAGACGACTAAGTCCTCCATCAACTATGGTCGGCCCAAAGCCGTTGGTCGGTTAGTCGACCGATCAGGTAGTTGTAACTGAATAACTATATTTAATCTATATAAATATGCTTTAGAGATGACAATGAAATATCTCTTTGTACTGATAGTGTACTCTACTTTGGTCTCATTAATATAAATATTGATCCTGTAGTCCCACTTACTCTCTTATATGGTTGTATGATTTGTGTATGCATGTGACTCTCTCTCTATATTGGTATAATGTACTACTGGTAATCGATGCAATCCCATAGACTACAAAAGGAAGCAAGGAGATGATCCAACTAACTACGTCATGTTCTTTCACCTATTGTGTTCCTCCAATATCATATTGGAAGAACCAAGGAGGCTTCACCTATTTCAACAAACCCTTACGGGCATGGTTTCAAAATGGTATGTGAACTTACCAGGAACGATCTATGACACCACATTTCTCACATATTTTCATCTTCCTATTCGCCATGACCTCGGTCTTGAAATTATCACAGAACTTTGATAAAACACCTATACCCACATAGGGGACCACATCTACGAGTGGAGAAGGTTCCAAACATTGTGTAAGATCGAAATACAACCTTAGTTCCTATTGGATTGGTTCATCAATTCACGCCAACCAACTATTGCAAAATATCTGGAAACCTCCATGCCTCAAATTGAGGAAGATGCCATCCTAAAATCCCATCATTTTGACCTTATATATGGACAATCTGGTTACTTATATACCATCCTACTTGATGCCCCTCGACATCTATCTTTGGATCCCACGTCGGTTCGTCACATTCGGTGGAAGGGATTATAGGGTCCATTTCCCAACAAGGAAAAGTTCCTCCTCCTGCTACTCATGTGGCATAAAACATGGCACCACAGTGCCCACCCATCCTCCCTTGTCGGCACCCCTTGCTCCTGTACCAAATCCTCAATTTGGACAGTTACAGTATGGACCCTACAATTATACTTATCCAAATGCAAGCTAAGCATCGATGATACCTCAACCACAAATGGCACAAACTGCTTTGACATCCACATCATATGGAGCACAAACCACATATATCCCACCTTTGGGGTATAAATATTATTACCCATTTCTATGTCCTACTAGTCCTACCCCCACACCTCATATGGGGGTAAATTTAGTTCAACCTTTGTTTGTATGTAACAAGCTCAATAGTTTGTGAAATTGAACATAGCTAATCCCCATAATCCTCAAAATCATGGGAAGAAGAAAGGGAAGAACAAACAAAACTAGACGTAGTAGGGGCAAGGGGAAACCACCTTCCCTAGTAGAACCAAAACCCAAGTAACTAGAATCTAGGGGAAAATAACCCCCCCCAAACAAGGGAAGAATTCCAACATGAGGACCAATTATTCTTGCTCCACTTGTGGAGAATATGGTCACTACACTCACCATTGTCCACTTAACCCTTACTGCTAACAGTTGGTGGAAGCAAAGAATAAGATAGTCACGAATCCCCCTCATGTGCCTAATCTGACACAACCCCAAACCCATTTCTAACAACAACCCTTTTCCAATCAAGGGGTTGTGACTCAATATCAAGATCCTTGTACCTCTGACAATGGATCCTTCCAGAATATCTACATGGACATGACAAACATTAACCTCCATACTTGAGCCAAATGATATGGCAGCCCTGATCCTCCACAATTGGAGTAGAACCCTAGCCCCTCATGGGGGCCTTTGGAAATACCACATCCTACTGGTGAGAAAATCACATAGATCCCCAAGGTACCACTTAGGTGTACTCCCAATAACCCTGATATGAAAGCTGCCCACAATTGTAGTCTTGTGAAAAATTTGGCTCAGTCACTTGTTTCCATGTCCACGTTAGAAGTGCTATAGTCTTTACTGACCCAAAGAAAGGCATTAATTAATTTATTTGGTATCATCGACCCGTCAAACTCATGCCTTATGACCTTTGTATTGGAATCTATTTAATACTAAGGGGGGGGGGTGAATCAATATTAGTGTCGTTATGAATAATTTTAACTTCTTAATAGATTAATTTTAATTTTAATTACTAGAAATAAAACATTCATCCACATATACGCAAAAACATAGAACACATATAATTTTTACGTGGAAACCCAACCCAAATAGGAGAAAACCACATAATTCTCTCTTATAATATAAATATTACATTCAAGGAAGCACCAACTGGAAGGAGGCACCGACCCCCTAGTTTTACAGGCACCAACCTGAAGGAAGTACCAACTCCCTAATTTACCAATTTCAAATGGAAGGAGGCACCGACCCCCTGCTCCTTTGTAATATCCCTGATCATATTGGGGGTGATATTATCCAAAAATGTAAACTTATAACACAATTTTTCACAAGCATAAGCTAGTTAACAAAACTAGTTGAAAAGGAGTTGGTCTAGGGAACAAGAAGATGACTCCAGTGTTATGAATTTGAGATATTTAGGATCTGAAAAATGTATGGGTGAATTTGCAGCAGAAAACATATCAGAACCAGGGCTAGCTTTTGATTCCTATGCACAAGGTACTGGGGCCATTTACGTTTCAACAATAGCTGTCGCTGAGGTCTACTCCAAGGCTTCTTAGGCACACCAGCATATGCATACTAAAATAATTTTCTCACACCTGAAGGTAAAAAATTGGATTATATCATATATTAACCTCTTAATTAAGTGTTCGACAAGAGCTTCTGAGAATTTGGGAGGTTCTGGTTGAGTTTGGAAACCAAAGAGGCAAGGGTGCTATCTTGGATTGCTCAACTAGTAGTTTTCCAAGTTCTTCCAAACATGATGAGAGGCCTTCGAATACTCATGGAGATTGTTGGGGATGCTTAATTTGGGTCTCAGGATTCACAAATGGCCATCAGAACAGAAAAATGACTCATACATAGCTTTGAATTACAAAAAATGTAAAACTAGTCAAGAAAAAGTGATTAAAAATCTAGTCTTGGAATTACTTGATTCAAACTGCCTCAGAGGATTACAAAATTCACTTATGAATTATATGATGACTCTGACATGGGATTATTAACAACATCAAATCGAAATTAAGTGTCCTGAGCAGAAATTAGAGGAGTTTTAATCTTCAGATCTTCACAGAGTCTCCAATGCTAGAGAAATCTTATAAAATTGAGAGAATGAGTAGGATACGAGGAGAAGAAGGAGAAATTATGCACTGGATATGAAAGAATGGTGAATTCAAATATGGTGGCTGAATATGGAGGCTGCACTGATCTTCATGAGCTTCTCAGGGGCGCATTCATCAACTGAAACTTCACACGTGCGCTCCTCAACACCGAAACCTTGGCTCTGGTGAGAATGGTTGTATCTTGGTCATCCAGACACCTTTTTCGACACAAAAAAGGTGTTTATTACTGGAAATGACCCTCCTAACGCAATGGAATAGGTATCACGACCTGATAATTCTCAAAAATTATGAAACCAAAACCTCCATTTCGTCCCTTCAACAGTGTTCCCACTGAATGAAGGGAATGAATATAGATTTTGAATTGGATGCTTGGTATTCGTTCTTCTAACTCTCAAATCAGCTTAAATATACTTCAAGAACTGCATGTCAAACTTACATGGCTGCAATAGAACATAATACTGGATCAATTTTAACCTTGGGGCACATCACCAAAGCTTGGCTGAGGCACACCACTCAACTCTGAGAAGGAACAACTCTCAAGACAATAATCAAATGACCAAAAGATGTGAATGGAGCGCATTGGCATTCTTTTATAGGATGATATAGATTCATGATCAAGAAATTGGAATGTGTGAGGATGAGGGCACCTTCCTTAGAGAAATTAGCAACATCTTCTTGCTTGTGCAACTTCCTTTCTTTGTGATATCCTCTACTTTTAGAAACTATGCCTTCCTTAGCTTTGTAGATGTTTCCTGCTTTTCAAACTGGATGCTTTTCTGCACTTTCCTGCTTTATCCACTTTCCTTCTTTATGTCCTTTCCTGATTTTGACTGCTTTTGACAGTTTCCTTCTTTTTTACTGCCACCTTGCTTTTAGTTGTTTTCTTGTAGTTTCCATCTTTTTCAAAGGAGTAGGTGAGGTCCACCTTATCCTTATGTGCCCTCTTATTCATGCAAACATTATCGCTTGCCAAAATTTATTTAATAATGATAATTATAAAATTAAAATAATTACAGCCACTCCAAATATTAAAATCATTATACTCCATCATTAAAATTATTAATTAAATAACTACTATACGCCTGGATCCAAAATCACCCCAAATAATTAATAGTGCCTTCCTCTTACTTTCTCCTAGACCCTTATTAATTAATTAATTTAATTTCACTAGGATCCATGGGGGTTTTAAGGTGACATTGGCTACTACTTGGTGCTTGTAAAATGGGAACATGATAATCCTCCCCTCCCAAGCTTGCTTGTCCTCAAGCAAGAAACCAACTCTAATTCAAACAAAAGGTCCACCATGTTTCTCCTGTACCACTATGATTATAGTTACTCTCCCAAAGACTGATTCTTCTTCAACAATTTTTTTAACCCAACTAAGAAAGCTCAGAAGAATTCGTAGGTCCCACTATTTGTGCTACATGTCTCCCAGTGGCACCGTCACTTGTTGAAAACTGTCATTCCAAAGAATTCCATGGTCCCACCATCTCAACTGCATTCTTCCAAACATCAGGATCAACAGGAAGAATATATCATCATGTAGGATGTCTATATCACTCCACCAAGATGGAAGTTCATCATTTCCAATGCAGAATCGACCCTCTGTGAATCCATCCCACCAAGTATGAAAATCCTTAGGTTCTATGTGCAAACCAACACAGAGACTCACATCACTGATATCCAATTGAAATAGGTGACAATCCCATGTCTTCAAGGCATCATCCACAAACCATATATTCCCATGCAACTTCTCACAAAAGATGTATGATGTGTCATTCAACGAGAATGGTGCACTTGTCAGGCCACATGGCTTGACATTGAAGTCATCAATGGAATATGTGGGAGCCTCCTGCTCCTCGTGTGACACCCATAGGAAACATCCCTTTACCCAAGCTTCATCCCTATGTGTGTTAGCTTCCATATGTATGTGGGGTGAAGGATAGTGAACCAATTCTTGGAAACAATTATCCATCAACTTGATGCTTGGCCCAACCGAACTGAGATCATGTGCCTCCCCCAAAATTGATTCTGGCACCCAAAAAATGCCATCCTCCATGATGTCAAATTGTTCTTCTTGAACCCCACTATTCAACAACTCATATGCAAATTTGCTTCTCTGATATTCTTCTACTAAATAAATCTCCAAAACAAATAAGTCTTTTCTTGCATACCGAAGAACATCCACTACTATATTCTTGCATTCATGCTTAGAGTTATAAATTTGGTCCTCACTTAACAATCTAAATTTCCAATCATTAAGCTTCATTGGTATCATGAAATGAATCTGACTGATGTGATTTACTTTAACCACCCATTCCTTGTCTCCCTACTTCAAAATGGGGCTCATGCCTTGAGATGACACCTCATCCACTATGTATTTTCTTTTCCAAGGTATGAATGGAGATTTAAGGAATGCATTATATTGCAGCCATAGATGTCTCGGTTGCTTCTTACAGAACATAAAAATCTTAAATGCAACAATAGATCCATCATTAATGCAAAGCTAACCCTTACCAATGTGAGCTAGTCTTGCATAACCTTTGGTTTCCACATCAGTGATGTATCTATCCATCCAATCTGAGGATGAATGGGATTCTTTGCTTGCTGGT
Source organism: Larix kaempferi (assembly GCA_027924585.1). Taxonomy (NCBI): domain Eukaryota; kingdom Viridiplantae; phylum Streptophyta; class Pinopsida; order Pinales; family Pinaceae; genus Larix; species Larix kaempferi. Next base: position 3,926,582 of record BSBM01000717.1, on the reverse strand, counting down.
CCAAATGGGATGCAATCCTCCATCTTCATCATAGTTGAGCCTTCTTCACATAGAGACAGCTCATGCTCCCCTTCACACATAACAAATGCTTGGCCAACATATTCCAAGACAATGTGTTCCTCAAACATTTGCAATTATGCATACTCCTCATGCTCACCTTCCACAAGAGGCTCCTCCAATACATTATGCGTGCAATCAGCGACACACATCTGATCACCACTGGCTCTGGGAAAATAATGTGAACTCCCAAAATCCACATGATGTGGCTCCCCTTCTATTACTGTTTTGTCCTCAACAAATTTGAGAGCCATGTATCTATCCATGAACAACTGTAAGTAATCATCCTTCATTTATTCCAGCTCTCTCCTGATGATGCACGATTCATAGCTAGAGACTCTTCCCACAACTCCACCTTGTCTCTCCCCATCTAAACTCTCCCAACAAGAACTTCAAGAAGCTTATGTGCACCAACGGTTCTATACAACACTTGTAGGATCCTTTCTTCTGTGACTGAGAGAAGGCTCTCTAAGTAACTGCATGGATTCCTCACAAGAGAGTGAGTGATTCTACATGTGAGCTCCTCCACCATATGAGAATCATGTAGACTCTCATCCGACATTTTAACCTTATCACTGCATTCCTCCTTAACACCAGAATTTTGAGCCTCATCACTAGAGGATTCAACCATGTCAATCCTCTCCCATGATGTGGCTGCAACTTCATTATGACATAAGGGAATACAAAAATATGAATGGTGACCATACCTTTTCATCATATCTTTCTCTTCATGTGATGTAGCCATGGTGCCTTGTCCTTCAACTAAATCTTATGGTTCACATCCAACTGTACTTCATTATGAATCTCATGTGGTGACTCTGAATCAGATTTATGTTCTTCTTCTAGATCTGATCCAAAAGATGTCTCACCACCCTCAATAGAACTAATCTCCTCTACAGTGATCTTGAAATCACCAACAAAGAAGCTCAAAGATCCCAAAGTGGAATCTCTTTCCACGTTGTTAATAACTTCAATACTTTTTGCTTGGTCTTGTGCTGCACATGGTTTTTCTTTATCTTTAGAAGATTCCACAATGCTAGGCCCATCATGATCATTTGATGGCGGCCTTTTGATAGAGGGCCTTCCTCTTGTTGATGTATATGTAACTTTGGAATGTATTTCATCTATGTATTTCATATATATTTATTATACCCTTATAAGAGATGTGTTATTCCTCTATAAGGAAGTGTCGTCATGTGTATTCACAAGTGTCGCAAGTATGTTAACTTGCCGATGGGTTATTAGAACACCATGTGTGGGGTCAGCCCTATTTTATGTAATATGCAATTGATGTACCTAGCTAGACAAGTCGGCCCCATAAGATCACTGGGAAAACAGACAAGTCGGCCCCATAAGGTCACTGGGCAAATAGACAAGTATAAATAGAGATCGGGAGATCTCTATTTTCATCTCTCTGAAACTCACACTTCTCTCACTCAGAAAGTGGCGCACTAGTGAGGAGGAGGATCATCTGCTACTAGGAGACTATCTCTGTGTATTTTGGTTGTACTTTGGTTGAGCCATTGCTTTCTCTATCTCTGAGGAAGTTGTGGGGTTTTTCACCTTAGGGTTTTCCCCACAGAAACTCTATGTCTCTTGTCTCTCATGCTTTTGATTCTTGTGATGATTGACATGCTTGTTATGATTGATATACTATACATGTTATTCTCTCAGTAAAGATCCTAGAGTATTGTGAATTAATGCTCAAAATTTAACATGGTATCAGAGCTAACCTGAGAAGAAGACATTGTGCAGTGACGGAAACTGGGGTTTCTTGTTTATTGGGTTTCTCTCCATGGATTTTGGAAAAGCAGTATAGTAGATTGACTCTACTCATCAAGGAGAATCTATCTGTCCAATCAGAATTCAATTCTGAGCATTTTCAGATTTGGCCCTAAAAATTAGGGTTTCCACAAAAATAGGAATTTTTGGAATCTGAAGACATAGATGGAAGCTCCTTGCAAAAATCGAAGTTTAGAGCTTTGGATCGAGATTTTTGGCTAGGTAGATCTCTGGGAAACTCAAACCCTAATTCAGGGCTCTCCTTAGTGAATCCAGGAAGACAGAAAGATAGTTTTGAAGCGTGTAGCTTTGCAAATCTCAAATTTTGAATACACCAGGTTGATCAACTCATCAAGGCACATCTTTCTATCCTTTCAGAAAGTTGAAATTCACATTTTGAATTTTTAGGGTTTTTTCGACAAACCCTAATCTGGGACCAGATCCAGTTTTCAGCAATTCAAGTGGTAAGACCTAAATCTTCTCTATTTCCATTTGAAGTACTCTTTAAGATGTCTCACCACACCAAGCTTGAGGATAAGCTTGAAGGGGCTGATAACTTCCGAGCCTGGAAGTATAGGATTGGGTTAATCCTGGAAGAGAATGAGTTGGACTCATATATAAAAGAAGTCATCCCTATCCCAAAGGATGAAGAGGCTAAGATATTGCATAAGAAGAACTTGGTCAAGGCAAAGAGAATCATTGCTGATTCTATAAAAGACCATCTCATACCCCATGTGTCATCTCTAAAGACACCCAAGGAGATGTTTGACTCCCTGACCAAGCTATTTGAAGGGAAGAACATAAATCGGAAGATGACTCTGCGGAATCAATTGAAAGGGGTCAAGATGTCGAATGGAGAGACCATTCAATCCTATTTCTCCAAGGTCTCTCATATCAAAGAACAACTTGAAGCTGTAGATGAAGTGGTGGAGAATGGAGAAATTGTAATGACCATTCTAAATGGCCTACCTAGGTCATGGGATTCCTTTATTCAAGGGATCTGTGCAAGAAAGAAATTGATCTCCTTTAGTAGACTATGGGAGGAATGTTCACAAGAAGAAGCAAGACTTGTGGCCTGAGAAGAAAAGATGGGGAATGAAGATCAAGCTCTCACAGCACACACCAAGAAACGAAAATCTAAAAGAGAGCCATCCCACTTCAGGGGATCTTCACATCACCATTCTCATAAGGATAAGAAAAATCTTAGATGCTTCACTTGCAATGAGAAGGGTCACTTTGCTTCAGAATGTCCCAAGAACAAAAGGGATAACCACAACAACAACAACTCCAGCAAGAAGAAGAAGGGTAACAAAAGAAGGTACCATGCTCATGCTGCTGAAGATGATGAACCTCCAAAGAAGAAAGCCAGGGCAGAAAGTGATGATGACTCATCAAGTGAAGAAGAGTATGTTCTAATCTCTACTCTCACAGGTACTATCTCCCATGGTTGTAATGATTGGTTAATTGACAGTGGGGCTTCAAAACACATGATTGGGTTTAAAGAATCTTTTATAAATCTATCTGAACATGAATCACCCCATAAAGTGAAACTTGGGGATGATTATCAATATCCCATCAAAGGAAGTGGTGAAGCCTCCTACAACCTAGATTCTGGAAAATCTTTGAAGATGAAGGAAGTCCTTTATGTACTTCGGCTCAAGAAGAACCTACTCTCCATCTTTGCATTGGATGCAAAAGGTATGGGGGTTGCATTTGTGGATGGCCAAGTCCTAATGTGGCCAAAGGGTAAAACAATCAATGATGTAGTAGTGATTGGAGAGCAAGAGGGAGGTTTGTATAAATTGAAAGGACAACCTGAACATGCCATGGTGCATGATTCCATGGAGCCAAGTGAACTTTGGCATAGAAGACTTGCACATATGCACTGCAGGGCATTACCAATTGCAAGTAAGGTTGTAGAAGGTCTTCTTGAAATCAAGACCAAGCATGAAGGTGTTTGCAAAGGATGTGCAAAAGTTAAGAACATTAAGAAGGCTTTCCTCAGCAGTGAAAGCAAGGCGAAAGGTATCTTGGAAATCATCCACTCAGATGTATGTGGTCCTATGTCATCCAGTTCTCTAAGTGGGTATGTTTACTATGTCTCTTTCATTGATGACTTCTCCAGGAATACTTGGGTTTACTTCTTGAAGAACAAAGATGAGGTGTTCGATAAGTTCAAGGAATTCAAAACCTTGATGGAGAATCAAACTGATAAGAATATAAAAACATTCAGATCTGACAATGGTGGAGAATACACCTCAGGTGACTTCAAGAAGCTTTGCAGTGATTCAGGGATTAAGAGGGAGTTGACTGCTCCTTACAATCCACAACAGAATGGAGTTGCAGAAAGGAAGAACAGAACAATCATGGAAGCAGCAAGGGCAATGCTGCATGACCAGGATCTACCTATGCATCTATGGGCAGAAACAGCTAGAACAGCTGTATATGTGCAGAACAGAACACCCCACAAGATATTGGACAACAAGACACCAAAAGAGGTCTTTTCTGGTAAGAAACCTGAAGTCAGCCATCTCAGAATATTTGGTTGTCTAGTATACACTCATGTCCCAAAGGAAAAGAGGACCAAACTAGATCCTTCAGGAAAGAAGGGTATCTTTGTGGGTTACAGTGAAAGCTCAAAGGCTTACAGAATATACTTTCCATGGTTCAAGAAGATTGACGTCAGTAGGGATGTAACATTTGATGAAAACTCAGCATTCATCAAATCAAGGAAGGCACCTATCAAAGTTTATGAAGAACCTAAGGAAACTAGATTTCAAGACACTACCATGACTAAAGCAATTCCAGAAGTTGTTCGTGAGTTTGAAGATCCGCAAGAACCTGTAGATCCACCCTGTGAGGATAACTCTCACAAGAGGAAACTTGCATGGGCTAGAGAGCTCATTCAAGATGCAGAAATATTTGGCATTCTAGAAGAAGAACACAAAGCAAAGAAGAGAACCAAATCACATACCAGCTATGTTGCTTTACTCTATGACATCATAAATAAAGAACCTTCCAGTTATGAAGAAGCAGCGGAAAAGAAATAATGGAAGGATGCCATGGTCGAGGAATACCAATCAATAATGAAGAGTGATGTTTGGGATGTTGTCCCAAGACCTAAAGAGAAGTCTGTTGTGACTTCCAAATGGATCTACAAAATCAAGCATGCTGCAGATGGAAGCGTAGAAAAATACAAGGCAAGATTCGTAGCTCATGGCTTGTCTCAGAAAGAGGGAATAGATTATGAAGAAACTTTTGCACCTGTAGCCAGGTATACTTCCATCAGAACAGTACTTGCCCTGGCTGTAGCGATGAAATGGAAAATACACCAGATGGATGTCAAGACTACTTTCTTGAATGGTGTATTTGAAGAGGAAGTATGTGTGGAGCAGCCACTTGGTTTCGAAACACATGACAGGGAGTCATATGTGTGCAGATTGAAGAAAGCCTTGTATGGCTTGAAGCAAGCTCCCAGAACTTGGTATGGTAGGATGGACAGTTTCCTATCTAGTTTGGGCTTTACCAAGAGTAAAGCAGATTCCAACCTTTACTACAAGGTTGAGGGAGGGAATCCTGTGGTTCTACTCCTATATGTGGATGACTTGCTTGTAACAGGAGATGACAGATTGATTGCAGATACAAAGAGGAAGCTTGCTGCCGAATTCGATATGAAAGACTTGGGGATGATGCACTATTTCCTAGGAATGGAGGTGTGGCAGAGTACAGATGGGATCTTCCTTGGATAAGGGAAATACACTATAGATATCCTGAAGAGGTTTGGGATGATGGATTGCAAGGCCATGGCCACACCTATGGCATCGAATCTGAAGCTTGTATGTGATGCTTCATATGAGCCGATTGATGTCTCTATGTACCGTTAGATGATTGGGTCCTTGATGTACCTGGCGAATACGAGACCAGATATTTGCTTTGCGGTGAACACATTGAGCCAGTTCCTGACGGATCCGAAGAGTGTTCACCTAGTTGCTGTAAAGCATATTCTGAGGTACCTGAAGGGTACAGTTGATTATGGGCTCAAGTATGAAGCAAATCAAAAGTTTAACCTGCAAGGTTATGTTGATTCAGATTGGGCAGGCAGTGCTACAGATAGGAAGAGCACATCTGGGTGCTACTTCAGTATGGGATCAAGTGTGATCTCTTGGTTTAGCAGGAAGCAGTCCTGCGTAGCACTGAGTACAGCTGAGGCAGAGTATGTTGCAGCCTGTTCAGCTAGTTGTGAGGTAGTATGGCTCCGGAAGCTACTGTCTGAGTTATTTGATCTCCTGCTGGAGGCTACTGGTATCTTTTGTGACAACCAGAGTTGTGTGAAGCTGTCTGAAAACCCGGTGTTCCACGACAGGTTGAAACACATAGAGATCAAATATCACTATATCAGGGATATGGTGCAGAGAGGAGCGATGAAGCTCTTGTATGTTGCGACGGACGAGCAGATTGCAGATGTGCTGATGAAGCCACTAGCCAGAGTGAAGTTCAAGTACTTCAGAGAGAGGCTTGGTGTTCTTCAGATCGATGACACTTCAAAGAAGAAGTGATGGACACATTTGCGGAAGCCATTCCAAGCATGTTGGAAGGAGGATCCTTCACATGGCTGTGGATGTAAGTGCTAGATGATGAGCATCAGGATGCTTCAGTTACTACTCTGTGTATGCATCAGGATGATGATGGATATGATCAGTTGGATCATTTATATGTATATGTATGTATGCATCAGGTTGATGCTGGATATGATCAGTTGGATCATTTATATGTATTTTGTATATGCATCATGTTGGATGCTTGGACCATGTATCTGTATATGTATCAGGTGGATACTTTGTATGATCAGGTAGATCATGTATGTTGATATATATCAGTTAGATGCATTGTGTGGATCATGTATCTATGTATGTATCAGGTGGATACATTGTATGATCAGGTGGATCATGTATGATGATATGTATCAGGTAGATACTTGGTATGCATCAGGTGGATGCAGTGTATGATCAGGATGATCATAGATGACGAGCTTCAGTATGTTGCTCCAGATGACATGCAGCAGGATGTTGCAGTGATGATGATTAGGATGATCATGTGTACATCAGGATGATGTATGTTGAGTATCAGGTTGATACTCTGTGGTCGTGGACAGGTTGTGCAAAGGAAATCCTAGATTTTTTCTAGGTCACATCCAATATGAAAAAGGACTGGCACTATGTGTCACATGTAAGACCTGGGAGATCCTATAGGTTGGAGTTGTGTACCCGTAATAGCCTGGGATGCTCTTTCGAGGGTTTGTGATAGTGGACCACATGTAAGACCTGGGAGATCCGATAGGTTGGGCTGTGTTCCTGTAATAAGTCCTGGGATGCTCTTTCGAGGGTTTGTGGTGGGCTACTACAGGTAAGACCTGGGAGATCCAATAGGTTGGGCTGTGTGCCCGTAATGAGTCCTAGGATGCTCTTTCGAGGGTTTGTAGCAGAGGTCACATGTAATTAGTCCTGGAGATCTTGTCGGTTGTGCTTAGGCACATAAATGTTCCTGGGATGCTCTTTAGAGTTCTTGCTGGTCGTGCTATGCACATAAACGTTCATGGGACACTCTTTTAAGGTTTTGTGACAGTCACATGTAATAAGTCCTGGAGATCTGGACAGGATGAAAAAGGCCTCAGATGCTCTTTAGGGTTCTTGCTAGTCAAGAGACTCTTTTAAGGTTTTGTGATGCACGTAATAAGTCCTGAGGATTCCACAGTATGGCCAGTGATGATGAAGACCTACAGGTGGTGGGCCTACATCCAATATGAAAAAGGATTGGCTCTATAGAACTTCCTATGATGAGAAGATTCAGAGATTGGTTGAGGTAGCAGTAGCAATGATAGTGACGATGACGGTGCATCGATGACGATGATCCAGAGAAGAAGACTTGTGCTAGCAGATCTGTGTCGAGAAATATCTTCCTAGTTAAGAGGGAGTGTTTATGTATATGTAACTTCGGAATGTATTTCATCTATGTATTTCATATATATTTATTGTACCCTTATAAGAGATGTGTTATTCCTCTATAAGGAAGTGTTGTCATGTGTATTGACAAGTGTCGCAAGTATGTTAACTTGCCGATGGGTTATTAGACCACCATGTGTGGGGTCGGCCCTATTTTATGTAATATGCAATTGATGTACCTAGCTAGACAAGTCGGCCCCATAAGGTCACGGGGCAAACAGACAATTCGGCCCCATAAGGTCACTGGGAAAACAGACAAGTATAAATAGAGATCGGGAGATCTCTATTTTCATCTCTCGAAAACTCACACTTCTCTCACTCAGAAAGTGGTGCACTAGTGAGGAGGAGGATCATCTGCTACTAGGAGAATATCTCTGTGTATTTTAGTTGTACTTTGGTTGAGCCATTTCTCTCTCTATCTCTAAGGAAGTTGTGGGGTTTTTCACCTTAGGGTTTTCCCCACGGAAACTTTGTGTCTCTTGTCTCCCATGCTTTTGATTCTTGTGATGATTGATATGCATTGATATACTGTACATGTTATTCTCTCAGTAAAGATCCTAGAGTATTGTGAATTAATGCTCAAAATTTAACACCTCTTTCTAAATCAAAAGAATCTCTGGATGATCCTTTAGTCATTGGCTTGTTGGGTGTAAAGCATGGTGATGCTTCACTCTGCTGCAACATATGCTCCACTTATTTGCACACATTGTTGAAAATATGGCTTAATCTTCTTTGATATGTGCTTCCATAAGGATCCTCATTTGAAAAAAACCTTTCAACTTTGAAAGTACAGAAGTCTCGAAAAAGAAAGACCTTCTGGATCCCCTTCCTCAATGTTTGGTATTCTATGATGTACTATGAGGGATTAATTCCTAGAAGTTTTACCCCATAGAATATTATGCCATCTACAAAACTAAACTCTGATGGATTCGGAATTATTTTCTTTGTGCACACCATGTCACATCATCCTCTTTTTTTGTGAATCCCCTATCAGCATTGAATACTTCCTCATCGTCCCATTCAAAATTATCATTGGTTGGTGCTAGTCTCATGGCTACAATTTCTTCAACTTGAGAGATTACTTTCCATAGGAATAGAGGAAAGTGCTATGATACCAATGTAATATCCCTGATCAGATTGGGGATGATATTATCCAAAAATGTAAACTTATAATACAATTTTTCACAAGCAGAAACTAGTTGAAAAGGAGTTGGTCTAGGGCACAAGAAGATGACTCCAGGGTTATGAATTTGAAATATTTAGGATCTGCAAAATGTATGGGTGAATGTGTAGCAGAAAACATATCAGAGCCAGGGCTAGATTCTGATTCCTATGCACAAGGTACTAGGGCCATTTACGTTTCAACAACAGTTGTCGCTGAGGTCTACTATAAGGATTCCTGGGCACACCAACATATGCATACTAAAATCATTTGCTCACACTTGAAGGAAACCAAATTGATTATATCATATATTAAACTCCTAATTAAGTGTTGGAAAAGCGATTCTGAGAATTTGGGAGGTTCTGGTTGAGTTTGGAAACCAAAGAGGCAAGGGTGCTATCTTGGACTACTCAACTAGTAGTTTTCCAAGTTATTCCAAACAAGTTAAGAGGCATTCAAATCCTCAGGGAGATGGTTGGGGATGCTTCATTAGGGACTCAGGATTCACAAATTACCATCATAACATAAAAATGACTCATACATATCTTTGAATTACAAAAATTGTAAAACTAGTCAAGAAAAAGTGATTAAAGAGCTATTCTTGGAATTACTTGATTCAAACTGCCTCAAAGGATTACAAAATTCAATTCTGAAGTATATGATGACTCTGAAATGGGATTATAAACAACATCAAATTGAAATTAAGAGTCGTGAGCAGAAATTAGAGGAGTTTTAATCTTCAGATCTTCACAAAGTCTCCAATGCTAGAGAAATCTTACAAAATTAAGAGAATGAGTAGGATAGGAGGAGAAGAAGGAGAAATTATGCATTGGATCTGAAAAAATGATGACTTCATATCTGGTATCTACAGATGGAGTGTGCATGGATCTTCATGAGCTGCTCAGGGGTGCATTCATCAATTGAAACTTCACACGTGCGCTCCTCAACACTGAAACCTTGGCTATGGTGAAAATGGTTGTATCTTGGTCATTTGGACACCTTTTTCAACAAGACAAAAGGTGTTTCTTACTAGAAAAGACCCTATGGACACAATGGAATAGGTATTACAACCCATAAATTCCCATAAATGTTGAAAACAGAACCTCCATTTTGGCCCTTCAGCATTGTTCCCACTGAACGAAGGGAATGAATAGAGATTTTGAATTGGATGCTTGGTATTCATTCTTCTGACTCTCAAATCAGCTTGAATGGACTTCAAGACCTACACATCAGACTTCCATTGCTTCAATAGAACATAATACTGGATCAATCTTAACCTTGGGGCACATCACCAAATCTTGCATGAGGCACATCACTCAACTCTAAGAAGCAAAATCTCTCAAGACAATAATCAAATGACCAAAAGATGTGAATGGAGCGCATTGGAATTCTTTTATAGGCTGAGATAACTTCATGATCAAGCAATTGGCACATGTGAGGATGAGGGCACCTTCCTTAGAGGAATTAGAAACATCTTCTTGCTTGTGCAACTTCCTTGCTTTGTGATCTCCTCTACTTTTAGCAACTGTGCCTTCCTTAGCTTTGTAGATGTTTCCTTCTTTTCAAACTTTATGCTTTTATGCACTTTCCTGCTTTATGTCCTTTCCTGCTTTTGACTTCTTTTGACAGTTTCCTTCTCTTCTACTACCACCTTGCTTTTAGTTTCCTTCTTGTTGTTTCCATATTTTTCAAAGGAGTAGGTGAGGTCCACCTTATCCTTACGCACCCTCCTAGTCATGTGAACATTATCACTTCTCAAAATTTAATTAATAATGATAATTATAAAATTAAAATAATTACAGGAACTCCAAATATTAAAATTATTATACTCCATCATTAAAATTATTAATTAACTAACTACTATAGGCCTGGCTCCAAAATCACCCCAAATAATTAATAGTGTCTTCCTCTTACTTTCTCCTAGACCCTTATTAATTAATTAATTAATTGAATTTCACTAGGATCCATGGGGTTTTGAGGTGACATTGGTTGCTACTTGGTGCTTGTAAAATGGGAATATGACATCCTCGCCCCGTCCTACCGCCCTGATATAAAATAATATATTAATCTGCTATACTTCTGATACGCACACAATTCATATCTTCTGATGTTCGTTCCGATGCGCGTACCTTATTTATGTTGTAGTATTGTTGTTATTGTGTTGCATACACCACCTGAATTCACACTCAAATCATCACTTCAACTGACATCGCACTTCATATACTTTGTGCTACTTCATCAAATTATCTAGTCCACACCAAGGTTAAATGTTCCATTCTACTACTACGCATATGCAATATCAACTGATACTGCACATAAACTGATAATATGTTGTTCTCACTTCGCGCACCAGTATAAGATGGAATTGCGCACCCTCAAAGATATGTCTGTTATGTCTCGGTGTAACAAGCTTTATATTATCTATGAAAAACTCTGCATCATCCGTGATATGTCTTGGCACATACTTGGTCCTTTGGCTAGTGGGACTTGAGCCTTGCGGTTGGTCTTGCACCCTTGGGACTTGGACTTGAGACCTGCACATGTACCATATGTATTAGATGTACTTATTCAAGTTCAATATGCTTGATGTAATTTTGGGTATACTTCTTTAGACTAGCATCCATACATTTATTCAACTTTCTTGCGCATTAAATTCTTCAAAGTGGTTTTCATATACTTCTCCAAAATGGAACAGGAATATTGATTCCTCTTTGACATTAGCTGACATCAATGACAACCAAAGTTCAACAATATCCCCCTTTTGCATTGATTTCAACACCTTATGAAGTTGTGCATAATCATCTCCTGAAGTTTGTATGCTTCATCTGCGCTAATCACAACACTCCCCCCGTGTATACTCCCCCTATGTTCTTTTCCAGTTTGAGCCATTGTTCATCTGTACATTCTGTTGCCAGTGCTTTTTCTTCTTTATGTTAGATCTGCATGGATCACATGCTTCATGATCATTTTCATTGTGTGGATGCATGCTTCATGATCTACTTGATTCTCTTCATGATCAGCTTCATGCTCTTTCTCCCCCTTTGACATCAATGGCAAAGAGGTGCCATTACTGCACAATTATAGGTTCTCCTTTCTTCTACTTTGTGTTGTCCTTCATTCATATGGTTAGTGAGATAACTCTCCCTCTCATTATGCTTCTTTCTTTTGTTGGGTTTTATGCGTAATGCCTTGAAATAAGTACTCTTTTTTCATAGCCATCTTAGATACGCTCACCCTATACAGCTACTTTCTTGTCTTGATCTTTTGTTCCTATCATCAATACTTCATAAATCCTTGCACAATTCATCATGCTATGATCTTGTTGTGTAAATTGCGCAGTACCGAATTTGCATTGTCTTTCCTGTTGATTTCCTTCTATGCCTGAGTGTTCTATTCGTCACATTTACTATGCTATCACCAATGATCATTTCCTTTTTTGACATCGCATATCTTGCCACGACAATCAAATATTTTGCATGCATTTCCACCTATCAACCAGCTTGGCCATAAATCCATATGATAGACCATTCTTGTGGCACCTTTTACATGTCACAATCGTACTTGAGATTTTAGGGAAACATCATTCCTGTCGCATGGAACAAGTAATTAGATATCCACTTTTCATCCTTTTCCCTAAACTCATTAACTCAGGAAATTACTTTTGGCGACTCCATTACCAACTTTGAATCGCTTGAGTATGAATGTGATTTACTTCCATGTCTCTTCAATTTAATTTCGTGCACATAGAGAACTACCATCCAATTCTATAAGAAGACCGTGAAATGTCTGGTTCATCATTCTTGTTCTTTTTCCATATTGCTTCTTTGTCCTAAATTTATCTAATCATGGATTCCTTCTTCAAGAAGTTCAGTGATTCACTTGACGGCATGCACCTTGTTGTTTAGTCGCAGCAATCTGAGTTTACTCGACTAAAAGTCGACATGAGCATTTGGGAGGGCCAAATGAAAGAGTCTGAATTCAATCATATGTATGCTCAGTCGCAGGTCAATCACTCGATCAATTTGTCTTCTAAGTGAGATATCTCTCTATCCTTCAACTCAAGTTGACTTGTCAACATCTTATTTTTCTGCACTAATTCTTCCAAAGAAGTATTCAACATGGATTTTTCTTCTTCAAGTTTTTGATCTTGTCAACTACGAAGTTTAGTTGTTTCTTGTAATTCATTATCTTTTCACTAACTTATTTTTCATGAGATTCTTTAACCTCTTTTTCCTGCTTGACCTGTTCTTCAGGCTTCAAAAGTTGGTCCTGTAAGATTTTACTCTTCTTTCTTGACTTCTTTAATTCTTCTAGAGCACTAACCAGTTCACCTTCCCAATACACCTTTGTAACTTCTTCTTCATCAGATTGACCGTCAGATTTAACTTCTGCGACAGGATTTGAAGGTGTAATGTAGGACCCACTAAGGATTTGAAGGTGTAATGTAGGACCCACTAAAGAAATACTTATCCAGTGAATTAGGTTTGCTTTGCGCAACTAGTGTGTTTTTCTTGTTTGATGAACAAATCTTCTTCTTTTCATCATTGCTTTCTTCTTCCACAAAGTCCATGAATAGTAACTCTTTTGGCTTCTTGTTGCAATCACTTCCATCAGATACCTTGTTGTCTTCCTCGGTATATAGACTATTCCTCTGCTTTGGAATTTTCTTTTTATTTTTAGGTATGTTTTGAGTGAGTGTAGTTCTTTGTTCATGAAAGGTAGATTCCTCCTCGTTGTCGTTGTCTTCATCTTCTCTATAAGGATACTTAGAAGCAAAATGGCCTATTCCTCCACATTTGAAACATTTGAAAGGCAATTTTTTTTTGTACTTACCATGTCTCTTTTCAACTTCCTTACAAAGTTTGAATCCTCTTCATCTAATTCATTACAAGATTCCTGATCATTCTCATGTTTATCCTTTCCAATGGATTTAAAGGCCGCTTCTTTTTTGATGGGATTTTCTTTCTCAGTTCTCATATCATATGCAATCAATATCCCTTGAAGTTCATCCTTTTTCAGGTCTGCAAGGTTGGCTCTATCTTCCAACATAGATACCTTTGCATCAAATATTGAGGGTAGAGTTCTCAATGTCTTATGTATAATTGATTCTTCTTCTAGAGTAACTCCAAGACTCTTAATAGCATTAAATATCTCATCAAAATGTAAGAAGTAAGAGGCAATATTCTCTTCATCTCTCATTTTCATGGATTCATATAACCCAGAGTAATTTTGCATCTTTGCCTTCTTTACTTTCTCATCACCTTATAGACACCCATGAGCTTATCCCATACATCCTTGGTTGAGGCACAATGCATGACCTTGATAAATTCAGTGTCCACTAACCCACATAGCAATGTGTTTTTGGATCTTGCATTGCATTCATAAAGTCTCTTTTCAACTGGATCAACTGGTGTGACTACTGGGACATTGTAACCATCCATGATGGACTGCCAAACATCAACTCCGAGAGATTGCAAATATACTTCCATCCTGACCTTCTAGAAGGTATAGTTGGTGCCATCAAACCTTGGTGCCCTGTTGGTGGATAACCCTTCCTGTTTGTCCATATTTGTGCATGGCTCTATCTTCCATATGTTAAGTTGTTACTGAAGACACCCTCTCTGATACCAATTGTTGGAATCTATTTAATACTCAGAGGGGGGGTGAATCAGTATTAACACAGTTATGAATAGTTTTAACTTCTTAACAGATTAATATGAACTTTAATTACTGGAAATAAAACATTCATCCACATATACACAAAAACATAGAACACACATAATTTTTACATGGAAACCTAAACGGGAGAAAACCATGGAATGTTATCTTATAATATAAAGATTACATTCAAGGAATTGCCAACTTTCTAATTTTTCCAGCACCAACTGGAAGGAGGCACCGACCCCCTACTCATTTCCCCTTCCTGCCACCCTGATATAAAATAAGATATTGATCTGTTATACTTCTGATATGCCCATACTTTAGATATTTTGTTGTTCGTTCTATTGTGTGCACCTTCTATATGTTGTAATATTGATGTTACTGTGATACATACACCACTTGAATTCATACTCAACTCATCACTTCAACTAACTTCGCACTTCATATATTGTGTGCTAATTCATCAAATTCTATAGTCCGCGTCAAGGTTCAATATTACATTCTACTACTATGCATCTATAATCTCAATTGATAATGTGAATCAACTGAGAATATGTTGTTCTCCCTTTGAGCACCAGTATCAGATGGAACTGCGCACCTTCAGATATATGTCTGCTCTTTCTTGGTGCAACAACCTTTAGATTATTTGTGACAAACCGTGCATCATTTGTGATATGTAATTTATATTTGGTGCACTTGTCTCAGATCATCCTCATCATGACACACATCATGGACTGTATTGCAACTCTGTCTTTGCACATCTAATGGACTGCCTTACTTCGCACACATCAACTTATCCTTCATGCATCAAATAAACTTCTTCACTTTGTGCATCTCAAGATATACTTCAAACACTTCTCTGTGCTTTTGTATTAGAACATATGTGACTATCTGTGTGCTACCATTTTGTCCTCACGCACTAGCATATCTTCTATAGTTCTACTTTTCTCTCTTCACGCAACTATCACATATTCATTGGATCATTATGTGCACCTTCAGTCATAACATTCCTCTATTTGTGCACACTCGGCTCTTCTACTTATTTTGTTCTAGTTCCGTGATCCCTTGATACCCCAGAAAATTATAAATCTGTATCTTCTAGATTTCTTCTTCCAAGCTTCCAGACTTCAAGCTTTCCTCATTCTCCATCACGGCTTCTTATTTATACTTATTCTGCGCAGATGGTGATGTCCACAAGTTAGTTGTGGCATCCTTTCCTCCTTGTTTCATAGTTCTGTTCACTTCACGCTTTTGCCACTTGTCATCTTATGCACCATTGAGGTGTCATCTCTTATGGGTCTTGCCCATAGTTGATCCTTTGGCTAGTGGGACTTGCACCCTTGTGGTTTGGTCTTGTGCCCTTGTTGTACCGTTACTTGTCGTTCTTGCGCACTTGGCCTATTCAAACACTACTCCCTGTGGGTACTTGTGCGCACTTCAATAACTAAGAGCTTCTTCCAATTAATGAGTCTTGTGCGCTTTTGGGACTTGCTTCCTTATTCAACTGTTTCTTGTTCCAAGCTTCTTGAGCACTCCCGAACCTTTGTCCAACCAACTCTTTGGTGTTTACCTTGAAGGAATATGACTAGGTGGACTTGAGACCTACACATGTACCATATGTATTGGATGTACTTCCTCAAACTCAATATGCTTGATGTACTTATGGGTATACTTCTTTAGACTAGCATCCATACATTTCAACTTTCTTGTGCATATACTTCTTCAAAGTGGTTTTCATATACTTCTCCAAACTGGCATAGGAATATTGTTTCCTCTTTGATATTAGTTGACATCAATGACAACCAAATTTCAACACTTTGATCTTGATAAAGGTGAACCACGACTACCCTTTAGAGTCACACGCCAAGTCCTTGTTATAGTGAAGAACATTATGATTCATTGATGCATCATCAATGAAGGCACATCCACATGCATGATGTCATCTAATGTATAGAAATGGTTGGGTTTACCTAAATTAGTCCCATCGTCTATCGCTCTCTATGCATATGACGAGAGACCATCCCAAACTAGGGGTTTGTACAAGAATGTCCCCATCAAATCAAGGGAAAAAATGGTTATGATAGGTATGGTTGTAGTCGATGCACAACTTGACTACACTATCCTATTGGGTCATAGATACATTTACGCCATGAAGGAGGTAGCCTCTTTGGTCTTCCGCATCATGATGTTTCCCTTTAATGGGAAGATCGTCACCCTTGACCAACTCAACTACTATGACCCTCATACCAACACCAACCCAAAAAAAGTGCTACTTACCATCGTCGAGAACAGTCAACCCAATTATGTTGATATAGTCCAGGAGTGTACAAGGACTCTAGCTTGCTAGGGGTATATTCAGGTCTAGCACTCGAAATATCTACATCGACCAATGGCCTTATGTGCACCATTTTCACCTCTAAAAATGAACCTACCACCCCCTTGGCATCATCATCAACACCTTCGATGAGTCACTGAATTGAATAGAACCTAAGTCCATCAGTACGCCCTATCTTCCAAATACCATTCTTGTACCCCTCCACGGAAGTGCAAGGGACGCTAGTTATGGCTCACCTGTCTCTACCTAGGCTCACTTTGGGGATACTTGTGTGGAAACGTATGCCAGCCTACCCAAATATGTCTTCAAAACTAGTATCCCACTATGATTTCATCCATGTCTCGGCCATTACGCTATCCATGCTAATCACACCATCCACACCACAAGTTGAGCCTACGACACCTATGACTAAGCCACTGCTAACTATCACTAAACCCACTAAAGAGGGCATGAGACAACCTAAGTTAAAATCCCCCAACATAACCAACCCTGCTCCCAAATCATCAACATGGGTCACCAAGCTTAAAGCAGGGGGAATAACCTAACAATGGTTAACATCAGTACTAGTAATGACAACCAATACTCATGCTACAAGGGTAACTCCACCATCTTCCCTATGCATGCAACAAGGACATGCGACCAACATGTGCCCCACCTTGTCGGAGCTTGGGGATATTATCAATACCCATGTTAGTGTGATACATCTTCCACTTATGCTAACTAGGGGCACCTCTTCAACATCACCTTTTCCTACACATGAGTCCAATTCATTGTGTATCAATCACACATGTTCGATTTTCTCTCGGTTTGGGAATTATATGCACCATTGTCCTGATCTCCCTCGATTTTGGGACACCTTGGAAACCATTCGCCTCACCTAAACCTTGGTTGAGATTCCTTCACCTCAAACATGGCTTGAAACCACGTCCATAAATGTTATCACTGCTTTGGTGACAACACCTGTTGCACCTAACTCAAAACTACCCACCGCAACAGTTCCCATCACTGAGCCTAATACAATACAAGAAACCCCCTATGGATCTCACACTGAACGCCCAACATGGTGGATGCACATCTTGTGGACACTGTAGTCATATGATACCTAACGAGATGGTCACATTCCGACCTGACCACATCTACCCAACCTCAGCACATGCACCTATCTATGCCCGAGTCTCACATCCATGTCTATCATGTTGCGATACTTCCCACTTCCCATTTTAGTGTCCCATCCTACACGTATAACGTGAATCCTACCTTGAACTAATGTGGCTACAAGATATACTTTCCCACCTAAGATTTCTCATGCATGTGTTATCAGTTGAGGAGGTTATTTCTCCTCTACTAGATACCATTGTGAATGCATCATCCTTGGCTGGTTTACTTACCAGCGATGATTCATCATCTTTTGATGAAGACCTGGATCCTCCATAGTCGTCACCTAGTACCTAATAAATATTAGGGTATATCCTTTTAAGTGTTGGATACACGTCCAGTCCTTATGATCATACCACCACCTAGATACCGTTCGAGATTCCAACATTAAGAGATCCCCACCAATAAAAGGGTGAAACCATTTTTACCCTTTACATGTCCCATTCACACAATAAAATGAACAATATAGCACTATATTCTTTTTATTTTTGATACATTTATTGAGAATAAGATCATCCTTTGTTTGGAATGTAAATGGTCTCCCACTCAAATAACTATGTCAACTTCATAGATGGCGCAAGTTGTTAGTCAAAGAATCTTGCATCCACTGCTTGGGCTATTTATGCCCCCTCCCAATCTCTCTACCATACCGGAGGATTTTTGTGAGGGAACTAACAAACAACCAAGTAGAATATGAAGCATTCATTGGTATTTTAAGTGATGACATCCATCTTGGAATACACCACATACATGTGCACCTAGACTCCCAATTAGTTTTCTATCGGCTCAATAATGTGTTCCATGTCCTCAACCCACTCCTCTTCCGTAAGTTTCTGTGACTCAGCCTCCTAGTACGATAGTTTGAAACCATCACATTCACACATATCCCCAAGAAAACAAATGAATTCACTGACCACATCGCAAACGAGATGTTGGATTGGCACCTAATACATCTACCATCTATCTAACCCTACATAGACCAAACAAAGCATGTATATATGTGTGTCATTCACCATACAAATCATGTGCAAGTACCTACAACTACACATAGTGTACATCAAACACACATATCAATGCCATCATCATATCCATCATAACTAACACATCACATATATAAAAAAGATCATATATGTGCCACCAAAATTATATATATATGTAAAATCTATGTCACAGTAGGATCTAGCTACCACGGATTCCTCATAGCTGAAAGATTAAATTCATTAAGCAAGAGACAAGTGCAAAACTATTTCAGAATGAACAAATGATCAAAATTCAGCACAAATGATCAAAATTCCAGAAATGCACATATGATCAAATATGAGATATTATTAACTGTCCAATATTACAATGAGATTGGTTCATCCTTATATAGAAATAGTAAGGAGAAATATTTATCCACTTGGAGTGTCCACACTTAGCTAACTTAGATTGAGCCACAATCCCCCCTAGGTTGACCAAATAGCTCCCAAAATAACCCAAACAGGTACAAAATGACCATGTGAACATTGGGTGAGCATGGGAAGTCATAATGAGGTTCACACATGTGATGATAAGGTTGGGTGGAAGTTGGTTAGGCTTAGGCATGCCAAAAATGGCCTAGGGAGTGGAAAATGTCCACATACAATGCATGAGCGCACTTGGTCAAGGCAGTTCCTTAAAACAGGGAAAGAGGGTTCCTTAGGCATGCTGGGGCAATAAATGCTTGGATAAGCATACCTAACAGCTAGTTTGACCATCTCTTGGCCCATACTATGGCTCATACACTGTGAACTTGTTCACACTTATCCAGATAAGTCCAAACCACTTCATAATAACCAGTTTCACACCTAGGGATGTATTATTAACCAGTTTAGCACCTAATAACCATTAATTAATTAATGATTAAGGTACTAAGGTATAATATTGCTCTAACACCCCCCCATAAGCTAGACTTAGTGGAATATAAAAAATAAGGCCTTGGCAACTAAGGCTCAAATCACCTTTTACAACAGAAATTTATTTGTCCATGTAAAACAAGGAAAGAGGCAAAACCTCATGGGGAAAATCCTCCCTCAAGAATGGACATGACACAGAGATGAACAAAAGGTATTCAACAATTCTTGTTCTTCACTTGAATGAGTTGAATGAACAACTTTTTGGTGAAAGACTTGGTGAAGATGTTGTCGATGCCATGATCATGCACCAATGCATCAATGTTGTGTAGACAAAAAACATGTTGGGAGGCTCCTTGAAACTCATCATTTGATGATGGAGGAGCATCATAAGAATTCTTATTTCCACTTACATACTCTGATATGAATACATAATCAATAATGGAAAAGATATCTCTACAAAATCCTTCCCAAAGAACATCAAAAGACTCAACAAAATCAGCTCCTTGAGCAGCTGCCATATGGTGAATCAAACCATGTATCTTTCTTCCAAACTGATGTAGCACCTTCCCAAGTCTTCAATATAGCTCACGAGGCTCTGAAATATCATAATATAATTCATATGGAGCAGCAAACAACAGAGGTATAGTGTCTCCATGAGCGAGTGGCTTTTCAGTAAGAAGAGAGTGTGCAACTGGATCACACTGGCAGTTGAGCGAACTTGAAAGGTCTGGAGACTTGAGTTTTGAACCATAGGTGGTAAGATCAGGTCCAGACATGTGGAACAGAAGTCCCATGATATCCAATGACATGGATGTCCAACCAAGGAATGATATGCAAGACATAAAACCAACATAGATAAGTGACACAGTTTTGGAAACAATAAAATTGTGAGATTTTCCAACTAGAGAACTTGGGGGTTGTGTGGTCTTTTGGGAATTCAATGGTTGGGAAAATGGTTTGATGGCTGTCATAACCTATATATCAGCCTACATATTACCTTCCATATCAGAATATGAATAATCTGATTGAAGTGGAAAAGAGCTTTCAGAAGGCATGTCAAAAACTAGTGAAAAATGACTAGTATTGGGAGAAAGCTTTGGTGAAATGGATGGAGATTTTTTCAAGGCAGAGATAGAAATTTTTGAATCTGATATATCAGAATGTGAATCAGAAACATAGACATCAGAAAGAGATTTAACTCTAGTATTCAAAGCATACAACTTTTTACTTTTGCAGGTAGCATAGAGGCAATGATCTTGTTCCAAAGAGAGCTTGGCTTCTTCTTTTCTTGCAAAATCTGGAACATGAATGTTATGTTCTTCAAGTAGCTTGGTTAGAATGTCTATCTTCTTTCTGAAACAAGATTTGTCATTGTGAGAACCTCTACAATAACCACACTTGGGCCTCTCTTTCTTGCTCTTCATCTTCTTGACTTTTGAATCTTCATCACTTGAACTTGAGTTTCATCACTTGAACTTGAGTTTCATCACTTGACTGCTTCTTCTCCTTCATCTTCTTCTCTTGTGGTTTCGATTTGGGATTTTGTTTGCCTCTAGCTTGCTTCAAATATCCAGCTACAAGTACTTGATATTTTTGCTTAATGGAACCCATCAAGACCAACTTGTCTTGCTCTTGAGTTAGCATCTCCATGAAATCAGCCAAAGATGGCATCTTCCAATTTCTAACTGTAAGCTTTGTAGAGTGAAATGTAGAAACAAAGACTGAGTACTCAGGACCCACTTTAGAAAGAATGGACAATATCAACTGTTCTTCCTTCTTGTCAATTCCACATTGTTTGATTTGCAAGACCAAGCTCTTGAACTTGGTGAAGAAATCCTGGATGGATTCGAAATTGCTTGGGCTCAGTGAGATCAACTCATTCTCAAGTTGATGCCCTCTCATCTCATCAGTCTTCCCAAATAGAGACTCAAGCTTGAGCCAAACTTCATTGGGTGTAGCTATACTTTCCACATGAAACAGGAGGTCTCTCAAAATATTGAGACAAAGGAGGCCGAATGCCTCATCCATTCTATTAAAAAACTTTGATTTCTCCACAGCAGAGTTTGGCTCCTGAAAAGACCCTTGGATCTCAACAAAATCACCATTGTGATCCTGAAAAGACCCTTGGATCTCAACAAAATCACCATTTTAGCCTTCCAATCGAATTAATTGAAAGGAGTGAGCAGATTTGGGTGAGATGGCTCCATCTTCTTCTGCTACTTGTGCACTGGGTGACAATGGTGCTCTTGAAAACCTACAAATGAAAACTCTCAACACTCAGGAGGGATCTACACTAACAATAGCTCCAAGAGCTCTGATACCATGTAAAATCTATGTCACAGTAGGATCTAGCTACCATGGATTCCTCACAACTGAAAGAAATTCATTAAGCAAGAGACAAGTGCAAAACTATTTCAGAATGAACAAATGATCAAAACACAGCACAAATGATCAAAATTCCAGAAATGCACAAATGATCAAATATGAGATATTATTAACTGTCCAATATTACAATGAGATTGGTTCATCATTATATAGAAATAGTAAGGAGAAATATCCACTTGGAGTGTCCACACTTAGCTAGCTTAGATTGAGCCACAATCCCCCCTAGATTAACCAAATAGCTCCCAAAATAACCCAAACAGGTACAAAATGACCATGTGAATATTGGGTGAGCATGGGAAATCATAATGAGGTTCACACATGTGAGGATAAGGTTGGGTGGAAGTTGGTTAGGCTTAGGCATGCCAAAAATGGCCTAGGGAGTGGCAAATGTCCACATACAAGGCATGAGCCCACTTGGTCAAGGCAGTTCCTTAAAACAGGGAAAGAGGGTGCCTTAGGCATGCTGGGGCAATAAATGCTTGGATAAGCATGCCTAACAGCTAGTTTGACCCCCTCTTGGCCCATACTTTGGCTCATACACTGTGAACTTGTTCACACTTATCCAGATAAGTCCAAACCACTTCATAATAACCAGTTTCACACCTAGGGATGTATTATTAATCAGTTTAGCACCTAATAACCATTAATTAATTAATGATTACGGTACTAAGGTATAATATTGCTCTAACAATATATATATATATATATATATATATATATTGCTCAAAATATAGTGTATGTCATGTACAAAATATTGGGCCATATACAAAAAGAATAGGATTCCTTATGGGGTTACATAAAAAATCATCCTCTCATAGGCTCCATCTATACAAAGATACAAAATGGGGCCCATATCCCTGTACAAAACACCGAGTGCCTAAGCACTTACATCTAACTCGAATGCCCTAGTTGGTTTGGCCCTCGGATCGCCAATGACCGCACTACCCCGGCCCTCTCCTTGGTTGCTTCTGCATCCTCCCCCAATTGGCCCCTTGAAGGTGCATCTCTAGCGTTACTAGATCTAATTCCATATTCTATGTAAACTTTTCTTGAGTGATAAATAAAATCGTGAGCAACACATTCTCATATATTTGTATAAGTGATGGAAATATATAGTAGAATGTTGATATTGAAGTAGGGATTTCATCATGTATGACCTCTATTTAATTCTTATGATGTGTTCATTTGATTTAGCAATGGTTGAAGGTTTCTTCTATTGTATATCATGGATGTACGTCCATGTTTCCTTTTGAATTAATTCAAAACTCAAGACTCACTATTTACATTCTATAATAAACTGTTGAATTCTTTTCCATAAAATCTCAATACAATTTTACTTCCATTTAGTGTGAGAGATTTGTCCTAAATGAACCTATGGAATCTCTATTGTGTCTCATCTGCTAAAATTCACCTTCATGTATACCAAAAGTGTTGAATACATTCCATAAGATTCCCCTGAAATAACTTTATGGATCCAAGATAGTTCATAATTGTTTACCTACGAATAGATTCAAGAAAGTTCAAATTCATGCCTCATTACCAAAATTTTAGCTCTAAATCTTTAAAATTTGAGCCTCATCATGCCCTAACGTGTACTAAAATCATCCCAGGACATCTTAGTGGACAACATGAAAAATGGCACCGTTGTCGAGGAGCAGAGAATTAGAAATCGATTTTCCCTAGGCACGACAATGTTGAAGTTCTGATTCTAGATCAATGCATGTGAATTAGACATTTGGATGAAATTTCACCTGGTGACTCCATTGAAGAAAACCTGGATTTTGGCAACTGGCATACCAGAATGAGTCCAACGTATAGTGAATTCCATAGCATGCAAGATTCAAGAAATCCTTGGAGTAATTTCCATACAAATAAAAACACTTGGGTGAAAGGTATTCCTCATATATCTTATCCATCAATATCTTGTGAATATAAAAATCAAGCAAGCTGTGAAGATTTAAATAAACGAGAAAACCTCTTCCTACTCTTAGGAATCCATTGAATCTTGTGTTAGATCCTTACATTTCTCCATTATCTACACCTGTTAGTTCCTGCATACTCTATATCCTGATTCAATCCCTCAAAGGACTCCTATAACAACTCAAGATAGAGATATTATCCACACATAATGGATAATGCAATAAATGGAGGTGAACTCCACCCCCACCTATATATCCCTAGGTAGCTTCTAGATACAACCCATTGAATCTCCCTAATAACATCCATGATTTACTTGAAATATATTTGAAAATATTTCTTAAGTATGATGGAGAAAGGGCTATCACAGATAAAGAACACATGGCTATATTTCAAGATTTCAGTGATAACCTATACATCGAGCATGAGGATGTGTTTATGAGGCTCTTTGTCTAGAATCTAGAGAGAGAATTTAGGAAATGGTTTAGATCCCTCCCTATAGCCTCTATAAACTCTTGGCCTATCCTTGAGACCGCATTTATGAGGCAATGGTGGGAAAAGAGAGATCACTTATATTATCTAACTAAATTTGTTGCATTAAAGAAAAAGAACGGAGAAACATCTGGAGAGTTTAATAATAGATTTAATAAGATATATAATAAGATTCCTCAAGATATAAAACCCTCACAAGCAACTGCAAAAGTCACTTATGCTTGTTCTTTTGATCTTGAATTTGCGATGATACACAGAGAGAGGAGATCTGCAACTTTAATGAATATGCAAGATGATGCACTGGATGTGGCAGGAAACATGACAACTTTAGGAAAGCTAAGATATAAAAATGACTCAAATAAGAAAAAATTTAAATAATAGAATACAAAAACCCCCATGGTGGAGGGAAAGGAAACCCTAACCAGTATAGAAGGCCTTTTAACCAACAAATCATCAATAGGGAAAGGATAAATGAAGATCCACCCATACAACCTCTTGTAAGGGGAAATAACAACAATAATTTTTTAGACTTACCCCTAGATGAGGAATATATAAACCACCCGAAGAAATGTTGATGCAAGATGAAAATGATATGATCCATTTAACACAAGAAGATTATGAAAATTATTTGCAAATAGACACGTATGATCAAGGATTTAAAAGGAGAAAACAAGAAGGATATTCAAATCAATATCTAATAATGTATGATGATGATGCTTTGGAAGAAATTCAAAGAAAATATAACCTTAAGCCTAGGAATCCTACAGAAAATCAGGATCAAATACCTCTCCCTAAAAATCCCTCTACAAATCTTAAAAAGGATAAAAATCCTAATATCCCAACCTCTGTGAGAAAACCTGCTATCCCTAGAGACAATGATTGTAATCCTATATCCACAGTTGCACAAAAGATGGATGAAGTTCCACAACAAAAAAGAGATGACCCTAAAATAAAAGAACATTAAAATTTTTCCATCCCTTCGATCTTGAGCATGAGTTAGCAAAAGTAAAGATCCTAGTACCTCTGTTAGAATTAGAAAAAAACCCTCCTTACCAAAAGAAAATAGAGAAAACCCTAAACATAGTAGGGCCAAGCATGCAGTCTGACACCCTAAATCTAACAGATGAGAATACTGCCATCTTAGTAGGTCCTAAAGTAGAAGAACAAAAGGATGACCATACATCCCCATTCTATATAACTCTCAGTGTACATGGAAAATTTTTGCACAACTACATGTTAGATTATGGAGCTTCCCATATTCTAATGCCAAAATTCATCATGGAGTAGTTGGATTTAGAGATCACTAAACCTTATCATGATCTTTATAGATTTGACTCCAAAAAAGTGAAATGTTTGGGGATGATCAAAGATCTAATGGTCACATTGGCTCAACTTCCTGCAAAGAGTATCATGATGGATGTGGTAGTGGAAGATGTGCCTACCCGATATGATATGTTGTTATCCAAGACATGGGAAAAAAATATGGGAGGCACTATGCAGATGGACATGAAGTATGCAACTATCCTTCTGTTTGCAGGTGAGATCAGAAGATTGTGCAGGGAATCTAGGTTTTATTATGTTATCAGTGATCAAAATAGTCCAATAAACTACCCTATATATGCTTTAGAAGAAGACATGGGGTGTTTCATTTTAGCTATGGAGGAGGGGTATGAAGATATTGTACCTACATGAAATATTATCTCAAGGTTTTCATCTTGTTCAAGCAAAATATGGATGATGTATTTTGATGGATCCTCCTCAAAAGGAGAAGATGGAGTTGGAGAAGTTCTTTTCTCTCCCAATCAAGAAGAAGTTGTTTTGTCTTTCAAAGTGAATTTTGAAACCACAAATAATGTAGTTGAATATGAAGCTATTTTATTAGGATTGGAGGTTGCTATAAAAATGGGAAGCGCACAAGTCTTTGTCTTTGGAGATAGAGAATTGGTTATACAACAGATTAAAAATGTTTATCAAACCAAACACCCTAGGGTGAGGGCATATAGAAATCATGTATATTTGGTGGAAAATTTATTCCATGATTTCAACATTACTGTTGTCCCAAGGGAGATGAATTAGGGAGTAGAATCATTGGTTGTAGCTTCTAGTGCATTCAAATATCCAATAGGTCCTTGACTTAAGCATGCAGTTGAAATGATATATAGACCCTCTATCCCTGACAATTAGAAAAACTGGAAAGTGTTTGAGGATGACCAACAAATAAAAAGATTCCTGGAAAGGATAGGTGAATTCTCAATATCTTGTATAGATTAAGATCAAAATAGAGATGAAGAAGAAGAATGTCAAGAGGAGGGAAGACTAGACTCGGAATTTAGTAGTGAAGTGGCTAATCACAAAATATTACAGCTAAAAAAAAAATTCATCCCAAAAGGATTGGTACCATTAGAGATATTGTTTAATAAAATTGATATCCCTATTAAGCCTAC
The DNA here is from genome assembly GCA_027924585.1 of Larix kaempferi. Classification (NCBI taxonomy): domain Eukaryota; kingdom Viridiplantae; phylum Streptophyta; class Pinopsida; order Pinales; family Pinaceae; genus Larix; species Larix kaempferi. The sequence goes on along the minus strand of BSBM01000717.1, from coordinate 3,899,319 downwards.
TATACATCCAAAAGAAGAAGATGTTGAAGATGTGAATATTGGCACAGTGGAGGATCCTAAATATGTGAAATTGTCTAAGTTGTTTCCTTCAGAAGTTAAATATGGGTACTTAAAGCTATTTAAAGAATATATAGATGTATTTGCATGGAAATATGAAGATCTTAGAACCTATGAAACATCTATTACCTAGTACAAGATACCCCTGAAGCCTAGAGTAAAACCATTCAAACAAAAGATGAGGCAAACCAATCTTATCTTGTTTCCCATAATTGAAAAGGGAATAAGGAATTTATTAGATGCTAAAATAATAATTCCTTTAAGATAGTCATATACAAGATACCCCTGAAGCCTAGAGTAAAACCATTCAAACAAAAGATGAGGCAAACCAATCTTATCTTGTTTCCCATAATTGAAAAGGGAGTAAGGAATTTATTAGATGCTAAAATAATAATTCCTTTAAGATAGTCATAGTGGGTGGCTAATCTAGTACCATTCAAAAATAAAAATGGGGAAATCATGTTATGTGTTGACTTCATAAACCTCAACAAGTGATCCTTGAAAGACAATTACCCCTTTCCCAAGATGGATAATATTTTGCAAAAAGTGGTATGGGATAATATAATATCTATGATGGATGGTTTCTAAAGGTATAATTAGGTTGCAATGAGCAGAGAAGACAGAGAGAAAACAACATTCACGACTCCATGGGGTACAATCATGTATGACAAGATGTCATTTGGAATTATGAATGCATGAGCCACATTTCAAAGGGCCATGGATATAGCCTTTGTAGGTGAAAGGGACGAGTTCATTGTCATATATTTAGATGACATTATCGTTTTTTCAAAAATAGACGAGGAACATTTGCCACACCTAAAGCAAACATTCAACAAATGCAAGAAGTATGGATTGTCCTTAAACCCCAAGAAGTCACATTTTTCCTTGCAAGAAGGAAAATTGTTAGGACACATTGTTTCCAAAGATGGCGTGAGGATTTATCTAGAAAGGGTGGTTTCTATACAATTGATATATATCCACAAGAATAACAAATAGGTTCAATATTTCATGGGAAAAATAAAATTTCTCAAGAGGTTTATTCCTAACTTGGAAGAGAGGATAAAGAACATTACCAACATCCTCAAAAAGGGTAATGATATTAAATGGACTAGAGAATCCAAAGAATCTTTTCAACAACTCAAAATATCCTTAGGAGAAGCCCTTGTTTTAATAATCCCTTATTATACTAAGCCTTTCTTGGTCTTCTCTTTGCTTCAAAAAATAGCAGTCATACTCTTGCAAAAGAATCAAGGACATGGGAAACCCATAGTATTTTTCAACAAGGCTTTGAGAGATGCAAGAATTAAAGTATAGTTTGATGGAAAAATAGGCCTATAACATGGTTAAAGTATTGTAATATTATAGATGTTATGTACTTCACACCCATGTGATTTCTTATGAGCCAGACAGTAATGTAAAATAAATTGTTAGTCAAACAGATAGTGACGATAGGAGAGGGAAGTGGATTGCTAAGATCCAAGAATATGACCTGGAAATCAAGCCTACCATACTAGTAAAAGTAAAAGGGTTGTAAAATATATTAGATTAATATAATTGCGAAGCATTAGACTTGAATCTAATGTCTAAATGCTAAGATCCAAGAATATGACCTGGAAATCAAGCCTACCATACTAGTAAAAGTAAAAGGGTTGTAAAATATATTAGATTAATATAATTGCGAAGCATTAGACTTGAATCTAATGTCTGAATTGACATGCAGAGGAAGAAAGGGATGAAAATAAAGAAGATCCTCAAGGTAAGTGCATGAAAGTCAATCCCAAATTTATAGAGTCCAAATTATGAATGGTATAAAGACATTGTTCTCTACTTGATACATCTTGGGTGTCTAGCACCAATGAATAAGGCCCAAGCTAGATCTCTAAAGCTTGAGGATGTTAAGTATTGCATCCCAAATGAGTACTTCTATTGGAAATATCCTTTGGGCATATTGTTGAATTGTGTAATAGAAGAACAAACAAAAGGAATGATCACATAGTTCCACAAATGCATATTTGGAGGACACCATGCTTGGAGGAACACAACATATAAAATTATTAGAGAATGATATTATTGGCCAAAGTTATTTCATATGCTAACCAGATGGTAATATCATGCACTGAGTGTCAATTCTTTGCAAGGAAACAAAAGCTAAATCCTAAGTGGCCATTCCTTTTAAAGCCACTAAGTGGCCATCATAAGTGGGATTTTAAAGCCACTAACTACTTCACCAAGTGGGTATAATCAATCACAACCAAATTATCAGCAAATGACATAGTGATTAATAAGTTTCTGGAAGAAAACATATTTCCTAGATTTGGATGTCCCTAAAAGATTTTGATGATAATGCACAATCTTTTAGATCAGTCAAACTGATATAATTCTATCAAACATATAATATTGAGTTGGGACATTCCACCCCATACTATCCACATGGAAATTGATTGGCAGAATCTTCTGAATTTTTTTTTACTTAGGATAATCAAGAAGATGCTATCGGAGAAAAAAAAAGCATGGATATTAATTTAAGGTATGCATTGTGGCCTTATAGAATAAGCATTAAAAGGTCTATTGGAACCTCCCCTTTTAAGCTATTCTATGGCAAAGAAGCAGTCTTCCCAATCCAATTAGGGATTCCTATGATAAAGCTAATCCTAAATGAAATCGAAGTAGACAATGATATGGTCAGAAGGATCTGTGAAATCATAGAGTTACAGCAGGATAAAGAAAAAATAAATCTAAAGTTGCAAGAGCACCAAAGGAGGATGAAAAGGAATCTTTATAAAAAATAAATACAAAGGGATTTCCAGCCAGAAGATTTATTTTTGAAGTGGGATGTCAGGAGGGACGACAAAGGAAAACATGGTAAATTTGATAACCTCTAGCTAGGACCCTACTGGGTCTCTACTATCCAGGGAAACAACACCTACAACCTTGCATAGCTAGATGGAGAGATTATGGAAGCGGTTGTGAATGGAAGGCTTCTCAAGTGCTTCCTTCTATACTAAAACCCCAAAAGCATTCTATAGCTATGTAAATAGTAAAGTAGCAGCATTTAAATTTTTCTCATTTTCTTTCCTTTACAGTTTACTCAATTATTTTGATTCTACACTTCCATGTCTATAAATAATGTGCAAGGTTCAAAAAGTGCTCAATGTATGAAAATCACTCTGAGAGGAAATGACTCCATAACCCAATATATAAGGAACTAATCTATAGTTATCAGCTATTTTTGAAACAAAACGTTTTCCCTGCGGTAGCCAATGTTATCACTCAAAATGATTCAGGACTCATAAGGATTGAGGAGCATTTAAAAGACCGAAAAATAATTGTCTTAATCCCTCGAGAGCTTAGCATAAAGCTTCATAATTCACAAGGGCACTCAAAGCAGTAGGAGGAAAAATGATGTAATGGCCATCGGCTGGAAACTATAGGCTAAGAGTAAAGCGACTGAGTGCCTAAAGCAGAAAGGACATAAGACCTAGGGAGAAGATCAATATCTATAGCGTTCAAGAGCTAAAGTGATCAAGTAGATCACGAGAATATCTAGGAGATAAATGACGAAGGGACCCAGTGCATCCCCGAGATCCAAGGGTGTTAATAAATGTGCATGAGCATATCAACCAGGGGCACTAGATATCAACGAATGAATATGAAAGAGAATAAGAAAGATGTGAGGGAGTTAAAAAGTGCCAAGGGGTTCTTGGCTCGAAGACTGCCAAGGACATGTGGACGATTTTTATTGGTAACATCTCTTTAGATCCCTCTCCAGAACTACTTCACCTCAGACCCATTACTGCCTTGGAAAACTAGAGTGGTTTCCACTTGAGGACCTAAAGTGACAAGTAAGGCCTCCACGCAAGAAAATAAAGACTAGATAGCATTCACGTCAGCTAACTGGGATCTGACACGTGTCATGCAGGTCCACTAACAATGTATTATGTCATCCAGGTGTGCCAAATGAATTTTTTCCATCTATTTCAAAATTCAAATGTTGTCCGACCATTAAAGAAAGGAAATTCAAACGTTAATGCCATTGTCTCTGCTCAAAAGAAAAACTAAGAGTAGCTTACGCCCATTACACTAGTCCAATCAGCATATGTGCATAGAAGCGTTAACACAGATGCAAGATTTTACCCCTCCACGTAAATACTGTACTAAAATATTTTACCTTTTCCTTTTTTGTACCTTGGTATAAACTGTAAAATGGTTTTTAACTTACATAAGATCCGCCACCTCTATCATTACCCACCAAACCCCTCCAGTTTACCTATAATGGAATACTCATCCAAAATCAAGCTTCTGAAACTCAAATTCTCATGAGATGAGCATATTTATGACCATGATGTCGATATATTTGATATTGTGGTCACCGCTTCTGACCTAAATGCCACCATTCATGAAGCCTAATCCCAAGTTGTTGTTGGACAAGACCTCTGTCACCTCCAAGAGACAAATTTGTCCTAAGGCATTTGTCCTCCCATGGTTTATTTTCCAGAATTTATAATATAGTGCTCAATCCACTATTCACCAAGTGGATGAACCATTCTATCTGCAGACTATTCCAAAACATTGTGCATTAGAAATGCAAAGGCTATCGAAAATATGTTGTGATTTACCGATCTCCCATCTCTACAAATTCTCCATGAACAAAACCTAGACACATCTTACTAGGAATTAAATCCCTTTGAAAGAAACCATTGTTTATATCAACACCTGGAAAAGGGGATTTCAATTCCTACTTCATATTCTCCTTACGAAATGGTGGTTTTCTTTGATGATTCAAAGAAATCCATATCCCTAATATGCACCATATTGGGGTATGACAATGATGATACCATGGATGACACTATTTTAGGTTTCCTAAATTGTCTAACCCTTGTTGTCGGGTTCATGCCCCCAAGTTTTGACCTATGCAGTTACCTAGCTCAAGCCATACATACACAATTGGAAGAACTTCTTGTTATGGAGAAATTCAGATATACGTCCTACCTATTCTATTTGTTCTTCTATCAAAATTATGAGCATTATAAGTACCTGAACCTGAAAGTCAGATATGAAGAAGGAAATCAACTACCTCTGTATGAATGGAGTGATATGATCCTAAGAAAGCCCAACAACCCTAATTACACAAAATTTTCAAACAAATTCATGGCCATCACATATACTTTAATGCATGATTCCTTCCCACCAAGGATATTCCAAGAAAGCAAGAAGCTCCTATAGTTGATTTCAGATATGAAGATAGGAGACTGGTTCCTCTATGAGGATTATACTATATTAAGGATATATGGTTTTGACAATGATCCATTCAAATTACCAACCTTCCTTACACCAAGTTTTTTTGCAATGGAATACACTATAAAAAGGTTCATTTCTCACTAGATGCATTTTATACATTTTAAGCACCAAAGAACCTTTATGTTACCCAAAGAGATGGGACCTTTTATGGTAAAAGGATTAAATGTGCTACATTATATGGAGGATTTTTTGTAGCATCTCAATTTGAAAAAACCATACAAGGGACCTTATGATCCTCACCATATTATCTCCAAGATGAGGATTGCAAACAAAAATTCTCCTTATAATTATGTCCCCAAGCCCAAGTGGGAAAGAATTGCAAATTTGGAAAGTTGGGAGCAAGTCATAGTAGTTCAGAACAGTACAAGGAAGAAAAGAGGAGCTAAAGAGCTCTAAATAGATATGGATATTGGTGGGGTTGAATAGGAACCCTAAAGTAAAAAGGAAAGAATAAAAGGGGGAGAAGAAGTAAAACAAGCATTGGTGGAAAAACAGGGGAGCAATGAGGTCCCATGAGAGTTGGCCGAATTATTGGACCGTAAACAAGTTGGAAATGATGGGCCACCAATTAAGTTCACTCATTATCCCTCCATAGAATTTTCAGTGCCTCGGGCTCATCAAGCCTCACCTTCTGTAGGTCCGGTACTATTGAAATCAAAACTTCAGAATAAATATATGAATATAAATTAAATATGTGCAAACTTGGTCAACGATATCAGAAAATGGGTGGGAGAATCAGAGAAGAGATTATTGAGTGTGGAAGATCACCGAAATGATACTGTTAGAATATCAATTTTTGAACCTAAATTCCTATGCCTTCAACATTTAGTGATTGGAGAGAAAATGAATATGAACTGGACTTCAAATGGTTTGTAAGCTAGATAAAGAATATTTTTATAGACAATCTAATGATATGATGTGCAAAGAGGTAGTACATTCAATTACTACTGAAAGAATATTGAGGACAACACCGCAAAAATTTGAACAACTATTAAAAGAAGAAAGAGTAACTGTTAAATCCAAGAAAGTGACCATTAGGGAGCTAGAAAACAAAATTGTAGCTTTGGGGGGTGGATCCAACAAAAGTTTCTCATGCCAAATATCTATTGCATCATAAAGATAATGAAATTGCACACCTCAAAAAGAAATTGAAAATTCTTGGGGCACAACCAGTTCAAACCCCTGAATTGCTGAAAGTGAAAGAAGAAAAAGAGCAAATATATGAGAGCATGATGAAATACAAGAACCAGGCAGAGGAATATGAGAATAAAATAAATGCTTTAGAGTTACATATTGCAGCCTTAAATCTACAAAAAGGCATCATTGTCTAGTGAGCATATCCATCCAGCTTCATCCCTCATCTTACAAGAGATCATTCAGCACAAAGGGGAGACCGAGCAAATCCCAAAAGAGTTTCAAAATCAGGCCTCAATGGGACTAGTAGTAGAAGAGACGGAAGAATATTTCCCCACTCAGCAAGTAGATAGCAGGGAAAGAAAAATTAATGAGCTCAAGGATGATTTAAATCAAAAGGATAGAAAGATTAAATAATTGGAAGATGAAACAAATGTGAAAGATGACTTGATTGATGACCTAGAAAATGAAAGGGATGATCTAAAGAGCCAAGTCACCAAGTTACAATTGGAAATACAATGAGAAGAGCTACTGAGAAGAACCAAGAAAGTTTTGTGGAATAAAATAGCACATGATATTCTAAACAAATGGGATCACTATGATTTGGTATAAGATGAATTAGATATGGCCAAAGAAGCTTGGGAAGAAGTAAAAAGAGCAGAGAAAGAACTTGGAAAAATGCCAAAGAAAGCAACATAAATAATTGACTACCTGAATAGTAGAACAAAAAGACAACTAGAGGAGCTATAGGTTTCAAACATGACTCAATAAAATTTGCAAATCAAGTGATTGTAAAGGAGACTTTGATGAGTAGAACCCAAAATAGAATAAAGGCCCCAACTTCATAGATGTATTCCTTCAAGGGAATTTTCAATGATGTCATCAAATTAGGTATGCCACATCCATGGGATGGAAATGGGTAAATGTACAAAAAAAGGAATGTAAAGAAATGTTGGTACAAAAAAGAATGAAGTAGTACAATTTGATGTACTGAAAGGACAAATAAGTGGATGTGTAGTATTTGATAAGCTAAAAAATGATTTTGAAATATGTGTCAATCTTAAAAAAAATACTAAGAAGGTTGAACCCTATATCATATGAGAAAAGTACTAATGCCAAGATAGCATTAGATGCCTTAAAAGCACATCATTACCCTATAGGAAAGGAGTGGAATTTAGTAGCTAAGTATCACAAGCTTATTTTTACAACCCAAGGTCAGTCATCAGGACAAACCTCAGGCCAAACACCAGGACAATCAATAGGGAATCCAAGTCTACAAGCTTTTATGCCACCAGGAGGACAAGCAAATTTTCAGATGATGCATCAGTTTTTGGGACAGACAGCTGTCAAGACAATAGGGTAGTCAACTGGGTAGACAAGTGTACAACCAGTTGGATAGTCAGTAGTGCCAGAAATAATACAAATGTGAGGCCATCCACCTTAACCTAAAGGTGCAAATAAGGGGTAAATAAAGCAAAAGACTGTTTAACAATTATGTAAATAAAATTATAGTGACAGAATTAAAGGTAGTTGTAAATTAGTTGGAAATAACATAAATTAGTTACAAATGTTTAAGGCTATAAAAAGACCTTCGGGGCTCAATAATCAAGGCTGGAATTTTTTATAGGTTCTATAGGATTGCTGAGTCAGTTTTATTATATTTTATGTCATAATTGTTTCTGAGATAAAGATTTTGGAATGTATCGAATATGTTTTTCCTCTATAATTGTGTATCTCCATTGTTACTAGATCTAATTCTATATTCAGTGTAAACCTCTATTGAGTGATAAATAAAATCTTGAGGAGCACATTCTCATATATTTCTATTAGTGTTGGAAATATATAGTAGAATGTTGAGATTGAAGTAGGGATTTCATCATGTATGACCCCTATTTCATTCTTATGATGTCTTCATTTGATTTAGAAATGGTTGAAGGTTTCTTATATTGCATATCATGAATGTATGTCCATGTTTCCTTTTGAATTAAATCAGAACTCAAGAAACAGTTTGCATTCAAAATAAACTGTTGAATTCTTTTCCATAAAAGCTTAGTACATTTTTGCTTCTATTGAGTGTGAGAGATTTGTCCCAAAGGAACCTATTGCATCTCTATTGTGTCTCATCTGCTAAAATTCACCTTCATGTATACCTAAAGTCTTGAATACATTCCATAATATTCCTCTTAAATAACTTTCTACATATAAGATAGTTCATAATCGTTTACTTGTGAATAGATTCAAGAATATTCAAATTTAGCTATAATTCTTTAGAATTTGAGCCTCACATTCCGTAGCATTTACTAAATTCATCCTAGGACATCTTAGGGGACAACCGGGGGACTAGAAGGTCACTGTTGGATGAAGTCTTCTACCTAGTGAGCACCTTGTGCAAACTGGGTGGTAACACTAGTCCATAGTTCAACATGCGTGGATTGAGTGTAGTATACTTATATTGTGTGATTTTTTTTATGTGATTTATAGTTGAAATACATGCATACAGTCAATTAATACTCGTTGAATATCAAATCAATCACCACTACGAGTACATGAACGCAGGATGCATCAGTGATAGAATGTAACATGAATCGATGAATGTGATCTCAATCAACATTGATGACTAAATATAGTTTTGAGTCTTTTTTTCTATTATTTGATTTCATTGCATATATAAACATACATAATTATTGAATGACGATTAGAAAGAAATATTTATAATTCAATCATAGGCATCAACAATGATCATTGTCACATGATATGCAACACCATCACAAACTTGTTACACTTATCTTCAGATCCATAAGTTTAGACAAAAATTTAGTGTGTTTGTTTTCCTAGAATTACATTTGCACGATTTCGTGATTTTAGTCTAACTTCAATATAGAATCTTTTCTCTTTGAATAATTAATTTTAGTAGTTAGAATAACTCTGTCTCCATAATTTACCTTGCACGTATTGTGTTAACAATTGAGAAGTAAATGTAATAGGGTCTATTAAATGAAAAATAAATATCCTGGCACTAATTATCACTCACACTGTTTCCTTGGTTGAAACTTGTGAGGAGAGGAAGAATTGCTCACCCTCGTGACATTTTTCCCTAAACAATATTGGTGAATTGACAACTTATTTTTCTTACTTTTCTTATCTGTAGGTTGTATTTTACTTATTAACTAATTTTGGGCCTTTTATAGGATCATCCTCTTGTTATGCATACCCATAACTAAAAAAAATTGCAGCCTCAAGGTCCACTTCCTTTCATATTTTGTCTCATGCAATTGCTTACATATGTTTTTTTTGTACTAGGGGAATCAACAACAGGAATTGGCATGGTACTCACGTGACACGAGGTACAGGAATCCAATTTCTCTACCACTATACCCCTAGGTGCATCCATAGGGATCGAACCATGGCACACGGGTAATTCTAGGGGGATTCAAACACGTGAACTTCCATTTATAACCGATTTCAACTTCTTATTTTTAACACTTGAGGTGCCCCCCACAGGCAATTCTCGGCATATGTTATGTGCTGATATCTGTGACTTTTTGTTATAATAATATTTTACACCCTTAGAGATGGAGGTCGGAATGGATACCAATTCCATACTCAACATTGAAATTGAGTTAAAATATTATAGTGAAGCATTGTTTCATGGATTGATCGCAACTTTACTTGAATGAAGGTGCAACTAGTTACTAGTTTGTGCCCTAAAGAGGCAATGAAGGTCATCTGGTTGCTAATTTGGAGCTAATATGGGTGACCATGAGCTTAAAATAAAGTGAAAAAAGCTCAATTATGGAGAAAATGTGAATTAGGTGCACACAACATTGGAAATATCACCAATATTAGAATAATCATCCATATTGGGATTATCACCATTCTCTCCTAATCCAAGGATACAAAATAGGCCTTTGAGGGAGAGACTAGGTAGGATATTTTGAAAGAAGAGAAGATGCCACAATTTTGGAAGAGAGGGTAGGATTCTCCATTCATTTGAGACTGGTGATCAATTCAAGGGTGAAGGAGAAAGAACCTGTTGAACTTTGGTTGTCATTGATGTCAAATGATGTCAAAGAGGACTCAGTATCCTTGTGCCAGTTTGAAGAAGTATATCGAAAAGTATATCTAGGTTGAAGAAGTATATGAAATCTAGTTTGAAGAAGTATATGAAATCTAGTTTGAAGAAGTACATAAGGTACATGTGCAAGTCCCAATCCATCTAGTTGTGATACTTCAAAGGAAATGTCAAATAGGTGGTTGGATAAGTCTCAGAAGTGTGCAAGACCTACCAAGTGGAATAAGTATTCATGTCTCAGAAGCATGCAATACCCACAGTAGATGGTACTTCAAGGGTGCAAGACCCCATAGTAGGTAGTGGTTCCCAAGTGCACATGTCCCACCATGCAAAGGACCAAGTGTGGGTGCAAGCCCTACCAAGTGGAATAAGTATTCATGTCTCGGAAGCATGCAATACCCACAGTAGATGGTACTTCAAGGGCACAAGACCCCATAGTAGGTAGTGGTTTTCAAGTGCACATGTCCCACTATGCAAAGGACCAAGTGTGCACAAAACCCACAAGCAAGTTTCGCAAAACATGACAAGTGGTGGATGCGTAAGTCAAGTTGACCATGAATTAAGGAAGAAGGGATGTATTCATCCAACTTGTGAACACGTGGTCTGCGCAGGTTAAGTATAAATAAGAAGCCAAGTTGGAGAGTTGAAAGAAAGCTTGAATATGTATAAGTGGTAGTATTCTAATTTGGAAAGCTTTGAATTATTGGGGCATCAATGGCTTGTTGAACCAGAGCCACATAATAATCTAGCAGAGAGCCAGTTGTGCAAGAACTGAAATGCAACATAGCAGATGACCCACAAAATGATGTGATAGATGCGCAAGAACATAAATGCAGCACAGTAGATGATGCACAAGATGATATAGTATATGGGACAAGTGCATAAGAATAGAAAGGTCGTATCACAGATGGAACAAAGAAGGTCACCATTTATCTGAGACATGATGTGCAACAACATAAATATAGCACAACAAAGAATGCACGATATGATATAGTATATGACCAAATGCGCAAGAACAGAAAGGAAATATCGCAGATGGTACACAAGAGGTCACAGTTTATCTAAGATAGATGCGCAAAGCCAAAAGTGAAGCACAGTAGATGATGTGAAAATGATGTGATTTATCTAATATAGATGGGCCAAGCCAAAATAACAGCACAATAGAGGATGCGCAGTATTAGTTGAGTTTGCAGATGCACAGAAACGGAATTGTATGTTGAAGCAACATGCAAATTATAGAAGGTTATAAATTATGAGAACTAGTGTGCAGTATTAATCCAATGACGTGAAGTGGTGAATTCATGATATAGTACAACAATTGCAAGATCAAAGTTTTAGCAAGTGTGCACAGAGGAATGTATTGCAGTAAATATGAAGAGTGTATATATGTAGAACAACAAATAAGAATCTACTACAGTCATATCAAGGCAGCAGGACGGGGCAAGGAATAGGGATACAATGCTCCCCTCAGGGAGACATTGCTCCCTTCAAGTCAGAGCTTGTAAATCCATGGGGTCGGTGCCCCCTTCCAGTAAATCAGGGAGTTGGTGCTTCCTTCAAGTTGTAGCCTGTAAATCAAGGGGTTGGTGCTAGAGAACTTTCGAAGTTGGTGCTTCCCATGAATGTAATCTTTACTATATAAGAAAGCATTTTATGGTTTTCTCCCGTTTGGGTTTCCATGCTAAATCTTTGTGTTCTGTGTATGGAACATGTGTTGATGAATGACTTTGTTTATGATGAATGCATAATACAAGTGTTATTTATAATTGGTAAAAGTGAAAATTGTTCATAATTGCGCTAAATAATGATTCACCTCCCCTCTCAGTGTTAATAAGTTTTCAATAGAACCTATACGCTTGTTGACACAGATCTGTTGACAGGGGTTCACTTCACACTGTCGTCAACAAATGTCGACATAGACTCCCATAGACATCGGCCCAGAAAGGTTTACCCTTTCCAGCAACACCCGTGAAGTGAGTGAAGTCTCACCCGAGATATCTAAGGGGGCTGCAGGAACCAAGCTTCCACAGTTTTAAGAAGACATGCATCACTTTACACACAGTCTCTACAGAAACCAGAGATTTGTATCCGCATCATACTAACGTTCAAATAATTTCAATCCCCATTCGCATTGAACAACATTACCCAGTAATCGACTAGTTAACCAAATCAACAAGAAAACAGTTTATTAAAAGATCTTAGATACATCATATTACTCATACAATACATTGAGCCATAGAATACTGCAATAATTCACATTCAATGACGCAATGACACATAAAAGAGAGATAAAAGTGTGGCATAATCAAACATCTTCATTCATTAACTCATCTCATCCACTGTGGGATAGACTTCGGAGAAACAGTTCAAAATAAAGATACGGCTCAACTCGAATCCGCACACACAGATCAAAATTGCGGAAGACAGACAAATATATCAAAACAAAGGTCGATTAATTGATTGTTTCCTATCATAACTCATGACAAGATTAGATGCCCTTAGGCTTGCAATTGTGCTTCTATTTATAGACACTCATGGTCATTACAAGATGGTCCAAACGTCCCATTGCTAACTAAGTAAACCCAAAACTTCTGCCTTTGTTGGCTCTTTTTCCTTTGCCTCTGTCAATGACCCTTCCGTCACTGTTGGCTCTGGACTTTCTACGTTCTAAGCCCGTGCCAACAAGCTCCCAACACAAACTTGTGGCTCACCCTCGAGCCACCTTAGTTGGACACTACTGGTGAATTTACCTGCAACTTGAAATCGTCGTATGCTGCTTCAACCTGGTTGACATCTTCCTTTGCCGACATTTTGAGCATTGCACAATCTCCTACTTGTTGTTATGTTGGGTGTTCACCACCCATCTGTTGCGCTTTTTCCAATTCTTGCTTAACTTGTGCCATCCCTTCCATTTCCTTTACCGCCAACTGTTCCACCTTCGTCTGCAGCTCATCCAAGTGTGTTGTTCTCTTTTGTTTCCTTGTGCATGATCTATTAACCCGATGTTGTAATTCCTTCAAGTCCGTAGCATTTTTCATTTGCACTAGTAGGGGCATCGCTTTAAGCGATCACCTCAGTGTTTCTAGCTACGTCTCTGCCTCACTGAGTTGCACATTTAGCTGGTGCAACTACTCGTCCTGCACTAAACTCTCCCAAAACTATGTGACATCTTCTGCTATTGCCTGGGTTGTCTTTTCCATCTTTGTGATCTCCGTCGCAGTTTCCTCTATCGCATTCTTTCTATTTTCAATCTGCTCTGGCGGCATGCTTGGCACCGCCCTTGTCTGTAGCCCTTCGTTTTCCTTTCGCAAGTCTGCGGTGACTACTCCTAGATTCATCACTTTTTCCTCCGCTAACATGCCTTTGTCTACTTCCGGTGCCTCTTCGCATGCCGTTGATATGGCATGCTCCAACCTCTTTCTATCCTCAATTTCCTTTACTCTTTCATCCAAGATTTTGTCTTTCTCTTCTTGGAGTCGATGTACCTCCGCTTCACTGTCCTGCGCTTGTCATTTATAGTTTACCATTTGGTCATGTGCTACAGCTTCGCGGTCTTTGAATTCTTCGCCTGTTGCAGTGTGAGTTCGATGCAGCATCAACTTCGGCAGCATGTTGAAATCTATCATGATTAAATCATGCCCTCTTAGTGCCACATCCAATTCTTCATCATCTGTTGTTATTGCATTCAACAGTATTTGTACTAACCTTTGTTTCATGCTTGTTTCCACCTCGATCCTACCTGTCGATGCACTTGGCACCACTTCTCCTGGTGGCAGCCTTGTCTCTATGATTGTATTACTCAATGTTCATAGTAGCTGCGTTACCTGGTGAAAGTATTCCTTCATGTGTTGTGAAACCTTTGTGCGGTTGTATTCTTCCACTATCGTTATCTTCTCTAGAAGCTTGTCCATTTTCCCTTGGGAGAGGCCGCCAGGTGCACTCCCCTCACCTTTTTCGAACCGAAACTTTGTTCTTCCTTCCTCGAGTTGTACCTCAAAGCTAGATTCTATTCGTGTCGCAGATGATGCTCCATCATGACTCGCGGTGTGCGAGTGCTCTAATGTAGCTTGGTTTTCTTCCACACCATCTTCCTCAATTTATGAATCCTTTATCTCCGGATCCTTTGGTCCATCTATTGCCTAGCCATTTTTGGGGTCCGACAGTTCCTCTTCACTTACTGGAACTTTCCACTCTTTGGGCCATTCTTCTATTATGGCATCTAGCTCCGCATCGATCAATTTGTACTGTGTCTCCAACCACTGCTTGTGTGGATCTATGCACGCTTATATGGAGATCACCTGAGGTCCTACCGACAACCTTGCGACTCATTGATGCTTTTGAACCGCTTTGTCTGTTAGTCGCAGAATTGCCTCTACATCATTCTTTAGCATTTCTAAGTACAAAAAGAAATTTACGTTGTTTGTTGTCTGCCTTTCCTGTCGCCAAGAATTGAGCAATTTGTTTGTAATGGTTGTCAACCATTGCGATCCTGAATAGCTGCACATCAGGCAAGCCTTCGTCGATATTCCTTGGTTCTTCACCTGATTCTACTCGCGACGGATGATCGAGTCCTGCATTCAGTCGCTCAGGCTTCACAATTATCTCGAAATTAAATTCCTGAAAAAAGTAGTAGCCATCGATAGATATTCCCCCCCAACACTGGCTTATTGACCAGGTATTTTGGTGCAGAATGATCGATAAACATTTTTAAATGTCCTCCTAATAGATAATGTCAAAAATTTTACAAGTCATATACCATCTCTAAGCCTTCTCTCTCTGTTGTCGTATAGTTCTTATTCACAGTAGTCAACTTCCTACTTGTGAATGTGATTGGGTGATCAATCGATCCTTCTCCCAGCTGAGCTAGTATCACCCCCAATGCAATTGATGAGGCATCTACATGTACATAAAACTCTTTCTTCCAATCGAGAAAGACTAGTATTGGTGCTGCAAACATTTTCTGCTTTATTATGTCGAGACTTTTTTGACATTCGTCATTCCATTCAAATTTTGCATCCTTCTTCAATAATTTCTCCATGGGTGTAGTGATTGTTGCATATCCCCTTATAAATTTTCTATAGTATCTAGTGTGACCCAAAGCATCCCTTAACTATTTCAATGTCGTTGGTGCTGGTAGGACGACAATGATTGCAATCTTCGTTGGGTCAACCAACATGCCTTCCTTGCACACAATGTGTCCCAATAGAATTCTAAACGATGCGCAGAAAATGCATTTATTTAAGTTTAGTGAAATCTGATGCTGTCGACATCTTTCTAGCATCATCCCAAGGCTTACGACATGATCTTTCACTAATCCATATACAGTCCAATCATCCATATAAACTGCTAGGAACTTATGGATGAAATATTTGAACGCAGCAACAACTAATCTGGAAAAAATCCCAGGGGCATTCTTAAGAACGAAAGGCATTACTGTATATTGAAAACAACCCCATTATGTTACGAAGGTGGTCTTGTGTCGATCTTCCTTTTCAATCCTAATATGATGGTAGCCTAAAAATCCATCTGTAAATGAGTATACTTTATGTCCTCCGACACCTTCAAGCACTTCATCTGTAAATGGATTGGGGAATGGATCGTGAAGGCATGCGCCATTCAATTTCCTGAGGTCGACACAAATCTGAATCTCGTCGGTTTTCTTACCTTGGACAACCATTGGGATGATCCATTATGATTCTTCGATGGGTTCAATAATCCCAGCATCCAACATTCGCTCTATTTTGTCCTTCACTCATTCTTTGTATCTTGGGTTCAATTTGTATGGCCGCTGCTTTACTAGCATAGCATCAAGTTTCAACGAGATCTTCATCTCACCCAAATCTCCCAAAATTCCTTTCATTTCTGTGAACTTTGTCGGGAACAGGTCTTGGAACTCATGTAGTAAATCGGTGACCTTTCCAATTGTCAAGTCATCCCAATAGTCTCCAATGCTTGCAAACTTTGGGTTCTCTTCTGAGCTGATATTTACCTTCTTTATTTTCAACGGCTGCTTGAATTTGTCGAATGGAACCTCTGGCGCTTCAATGTCACGGCTTCCTTCTAATTCTAGAACATAAACGGCTCTAGGATCCTCCTCATCATCTGGTCCTCCTAACACGTTGTAACACTCCATCATCCTTTATGGTGTTCCTGTCCATTGCGGTCTCATTGGTCGCTCAGTTGGGACTATTTATAGTTCATTTCTGTGTATGTCCTGCAGTGCACTGTGGATAAAAGGATTTTCATCTACGAAGCTGAAAGTATGACTAAAGCCAATAGTAAACTCTTCCCATGTTATCGTTCCTCGTCTTAATTCAACTGCGATGTACTAGCTCCGCGGTACTTCATCCAACGTATGGATAAATGTTAAAATTTAATATGCTAAGACATAAAATAGCAGCATTACATTCCATTTCACAATAATAGCATATACAGGATCACTGAAGGAACAACAAGCACAGCATAAACACAAGAGACATGGATTTATCCTAGGAAACCCTCATGGGGTAGAAAACCCAACAAAGCTTCCTCAATATAGATGACCAGCAAATACAAAATATGTAACCCTGAGCAGAAGCTCCTCCTTCTCCATAGCAGACCTCTCTCTCATAAGTGCGCCACTCTCAAGTGAGTGAGTGTGTGTTAAATGAGGATTACACCTCCTCTATTTATACACTACTCCGACTTGTCTTTTACACAAATCATGTAGGCTCGTATTTAACCATTGGGTTAAATACCCCATTACAACTGACTGGGCCGACCCTCTAGGGTGGTCTAATAACCCTTTGTCCCACATAACACATACAAGGCCGACCCCCACTAGGGAAGTCTAATAACCCAAGTTACCACATTCCGACGGAGGAATAAACATCTTCGGATATACAATAAGATCTTCATGGAGGAATGAATCATCTCCGGAATAATAAAGTACAAATATAATATTCTTTGAAGTTACAATATCTCAACACTCCCCCTTAACGAGAAGGATATTATAACAGCATCTGCACGAGCAAGGAGTCATCAACGTCATACATGATACATCTATAAATCATTGGAAGCTTTCTCAACATCATCAGTAACTCAAGCAGTTACTGGAACATCTTCAATATTGGAACATCAACATCTTCAGTACTAAGTCTTTATCTTCTGCAGCACTCGAACAACTACAACAACATCAACATCTGGATCCTCACGATCATCAACATCATCATCATACGATCATCAGCATCGGGATCATCTCGATCTACAGCATCTGGATCATCATGTTCTACAGCATCTAGATCATCTCGATCTACAGCATCTGGATCATCACGATCTATAGTATCTGGATCATCACGATCTACAACATCTGGATCATCTCGATCTACAGCATCTGGATCATCACGATCTACACCATCTGGATCATCACGATCTATAGCATCTGGATCATCACGATCTACAAAATCTGGATCATCTCGATCTACAGCATCTGGATCATCTCGATCTACAGCATCTGGATCATCTCGATCTGCAGCATCTGGATCATCTTGATCTATAGCATCTGGATCATCATGATCTACAACATCTGGATCATCTCGATCTATAGCATCTGGATCATCACGATCTACAGTATCTGGATCATCTCGATCTACAGTATCTGGATCATCTCGATCTACAGTATCTAGATCATCTCGATCAACATCGTCATCTATATCAACACGATCAACAGCATCGTCATCTAGATCATCAGTATTAGTATCCACACCAATACAAGTATACACATCATCAATACAAGTATACATACAAGTATCCTCATCAATACAAGTATACATACAAGTATCCTCATCAATCAAGTATGCATAGCAGCCTACCCTGCAACACAGACGATCATATTACAGGATGATCAATCCCGCTCTCTTTAGGACATAGGTCCATGGATGATACAATCCAGATCAAGTTCCAGGATGATCAATCCTTATCACTTTAAGACAAGTCTCATGTCTAGGGATGATGTAATCCCATCATGTACATTTTGAACCCAGTTCATGGACGATGCAATCCTCACACGTACCTTTAAGACAAGTCTCATGTCTAGGGATGATGCAATCCCATCACGTACATTTTGAACCCAATTCATGGACGATGCAGTCCTCACGTACATTTTGAACCCAGTTCATGGACGATGCAGTCCTCATGTACATTTTGAACCGAGGTCCAGGGACGATGCAGTCCTATCTTCAATTCTCGGAGACATCAGTCTACGGATCAATTCTGGGACCAAAGTCCGGGGAAGATACAATCCCCTACCTGTTCATTCAGGACTACATTCTCGGAGACCCAGTCTACGGCTCAATTCTGGGACCAAAGTCCGGGGAAGATACAATCCCCTACCTGTTCATTCAGGACTACATTCTCGGAGACCCAGTCTACGGCTCAATTCTGGGACCGAAGTCCGAGGACGATACAATCCCCCACCTGTTCATTCAGGACTTTATTCTCGAAGACATATGTCTACGGCTCAATTCTAGGACCAAAGTCTAGGGACGATACAATCCCCCACCTGTTCATTCAGGACTTTATTCTCGGAGACATCATGTCTACGGCTCAATTCTGGGACCAAAGTCCGGGGACAATACAATCCCCCACCTGTTCATTCAGGACTTCATTATCGGAGACATCTTGTCTACGGCTCTCTTTAGGACTGAAGTCCAGGGATGATCCAATCCTCACATGTCCACCAAGGACTTCATTCTCGAAGACATACATCTACGGCTCTCTTTAGGACTGAAGTCCAGGGATGATCCAATCCTCACATGTCCACCAAGGACTTCATTCTCGAAGACATACGTCTACGGCTCTCTTTAGGACTGAAGTCTAGGGATGATCCAATCCTCACATGTCCACCAAGGACTTCATTCTCGAAGACATACGTCTACAGCTCTCTTTAGGACTGAAGTCCAGGGATGATCCAATCCCCTCATTCCCACCAAGGACTTCATTCTCGAAGACATACGTCTACGACTCTCTTTAGGACTGAAGTCCAAGGATGATCCAATCCCCCTTCTTTCTCGGAGACACTTGTATACGGTTCCTTTTAGAACATGTGTTCAAGGATGATGCAATCCCCTTGTCACCTTAGACCCTGTCTAAGGACCATCCACCAACCTCTCTGTCGGCATCACCAATATAGGTATCCACATCATCGACCTCACTGTCGATGTGGGCAATCTCATCATAAGTGATCACATTGCTCCCCCTTTCAAGGAGGGTCCTTCTGAACTATTTTAAGTTTGTCTCGAAAAACTTTACTTGAGGTAGAGGTTTGGTTAGTACATCGGATCGGTAGAGGTTTGGTTAGTACATTGGTAACTTATTACAAATTCAAAATTTAATTCTTTTATGCACCATATCTTGTATATAGAAATGTCAGATCTCTATGTGCTTTGACTTATCATGGAACACTGGATTCTCTGCCATTTTGGTACAACTCTGTTTGTCACATAGGATCACAGTTGGGTCCATTTTTATGTCAAACAATTCTGAAGCCATACCGCTTCACAACTAGCAGAGCAGGTAACCATATATTCCGCTTGTGTTGAGAGCCACACTAGATTGCTTCCTGCTAAACCACGAGATCATGGTTGATCCCAGACAATAACATCCTCTTGATGTGCTCTTCCTGTCTGATACAATTTCTGCCCAATCATCATTTGTGTAGCCATCTGAAGTCATGATCTCTAAGATAACATAGATCAAAGTCTATCGTATCCTTTAGGTACCTCATCACATGCTTTGCAACTATCAGGTGAACACATCTAGTTTCCACTAGATACCGATTCAAGGTGTTCACAGCAAAGCATATATCTGACCTAGTATTCGTTAGACACATCAATGACTCAATAATTTGTCTGTACAGAGTTATATCCACTAACTCTGATGAGTCATCTGCTAACAAATTCAAGTTGGAATCCATGAGAGTGGCCATTCTGACACATCAAGTCCTTTTAATATTTCTCAGCATACTTTCCCTGGTTGAGAAATATTCCTTCTGAGCCTTGCCATACTTCCAGACCTAGGAAGTAATGCATCAATCTGAGATCTTTCATTTTCATTTCTGCAGCCATCTTCTTCTTTCTTTTCATGATCTGTTTCTCATTCCTTGTCAGAAAGAGATCATCGTCATACAATAATGGTAT
The DNA here is from genome assembly GCA_027924585.1 of Larix kaempferi. Lineage (NCBI taxonomy): Eukaryota > Viridiplantae > Streptophyta > Pinopsida > Pinales > Pinaceae > Larix > Larix kaempferi. The sequence continues at coordinate 3,878,583 of BSBM01000717.1, read as the reverse complement.
GATAGGTTCATCATCCACAACCTTAAGGTAAAGGTTAGGATCAACTTTACTTCTGGTAAAGCCCAATATTTGTCAAGAAGCTGTCAATTGTCCATCATTCACACTCTGCATTGAGTGATCTTCTGCATATCTATTTGTGCCATCTCTCGTCAGATGGGTCTACTGATATGAGCCTAAAAATCATTCGAAATATGTGGTGAGTTCCTTCTTGCATCCATGTCATATGTGTATAGAAGCCATATTCAACCTTGTAGCAAAGGTTGAGATCCACATCACCCATGATGATCATGAAGCTCATCAATTGACTACCAATCCTGGGTACCCATACAGAACCTGATTCACACTTCTTCTTTAATTACACCATTAAGAGATTAGTCTTATCTATCCACTTGGAGCAAACATCTTGTCATGATTCTCTTCCTCTTTCTAAGAGAATCTTCTAGCAATGAGCCTTCTATATTTTGTTTGATTTGTAAATCTTCTTGTGGAACATCCATCACTTGTTCGGTGTTCATCATTCTTCATGATCTTTCCTACATATAAAAATTAAGTACATGATTAGTAATACTTCATAATCATGAAATCATGTTGACATGATAACCTATTATGCATATAGATATCATTTACATAGTTATGCAACTATCTTGACCAATACTTTGGCACAACACTTTTCCATATCCTATATGCATACAGTGGCTATCTAGATGCCTTCCATCTCTACCAGAACATACTATCGAGAGTGTGCACAGCTCTCAGCATGTCAGCAAAGAGGTTTCATTCTAGACAAGCAACAATGGAATGTTTGTCCAACTTACCAATCATATGCATATTAGTAGTATATTGTTCAATGCTCTATGAATGTTTACACTCAGCATGATATATTCTGGGAATACAAATATGCATACAAGCAATATCATTTACTATTTGAAATAACAACTCAAATACTTATCTTTTATGTTTGTGTGGTTGCCTCCCGCTTGATCTTCTATATGTCTTTTGAACTTCTATTCATTATGTACCACTGTGCATGCTCAAGTGTGCACTAGTGTCATCCTCATGATCTCATACACAAACATACATTCATTAGTATATTCTCAATATTATCAAAAACATTATAATTCTAAATAATCTTGAATATGTATAGTCATGATCATTAGTATTCAGGATTTCAAGGAAGTCTTCTTTTACTCATGCATATTCTTGTTTGATCATGGGACTCTTCTGGTTAGTTAAATCATCAATCAAGATAAGAGAAATAATATGCATAAGCCCTTGATTAACTTTATGAATAAGCATAACCAATCATACCAAGTATACTTATATAAGGGATCTTAACACAAGGTAAGATTATAACATGACATAGGAAAACATACCTGGATTAGTATACTTTCTTAGTTATGTCTAACATACCTAATCAATATCTTCTTTGTTCTCTTCAATGATTTAGAGATCCTATGCTGGAACCTGCATGTCTCATAAGTTAAGAATAATAGAACAAAGTCATACATACCTCGTAAGTAGAACTTCTATGTGATCAAATATTATGTTGTCATGGTCATGGAACTTGATTTGTCTTTCGTGATGTACCTGTATCTTGTTAGCAGACAACATCAACCTCATACAACACCATAATGCATTAGTACAATCATATAGCCCTAATCAATGAATGTCTTCGATCATTCACATGCATTCATACTGTTACTAGGGTGATAAGACAATTCTAACATTAATCAAGATTGTACTAATAAATAATATGAAGACAAACACATTATGAACTTAATCAGGAATCAGATTTCAAGACATACCTAAACCTCCTTAAGTCATACCTGTCGAGACTTCTTGTAATCTTCTTATGTAAGGCCTTAGCCTCAACTCCCCCTGAAACTGGATCTGGAGTTTGATTAGGGTTTGCTAGAGAAACCCTAAAAATTCAATCTTTGACTTTCACACTTCTGAATGGATGGAAGGATGTGTCTTGCTGAGCTGATCAAACTAGGATCCTTCAATTTTGAAATCTCCAAAATTTGACGCCTCAAAATTTGCCTTCGAAACTTCTGGATCTTCTAGACAGGAACCCGAACTAGGGTTTGATGAAGCCCACCCTTCTGCCCAATCAAAAGGTTCGATCCAAGGCTCTAAACTCTTATTTTTCTGAGGAGCTTCCAGTCGTGGTTACAGACTTCAAAAATCCCAACTTTTGCTGAAGCCCTAATTTTTCATCTTTCCGATCAAAATCCCGAACTGGGGTTTGATCAAGCTCGGTCTTCTACCCAACCAAAAAATTCGATCTTGGTCTCTAAATTTTGATTTTAATGAGTAGCATTCAGCTGTGGATTCCGATTCCAAAAATTCTAACTTTCTCCGAAACCCTAAATTCCGGAAGCCATGAATGAAGGTGCTCCAAAAATAATTTTGTTTTGACATAAATATGTACCTGATTGTTTCTGCTGTAACTCTGAACTTTTCACTCCATAGGGTCTGAAAATTTTTTCTGTGGTAGCCTGCCTTGTCATCTTTCCATCTCGATAGGTCTGACCTCAATTGGATTTTCTGAGAGAAATTTATGCCAAGTGTCGCAATGTGACCTGTTTATGGGATAAAACAGGAGAGTGAACTTGTACGGAATGCCATGTGTCACTGGTTCATCTTCGGTCTCTGAAAAAGTTTTCTGAGATAGTACCGTCTATGTACTACCTGTCACTTTTTACGAAATTTCATTTGGATCTTCCTAGCCCAAGTTATGACCTTTTTTCCTAGGTCACCTTATTTTGACTGAGATCTGGAAGAGGCAGAAACCCTAATTTGTACTGATCATAACTCACAAAGTACAACGAATCTGAGGGTTTCCTTTGGAAAAAAGGTACCTGGGGATGTTATCTACGACCTGTAAACGTTTCAGATCCTGAACCTTCGCAGAAATGGATTTATAGCGAAAGTTCCATGATGACTGGTTTTTGCTATGTAAAACCCAAACCTTCAAATTGTCGCAAGTGAAGCAAGTGTCGTAAATGCCATACATTGCCTTCCTTTAGGTTAGCTCTGATACCATGTTAAAATTTAATATGCTAAGACATAAAATAGCAGCATTACATTCCATTTCACAATAATAGCATATACAGGATCACTGAAGAAACAACAAGCACAGCATAAACACAAGAGACATAGATTTATCCTGGGAAACCCTCATGGGGTAGAAAACCCAACAAAGCTTCCTCAATATAGATGACCAGCAAATACAAAAGATGTAACCCTGAGCATAAGCTCCTCCTTCTCCATAGCATACCTCTCTCTCATAAGTGCGCCACTCTCAAGTGAGTGAGTGTGTGTTAAATGAGGATTACACCTCCTCTATTTATACACTACTCCGACTTGTCTTTTACACAAATCATGTAGGCTCGTATTTAACCATTGGGTTAAATACCCCATTACAACTAACTGGGCCGACCCCTCTAGGGTGGTCTAATAACCCTTTGACCCACATAACACATACAGGGCCGACCCCCACTAGGGAAGTCTAATAACCCAAGTTACCACATTCCAACGGAGGAATAAACATCTTCGGATATACAATAAGATCTTCACGGAGGAATGAATCATCTCCGGAATAATAAAGTACAAATATAATATTCTTTGAAGTTACAATATCTCAACAATAAATGCATGGACCCATTCTTGTTCTAATCTCATACCCCATGCAACCTGACATTCTCCTAGATGATCCCTAAGATTGATCCTTCCATCGTATTTTCTCCCTTTGTAACATCCATCCTCTCTGAACCTGACTTCCATCAACCGTCGACAAATTGGCCATTTCTCTATGGATGACTTATGCATTTCCCACCATCTTGCAGGAGTAGCCTTTAGTGCTTCTTCTAATGCCAGCAGGCGCTGTGGTTCTGATACTCTTTCTTCGAAATCCTTGATGAAGTTTTCCAAGTTAGACAATCCTTCATATGTCGACAAGTCGCATATTTCTGTCGCTACCCATCTCAGTGACTTAGTGATTTGTGCGCACCTTCTAAATGATACCTCATGTAGTCAATTCTGCCAATTTTCTAGTGCTTCGTTAGAATCTGATGTTGCTGAACTGACTCTTTGCCATCCCAATTCTCCATCGACAGTGGGGTTAACATAATCTTCTGAGACATTATAGACATTGTCCCATCCTTCTATAAATTCGTCTCACATAGGTTCGACGTACCTTTTCCCTTCCTGTGGATCCAACGGAGCGACAAGCCTCATATCGTTTTTCTTGAATGAAATTGTTATTTTCTTAAAGTTAATAACTGTCATGTTCTCCATCGCCAAGTGCAGGATATGGGCTAGTGTTGTCGACTATCTCTATAATATCAAAATATGCATATGTTTTTATCCCTTCCACTTCAACAGGTACATGAGACAGTCACCTAGTTGTTGTAACCTTGCTTTGGTTTTCCAGTCGAAGCTACACAATAGACCATACCATTTGTGGCTTCCCCATCATTTCCCAAGTTTGTTTTGTTAGGATATTCGCATATGATCCTAAGTCCAAGATAATGGAATCTATGTCATATGTGCCAATTTGAGCGTTCATCCTCATTTCTCTGTCGGTTTTCTTATTGTTCAAGCGATTAACCGTTTGCTCGTGTCGCCCTGTTTCCTATCGATGCAATAAACTAGCAATCTCAGCTAGTGCCTCTTGATATTTCGCTAATGTTAGACAACTTTCTATAAAATTCCTTAAAGTGCTCACCTTTTCTGGCGACCTTTGTGAATTTGTCTTATCGAAGATAGACAACATTTCAAATATAGGCTCACGTGGACTGTGGGTGGTATTTTAGCACTGCTCTTGATAAACTCATCTCGTGCTTCCATACAAACTTCTTTTTCTGATTCGACATCGAATCGCACTTGCCTCCTATACGTAGGCTGAACGCTTGGCAGTGGTTTATCTTCTCCTATTGCATTACCTCCTTTGGTCACCACTGCAACATTCATTGGTTGACTTCTTACTTCGACTGTTATCTTCTACATGTTTGGATTAGGATTATGATTTGGGTTATGGTTCGGGTTTGACTGTGGTTGTGGTTGCGGCGTGTTCTTAGTCTGCCATTTTGCAATTAGTTGTGGACAGTATTCAACTGTATGGTCAATTGTGTTACAATAGGAACAAAGTGGTGCTGGAAGTGGACAATCCCTCCGATAGTGTCTGATCACTCCACAATTATAACAGGTAACTAGTCCTTTTCCTCGACCAGGAATTCCTCCGCGACCGAAACCTCCGTTGCGACCACCACGAAATCCTCCTCTATATCCTCCTGGTTGCTGATTGAATTATTGTTGGTTGTATGGCAGTGGATTAAACTGCTGTGGGTTGTAATACGGTTGCGAATGATTATATTGTGCTTAATTTTACTATTGTTGATGTTGATTGTACTGTGGTTGTGTCTGGCTATACTACGGTTGCAGTAGAGGTCTCTCTGCCTATCGCTGCTCTTCTCCCTTCATAAAATACGTGTCCGCAGTTCTTTCCTGTAACAAACCGTAAGCTATGCAGTCCTTTTCCTCATGCCCAACTGATCAAAAAAAATTGCAGAAAACATTCACTAGTTTTGAGACAACCTTTTGCAAGTATACACGCTCTTCTGGTCGATGCCCCCTTATTTGGCATACCTGGCACCAAGGCATTCCCCCCTGACTGAGTAGATTCGGTGCGCCAGACTGTAAATACTCGCAAAACTCAGGGCACTAATATTTTTGGTGACCTTCAATCTTGCATATAGTGCACCATATATCTTTGTGGTCTTCTTTCCCCTTCTTGATATCCTGCAGTTGGACAGTTAAATTTTCCAGTTGTGATTGGATTTGGCTCATGCCAATCGCAGCCTCGCCAATCGGTGATGATTCTAATTTCATTGCGATCTCCAGGGCCTCTGCTTGGGATATGACCTTACGTTGCATTAATGGTACTCTTATGTGAGGTACCAGTCCTTCGATGAACCACTCTTTATGCTGGATATCTCTCATTCCAAAACTGGCCTTAACCATCAGAGTTTTGAATCTCTGATCGAACTCCCATACTGATTCATTGGAGAATTGCTTTATTTCCTTTAGATATGTAATATACTGCGACTCTAACTTTGGTTTCGTAGATTCATCAATCAATCCAGTCCTAATTTCTGCTAGGGTCTTTGGTGAATTTCCTGTGGATACTTGGACAAATTTCATATACCAATCTAGCGCACGACCCCTAAAGGTCGTCTCCAATTGCCCTTTCTTAATATCATCATCTTGCACTTGTTTAAAAGTCCATACTACTTCGCACAGAAACCAATAATGTTATGGATCGTCAGTCCCATTAACCTGGAATAGAGGCAGCTTTACGTCGTCGCCTGCCATCCTTGGTCTTCTACCGGTATTAGTTGATCTAGTATTGTTACTACTGTTGACACACATGAAAACCCTGCGAAGAGCTAGTATTTCTTCCAACAAAGTTAGGATTAGTGCATAGATTTGTGGGTACGTTGTAGCTTAGGGTTAGCCCTTCCTCATATTCAGGGGTATCCTAGTCGTTCCCTTCATCGCTGTAGGGTCACTTTGTCCTGTGTGGTCCCATTTCATAGTTCTCTGTTCCGGTTGCACCAGGAAAATCTCTCTCTATCTCAGTCCTCCTCTTCTTTTCCTCCCGGAACCTTACCCCACTTCGCAGGAGACCACCACTTTCCTTGGATTCCCTCACAATTTCGACGTAGCTCATATCCATCTACCCCACATCATTTCATCAAACCCGCATCCGCACAGTACCCACATCCCCCACACACCGAAGCTTTTACTCGTTAGAATTCATTTTCAAGATTCCCTTCTCACAGATAAGCATTTTGATCCACAGAGGTAGTGATGATAGATACCTCCCTCTTGGCCCCTTGAAGAATTTCCTCTCTGTGTCACTGTAATATTTGACTGTGTCGACAACGAACTCAGTGATGTATCTTTCCAAGATACTTTCTACCCAAAAGTTGACAGCCCTTGACGCCTTATTGTCGACCCTTTTTAGCTTTTGGACAAATTCTGGGGTCCAATGATTGGGTTTGCTTCCCTGGAAATTCTTCTTCTAGAAAGTTAGTTGTGCCAAACACTCGTGCAGCAAGATCGGAAACTCGCAGAAGAATACTTCGTGGATATCAGAGTAAATGTACTTCTGCAACCATTCTCTTGTCGACCACCTAGGATAATGATTTTCTTCTTCTGTGAATTCTTGTGTCTTTCTATCAAACCAGTCCCGAATCTCTGGTTTCGTCGGATGCCACAGCACGTCCACTTCTTCTCACACTCCAAGTCTCGGTAACGGAACCGTTTGTTGACACAGATCTGTTGACGGAGGGTTCACTTCACACTGTCGTAAAAAAATGTTGACATACACTCCCATAGACATCATCCAAGAAAGGTTTTACCCTTTCCAGCAACACCCGCGAAGCGAGTGGAGTCTTGCCCAAGATATCTAAGGGGGCTACAGGAACCAACCTTCCGCAGTTTTAAGAAGACACGCATCACTTTACACTCAGTCTCTACAGAAACAAGCAATTCGTATCCGCATCATACTAACATTCAGATAATCTCAATCCTCATTCGCATTGAACAACATTACCCAACAATCGACCAGTTAACCAGATCGACAATAAACAGTTTATTAAAAGATCCCAGATACATCATATTACTCATACAATACATTGAGCCATAGAATACTACAATAATTCACATTCAATTACACAACGAGACATAAAAGAGATATGGAAGTGTGGCATAATCAAACATCTTCATTCATTAACTCATCTCATCCACCGCGGGATAGACTTCGCAAAAACAGTTGAAAACAAAGATACGGCTCAACTTGAATCCGCATACACAGATCAAAACTGCCGAAGACAGACAAAGATATCAAAACAAAGATCGATCAATTGATTGCTTCCTGTCATAACTCATGACAAGATTAGATTCTCTTAGGATTATAATTGTGCTTCTATTTATATACACTCATGGTCGTTGCAAAATGGTCCAAATGACCCATTGCTAACTAACTTAACCCAAAACTTCCACCTTTGTCGTCTCTTTGTCCTTCGCGACTGGTCCTTTTCCTCTGTCGATGACCCTTCCATCGTTGTCGGCTCCGCACTTTCTGCGCTCTAAGTCTGTGCCAACAACGCTGGAGGAGAATATTGCCATAAGCAATGACCAAGTATTGTAAGTTGTGGATCTCCATTGATTTAATACAAATTGATCTATTATTCCCCCAACTATTATTGCATAAAGTCTTGTATAAATATGTGTTATTGGAATTTGTTATTTATTTTTACATTAGAATATTAATCTTGTCCGAATGAGGAAGGTGTTTTTCTTATATGTGTGCAGGTCCATGTAAGGAAGCTCGGGACTAGCAAGCAAAGATCTAAGGACCGAGACTCAATGAATTTCAATTACAACTATTTTCCTTTATCCTCCCCCAAGATATCACCTCTTTTGAAATGATTCATAATATGTTTAGGGAATAAGCGTAATATTTGATTTGTATCTCTATCGGTGACCCTCACCTAGTCATTGGAAAAGATGCACCTTTCTCTTTACCATTGCGATGGATTTCCTCACAACAAAATCGATGACTCCACTAGGGAATAAATTCTTCAAAATTATTCTCAAATACCAAGTGCTTTTTGTTTGATCTCCAATCTTTTTAAGCTTCATGTATGCTCATTCATCCTCTGGGATCAAGTAGGAGAGATTTGAGGAAAATATGAGCATTGTTGCTTGAGGCTTGAATAATTTTTTTTGCTTAATTCCCGCTTGGTCATCCTTGTTAGGAAAATTGTAGTGACCTAACTTATTTGATTGTGGGTTTGGGCCTCAAAGTAGTGAACAGAGCCATCTAGTCACCCCTTTTGAACTGACAAAAGTGAATAGGGGTGTGAAGAGGCATATTTTGCACTCCAGATCTTTTTATCCTTTATTTTTTGTTTTTTTTACCTACATATTTTATTTATCACCTATAGACAGTAAGTACCCTTTCCCTTTGCTTGTTTAATCAATAACCTTAAAGATTAAGTGGCATCGTAGTATCTGAACCAAGTTTTTTGTTTTCACTGAATGCATGTGTTGTTCTTCTCAATAGGGTCAATCGCATGTTGTAAAGTGAAGAGATTTGTTTAAATAATTGTCAACCTTTTTTATTAGCAGTAGTGTGATATCGTAGAGGTTGAAAGATCATTTTTTTTGTCATCTTGAAATCTTCCCATAAACCATTTCCGAAACTAGTAGAAATTGTGTAGTGATTGCATGGTTTTTGGAGTTTGGAAGCTACATTTTGATTCCTATATCTTTTTTTAAAATATCATTGTTGAATTGTTTATTTTAAAAAAAAAATAGCTAGGTATGAACTCCCTTGAACCTTTCACATCGATCATTTTTTCATTAAAAAATAAAGTATAGATTTGCTTCCATTCGCATTATTTATAAATTTCTTTACGGATTGAGACATCAGTTAGGCACATTGAAGTGTCGTATGTTGCATGTGTGTTAAAAGAAAAAATAAACCTCTTACCTTCTCATAGATTAGAGGATTAATTGAAAGGGAAATATGTATCTTCGTTGGGAATTTTCGCATTATTTTGGTTCCACCTATTGATTCCTATCATATCACATAAGTTTCACTCCACACCTCTTGAAATTTAGCAAGGGAACATAAAATGAATGAATTTAACTAAAATTTATCGAAACATTCATTTTATAGAAACCAACAAGTCTAATCTAGGGCCTTGGTTTAGGATTGGAGAGATAACAACTCCAAGGCCACTAATTTTCAAAACTAGGATCAGAATAAAGAGTGAGAATCCATTGGTAACAAGGAGCTCTTTCCGAGAATGCATGTATTCCACAAGTGTCAAGCATGAGGTCAAGCTAGGAAGATAAATTTGGTATCCACTCTTGGCTTGTTTAGTGGGATTCAAGTGTATATGGGGGTTTTAGATAAGTGAAAATTCCATGGGGTGACATCACTCATTTTTTAGCTTTGAGTCGAGGAATTATGTCCCACATTCCCTACTCATACACCTTATCTTGACAGTTGACTGTTCCACCTAGTTGCCAATTTTGAAGTGGCAACCTTAGTTGTTGTTCCTAGGAAATCACATGGGTGAATGCAAGTGGGAAACATGTGTAGTACTTAGGACAAACATAGAATCTATGTTTGAGATCCTCATGAGGGTTTTCACCAAAGGCGAATACTTTCACCCTTGGCAATTGTTGCATGACAATTAGTGTATTTTTTTATTTCACACCTTCATCTCGTAGTTTCTAAGACTAAACATATTTCAGTAGCTATTATTTCAGAAGGCCCCTCAATTTGGATTTTCACTAACTTTAGTCTTTGGAAAAGCAATTTGCTTGCTGCATCTCTTAGGACAATTTAATAGTTGTTTTCTTTTGTGATATTGAGTGTAGATGGCCTTAGGATTGATTGTTTGATTTTACTTCATAAATTTTCATAAACAAGTCCTTAAAAAATATTTCAAAGTGGCTAACCTACTTCCCTTCCAGTCAAGGAAGCAATGAGGTGAATCATCATAATTTGTTTGCCTCGCCACTTTGTGGAGATGCATGCAAGAGTCAAGTCATAGTGAATCAGAACAAGAACCATCTATTGTTCTAGGTAACATTATTGGACAAGAAAATTATCAATATGAATCTTAACATTCAACATCACATAAAAAGTCAAGCACATACTTGCTTGATGAAATTTATCCTATTGACATTGCAATCATAGAATATCAATCAATTGCCTACACTAATCCACCCTTGACAAATCTCACCAATTCAAATATACTTTCTATCAATGAGTACTCATAGATCTAGCTTAATTTTTTGTCAATTGGAGAAATATGAAACACATGCCATTTGATCCTATATATTATTCAAGAGCTCATGGATTCACATCTACCCAGCCTCAAATGGATACCAAAGGTCCTCATACATCCACCTTGACTAGTGTGCAGCATAATCCAAGCCTAATTCATGTTGGAATTCCATCAGTAAACATACCAATCCCATCAACTTTTGTGCATGTTACTAGTGTGGATTTGGTTAAAACTTCAGTGCTATTCATTACCCTTCCGTGTCCCAATTCTAAAAGTACATCTGCTTCTTGATTACATATCCCTATTGGTCAATCTAATCTACAAAACATGGGTTTACCCTATGGCTAGGTTGGTTAATCATGTTAGTCCCTGAGATGTTCCAGGGATGCTTTGGAATTATTCTAGGGAATCAATAAATTTGTATTTGCTTGTATTTGAGTTTTGTTGTTTATGAACTATAAACATATTTCATTTTCTTTTGTATTCTATCTGAGATATCATATTATAAACATTTGAAGTATATGATATAACAAACTAGGTCGGAAATGTTCTTGAAATACCATACATATAGCTTTGATGAGATATGGAATGACTGAACAAAATGGAAACAAGCTACTATGAATAGAAAATCTTATTCCGAAGGATATAAGAAAATGTGTTGGGCATTAAAGGATTCAACAATTCAACATACAATTTAATTTCAAATATAGGTGATACTCAAAAGGGCAACATATTTTACTCAATGTAACATATCATGAAAATTTCATAACATATTGACAGAAAATAAAATCATTCACAACATCATATGATCCAAATGGTAGGATGAAATGGTGCCTCATGGGGTTTTCATTATATATCAATGGAGCATTTACATGGAGTATGGAAAATATGGATTTACAACAGAATGATACAGAACAGAAGAAAGATTACAGAATAATAAGACTAAAGGTATGAATCCACCTATCCCAATTGCATCAAAATTCTAGATTACAATCTTTAACCGCTCTTATCAACAAAAATAAGAGGAGTTACATTCATAGAAATGTCGATCTTGATTTTTGTGTAGCACATTATTTGTATACCTTGTGATATTGATTATTTTTGCAACAAATTATGTTTGTTTGTTATGGTATAATTTTATTTTACAACCAAAACTACTCAATTGATCCCTCAATCTATTGTTGTTGACGACTAAGATGTTGATTGGTCCACTGCCTTAATGTTGAGATGTCCTATGACTGGAATGTTAAACAAGAGTCTTAAATGAATGCTACATGGAATGTTGAGAAGGATGTTGAGGAGACTATGAAGAATATGCACCTGGAGTTCCGTGAGGCATAAATAGTAAGGCCTGTTGGGAAAAGGTCAAGGATGTGTACTTTACTTTTCCACTCTTTCCCCTTTGGATACTCGAATGTCCTGATTTCTTGAAGGAACGTGTCAATATCAGTGTAGTGTGAGTAAGAAGATGGTAGTAATCCCTTAAATACTGATTCTAGATTTGAAAGTAGACCAAAGTCATCAATCATGTTATCCAATATGATTTGACCTTTGATCCCACTTTCAAACTCTTCAAAATTCTAGTCATTATTTCTGCAATCTATAATCGAAGAGTCATAATGTTGCTTTGGGTAAAAATATCCATTTCTATCCCAAGGGGATGGAAGTCCTTGACTGATATAATCATCAAAAATTGCTTTGAATGAATTAACATATTTTGCAAACTAAATGGTTTTATAATGTACCAGTTGAGACAACTCTTTCTGGGTGATCATCTTGGCTGCATCCATAACAATTTTGGTTCTATGTCAAATGGCTAGTGCTTCCAATTCTTCATTTTTCTTGGAATTTAAGATCTACGTGATTTATATGGCAATTTTAGGTTTATTTTCCAACACTTATTGGCATCATGCATTGTAGTGGCTTCCAAACTCAATTCATCCTAAGCAATGATAAAATGATTAAATTATTTTTAATACCACTGATATTTAATCCCATGTCAAATGTTTAGCCCCTTTCAAGTGGGACTTTCAAGAATTATTCTTTGTGAGGTGTTCAACTTCCTTTTGAATATTATCTTTTGTATTTTGTAGGTCCAAGATTAGTGCATCTCATTCTTTGCCAAAAATTTTCAAACATCGATTTCCTCTCTTACTTTCTGAGATCTTCCTTGACCTTGCTCAATTCTACTTCCTTGAAGGTCATTTCTATAATACCTCGATTTGATCCCATAATGTAAATTTGTAAATATTTATGTAAAAAGATAAAATCCATAAACAAATGGTCGGGATGACTAAAACTATATAAATATGCATTTTTTTTATTAATATAAAATCTCTAAATGGTTGCATGGGAAGAAGGATGAAGAAGAGATGGGGGGCTATGAATCACAATTTGGTTAAGTGATGGAGGGATTTAGCTTACATCCTTAGCCTTAGACATTTACACCAAGTTATTAAACAATGATTAAGATCCTTGATTTGATTAAGCTTTACTTAATTATCCTAAGCTAATTAAGAGGGGAAAAGTGGTTCCATGAGGAGGAGCCACACGGTAGTCTAAAATTGAGTATAAAAGGGAGTTTTCAAGCTAGAGAGGGGTTCGTTTCTTCATTATTCATACACCATTAAAATTACCATCCACTCTCCATTTCCATCACCTTGGGGAAAAATCCATAGTTGCATACTATAACAAAGAATGATGATGTCACTGCTAAACATGAATTCTGCATGCCATTAACCCAGGTGGATTGGTGTGAGAGAAACTCAACCTGCAACTTGTGCCCTAGAGTCCCAATTCAGAGACTTCATGTCCATCCTATGATGGAGCATCATAAGGGAATTGGAGGCTACCCGAGGGAATGTTAACTCGGGGACGGGATCTTGTTCCTGGCATTATGCAGGTTGATGGGGAAGGAGAATTGAGGATTGGGATAAATGTGGAGGGGGCTTAGGAACTAGTGGATTGCATGAGAGATTCAACTAAGTAATTGGGATTGAGAAATATTTTCCCTTGTGTATTGGTAGAAACAGCTCGGAGGTGGCTTGTCAAAGTAAGATTTGGCTTAACCGTGCCTATGGATGGGAGCAACTTCCTTCACATGCATCCAGTTGGAGAGAATTAAGATAACTACCTTACTATGTATGAAAATATTATGGTTTCAGTATATTTTATATACTGCGACAATTTATTGGTTATAATTACATAAATGCATGAGATTGCTTGGTATGGAATGTGTGATTATGTTTAAATAATGATGTATGCATGAGATTATATGGGTAGCCATTCATTTATTTCCACTATTAAAATGAATCAAATTGATTAAAAATGAAATTTGGTGAGAATGCTAATTTAGGATATGGGATTTGAGTGCCCCGTGGTCTCACTGGTTAAAACAGCATGGCGGGTACATTACAATTTCAACCAATGTCTTGGAAAATTGATTAGTGAGATCAACAGATGTCGATGCTAGTAGAGCAACACCCTTTGAAGACAAAAGATTGTAATTTTCTTAATTTAGATTGTGAATTTTTTTTTCCAGGATATCTATCTTCACCTTGTATTCCTATTCCTACACCATTCTTTACATTTGTTCCTTCTCTTCTTGTACCTTCAACAACTCTAGCATTTGAACATGTTTTGTAGTAGTAACTTTTAACTTATTTTTCATCATTTGAATTTCATTTTCCTTCTCTTTTAGAAGATTCAGTATAGGGATTGGGTTTAGAGGATCAATACCCGTTTCTACTACCTTATTCTACAACTCTGAAATCTTCAAATGTTTGTCCTTGTTGGCCATTTTTATTTTCTCACATTTCTCTCCAACCTGCTCATTGTGCCCTATAGTTGTTGACACTCATAGTAGACTTCAAAACATCTCTAGATAGAACTTCTCTTATTTGTATGTGCAATTCTATCTTGTCAAGAGGGTTGAATAAATCTAGATTATATGTAAGGAGGGTGGCTTTATATTTATCTACAATCAATCCTCCACCAAAAGTAATGTGTTCCAACACATCCATTTTGAAAGTTCCTTGTTTGAGGTCCGCAGCTAACAACTGTCTAGGATTTACTCCTTATGTGATTTTTCCCCTAGGGAACATATCTTTTCTCAAATGGACATTTTTAGATCTGATTTGAGAAAACTCCTAATCCAGACCTAAATGGAGGAGTCAGAGAAAAAATGATACAAGGGGATCCACAATGACATGCATACGATAGATAACACTAGGGAAGGCCATTGTCTCACAAATGGATAAGTTGATTGAGCAATGTCCCTTCAACTTTAACAAGTTTCCTATAGCTCACATCCAAGCTTGATTCAAGATCCATGAGGATCTTTTGTAGAACCATTGTACTAGGTGCATAATCAACTGTAACTTTGAGGTTCTAGGGGACACTTAGAATTAGTTGTCCCTTGCTCCATCCCACATAAAAAACATAGGCTTCTTGGTGAATAATCATCACATCAAAATCATGGCCAACACTTATTTATATTTTCAATAATGTGCATCTGCTTTTATTTAGCCAAATTCATATATGACCCTTCGGATTTTACATGTTCTTAAAAGCACAACTAATTGAAGCTTTCATCCAGGGTACTTTGCATTTAGTTTCATTTACATTTTAGTAGATATAGCAGGATATACGAGTACATGTGATGATGATAGGATCACTTGCTTCAAGTCTATCTGACACAACTCGGGCAACTAGCTAGTCTTATCTCATGTCGCAACACCAGCGGGTACTCCTGGCCTAGAAGTGAAGCATGGGGTCAACTAGAAGGAATCATCCACAAAAAGGATGAAACATTGGGGGTAACCGACCAAACAGGTCAAGGCTTCATAATCCCAACTCACCTAGGCTCAGGACCCAACATCGACGGGTTCTCTCGGCCCAGAAGGGTCAAGGATTCGACAAGTTTTGTCACACAACTCAGATCCAAGACACAAAAAAACATGGATTCTATCATATACAGAGATCAAAGTCGGGGGAAAAGGCTCCTCAATATCATAAGTAAAGTCTCAATTCAAGGTTCATAACAAAAGATGGAAGACAATGGAAGGATGGAGATAGTGAGAAGGTAATGCCATGACTAGCAAAGACATTAGGGAATGACCAAGTCCATACTATGAAAGGGAGAAGACCAATGAGTATACACAAGAAATTGTCACTCAAAGAGAATAAATCACTCCTACTCTAGGCCATCAATGTAGAATAAATGAGAGAAGATCGCCCATGTCTAGCCACCATATACTCAGTCCAACTACTAAGATAAATAAACGAGTGAAATAAACATACAAGTACAATAATTGTATACCTGCTGGGTCATATACCTGCAACTTTAATAATCTGAGAGGTACTAAAACACTGCTACTGTATGTATCCTAGGGCACCACAATCATCCATATCTGCTCTGACAAAGTGAAACATGGCCTAACTTGGTCTCCAATCTGGGGTCATGCGGCTCAAAACTGACTGAATATACGATTTGGGTTCACTACAAATAGGAGTGTCTCATCATCAAAATGCTCATATATCACTAGTACAAAATGAGAGATAAGTGACTAAGTGACTAAAAAAGTTAGTCACCACAGTTTTTTCAAGGGATAAATGACTAAAATTGAGCAATTTTAAGTAAGCCACCTAAAAATGACTAAGATAAATGACTAATTTATGTCATGAGAATATAAATATGACTAGCTAACAACAATTAAGAATAAGAATTAGTCATTTATGTTAGTCATTTTTAGTTGTGTCACACCAACAATGGAAAATTAGAATTTTGATAAAGAATTTTTACAATTAACACCACCTGGGTCTCTAAATATATCTACAATGTTACGATTTACTAAATTTTAACACTGTAGATGGATCCAGAGACCCTGACCCGGTCTCTGGATCCATCTACAGTGTTAAAATTTAGTAAATCGTAACATTGTAGATATATTTAGAGACCCAGGTGATGTTAATTGTGTCACTCAACAATGGAAAATTGCAATTTTGACAATGAATTGTTACGATTTATTAAATTTTAACACTGCAGATGGATTCGGAGACCACCTTAGGTGGTCTCCGAATCCATCTGCAGTGTTAAAATTTAGGTGATGGATTCGGAGACCACCTTAGGTGGTCTCCGAATCTATCTGCAGTGTTAAAATTTAGGTGATCTGCAGTGTTAAAATTTAGGTGGTCTCCTAAATTTTAACACTGCAGATAGATTCGGAGACCACCTAAGGTGGTCTCCGAATCCATCACCTAAATTTTAACACTGCAGATGGATTCAGAGACCACCTAAGGTGGTCTCCGAATCCATCTGCAGTGTTAAAATTTAACAAATTGTAAAAAGAATTTGTCAAAATTGTAATTTTCACTACCGGATTCCATCAAATAATTTGGAGCATATTAATATAATATAATTATTAATATGTGATATATATAGTTGTTTTTTTTTTGTATAAAGTAATTACCCACAAGGATTTGAACTTGTTACCTTCCATTTACAACTTTTTTTGTTTGCTCGAATCTCCCTGACATGCAGGGAGTGGCATGTGGTATGAGAAACCACAACTGAGGGGCATCTAAGCCATCAAAATCACCGAGGATCGCACCCGGCCTGGAGCACACTAGGATCAACTTGATTGGGCTTTTGGGTGTTGCCTCCCAACTAAGTAACTCCTAAGGGGAATTGAACTTGGGTCGCCTTGCTGACGAGACCCACACCTTAACCGAGTGAGCTAGCAATATATTTTATCTCAATTACTCATTATAATTTACTCTACCCCCATGGGCGATGTGATATAGTTGTTTTAATATAATATAATTATAGTTATAATATAGCATATGTAACATTAATTATATTATATTAATATTAACATTTAAAAACAAAATATAATATACTTATTCCACTTTATATATATTTCCATTTGTAAATATTAATATAGATTATATACAATAGTTGAAAAATGGGTAATTAGTGACTACACGGCCCAAAAAATTAGTCACGGCAAGTATTTCCTTCATTTGACATGTATAAGTGTTATCGTTTTATGAAATTGCGTGAACATGAAGTTGTAAATGCTAACCTCAAATATTTTTATGATTTTGGACAATGAGCACATTGATTTTTGGGTTTATCCTTCATTTAACACATCATCATTATTGTCACCATAAAATATCCTACAAATATAGTAAGCATGTTAAATATACACCATTTATTTTATGTCTTCAATTTATGTTAGTCTCACAGCCAACTGGCCATAGTATTAAGTGAAACCGGTTATAACCAAAATGTGCATGCTTTGTTTAATTCGGAAGTGAAATTTATATAATTTATTGAAAAATGTTTGCATCATATAGTTTGACACTATTTATAACATTTCATACATTTACACAAGATTTCTTCAATCTTTGATATATCCTAATTCAAAGTGTACATGCAAAATTCCCTAGTTCAAGGAACAAATTGTCTAGCCTATGTTGCATTATATTTCAGACTAGAGAATCTACCAAACAAGGTAGAGAATCCACGTTAATATAAGTGATTCTAAGAATTTTTTGCAGATTTCCAACCAAATTCCAAACAAAACAAGCCAAAAAATATGCTATTTAAAAAAAATGCGCAATAGACTACAACATAATAGAATTACCCCTCAACTACATAATATGTCCCTAACTACTTAGATTCAATATTATTAATCATTTTAGTGCTTCCACCCCCTCCGATTTTTTTAGGAATCATAGTAACACATGTCAAAAATATCACCCTTAAAAAAAGAGTTTATACTAATACTATCAACCCAAGAAGTTCTTCAAATTTCATTCAATGAATATATGCTCTGATATGATGGACAACCATGAAAAATCTCAGATACTAGGAATCTTTGAACATCGTTATCAAGATGTTATAACTATTCTCCCAAATCAAGGCTCTCGCATCCATTTTTAATATTTCAAATGCAAGTTTATAATTCAATGTTCCAAATTGAAAGAAAATATGTATGTATGAATTCATGATTGAATAATTAGGCTATGGTGCCAATTTTTAATACAAATACAAGTTTATAATTCAATGTTCCAAATTGGAAGAAAATATATATGTATCAATTCATGATTGATTGATCATTACATTGATGAGTGCATTGGCATTTATATATGTTGGGAATAGTATTTAAAATTGGAGGTAAGGAAAATGGCCAAATAATAATAGGAGGGAAAATGAGGGAAAATAAATAAAAAGAGAGTAAAATAGGGAAAACATAACAAAAAGAAGGAAAATAATTTTAAAAAAGAGTAAAATAGGGAAAAATGGGAGGGAAAATAGGTAATTTAAATATGTGGCTATCATCCTACAAACTATGGGTCATTTGAAAACTTTGCATACTCACTCCAAAGACCACTATAATTGCATTACCATCCTTCTACGACTTCTCATGGCACATGAATTCATATATCAACAAGTTTGAAGGTATCGTTTCTTGGACACAAAAGCATTATCAATAAATAAGCTATGTCGTAAAATGATTTGACATTGTTTGAACTTATGTTTGCTCTTCATATTATATCCATATTGGGTTGTGAATCTGTTTTTAATAGCACATGGTAACTTGATAAACCTCCACCGATTGAGCATTAATGCATATATTTAGTGAGATATGGTGGACAGATAGTAGATTGTCCATGAGGTTTCCACTTGGCATCCAATCATCGACTACTTGGGTTCTTGGGATGTACGCCAATTCCTCGTGATGTGTGTCACTCCAAGCCCTTTTTACAATCACTATGTCACCCATTCGCCCAAATCAAAGCTCTCGTATCCATTTTTAATATGTCAAATGCAAGTTTATAATTCAATGTTCCAAATTGAAAGAAAATATATATGTATGAATTCGTGATTGAATAATTAGGCTCTAGTACCAATTTTTAATATAAATACAAGTTAATGCAATGTTTCAAAGTGGAAAAAATATTCATGTACAAATTCATGATTGAATGATTATTACATTGATGAGTGGCTTTGGCATTTATATGTTGGGCATAGTATTTCAAATTGGAGGTTGGTAAAAAGGTCATGTCCTCTAACATATGCGTTTTATTTTATGATATTTTCCATAGCCAATGGAATATAAACAATGAAATGGAACAAGTGTGATGGTGTGGTTGGGACAATAGAGGGCTTAGAGAATAATGTAAGATCTGCAACTATTTAAAAAACTAAGGTGGATGCCACAAGGTTTCCAATTGATGGAGGTGTGCGAAATAGAGTGGAGTTGCTATATCCGGATCTTCAGGTCCTAAACAATTTAGCTCAAAAGTATGCACAAAATGGGAAACTTGAGAATTCATGTGAAATGTTTGACAAAATGTCTAAACGAAATACATTTTTTGATCAGCCCATATGTCAGCCATGTTAAGTTGCAGGTTGCATACAAACTGTGGACAAAATTCCTGAACTAGATGAGGAAACAACGGTCAAAGATCTCAATCCAGGAACAGAGGCAGAGCCTTCCTATCGACAAGTTGAAGAAGGAATTGATTCAGGTAGTGAATGCAAACCAGGTTTTGGTTGTCACTGGAGAGATTGGATCCGGAAAGACGACTCATGTAACCCAATATTTGGCAGAGGAAGGCTACACTACTAGAGGTAATATTGGTTGTACCCAACCTCGTAGATTGGTAGCTATGTCTGTAGCAAAAAGAATAGCTAAGGAATTCAGATGTCGTCTGGCGGAGGAGGTTGGGTATGCCATTCGTTTTGAGGATTGGACTGGGCCAAAGACTATAATCAAGTACACGACCGATGGTATGTATGCCAAGTATGGGAATATAGCAGATTCTCGCTTGGTATCCAGAAAATACCCAAATGAAATGTTATCTCATGCATTGCAATGATTGTATGTTAAATTCCAAACAATTGATGTTACACACCAAGTGTTTGACAGAATGTCTGAGAGAAACGTTGTGGCATGGACTTCTATGATTGTGGGATATGTTCAGAATGGACTTGAAGAGGAATCTCTAGAATTTTTTTGTCAAATGCATCCTGAATCTAGAAAACCCTTTGCGGTCACCATTGCGGGTGCTCTACCAGATTTTGCGCAGCTAATGGCTCTGCGACAGGGTAAGGAGATGCACGATGCTTTATTGAAATTTGGATTTGAGATGGATGATTATGTTTTGTGTTCTCAAATCTATTGTGATATAGGTGGTTCCACCAACTAATGTAAGGAACTCTTAATCTTACCATCTTTTTTGGATGCAATAAAAACAATCATTTATATATCCGAGATAATATTTAGCACAATCATATGTGGAATGTACTCTTTTTTTTGTACATTTTGATTTGTAATTGTTGGTATATTTAAGCTTTATGTTATTTATTAACCCTGGTTTTCATTCCTTTCTATATATATGAATCATGTAGCAGAGTAACTTTTGTCTCAGCTATACCCAATCAATTTAGTTGTGTTGTGTGTTGTTTGGAGTGAAATGGAAACATATTGATCTAATAAAATTTTAGATTGAAGAAAGTATTATTCCTTTGCACTTGGTATGGAATGGTATGGTTTCTAGTTCTATATCCTCATGTTCTTACATGGACAATTCAGAGATGTATAAATGAGTCAGTGAGGCATTGTATAGGTTGTCTTTGTTTTTAATTCATACATTTTACTGAGTCTTTGTTGTTCCTTCTGAGTTTGGCTAACTCCCTATATTATGGTTTTCTTCAACTGCTGGGAATGAGTGTTATTATTGCTGGCACATCACTTGGTTGGTATAATAAAAGTGGAGCTATAAGTCTAATATCTTTTCCTGCCTGTGTTTCAGCCAAGCTGTGCAAAAACATCCACAGAATCCAATGCTGGGTCGCCATGAGATCATAAATGGACAGGTGACATTAATAAAAATATTAATTGGATAGGGCTTTTGTGTTTTTTTGCTGATCATCTTGTCGTTCTCACTTCTCAGGATACATTTCTGCAGTGGTTAATTTTGAAACTGAAGATTTTTAACTTGCTAGTATTTGATTTTATGTGATGGAACAGAAGGTAAATATACATGGATGACATACCAGGAAGTTTACAATGTGGTTTTCAAAATTGGATCTGCTATTCGGAGCTGTGGTCTTGGGCTAGTAAGTTATTTATTCTTTGTTGGAATTTACTGGAGATTTGTATTAATGCTAAGAAAATCTGAATTGTAAAGATTATGAGATATGAAAGAAAACATCAGATTTTTACTTAGTTGGATCCACCTTAAAAGATATTCAATGATTAAGTACGAGCAGATCTAGGAAATGAAATCTAGTTAAGCTTTTCTTTTGTAAGTGTAGATTTCACTTAGAATAGAAACAAATAATTATTTTTCTTGTAGATGGATAGTTGTAGAGAGAGTTTAGTGCCAAAGAAGGTAGGGCAATGGAGTCAATAAGGACTCACCGAGAGGGCCTTGCTTCAAAAGGTCATTGAGAGAAAAAGATTTCTCCAGGCTAACCTCAATCTATTTGATGTGTTGGAGAAAACATGCACAAGATCACAAGGGGAGAGAATAGATCTCTCCTTTATTTCCAAAAATGGGTGCACTCTACAAAGAAGACATTAATATTGTATAATCCGAATGAAGACAGTTATTCAAAAAAGAACTTTCTTCCTAGCACATTAACAAAGAAAACTATGATAGCAACTAACATACCATATTCCTATTCCAATTGGGTAGTAATACCTTTCAATGGCCAATACCTTTCAATGGCCAAGCAAATAGGAAAGAAATGACAATGCTATTGTAAATGTTACCTCCAACTTAGAAGCATGAAGCGAGAGACAAGCCACACATACACAAGTAGATCCAAGATGTCCTTCAAAGCCTTTTGATTGATATTCCAATGATTCTCTCAAAAGAGAATGATTACAAGAGGCCAATGACCAAAGCAACAACCAACAACCATAAACCATAAACACCACATCACATCCAATAGTTTATTACAACAAGTTTGGCTTTATAACAAAAGAAGCCATCAATACAACAATAAAATCTATTATAATACACAGGAGAGAGCTTATTCATCTCCTACCTATCTACTCTATCATATGAAACATGAGCATGCTAAGTAAAGTCATATATCCAATGTATCCACCTCAAGATTTCATAAATACCAAAGCCTCTTCCCTTGTGATTGGTCATGAACCAAAAGAAGGCAACGTCAATCATCATATACAAACATGCTGCAATCTCCATCAGGAGATCATGAGCATGTACAATATCATCAATGATCAAACATTTAACTTGCATGGCAAGTCTTCTCACAAACTTCTTCTATCCAAGATTCAATAGGGCTTGTATAAACATCATCAACATGAGGGTGCCAACCTGCAAAATCATCAACAATATCCTAAAGAGAGAGCTTTAGGCTCCTCCATCATCACAATATTTTCAGCTTAGCATGAAGAAAAATGTCTGAACATGGAAATGGAATTTTGCCTCAAGTTGCATTGCTGGAAATGACTGATTTGTTTATCTTGTTGTACAACATTTCCATAATGCAAAAACAAATTTCTGTGTGCAAAACTAGATGAAATTTCCAAATTTTGAGATGGTGAAGAGGGCCGGAGAAAATCTGCAACAAAACTTTGCTGTGCATTATCATTTCCTGTTAAATGTATAACATCACAAGTCATTGCACCGAGTGAAACGAGGTGCTCTACAGCCCAGTATGGGGGAGATGTTGTAACGTGATGTAATGTTTGTAACAAAATAACAAAATAACGTTTGTAACAAAATAATTAAAAAACAATTAAAAAAATTCATTGCACCGAGTGAAACAAGGTGCTCTACAGCCCAGTATGGGGGAGATGTTGTAATGTGATGTAACGTTTGTAACAAAATAAGCTAGTTCCACTTTGTTTTTCATGTAGTAGATCAACTGTTTGACAATCTCACCCTGTTTTTAGTTAGAACAAGCCCTTAAACTGGGACAGATCTGCTGCAACACGAGTGCCAGTGTTGGTGTCTCAATGATGTTTCTATACATTCAGGAATCAAGACAGAAAATATTGCGATTGTCTTTTCTTTGTGGCACTGTTAATGTTTTAGATTCTGTGCTATGGCAAAGGTGAGTTTTATCTAACTTGTGTTTCTTAAAACTTCTACTTTCAGGGAGGCCGTTGTGGTATTTATGGAGCAAATTGCCCTGAATGGATTATGAGCATGGAGGTATTGTGTTATCTTAGTATAACTTTAAGCATATTTAGTTATGGTTGCATTTTGAAAAATCATTAGTGAATGCAAGCATAAATCTGAATATAACATCACATAATGGATTCTGATTGAGAAATAGTTTGCATCTGATGATTCTGATCCATGTGGTAATTAGTTGCAATATGTCCGATCCTTACTGACATCAATGTTTTGAACTATTTTACAGGCTTGTAATGGCCATGGAATCTATTGCGTTCCTTTGTATGATTCTCTTGGTATGTACATTTCTTCAAGCATATTGATGATGCTAGTCCCACAGTCATCACTGCCCTGGGGGTGTTTTGCAAACTATTATTCCATTAAATATTTCTAGGTATCAGTGTAATTCTAGTTTGGTTCATGCTCTTATCAGGCATTAATCACTGTGGACAAAATTTGTTTGGAACACTTGATCTGATGCCACAAGGCAATAAATGTATTAGAGAACAAAGTTAATGTTCGCAGAGACATTAGTACAAACAGGTTACCATGAGTTACAGGATCAATTACAACTGGGTTATTATTAGATTACCACTGATAATTTTCCTCATCTGATTGCCACCAAACTATCATTGGGCCACTTAAAGGATGATAAGCTTCATAAATTAGAACATTATTTTATTGGTTATCTATGATAGTTATGTCAATGGTTAGGAAGTAGTTGTATTTTCAAACATAGATAAGATAAGATATGTTAATTTAGTTAATTTCCACAAATGATCAAGTGATAGGTCAATAGAGACTAGATATTACAATCGGTGTCCACTAAACAGTTCATCCCTAGAGCGAAAATGTTATTAAAATTTAGGAGATATAATTAACATTAAAAGAAAGCTAAGTTGCACGAAACTTGAAAACAGTTATGGCTTTTGGAAAGGGAACTTTGTGGAAATGTGACCCCCCCATATGAGTACATCTTCTATGTTGTTTCTGTTGATTTTTAGTGCAGCTGCGAGACCCATTCTCAGAGAGAATGGTACCCTAGTCAGTTAACTAGGGTTCCTGGTCAAGTTAACAAGGCAGAGTAATGTGTAAGACCCTAGAAGGTACCCTAGGGCCCCCAGCTGTCTCCTGGGGTTCTTGGTCTAGGACCAAGCAGATTGATGCCATGGCAAAGTCCCTAGCATGTGGCTAGGGCCCCTATTTGTCTCTAGGGTATTCTGGTCTAGAACCAGACGGTTTCTTGGTCACGATGACCAAGCAGATCCTGCAGGTTGAGACAGAGACTTCCTAGGTCCTGCAGATGGTTGATCAACATTCAGCCTAGGACTGAATGCTCAGCTTGAGGCTGAGGACCATTCTCTGCGAGAATGGAGATCCTGGTCATAGACCAGATGGTTGATCAACATGTCCCAGTCTAGGACTGAGGTTCAGCCTTGAGCTGAAAGCCATTCATCAAGAATGGAAGATATTGTTGTCCCCTCTCCTAATCGGTTATTGCTAGGTTGCTTCTCAATGGACTGGCCACCCCTTGACGATGTCCCTAGTATCTAACTCTTAGGAGCAGTATTAAGGACAAAAGGATTGTACCATCCGTTTGGATCTTCTCCCTTATACAGTGATGAAAATATATATAAGTATCTTAAGAGAGAGAAAAGTCTTTGGTCTTGTTGGTCCTATTTGATTGCTTGTCCACCTTGATCTTGTGGTTGTTGACCCATGGTCCTATTCTTACTTGGTCCCAGCACTCTCACTTGTGTGCACCTTTGACTTTGATGACTCCTACTTTATGGAGTATTTTTACCTAAGGGTTTATTAAAGTCCATTGGACCATGTATTATTATGTTTTGTTATAGGGCCTTGTCCCACTTATGTTTTTGGTCTATTTACTTTATGTTGGACCTTTGGTTTTTCACTTTATGATAAATTCATTAAATATTTATTCTAGTCTTATTAATAAAATATTTATGATTTTATTAATAAAGACTTTATGAGTTTATTAATAAAGTTTTTATTTTAAAGTCTTATTTTAAGACCCTTGGACCATTGGTACCCTACTTTTATTTTATTTATTATTTATTTATTTCTTATTATTCTTTTTTTTTAATCCTAAGTTTTTCTAACTCTAAAACTATATATAAACTTAACTCTATTTCATCAAATAAAAAAAATTGACCGTGAGCTTAATCTTCACGTCTCTCTCTTCTCGCGTCAATTACTTTGGGTAGACTGTGTCACGGATTCTCTCAGCATTTTGTTGTCTCACGGTTTATCTCTCCTTCTCGGCTGACTATCCGGCTGTCTCTCTCCTCGGCTGTCTTCACGGCTGTCTATATTCACATGTGTCTATCTTCACGGCTTCTCTATTCTGCATGTGACTGTTTCACGGTTTCCTCATTCGGGCTGTCTCACGGTCTCTTTCTATTATCTCAGCATTCAGCATTCAGGTGACATTCGGGCTGTCTCATGTTTCCTTCTCTTATCTCAGCATTCGGGTGACATTCGGGCTGTCTCACGGTTTCCTTCTTTTATCTCAGCTTTTGTTATTTCGTGACTGTCTCATGGCTTTTCTAATTTTGCTGTAGCATTTGATTTTGGCTGTAGCATGTGACTGTCTCACAGCCTCTCTATTTCTGTAGCATTTGATTTCGGCTGTAGCATGTGACTGTCTCACAGCTTCTCTATTTTTGCTGTAGCATTTGGTTTCGGCTGTAGCATGTGACTATCTCACAGCTTCTCTATTTTTGCTGTTGCATTTGATTGTCTCTATTCTGGCTGTAGCATGTGATTGTCTCATGATTTCTCTATTTTGGCTATAGCATTTGATTGACTCACAGTTTCTCTATTCTGGCTGTAGCATTCAGCAGTCTCACGGTTTCTCTATCTCACGACCAGCTCCTTCACTGGTTGATTTTCCCTTCACTATAATTAAACTCTGTGTAAATTCATATGAGTGAGTGTTTTCTTATGTGCTTGACCTTTGTAGTCTGCAGCACCTGTGTGTCTTTCTTACTACTGTCATTTTCTTATTAATTGAAGAACTTGAGGACTGTTTTATTCTACCTGGACCTTCTCTCTCTTAAGGTACGTATATGGTTTAACTAGTTTGACTTGTCCTTTCGGTGACAAGATCAAACTCAGAACTATCTGAGTATAAGGTGGATCCAAATGGTTGTTTTAATTCTTTAATGCAGTACATGTTTATTTTACTATAGTTCATTTATTTTATTTTTCTGAACTTAGCATTTGATGATTCTCGAGGACCAACATTAATGTAGTGACTAAATGGAGCATTAAGTTGAAAGAGATGAAAATTATGTTTTAAATCAGTTTAAGTTTAAAATAAGCAGTACAATTGTTTACATGTTCTTGTATCAAGATTGTTATATGTGATAAAATGTACATAACCTGTAATTTTAACAGTTTCTATGTAAAGACCTATATGAATAGATGTTTTGTGCTTTCCTTGAGTTCGTTTTCAATTGTTGCATAAAAAGAACCATCTAAATAAATATTTCTTTCAATTTGTTGTAGGTTAGGATGCTGTTGAGTTTGTCATTCGTCATGCTGAGGTCTCAATTGCCTTTGTCCAAGAAGCAAAGATTCCTGCGGTATGTCAAAAATTCATAATAGACATTTCGATGGATTGCATGTATAATAAGATGATTAATTGAATAATGATTAATTTTTCCAAGACCCTTGTACTCATATGTTTTCCACAGAGAAGGCTGAGATGCAAGGTTAGTGTACAGTGTAGAAAACCAAATATTCTAGATGACATTTCCAAACTTAGAGATGGTGAAGAGGGCTGGATAAAATCTGCAACAAAACTTTGCTGTGCTTTCTCATTTCCTATTAAATGTATAGCATCACGAGTCATTGCACCAATTGAAATGAGGTGCTCTACAGCCCAGTATGGGGGAGATGTTGTAACGTGATGTAACGTTTGTAACAAAATAACAAAATAACGTTTGTAACAAAATAACAAAATAACGTTTGTAACAAAATAATTAAAAAAATTCATTGCACCGAGTGAAACGAGGTGCTCTACCGCCCAGTATAGGGGAGATGTTGTAACGTGATGTAACGTTTGTAATAAAATAAGCTAGATTCCATTTTGTTTTTCATGTAGTAGATCAACTGTTTGACAATCTCACCCTGTTTTTAGTTAGAACAAGCCCTTAAAACTGGGACAGATCTGCTGCAACACCAGTGCCAATGTTGGTGTCTCAATGATGTTTCTATACATTCAAGAATCAAGACAGAAAATATTGCTATTGTATTTTCTTTGTGGCATTGTTAATGTTTTAGATTCTGTGCTATGGCAAAGGTGAGTTTTATCTGACTTGTGTTTCTTAAAACTTCTACTTTCAGGGAGGCCGTTGTGGTATTTATGGAGCAAATTGCCCTGAATGGATTATGAGCATGGAGGTATTGTGTTATCTTTGTATAACTTTAAGCATATTTAGTTATGGTTTCATTTAGAAAAATCATTAATGAATGCAAGCATAAATCTGAATATAACATCACATAATGGATTCTGATTGAGAAATAGTTTGCATCCGATGATTCTGATCCATGTGGTAATTAGTTGCAATATGTCCGATCCTTACTAACATCAATGTTTTGAATTATTTTACAGGCTTGTAATGGCCATGGAATCTATTGCGTTCCTTTGTATGATACTCTTGGTATGTACATTTCTTCAAGCATATTGATGATGCTAGTCTCACAGTAATTTTCATCACTGCCCTGGGGGTGTTTTGCAGACTGTTATTCCATTAAATATTTCTAGGTATCAGTGTAATTCTAGTTTGGTTCATGCTCTTATCTGGCATTAATCACTGTGGATAAAATTTGTTTGGAACACTTGATCTGCTGCCACAAGGCAATAAATGTATTAGAGAACACAGTTAATGTTCGCAGAGACATAAGTACAAACAGGTTACCATGAGTTACAGGATCAATTACAACTGGGTCACTATCAGGTTACCACTGACAATTTTCCTCATCTGGGTTAGAACATTATTTTATTGGTTATCTATGATAGTTATGTCAATGGTTAGGAAGTAGTTGTATTTTCAAACATAGATAAGATAAGATATGTTAATTTAGTTAATTTCCACAAATGATCAAGTGATAGGTCAATGGAGACTAGATATTACAATCAGTGTCCACTAAACAGTTCATGCCTAGAGCTAAAATGTTATTAAAATTTAGGAGATATAATTAACATTAAAAGAAAGCTAAGTTGCACGAAACTTGAAAACATTTATGGCTTTTGGAAATGGGAACTTTGTGGAAATGTGACCCCCCCATATGAGTACATCTTCTTTGTTGTTTCTATGTAAAGACCTATAGGAATAGATGTTTTGTGCTTTCCTTGAGTTCGTTTTCAATTGTTGCATAAAAAGAACCATCTAAATAAATATTTCTTTCAATTTGTTGTAGGTTAGGATGTTGTTGAGTTTGTCATTCGTCATGCTGAGGTCTCAATTCCCTTTGTCCAAGAGGCAAAGACCCCTGCGTTATGTCATAAATTCATAATTGACATTTCGATGGATTGCATGTATAATAAGATGATTAATTGAATAATGATTAATTTTTCCAAGACCCTTGTACTCATATGCTTTCCACAGAGAAGGCTGAGATGCAAGGTTAGTGTACAGTGTAGAAAACCAAATATTCTAGATGAAATTTCCAAACTTTGAGATGGTGAAGAGGGCTGGAGAAAATCTGCAACAAAACTTAGCTGTGTTTTCTCATTTCCTGTTAAATGTATAGCATCACGAGTCATTGCACCGAGTGAAACGAGGTGCTCTACAGCCCAGTATGGGGGAGATGTTGTAAAGTGATGTAACGTTTGTAAAAAAATAACAAAATAACGTTTGTAACAAAATAATTAAAAAATAATTAAAAAAATTCATCGCACCAAGTGAAACGAGGTGCTCTACAGCCCAGTATGGGGGAGATGTTGTAACGTGATGTAACGTTTGTACCAAAATAAGCTAGATTCCACTTTGTTTTTCATGTAGTAGATCAACTGTTTGACAATCTCACCCTGTTTTTAGTTAGAACAAGTCCTTAAAACTGGGACAGATCTGCTGAAACACGAGTGCCAATGTTGGTGTCTCAATGGAGTTTCTATACATTCACGAATCAAGACAGAAAATATTGTTATTGTCTTTTCTTTGTGGCACTGTTGATGTTTTAGATTCTGTGCTATGGCAAAGGTGAGTTTTATCTAACTTGTGTTTCTTAAAACTTCTGCTTTCCGGGAGGCCGTTGTGGTATTTACTATTTATGGAGCAAATTTCCATGAATGGATTATGAGCATGGAGGTATTGTGTTATCTTAGTATAACTTTAAGCATATTTAGTTATGGTTGCATTTTGAAAAATCATTAATGAATGCAAGCATAAATCTGAATATAACATCACATAATGGATTCTGATTGAGAAATAGTTTGCATCTGATGATTCTGATCCATGTGGTAATTAGTTGCAATATGTCCTATCCTTACTGACATCAATGTTTTGAATTATTTTACAGGCTTGTAATGGCTATGAATCTATTGCGTTCCTTTGTATGATACTCTTGGTATGTACATTTCTTCAAGCATATTGATGATGCTAGTCCCACAATTATTTTCATCACTTCCCTGGGGGTGTTTTGCAAACTGTTATTCCATTAAATATTTCTAGGTATCAGTGTAATTCTAGTTTGGTTCATGCTCTTATCAGGCATTAATCACTGGATAAAATTTGTTTGGAACACTTGATCTGCTGCCACAGGGAAATAAATGTATTAGAGAACACAGTTAATGTTCGCAGAGACATTAGTACAAACAGGTTACCATGAGTTACAGGATCAATTACAACTGGGTTACTATCAGGTTACCACTGATAATTTTCCTCATCGGATTGCCACCAAACTATTATTGGACCACTTAAAGGATGATAAGCTTCATAAATTAGAACATTATTTTATTGGTTATCTATGATAGTTATGTCAATGGTTAGGAATTAGTTGTGTTTTCAAACATAGATAAGATAAGATATGTCAATTTAGTTAATTTCCACAAATGATCAAGTGATAGGTCAATGGAGACTAGATATTACAATCGGTGTCCACTAAACAGTTCATGCCTAGAGCTAAAATGTTATTAAAATTTAGGAGATATGTTAGTTTTGTACCTAGGGAAGTGTTCCCCAAGTGACAATAGCCTAATGTCACTTAGAAGGGGGAAAAAGTTGACCCTCACATTAATTGTCATTAATGAGACTTCATAACATTAAAGTCAATTTTTGCTAAAGTTAAGTGGGTGAGTGATTTTTTATTTAAGTGATTTAAATAAAAGTGACTTTTCACTCTCATTGAATTTTAGCCATTGGATTGGATCTATCTCCACCGTCGGATTAGATACCCACTTAGGGTTAGACAAAAAGCATGAGGGAGGCACTTTTCATTCTCACTTTTGCATTTGGAAAGTGAAGAGAAAGAGCAGAGAGAGAGCTAGGTTTTTGGCACGAATTCCAAGGAGTGAGCTTGCACAGAAATCGAGGGGATCTTCAACATTTATTGTTGGTGGCACATTTCCCAAGGAATCCGTACTGTATGGATTTCCAGGCACAGATTGTTGATTTTTAGTTCAGCTGCGAGACCCATTCTCAGAGAGAATGGTACCCTAGTCATTTGACTAGGGTTCCTGGTCAAGTTAACCAGGCAGAGTATGAGTAAGACCCTAGAAGGTACCCTAGGGCCCCCAGCTGTCTCCTAGGGTTCTTGGTCTAGGACCAAGCAGATTGATGCCATGGCAAAGTCCCTAGCATGTGGCTAGGGCCCCTATTTGTCTCTAGGGTATTCTGGTCTAGAACCAGACGGTTTCTTGGTCATGATGACCAAGCAGATCCTGCAGGTTGAGACAGAGACTTCCTAGGTCCTACAGATGGTTGATCAACATTCAGCCTAGGACTGAATGCTCAGCTTGAGGTTGAGGACTATTCTCTGGGAGAATGGAGATCCTGGTCATGGACCAGATGGTTGATCAACATGTCCCAGTCTAGGACTGAGGTTCAGCCTTGAGCTGAAAGCCATTCATTGAGAATGGAAGATATTGTTGTCTCCTCTCCTAATTGGTTATTGCTAGGTTGTTTCTCAAGGGACTGGCCACCCCTTGGCGATGTCTCTAGTACCTAACCCTTAGGAGCAGCGTTAAGGACAAAAGGATTGCACCATCCGTTTGGATCTTCTCCCTTATACAGTGATGACAAAAATATATAAACTATGTATCTTAAGAGAGAGAAAAGTTTCTGGTCTTGATGGTCCTATTTGATTGCATGCCCACCTTGGTCTTGTGGTTGTTGACTCATGGTCATTTTCTTACTTGGTCCTAGCACTCTCACTCATGTGCACACTTGACCCTGAGGATTCCTACTTTATGGAGTATTTTTACCTAAGAGTTTATTAAAGACCATTGGACCTTGTTTTATTATGTTTTGTTATAGGGCCTTGTCCCACTTATGTTTTTGGTCTTTTTACTTTATGTTGGACCTTTGGTTTTTCACTTTATGATAAATTCATTAAATGTTTATTTTAGTCTTATTAATAAAATCTTTATGATTTTATTAATAAACACTTTATGAGTTTATTAATAAAGTTTTTATTTTTATTTTTATTATTTTAAAGTCTTATATTTTTATTTATTTATTTAAAACCCTTGGACCATTGGTACCCTACCTTTTATTTTATTTATTATTTAATCCTAAGTTTTTATTATTATTATTATTTTATTCCTAAGTTTGCTAACTCTAAAACTCTATATAAAAAGACTATGCTCTCACATATCTACCCGTGCGCTCTTCTTGGGTATTTTTCTCGGTCTGTTTTCCGCGAAGTAATTTTAGCGCTGCATTTAATTGTCACTTGTTGATTCGGCTGTCTCTCTCCACGGGTTTTCCTTCACGATTGTCACTCCACGAGTGTGACCCATCTCGGCTGTCTCTCTCCACGAGTTTTTTCTTCACGACTGTCACTCCACGAGTGTGACCCTTCTCGGCTGTCTCTCTCCACGAGTTTTTTCTTCACGACTGTCACTCCACGAGTGTGACCCTTCTCAGCTGTCTCTCTCCACGGGTTTTTCCTTCATGACTGTCACTCCACGGGTGTGACCCTTCACGGCTGTCTCTCCACTGTTTTACCTTCACGGTTTCACTCCCGGTGGTCTCTTCTCGGCTGTCTCTCTGCACGGGTTTTTCCTTCATGACTGTCACTCCACGGGTGTGACCCTTCACGGCTGTCTCTCCACTGTTTTACCTTCACGGTTTCACTCTCGGTGGTCTCTTCACGGCTGTAGCATTTAATTGTTTACAACACTTGACTGTCTCACGGCTTCTCTTTGCTGTAGCATTTGTTTATCTCTATTTGGCTGTAGCATTTAATTGTTTACAACACTTGACTGTCTCACAGCTTCTCTTTGCTGTAGCATTTGTTTATCTCTATTTTGGCTGTAGCATTTGATTGACTCGCAGTTTCTCTATTTTGGCTGTAGCATTCAGCAGTCTCACGACCAGCTACTTCACTAGTTGATTTCTCATCACTGTATTTGAACTCTATGTAAATGCATATGAGTAAGTGTTTGACCTTTGTAGTCTGCAGCACCTGTGTGTCTTTCTTACTACTGTGATTTTAATTAAAGAACTTGAGGTCTATTTTATTCTACCTGAACCTTCTCTCTCTTAAGGTACGTATATGGTTTATCTAGTTTGACTTGTCCTTTCAGTGACAAGATCAAAACTATCTGAGTATAAGTTGAATCCAAATGGTTGTTTTAATTCTTTAATACAGTTCATGTTTATTTTACTATAGTTCATTTATTTTATTTTTCTGAACTTAGTATTTGATGATTCTCGAGGACCTACATTAATGCAGTGACTAAATGGGGCATTAAGTTGAAAGAGATGAAAATTATGTTATTTATGTTTTAAATCAGTTAAATTTAATTTCTGCAGTACAATTGTTTACATGTTCTTGCATCAAGGTGGTTATATGTGATAAAATGTACATAACCTGCAATTTTAACACAGATTTCTAGAGCAACCGTTTTTCGAGAAAGCACAGAAATCGAGGCACTGTTACCGCACAGAATTCGAGGTGACCGTACAGGCCATACAGCAGCAAATCTGGGCACTGTTTTCAAGGAAATTTCTGGCACGAATTTCAAGACATATTGGCACAAATTTCGAGGCCATCTCAGGCACGAATTTCGAGGAGATTTCTGCACAGTTTTCGAGGGGTTTTTTAGCACGAAATTCGAAATCCGTATAGGCCATACGGACTGTTTCTTTGGCACAGATTTCGAGGTTTGCACAGCACGCTTTCCAAAGCTGCAGGCACAAATTTCGAGGCATCATTTGTGGCACAGAAATCGAAAAGAAAGCTTGGCACAAATTTCAAGGAAGATTCTGGGTGGTGGAGATAAGTTGTATTTTCACAATATTTCTATTCTGTAATTTTTGCTGAAGAAATAATAAAACTCTCTCTCTCTTACTGGTTTTCCCCGTGGGGGTTTTTTCAGGGCACAGTTGCCGAAAAATTTGAGTGTCTACTGTTTATGGTGTGCATGTGTTAATATTTACTTTCAGCCTGTTAGTGGTAGTTTACTGTGTGTTTAATTGTTTCAGCATTTTTTAAGTAACCTTCAGCCAATGCAAAACCGGCTGTTGGTGAAAAACACTTGAAAAGATAACATAAACCAGCAAGCAGTAAAACCCAGAAAAATCTACATGGTATCAGAGCGCAGGGGCAGAAAACAGTGGTATTTTTGCAGCACACAGAAATTTCCAGAACTCAGAAATTTTTGAGATTTTCTTTTGTTAGTGATCAGCATTCTGTTGGGTTGAAGTTGAGATGGCTACAGGTCTAAGGATTGAGGATAGGTTGAATGGGACTGAGAATTTTGTGCCATGGAAGGCCAAAATTTTATTGATTTTGGAGGAGAATGAACTATGGGTGGAGGTGGTTAAAAGTACTACAGCCAACCCGATTGTCATTCCAGATGGTACAGATGCAGCAGCCCTATCAACCTTCAACAAGAAGGACTGTAAGGCTAGAAGGATTATCCTTGACGTAGTTAAAGACCACATAATCCCTCACATTTCTGGTAAGACCAGGGCACAGGAGATGTGGAGTGCCTTGACCAGCTTGTATGAGAGTTCCAATGAGAACAGAAAGATGGTTCTCAAAGAGAAACTCAAGAGTATCAAGATGAATGGAGGAGAGGGAGTCACAGCTTACCTCACTAGGATTTCTGCAATTCGGGATGAACTGGCAGCGGTTGGTGAAGTGGTATTTGCTATTGAGCTTGTACGCACAGCAGTGAATGGGGCTTCAAAGTCCTGGAGTGTATTTGTGCAGGCCATAGTGGGTAGAGAGAACCTACCGTCTTGGGAGAGAGTGTGGGATGACTTTGTGCAGGAGGAGACCAGGAGGGGTCTCGTACAGGGCAGTTCATCACATAGTGGGGTGGATGAGGAGAACGTGGCACTGGCAACCAAGGGTAAGAAAAAGAAGGGTCCCAAGAAGGGTGGGGCCAAGAGGCAGCAACAGCAGCAATCGCAGGGTGGACAGAAGAAGGACTTGAGTAAAATCAAGTGTTATTGTTGTCAGGCGTTTGGGCACTATGCTTCACAGTGTCCAAGCAAGAAGAAGAAGGGACAGGGACAACAGACAACAGCCTCAGCAGAGGTTGATGATTTTGGTGATAGGTTTCAGAGGGAGTTTTCCCTATATGCTGGACAGATTGAGAGAGAGAGTCTCCTTAGCCACCGGCACAGATATGGATATGGAGAGTGAGCATTCGTTGTTGACGGGGCATTAGACAGGTCCATCCACCACTAGTATGTGGTACATTGACAGCGGAGCCTCGAGACACATGATAGGTGCTCGAGAGTTATTCTCCGAGCTATCGCGGACAGTTAGAGATGTGGAGGTGGTACTTGGTGACAACACCATTGTTAGAGTAGTTGGTCAGGGGACCATTACATTTGAGAGGGAGTCCATGAGTCCCATGACTTTGAGGGATGTGTTGTACGTCCATGGGCTGAAAAAGAACCTTGTTTCAGTTTCCACTATTGAGGACAGGGGTCTTGGGGTGTGTTTCTCAGATGGGAGAGTGCAGGTGTTCCCCAAGACTACAGGTGTATCTACCCCCACGGATATTGGAGTTAGATGTGGACGACTGTACAAGTTATTGTTTCAGTCGCAGCATGCTCTAACACACAGCAGCAGCAGTGAGCTATGTGAGCTATGGCACAGGAGGATGGCCCACTTACATCACCCAGCTCTGAGATTGTTGAGGAGCATGGTCACAGGTTTACATGAGTTCGACACTGAGCAGAGTGATGTGTGCAGAGGGTGTGCTTTGGGAAAGTACACCAAGACTGTTTTTCCAAGCAGTGACACGAGAGCAGCAAGAGTGCTTGACTTGATCCATTCTGACATTTGCGGTCCCATGTCTTCAGTATCTTTGACTGGTCACGAGTACTACATTAGCTTCATTGATGACTACTCCAGGAAGACCTGGATCTACTTCTCGAGGAACAAGAAGTCCCCACTAGTATTGAGTGTCTTCCAAGGGTTCAAAGCCCTTGTGGAGAAGCAGACGGGGAGGGAGATCAGGATGTTGAGATCAGACAATGGGGGTGAGTATACCTCCAAGGAGTTCAATGCTTTTTGCAGTCATGAGGGTATTCAGAGACAGTTGACAGTTCCCTACACTCCTGAGCAGAATGGAGTAGCAGAGAGAAAGAACAGGTCGATTGTTGGAGCAGCGAGAGCCATGCTGCATGATCAGGGGTTACCGTTTTTTCTATGGGTAGAGGCATGCAACACTACAGTGTATCTGCAGAACAGGAGTCCTCACCATGCTTTAAGGGAGGATGACTCTAGAGGAGATGTATTCAGGCAAGAAGCCTGAGGTGAGCCATTTTCGGATATTGGCCTCTCTGACTTACTCTCACGTCCCTTCTAAGAAGAGGACGAAGTTCGAGCCCACTGTAGAGAGAGGTATCTTTGTGGGTTACGATGAGACTTCGAAGGCATATCGACTTTACATTCCTGGCCAGAGGAGAGTTGTAGTGAGGTGGGAGGTGAAGTTTGATGAGGAGAGGGCCTTCAGGAAGTCGAGAGAGATGGAGCAGAGGGAGCCACGAGCTCCCACACCTCAGTTGACACAGGCTTCTTCGATACAGGTTTCAGGTCCGCAGGTTTCTGGAGTGACTGGATCACAGGGTACAGGCACAGCTTCTACAGGATCAGTGGTTCAGGTGACAGGTACTTCAGGGACAGGTTTAGGGACAGGTTCAGGGACAGGCACAGGTTCAGGTTCACAGGTTACAGGGTCTTGAGGGACTGGTTCATCAGTCACTGGTCCTCGGGGTGTTGGACCTTCTGTTTCTGGCACTTTCTCAGATGAGGATAGACTAGTTTGGGAGGAGCCTTCAAGGAAGAAGAAGCCTAAATGGCTTCAGGACACCTTGAAGGAAGTAGAAGCATTTGGTAGACCTCAAGAGGCGATCAGGTTAGTAGTTGAGCCAGACAGATATGGGGTGGCCCTTGTTGCGAGTCTTCGTGACTCTGCGCCTTCTACATTTGAGGAGGCTTCTCAGCATTAGGTATGGAGAGATGCCATGATGGAAGAGTACCATTCCATCATGAAGAATGATGCTTGGGAGATTGTGCCGAGACCTGAGGGGAAGTCAGTGGTGACTTCCAAGTGGCTTTACAAGATCAAGCATGATGTAGATGGCAGTGTGGAGAAATTCAAGGCTCGGTTTGTGGCTAGGGGGTTCTCATAGGTTGAGGGAGTTGACTATGATGAGACATTTGCTCCAGTTGCTCGGTATTTCTCCATCAGAGCAGTGATATCTATAGCAGCAGAGATGGGTTGGAAGATCCACCAGATGGATGTGAAGACCGCGTTTCTCAGTGGTCTTCTGCAGGAGGAGGTATATTTGGAACAACCATAGGGATTCGAGATACATGGGAGAGATTCTCATGTGTGCAGGCTTAGGAAAGCCTTGTACGGTCTGAAGCAAGCTCCTAGAGCTTGGTACTCCAGGATCGATGCATATTTGACTTCGATGGGATTTCAGAAGAGTGAGGCTAATCCCAACCTATACTACATTGTGGTTGGTGGAGATCCTCTCATTCTTTGTTATATGTTGATGACGTATTTATCACTGGAGATGAGCGTCTTATTGCATAGTGCAAGAGAGACCTTGCAGCTGAGTATGAGATGACTGATATTGGGCTGATGCATTACTATTTGGAGATGGAGGTTTGGCAGAAGCCTAGACATATTTTCCTAGGACAGGGGAAGTATGCAATGGATATTCTGAACAGTTATCGGATGGAGGACTGCAGGTCTATGTCTGCACCTATGATCACCAACTTGAAGCAACTTCATGCTTCAGAGGGTAAGTTGGTGTATCCCACACTCTATCGTTAGCTCATCGGATTGTTGATGTATCCGGTCAACACTAGGCCAGACTTGTGTTTTGTGGTTAACACTCTTAGCCAGTTCATGGTGCAGCCTAGGAGTGTGCATTGGATTGCCGCAAAGCACATCTTGAGATACCTAGCAGGGACAGTGGATTATGGTTTGGACTACAGGAGTTCGGGTGGAGTCAACTTGGTTGGGTTCATAGATTTAGACTGGGCAGGTTGTGTGAGGGATCGGAAGAGCACTTCCGGTTGCTGTTTCAGCTTGGGCTCGGCAGCAGTGTCGTGGTTCAGCAGGAAACAGAAGTCCGTTGCATTGAGTTATGCTGAGGCTGAGTATATGGCAGCCAGTCAGGCGACTTGCGAAGCACTGTGGCTTCGTAAGTTATTGGTAGATTTATTTGATCAGCAACTGAGACCTACGGTGATCTATTGCGACAATCAGAGTTGCATTCAGCTCTTTGAGAATCCGGTGTTCCATGACAGGTCGAAGCACATTGAGATCAGGTACCATTTCATCCGAGACTACGTCCAGAGAGGGGTAGTTGAGTTGCAGTATATTTCCATTGAGGAGCAGGTAGTAGATGTCCTGACGAAGTCTTTGGGGAGGGGGAAGTTTGTCTTCTTCAGAGATAAGTTGAGAGTGGTGCGGAACACCTTCCTCGGTGTTGATGTATATGTAACTTTGGAATGTATTTCACGTATATGTATATTGTATTCCTATAGAGATGTTATTATTCCTCTATACGGAAGTGGTTGTATTCCTATAGAGATGTTATTATTCCTCTATACAGAAGTGTCGTCATTTATATTGTAAGTGTCGTAACTTATACTTGATGGGTTATTAGACCACCTTGTTGGGGTTGGCCCTGTATAAGTCATGTGGGTCAAAGGGTTAGTAGACCAACCTAGTGGGGGTCGGCCCAGTCAGCTTTATATTAAGTGGTTAAGTTGAGGCCGACCTAGTTGAGCAAAGGTCAAGTCAAGTTAGTGTATAAATAGAGAGTATGTCTCTCTCATTTTACACATTCTATTCTCTCACTCACACTTGGGAGAGTGGTGCACTTGTGGAGGAGGAGGCTCTGCTGCTAGGAGAAGACTATCTCTTGTATTCTGGTTGTATCATTGCTCTATCTATCTATGAGGAAGTTATTGGGGTTTTTCACCTTTATGGTTTTCCCCAAGTAAACTCCGTGTCTCTTGTGTGCTTGCATTATTGTGTCCATGATTGATATGTTGTAGATTTGCTATACATGTTGTTCTCTCAGTTAAGATCCTAGATCAAATTGAATTAAATTCTGAAAATTTAACATGGTATTAGAGCTAGCCTGAAAGAAGGCATGATATGGCATGTATGACACTTGTTGCACTTACGATGCTAGGGCTTGATATAGCAAAAACCAGTCATCATAGCACTTTCACTATAAATCCGTTTTGGCAAAGTTTTCGGATCTGAAAATTTTACAGGTCTAAGATCAGATCCCCATGTACCTTGTGTCCAAAGGACAACCTCTAATTCGTTGTACTTTGTGATTTATGATCTGTACAATATGGGGTTTCTGCCTCTTCCAGATCTGAGTCAAAATCAGGTGACCTTGGGAAAAAGGTCATAACTTGGGCTACGAAGCTCCAAATAAAATTTCGTAAAAAGTGACAGGTAGTACACAGACTGTACTATCTCAAGAAAATTTTTCAGAGGCCAAAGTTGCATCAGTGACACGTGGCACGCCGTACAAGTGCACTCTCCTGCATTATCGCATAAACAGGTCACGTTGCGACACTTGGCATAACTCTCTCTCAGAGAATCCAATTGAGGTCAGACCTGTCGGGATGGAAAGATAACAGGTCGGGCTATCTTAGAAAAAGTTTTCAGAGGCCGAAGTTGAACCAGTGATACGTGGCACGTCGTACAAGTTCGCTCTCCTGTATTATCCCATAAACAGGTCACGTTGCGACACTTGGCATAACTCTCTCTTAGAGAATCCAATTGAGGTCAGACCTGTCGGGATGGAAAGATAACATGTCAGGCTATCTCAGGAAAAATTTTCAGACCCTGTGGATCGAAAAGTTCGGAGTTACACCAGAAACAATCAGGTACATATTTCTGTCAAAACAGAATTATTTTTGAGTACCTTCATTCATGGCTTTCGGGATTTAGGGTTTCGGATAAAGTTGGAATTTTTGTAATCGGAGACCACGGCTGAATGATACTCATAAAAATAGAAATTTAGAGACCAAGATTAGAATTTTTGGTTGGGCAGAAGGCCGGGCTTGATCAGACCCTAGTTCGGGACTTTGATCAGAAAAGTGGAAAATTAGGGCTTCTGCAAAAATGGGAATTTTTGAAATCTGTGACCATGGCTGGAAGCTCCTCATAAAAATAGAAGCTTAGAGCTTTGGATCAAACCTTTTGATGGGGCAGAAGAGTGGGCTTCATCAAACCTCAGTTCGGGGTCACGTCTAGTGAATCCGAAAGTTTCAAAGGCAAAATTGAGGAGTGAAACTTTGCAGTTTTCAAATTCTGAACATATCAGCTTGATCAGCTCATCAAGGCGCATATTTCTATCCTTTTGGAAGTTTGAAATTCAAAGTTTGAATTTTTGGGGTTTCTCTGACAAACCCTAATCTAGCTCCAGATCCAGTTCTTGCAAATCAAGTGGATTGGGTTAATCCTAGAAGAAGATGGATTGGTCACCTGCATAAGTGAAGAAGTTCCTGTTTCAGAGGGAGATGAGGCTAAGGTCTTACATAAGAAGATTACAAGCAATATCGACAGGTAAGAATCCAGGTATGTTTTGAGATTTGTTCATGATTAAGTTTATGGTATATTTGCCTTCATATTATTACGGTTAGTACAATCTTGATTAAATCTAGACTTGTCGTATCACCTTAATAAAATTATGAATGCACAATAAAAGATATTCATTGATTAGGGTTTTGACACTTATGATTGTACTAATGCATTATGGTGTTGTATGAGGTTTATGTTGTCTGCTAACACAAAAGGTACACCAAGAAAGTCAAATCATGTTCTACTTCAAGAACATATGCTCATGGTGACATGAAGACAAAGATTCATCCATTGTCATGGATCACATAGAAGATCTATTTTCAAGGTATGTATAACTTGGTTCTACAATGGTTAACTTATGAGACATGTAGGTTACTAGCACAAGTCACTGAAGAGAACCATAAGACATTATGCGGGTATGTTAGACATAACTAGCTAGCATGCTAATCCAGGTATGTTTTTCCTATATCAAGCTAGAATCCTACCTTGTGTTAGGATTTTATACTGTTGTGTTGTTGATAATGATTATTCATGAAGTCATAGGTTTGAATAGTCATGGCTGTATGCATATTATGTTTCTTACCCTAATTGATGATATGACTAACCAGAAGAATCATGAAGGTATAGGTTTGAGTAATCACGGGTTTATGCATTGATGATTTAACTAATCAGAAGAGTCCTATGATCAAATAAGAATATGCATGAGTAAAATAAGACTTCCCTGAAACCTTGAATATTAATGTTTATTACCTGTGAATGATCATGAATATACATGTTTAAGATTATTGTGTTTTGATAGTATTAAGATTATACTAATAAATGTGTGATTATGTATGAGACCTCAAGAATATCACAATGATGATACTAATAAGCATGCATAGTGATTAAGGATGGATGTAAGTTCAAGGACAGGTAATCCAGGAAGCAAAGATCAAGAGGGAGCACACTCCAGTTGTTCCTGCAAGAAAGCAAAGGAGCACACTTCAGTAGTTTTTGTAAGGATGCAGATATTCAGAGGGAGTTGACCACTTCTCACAATCCACATCAAATGGAGTTGCAAAGATTCAGAGGGAGTCCACCCAGCAACCAAACAAAGATAAGTATTTGAATTGTCATTTCTTACATAATGTTATTCAATGATGTGTATGCTTATGTTCCTAGAATTAGGTTGTGTATTATGCATATTAGAATAATTGCATTGATGAACAATATACTACTAATATACATGTGTAAGTGGCCTATGGCACTGTACAACATTGCATTGCTACTTATCTAGAATGAAACCTCTTTGCTGACATGTTAGGAGTTGTGCACACTCTTAACAATGTTCTGGTAGAGATTGGAAGGCATCTAGAAAGTTACGGAATATGGATAAATGTTGTATTGAAGCATTGGCTAAGATAATTGCATGACTGTATGACATATTTCTTTATGTGTAAGAATTTGTTCTGAAAACTATGAGATGTTTTTTAATCATGCAATTTAACTTTTTGTGTAGGAAAGATCGTATACCATCACCTACAAAAGAAGGACTACAACATTTGTTCAGCAACAAAGTTATCTATTGAAAATATTGAAGTTCCTAGGATCTGGGAAGAATGCCATGATCGAGGAGTACCAGTCGATCATAAAGATGTTTGGGATGCAGTCCCAAGACCTGAAGGGGAGTCTGTAGTGACTTCCAAGAGGATCTACAAGATCAAGCATGTTGCAAGTGGGAGCATAGAGACTTTTGCTCCTGTAGCCAAATACACTTCCATTAAATCAGTACTTGCTCTGGCTGCAGTGATGAAGAGGAAGATACACTTTCTTAAATGGTGTAGTTGAAGAAGAAGTGTATGTGGTGCAGCTACTTGGTTCTGAGACACATGACAGGGACTCATATATGTGCAGAACTTGGTATGGTAGGATAGACAACTTTCTATCCA
Organism: Larix kaempferi; assembly: GCA_027924585.1. Lineage (NCBI taxonomy): Eukaryota > Viridiplantae > Streptophyta > Pinopsida > Pinales > Pinaceae > Larix > Larix kaempferi. The sequence goes on along the minus strand of BSBM01000717.1, from coordinate 3,835,309 downwards.
GTTTGGGCTTTACCAAGAGTAAAGCGGATTCCAACCTTTACTACGAAGTTGAGGAAGGCAATCCAGTGATACTACTTTTGTATATGGATGACCTGTTTGTAACAGGTGAGGATAGATTGATTGCCGACACGCAGCGGAAGCTTGCATCCGAGTTCGAGATGAAGGACTTGGGGATGATGCACTATTTTCTTGGTATGGAGGTGTGGCAGAGTACAGATGGAATCTTCCTTGGACAAAGGGAAGTATGCAGTAGAGATTCTGAAGAGGTTCGGGATGATGGACTGCAAGGCTATGGCCACACCTATGGCATCGAACCTGAAGCTTCTGTGTGATGCTTCATCTGATCCAGTTGATGTCACTATGTATCGTTAGATGATTGGGTCCTTGATGTACTTGATGAACATGAGACCAGATATTTACTTTGCGGTGAACACATTGAGCCAGTTCCTGACGGATCCGAGAGATGTTCACTTGGTTGCTGTAAAGCATATTCTGAGATTGGGCAGGCAGTGTTGCAGATAGGAAGAGCACTTATGGGTGCTGCTTCAGTATGGGATCAGGTGCGATCTCTTGGCTTAGCAGGAAGCAGTCTTGCGTAGCACTGAGTATAGCCGAAGCAGAGTATGTTGCGACGGATGAGCAGGTTGCAGATGTATTGACCAAGCCGTTGGCCAGAGTGCAGTTTGAGTACTTCAGAGAGAGGCTTGGTGCACTTCAGATCGAGGTTCCTTCCAAAGGGAAGTGATGAGTCCAGAAGATGTAGATGCACATGAGCTTTTCTGACATGGTTGATGTGTTTTCCCATGGTCGTGATGTAATTGTTGAGCCATTCTCACATGGTGGTAGATGTGTTCTCCCATGGTGTAGATGTAAGGGTTGAAGCCATTTTTCACATGGTGGTAGATGTGTTCTCCCATGGTGAAAAAGTCAGGGCTGGAGCCTTCCTCGAATGGTGGTAGATGTGTTCTCCCATGTCGGTGGTGTAAGTGCTGGACGATGTGCATCTGGGCTGTGCTTCGTGGACGATGAGATGATCTGAAGAAGACGATGTTATGATGATCAGGAGGATCATGGATGATGAGCATCAAGACGATGCTCCAGTTACTGCTCTGTGTATGCATCATGTTGATGCTGGATATGATCAGTTGGATCATTTATATTTGTGTGTATGTACGCATCGTGTGGATGCTGGATATGATCGGTTGGATCCTTTGTATGTATTTGTATATGCATCATGTTGGATGCTTGGACCATGTATCTGTATATGTATCAGGTGGATACATTGTATGATCAGGTAGATCATGTATGTTGATATGTATCATGTATTTGTATTTGTATCAGGTGGATACACTGTATGATCAGGTGGATCATGTATGATGATATGTATCAGGTAGATACTTGGTATGCATCAGGTGGATGCATTGTATGATCAGGATGATCATGATGACGAGCTTCAGGGTGTTGCTCCAGATGATATGTACCAGGATGGTACAAGTGATGATGATCAGTATGATCATGGGCATCAGGATGATGCCTCGTGCGATGATGATCCGTTGGATCATGAGTATCAGGTTGATACTTGGAGGTCAGAGATGATATGTGGCAGGTTGTGCAAATAGCATGTAATCAGTCCTGGGAGATCTTGCCGGTCGTGCTGCGGCACATAAATGTTCCTGGGGTACTCTTTCTGGTATTGCTATGTAGTATGTAATCAGTCCTCAGATATCAGATAGGTTGAGTTGTGTGCTCGTAATCAGTCTTGGGATGAGGTATTATTACGGAGACATGTAATCAGTCTTGGAGATCCGAGAGGTTGAGCTGTGTGCTCGTAATTAGTCCTGGGATGCTCTTTAGAGATCTTGCCAGTCGTGCTGCGGCACATAAATGTTCCTGGGATGCTCTTTAAAGGTTTTGTCTATCCATATGTTATCAGTCCTGGAGATCCGAGAGGTTGAGCTGTGTGCTCGTAATAAGTCCTGGGATGCTCTTTAGAGATCTTGTCGGTCGTGCTGCGGCACATAAATGTTCCTGGGATGCTCTCTAAAGGTATTGTGGAGGAGATGCATGTAATCAGTCCTGGGAGATCTTGCCGGTCGTGCTTAGGCACATAAATGTTCCTAGGATACTCTTTCCATTTTGCATCCGCACATAAAATTAGTCTTGAGAGGCCACCTCTATCAGACCGTTCTCACAGATGATGTAGACCTGCAGGTGGTGGGCCTACATCCAATATGAAAAAGGACTGGCTCTGTAGAACTTCCTATGACGAGTAGATTCAGAGATTGATTGAGGTAGCAACAGTAGTGACGATGATGATGACTCGATGACGATTATCCAGTGACGATGATCCAAAGAAGATGACTTGTGCTAGAAGACCTGTGTCGAGAAATACCTTCCTAGTTAAGAGGGAGTGTTGATGTATATGTAACTTCGGAATGTATTTCACATATATGTATATTGTATTCCTATAGAGATGTTATTATTCCTCTATACGGAAGTGGTTGTATTCCTATAGATATGTTATTATTCCTCCATACGGAAGTGTCGTCATTTATATTGTAAGTGTCGTAACTTATACTTGATGGGTTATTAGAACACCTTGTTGGGGTCGGCCCTGTATAAGTCATGTGGGTCAAAGGGTTATTAGACCACCCTAGTGGGGGTCGGCCCAGTCAGCATTATGTTAAGTGGTTAAGTTGAGGCCGACCTAGTTGAGTAAAGGTCAAGTCAAGTTAGTGTATAAATAGAGAGTGTGTCTCTCATTTTACACATTCTATTCTCTCACTCACACTTGGGAGAGTGGCGCACTTGTGGAGGAGGAGGCTCTGCTGCTAGGAGAAGACTATCTCTTGTATTCTGGTTGTATCATTGCTCTATCTATCTCTGAGGAAGTTATTGGGGTTTTTCACTTTTATGGTTTTCCCCAAGTAAACTCTGTGTCTCTTGTGTGCTTGCATTATTGTGTCCATGATTGATATGTTGTAGATTTGCTGTACATGTTGTTCTCTCAGTTAAGATCCTAGATCAAATTGAAGTAAATTCTGAAAATTTAACACTTGGTAAGAGGGAGTGTTAGTTTTGTATGTAGGGAAGTGTTCCCCAAGTGACAATAGCCTAATGTCACTTAGAAGGGGGAAAAAGGTGACCCTCACATTAATTGTCATTAATGAGACTTTATAACATTAAAGTCAATTTTTGCTAAAGTTAAGTGGGTGAGTGATTTTTTATTTAAGTGATTTAAATAAAAGTGACTTTTCACTCTCATTAAATCTTAGCCATTGGATTGGATCTATCTCCACCGTCGGATTAGATACCCACTTAGGGTTAGACAAAAAGCATGAGGGAGGTACTTTTCATTCTCACTTTTGCATTTGGAAAGTGAAGAGAAAGAGCAGAGAGAGAGCTAGGTTTTTGGCACGAATTCCAAGGAGTGAGCTTGCACAGAAATCGAGGGGATCTTCAGCATTTATTGTTGGTGGCACATTTCCCAAGGAATCCATACTGTATGGATTTCCAGGCACAGATTTCTAGAGCAACACATTTTTCGAGAAAGCACAGAAATCGAGGCACTGTTACAGCACAAAATTCGAGGTGACCGTATAGGCCGTACAACAGCAAATCTAGGCACTGTTTTCAAGGAAATTTTTGGCACGAATTTCAAGAAATATTGGCACAGATTTTGAGGTCATCTCAGGCACGAATTTCAAGGAGATTTCTGCACAGTTTTCGAGGGTTTTTTCAGCACGAAATTTGAAATCCGTACAGGCCGTATCGATTGTTTCTCTGGCACAGATTTTGAGGTTTGCACAGCATGCTTTCCAAAGCTGTAGGCACAAATTTCGAGGCATCATTTGTGGCACAGAAATCGAGAAGAAAGCTTGGCACAAATTTCAAGGAAGATTCGGGTGGTGGAGATAAGTTGTGTTTTCACAATATTTCTGTTCTGTAATTTGTGCTGAAGAAATAATAAAACTCTCTCTCTCTTACTGGTTTTCCCCGTGGGGATTTTTCCAGGGCACAGTTGCCGAAAAATCTGAGTGTCTACTGTTTATGGTGTGCATGTGTTAATATTTACTTTTAGCCTGTTAGTGGTAGTTTACTGTGTGTTTAATTGTTTCAGCATTTTTCATAAGTAACCTTCAGCCAATGCAAAACCGGCTGTTGGTGAAAAACACTTGAAAAGATAACATAAACCAACAAGCAGTAAAACCCAGAAAAATCTACAAGATATAATTAACATTAAAAAAAAGCTAAGTTGCACGAAATTTGAAAACAGTCATGGCTTTTGGAAAGGGAACTTTGTGGAAATGTGACCCCCCCATATGAGTACATCTTCTATGTTGTTTCTATGTAAATACCTATATGAATAGATGTTTTGTGTTTTCCTTGAGTTCGTTTTCAATTGTTGCATAAAAAGAACCATCTAAATAAATATTTCTTTCAATTTGTTGTAGGTTAGGATGCTGTTGAGTTTGTCGTTCGTCATGCTGAGGTCTCAATTGCCTTTGTCCAAGAGGAAAAGATTCCTGCGGTATGTCATAAATTCATAATTGACATTTCGATGGATTGCATGTATAATAAGATGATTAATTTTTCCAAGACCCTTGTACTCGTATGCTTTCCACAGAGAAGGATGAGATGCAAGGTTAGTGTACATTGTAGAAAACCAAATATTCTAGATGAAATTTCCAAACTTTGAGATGCTGAAGAGGGCTGGAGAAAATCTGCAACAAAACTTTGTTGCGCTTTCTCATTTCCTATTAAATGTATAGCATCACGAGTCATTGCACCGAGTGAAACGAGGTGCTCTATAGCCCAGTATGGGGGAGATGTTGTAACGTGATGTAACATTTGTAACAAAATAACAAAATAATTAAAACATAATTAAAAAAATTCATTGCACCGAGTGAAACGAGGTGCTCTACAGCCCAGTATGGGGGATATGTTGTAACATGATGTAACGTTTGGAACAAAATGAGCGAGATTCCACTTTGTTTTTCATGTAGTAGATCAACTGTTTGACAATCTCACCCTGTTTTTAGTTAGAACAAGCCCTTAAAACTGGGACAGATCTGCTGCAACACGTGTGCCAATGTTGGTGACTCAATGATGTTTCTATACATTCAAGAATCAAGACTGAAAATATTACTATTTTCTTTTCTTTGTGGCACTGTTAATGTTTTAGATTCTGTGCTATGGCAAAGGTGAGTTTTATCTGACTTGTGTTTCTTAAAACTTCTACTTTCAGGGAGGCCGTTGTGGTATTATGGAGCAAATTGCCCTGAATGGATTATGAGCATGGAGGTATTGTGTTATCTTAGTATAACTTTAAGCATATTTAGTTATGGTTGCATTTTGAAAAATCACTAATGAATGCAAGCATAAATCTGAATATAACATCACATAATGTATTCTTATTGTGAAATAGTTTGCATCTGATGATTCTGATCCATGTGGTAATTAGTTGCAATATGTCTGATCCTTACTGACATCAATTTTTTGAATTATTTTACAGGCTTGTAATGGCCATGGAATCTATTGCGTTCCTTTGTATGATACTCTTGGTATGTACATTTCTTCAAGCATATTGATGATGCTAGTCCCACAGTAATTCTCATCACTTCCCTGGGGTTGTTTTGCAAACTGTTATTCCATTAAATATTTCTAGGTATCAGTGTAATTCTAGTTTGGTTCATGCTCTTATCAGGCATTAATCACTGTGGATAAAATTTGTTTGGAACACTTGATCTGCTGCCACAAGGAAATAAATGTATTAGAGAACACAGTTAATGTTCGCAGAGACATTAGTACAAACAGGTTACCACGAGTTACAGGATCAATTACAACTGGGTTACTATCAGGTTACCACTGATAATTTTCCTCATCTGATTGCCACCAAACTATTATTGGACCACTTAAAGGATGATAAGCTTCATAAATTAGAACATTATTTTATTAGTTATCTATGATTGTTATGTCAATGGTTAGGATTATGTCAATGGTTAGGAAGTAGTTGTATTTTCGAACATAGATAGGATAAGATATGTTAATTTAGTTAATTTCCAAAAATGATCAAGTGATAGGTCAATGGAGACTAGATATTACAATCGGTTTCCACTAAACAGTTCATTCCTAGATCTAAAATGTTATTAACATTTAGGAGATATAATTACCATTAAAAGAAAGCTAAGTTGCACGAAACTTGAAAACAGTTATGGCTTTTGGAAATGGGAACTTTGTGGAAATGTGACCCCCCCATATGAGTACATCTTCTGTGTTGTTTCTATGTAAAGACGTATATGAATAGATGTTTTGTGCTTTCCTTAAGTTTGTTTTCAATTGTTGCATAAAAATAACCATCTAAATAAATATTTTTTTCAATTTGTTGTAGGTTCGGATGCTGCTGAGTTTGTCATTCGTCATGCTGAGGTCTCAATTGTTAATTTTTTAGTGCAACTGCGAGACCCATTCTCAGAGAGAATGGTACCCTAGTCAGTTAACTAGGGTTCCTGGTCAAGTTAACCAGGCAGAGTAATGAGTAAGACCCTAGAAGGTACCCTAGGGCCCCCAGCTGTCTCCTGGGGTTCTTGGTCGAGGACCAAGCAGATGGATGCCATGTCAAAGTCCCTAGCATGTAGCTAGGGCCCCTATTTGTCTCTAGGGTATTCTGGTCTGGGACCAGACAGTTTCTTGGTCACGAGGACCAAGCAGATCCTGCAGGTTGAGACAGAGACATCCTAGGTCCTGCAGATGGTTGATCAACATTCAGTCTAGGACTGAATGCTCAGCTTGAGGCTGAGGACCATTCTTTGGGAGAATGGAGAACCTGGTCATGGACCAGATGGTTGATCAACATGTCCCAGTCTAGGATTGAGGCTCAGCCTTGGGCTGAGAAGCCATTCCTTGAGAATGGAGGCACTTGGTCAGTTACCAAGATTATGATGTGTGATGTCCTCTTCTCCTAGGTCTTCGAGATGGATGAGTTGGTTGGTCTTCTCAAGGGACTGGCCACCCCTTGTGGAAGCTACTAACATTTGACCTAAGGAGCAGTTGAGAGGACCACATGATCACATCATCTGTGTGAACCCTTCCTTATACAATGATGATGAACTTTCAGGTTATATGGAACATCTGTACATTTGAGAGAGAGATGACTGGTTGTACCTTTCCACCTTGGGTGATTTACTTTTGGTCCTTGCCTCTTGTTGTTTATTAGTCTTGTGGCACCCTATCTTTGATTTGTGGTAAATAGGGTCATTGACCCACCTTTTATTTATACCACCCTTCTTGTTTTGATCTTATGGGTACTTTAGATGTTTGTCCACTTTATGAGGTTCTTTTATTTTTTTATTTGTATATATTTTTTATTTTTATTTTTATCTTTTATTATTTATTCATTTATTTTTATTTTTTATTATTTATTTATTTATTTTTATCTTTTATTTATTTATCTTTTTTTTTTTAATTTAAAGTGGCCTTTCCCTAATTTAATGAGATCCTAATTTTTTATTATTTTAACTTTTAATTTTTTAATCTTTCCTAATTCTAAGGAATCCTAATTTAAAGGATTTATTTAATGATCTTTCTAGAAGTTTTAAGCTTCTATATATTGAAGTCTTTCCTCCTCACTTTTATTATGTTTAAGACTCTACATCTCAGATCAGTCTGATCTCTGCTTGACGTCATGGCTTCCAAGGTTACATGTTGATTGCTTGTTGAGGCTACTCACCTATTATAGCCTAGATCCGATTATTTTGATGGTTTAAGGGATGAAGTGAAGGCCCTATTGCTGGTTCCATCTCTGTGGAGACTCGATCTACCTGGTATAGCCCTGCTTGAGGTTCGGGCTATTGTTGAAGGGGCATGATCTGCCTGTATAAGGTTCGATCTGCTGCAAAAGGAATCCGATCTGCTTATTTGGAGTCTCGGTCTGCCTGCCAGGGCTTTGGGTTGAGTCTGATCTACTGTTTGTGCCTTGGATGTGACCCGATCTACCTTGGATGTAACCCGATCTGCTGATTGTGACTTGATTGGAGTCCAATCTGTAGTTTAAAGTTTGCTTGGAGGTCTGATCTATTTTTTTATTGCTCTGGTCTGCCTGCTGAAAGGCTGATCTACTGTTGTTGGGTTGTTTGAGGTTATGATCTGCCTGTTGGAATGCTAACATGCTATTTGACTGCCTGTTGAGGAAATTGTAACCCTCTGCTTCCCTTGGCTGTGATCTACCTGTTTGATATCTTATGAGTTACTTGTTTATGCTCAGAACAGATCTTTACTTACCTTGATTAGATTCATATTGTTGGGATTTGTTTTTTGGTTTGGTTTTTATACTGAAGATTAATTAGGATATGATATTTGTGCTGATCCTTTATGTTGATTGATTGAGGTCATCACCTAGGGTTTAGACCTCTTGGACTTACATTTATTGAACATTTATTATGTTGGTCTTGATTGTGATTATCACTGTGTTTCTGACTGTCATTGATTATTTGGTTTTACCTCTGCCCTGCCATCTCTCTCTCTCTGGCATGTACTACCCTCTTGTAGGGTCTGTTAGTTTCCAGATTTGGCTGGCCTCTCTGAGGCACGGTGTTAACTGAAAGTAAGTAACTCTTCTCAGTATTTTATAGGAAGGGTCCCACACACAAGTAAGTATCTTCTCTTTTATTATTATGTGGTTAAATTATTTATTGCTGAAGATTAATTTAGCACAGTGACCTAACTGGTAGTGTTAAAAGTACTTTAACACAGTGACCAACCTGAGAGTGCTAAAGGTGTGAAGTTGAAAGAGATGAAAATTATGTTAGAAGTTACTGTTGTACTATTTCATATTTAATTTCAGTATTTGTTTATCTACTTTGTGCATTAAAGTATGATGAATTGTTATTTTTCTGTACATAACCCTAACTTGATGAAATTTCAACATCAATTGCCTTTTTCCAAGAGGCAAAGAGTCTTGCGGTATGTCATAAATTCATAATTGACATTTCGATGGATTGCATGTATAATAAGATGATTAATTTTTCCAAGATCCTTGTACTCGTATGCTTTCCACAGAGAAGGCTGAGATGCAAGGTTAGTGTACAGTGTAGAAAACCAAATATTCTAATTTTTCCCTCTTGTATACTTCAGGAAGAACTAGGGGGGGGGGGAGATAGTATTTCTGTAGCATGAAATAAATGCACATATAGCTCCATATATGATAGTTCGTTATTCCCTAGCAATATAATACTTTTGCACTCAATGTTATATTTGTAGTATCAATGTGGAATAGACTATTTTAAATAATAAAGAGCAATGACCTGAGTTTTATATGGAGAAATAACTTGGTTATAACCTCACTAATTATGAATGTCATTATCATCACATAATTGAGATGGTACATGCCATACTAGGTCTTATGGATATGCTCATTTACAATGAGATTATGGATCACATCATGTATTTGTGCCATGATCATAAGGAACATCATCATATTACCATCATGATCATTGCCATCACAACACCATCATTAAAGTACATCATCGTATGAGATATAAGATCTGAAAATTTGTAAAGTGTTCCCAAGAGGGACTATTAAGTCATCCACATGCTATTTTTGTTTTTTTTTCCATCATCATTGCTTGTAGGTTTATTATGGCGATATCTTGGTGTTTGAACATTGAATGCTGGAAGTTTTGAACCATGGGAGGTTGTATCGGTGAACCTGCATTTGTCATATCATTAAGAGAACATGTATCTGCAACATGAGGAGTAAAAGCTGCATGACAAAACACAACTATACGAATAGAAACATCTGAAGTAGAATCTGCATTAATTTCATCATCAAATATGCAAGATCCATATAATGAGGTTGCTCTCTAACTATAACAAGAGCTACCAATTCTTGTTCAAATTTTGTCAAGCATGCCTCCTCCATATCCCATTACCTTCAATAATTTAGAAACAATACCCCTTACATTCTTTTAAAATAAACCAAACAAATCAACATCTAGCCACAAACAACTAATCTAGTTTCATTGACTTTCCTCAATGCACATAATACTCAGGATTCTGTGTTGGTGAGAGTGTACAAACATCATTCTCATAATTTGTCTTCTGTGAAGTACGACTAGAGATAAGATAGTGGAAATCGGATACTATTAGTCACCGACTCAAAAATAGTCATTTATAGTCGAATTTTAGTCATCAATTTCTCATTTTGTACTAGTGTATTGTTGATCTCATGCATAGGACTATATAGGAAAAGCTAAAATAATATGCTCAAACTGATCTGCAATCATGGTATCTCCCTGCTACTATGGATGTGACAACATCTGGCTCCAGTTGGGACAAGTGCTCTAAGGGAGAGAGTGCTTGAGAACTTCAAAAATATCTGATCCACAACACCTCTCACATCAATCCATGAACATGCACTCGAGCATATGCATCTTCTTCAAATATAAACATGTCCCTGCGCAATGCCAATGCTATACCAATCTATGCAGGTTGGACATCACTAGCCCGCATATAACATGGAAAAACATACTAGAAATAAAATTCTAAAAATTAAATACTACTTCAATAACTTAAACAACAATTTATTTCACCACATAAATGAAAATACATAAATAAACAAACTTCCAAACTCAATCGAAAAGATGAAACTAACTACTGCTCAAGTGAGCTTATTCAGTTTTCTACCTACCCTATGCTACTAGGTAAAGGAAGTTCAAACCGTGTCAGGTCAGGGATATAATCCCTTAGATCAACTTGATCAACAAGGAGCATGATTTTGTGTCCACCTTTGATAGAAATTAAACACATATCTCCTACACAACGTTCTACTGTGAGAGGGCCTACCCAAAGATTGTTAGATCCCCTTGATCTGAGACTTAAAATATAATTCGGGATGATTACTCTATCGCCACTTGAGAATATATGACAGTAATAGACTAAGGGATAACCTCGATATCATGAATGGGTATGACAGAAACATCAACATTGCTTTGGGAATGTGGACTAGTACCTCTCAGGTCCCATTGAAGAGTTATTGCATTGAAATGTGGTGGACCTCCATTAATTGGGATAGCTACCCTATTGATTAGAACTTCCCTACTCTCTCTTCTTACCTCTTGATGGTTTACATTAGGCTCATCATTTTGCAGGGAAATCATGTATTTAGGCATTTCTCCAATGGTCCAAAAAATCTAAAAACTTGCACAATATCATATTCAAGGGGAGATGGCATATGAGAATATTCATTATTTTGACTAGTTCCTTCCCTAGGAATCAGAATAATCATACCTTCCAACCTTTGGGCTGGAGACCCTAGTGGTGCAGGAGGGTTCAAAGTCATGTCTTTGAATCTATGAGCTTGATTTTCTAAGAAAGTTAGAGATGAAGTAGGAATGTGATATGGATCATTGCGAGGGTTACTTTCTTCATGAACAAGTATTTCATGGGGCAACAAAAAGCTCGATACATTTCTTATATGAGGATACAAAAATGAAGGCCCAGTTTCATTTACTTCGTTTGTGAGGGAATAATGTTCTTGAAATATAACAAGGTTATTTAATGAAAACTCTTCCTCCTAGACATCATTTACTAAGTCATCTTCCTACCAACTCCTAGAATCATCATTAATTTTTCCTACTAAATTATCTTATAGGTATTGGTGTGATAGATGGTCTGGGACATCATAATAATAAGAAATATTTGTTTCACCATCACTACCTTCATTATGGGGAGGATGTGTTCCTTGTCATTGTTTTCCCAAGGAATAATATGAGGAAGCCCTTCTCTCTCTCTTTCTAAGTTGTTGTCAACTAAATACAGAAATTCTCTTACAGTCCTAGGCCTATGTCTACCCTACTTTATTTGCTCTAACCTAGCTTCCACGTTAGCTTCATGACCAGGTTTTTCATCCACTTTCTCTTGAAGCGTAGCAGGCTTAAGTGATTGAGTAACATGATTAGATTCTTCATTTTGGAGTCCAATGTTATTGGTTTCACTCATACTTCGCATTTCTTCCGAGACTTCACTACAATGCATCTCATAATTCACTCTAGTATCCAACTTAGCACGATCACTTTCTTCCTATGAAGAATCAACATCTCTAAATGACCTCCATTTTCTTCTCTTTCATCACCATATTGATCACCATCATGACCATAAAAATTACTTCAGGACACAACTCACCTTGACCAAAAAAGTTCCCAACTCCTTCATATTTTTCAGGATGACCATCATAAAAGGGATCATGATAAATCCTAACCATATCACCATTAGAGTTGGGAATTGTGGCATATGATGAGTCCATTTGAACATGCCCCCCAAATCTAGCAGACCATTTCCTACAAAGGAGCATTCCATAACAGGAGGTAGGTCTATTACCACAACATCCATAAGCATGGATATATCAGGACATGAAAATAAATCATCTCTCAATTTCTTAATTAATCCAAAAACCTGAACCGGTCTTGAGTCTATCTCGCACCCATTCCCATATGGCCTAGTAATATCCAATCCCATGGCTACCATTACATGAAAAGGCATGAAATTCATGGCAGCCCCAAAATATAGCATGCAATTGTGGAGCAGGAGTTTCCCTATATGAAGTGTGAGATAGAAGTGTTGGTGTCCTCCATTCTTCCTCTCGTATAAGGCTATTTAAATATTGATAGGAGGATCTTCCTCATATTCAACCTTAGCACTTGGGACTAAGTCCCGAGGAGATCGAATCTCACTTTCTTCTATGTTAGCACTAGGGATACTCCCAAAGAACTCCACCACTTGTTCTTTAACAGACGGTATTTTCATCAATTATGTGAGTGGAATGTTATGCATTACTTTATCCAACTCCTTCTCAATATTTATATTCAAATCATAATCAAGAAAAGTGGGGTCGGCCTCACTCACTTTATAATGTTGCTCATTGTCTATTCTCTCCATCAAAGGGGTTGGCTTTGGGCTATCCCTATGTCTCTGGTAAATCCAGATGGGAGCCTTGTCATTCTCTTCGGTTTGTCCTATAGTAGATATGGGAACACCAAAGCCAAGATTTTCTTGATCATCATCTTCTTGAGTCAACAACATACGTCCAAAATCATTATCAAAGTCAAAATCCTCAACCAAATTGATGTTTTTGGGGGAATCATGTACGTCATCATAGGGACAGAGATATTCAGGGTCTTATTCTCTATGTTCTTCCGATCAGTTAATTCCATGTGATTCAGGTGACACTTCACTCCCCCCTCCACGCCGCCATTCTTTTATTATCTTCAGTCATAGACCTTTTTTAGGGATTCCAATAATGCTTGGGCTCATATGACTACCTATATCATTCAGAGTCTTTACTTTTGGCAATTTACCTAGTCAGGAGAGTCAAGTTCTTAACCATATCATGCATGTTCTACATTAGGTCATTGGGATCTCTAACTGGTTCCTTTCCCTTTTTAGATTTAGGTTCATATATAGAAGAAGGAGGACTATAAGAGTCGAAGAAGTTTTGTTTCCCCATAAAGGAAGCATTTGCTTCTTCTCTTCTAGCATTATCTTATGTAGCTTTAAGATCAACGAAGTTCTTATATTTAAGATGATATCCAATCCATCCATCAAAAGAGTTAAGATAATGAATTATCATAGCTTGATCTTTTGGCCGAATATCTTCAGGAATATTAGCCACTATGTTGTCAAACCTTAAATTGAATTCATAGATAGATTCGTTTTCTTTCTTCTTGATTTCAAACAATTGATTGAGCAGAAAATGTCCATCCAACTTGACCAACCATTCATCTTTAAGCTTAATAACAAAAGCATAATATCCACTAATCGATGTTGTAGGAAGATAGTCAAACCATCTGTAGGATTCACCTTCAAGGGACACAAAAAGACCCCTCATATAGACATCCTCTTCTTTAGCCCCGTAAGCTTCCATGTGATCCTAGATAACGACAATATGTTCTTCAATTGATATCACACAATTTACACTAAACTTAGGGATTTTCTTGAAGTATTTGTCGGGCATGTCGTGGGGTGAACCAACTATTTGGGAAAAATCGATTGGCGATACTCTAGCCTAGTTGCCAAAAGTCTGGGGGCCTGGATTGTTTCCAACTACAAGATTAAGCTGAGGGCATGGATTGTTTCCGTACATTGGATTAGGTTGTGGGGTTGGAGGTAAAGGAGGGACTTGTTGAGTTAAAGGGGATCCTAAAATTTGAATCAGAGAACCAAGAGAGTTCACACTTCTCCAAAATAAATTGGATGATTGAGATTTTGGATCCTTACAGTGGTAAGTAAGAGGAGTCCCTTCCACCCTATCTAAATTATTGTGACTTATAAGATCATATAAATCGATATGGGGTCGTTCCTCATTGGAGTCGCATTGTGGAGTTACCAGGTGAACAAAATTTTTGTATTCAACAAAAGATAAGTCATTGGGAAAGGTAAGCTACTATGTGAGAGAAAAACCTGCGACTGGATAGGTTTACGAAAATAATGAAATATAGTCACCCAAATTAGATCCATATGTGATATGATAAATAATTAATGCAATGAGGAAGAACTTGTAGACACCAGAGGTAAACCTCTACCTCCTTGGAAACGGTGCCAAAGAATGTTATCACCTAGATTGTAGCTGCCACTAAATGTATCCTATCTAGGACGATAGAGTTGGGGAAGCTAAACTGAGTGACACTGCAAGGGCCTCGTCCACTACTGAAGATGTAGTTTTCATGCCAGATGGGATCTTGTCGCTTTAGATCAAGCCAAGATCTAGATAAAGGGGGAGACCCTTCTCATCCAATGACGGATAACGAACCAAGAAAAGACACACAAGTTGACCTAAACCAAGCCAAAATAGTGATGCCTTGAATGGATATCTCTAGAGCTATTAGATAACTGTGGGATTGAAGTGTTAAGAATAGGTTGAGGGGATTAATGATGTTATAAATGTTCAACTAGAAATATTTATCCCTGGAGTGAAAGTTATAGGCTATATCTAGAGAGAATAAGTGCCAAAGAAGAAATACCCAATTTGTTCCACCTAATGTTTATGCAATAAAATGGAGAATGGCCACAAACTAGGGTTTTAATGGATTATTGGCACTCTAATTAGTTACTTGATGTGAGATAATAACTTTATATGCAAATCAAGCAACGCCCAGATCACCCACTAAGCCAAATGATTAATTTCCCAAGGAGGGCGAATTGCCCCAAAGAGGACTAGTGCTAATATATGGGAAAATGGAGTCGGATTAAGATCAAATTTGTTCTATAGTGGTTTCATATGAATCCTAACTTGTGTTTTCAATTTCAAGCACAAAAGGTGACCCAATCTACTACTCCTAAAGAATGAGGGTCTTAACTTGTAAATTCAAAGTGATTAATGGAATAGAAACATAAATAAGAAAAATATTGGAAGAAAATACTTGGAAATCTTGCGTCTACTATATACAATGTTGGTCCTTCCCTCTAGTTACAATTTCGAGCAATATCTATGGAGTTCCAGGTGAAATTAATTTTCCCCAATGAAACCAATGCACCCCTCTCCCGCAAAACAAAAAACCACAAGTTAGATTTGATCCATAAAAGAAAGATCTAGCAATGCAAGAAAAATCAAAAGCATTTGCAATGATCACAAAGAATACAAGAGCAAACTCCCTAAGTTGAAATCGATTGGAGAGAGAGAGAGAGAGAGAGAGAGAGAGAGAGAGAGTTGGAGTCTCCCCACAAAAACACCCTCCACCAAATTGATACCTACAATACAAACTTGGCCTCTGCAAAATATGGTATGGAGCAAGCATATATATACTCAAATTTCTAAAAGAAAATATTTTCAATCAAGTATGAGAACATTCGTCAAAGATTGCGCAAGGTTTATTCACAAATTTTTCTCTATTGTCGAATATCCAAGAGCCAAAAGTCCAATACAACGAGTGAGATATTAATAAATAGATCTCTCGATGAAAAATCCATATCCCAAAGAGATTGACGGCTAGGATCAAATCATAATATAACAAGATCAACGGCCAATAAAGTGTCGGACATAATACATGAGATCACTCGCAAAGAGGGGTGCACTTTGCTCAATCACACCTAGGGGAGAAACATAATCATAAGATGTAGCATGGTACACCATAATAATATGAATGAGGGAGTTTCTAAGAGGTCTAGAGTCTCTCCACTAGGACCCCCTAGTACAACAACATAAGATATAACATGCCATCATGGTGGTACAAATAGGAAGTGCAACCCCAATGGAAGATGACGCCCCCAAGAGAATAATAAACAACTATGGAACCCAACACTAATGAATATTGTGATAACATGTGTCTAGAGCATCATAATAACCAATCGAACAAACATCATGCCATTTCCTTTCCCCACTTAGCCAAATTGAATTCCTTGCTAGTCCATATTCACTTTAATTATTGAATTTTTCATGGTGCTATTATGGATGACCATTAACTTAAAGTAAAGGAATATATATTAAAAAGTGAAATTAAAAGTGAGAAAAGACAAATTATGGAGTTGTTGATGCCCATAAATGTTCCTTGCATTGATAGTAGGGTTCTCCCTGATAAGAAGTTGCAATTAGAATTCGAACCGTTTGGAATAGGGAACCCATCTTTATTTTGTCCCATCTACTATTCATTGGTTTGGGGTTTCACTTATTGTGGCCCGGTCCACCATTTAGGATTTTTATTTAAAAGAGATGAAATGCAACATGTTTTAAACTACTATGCTATCCTTGATTAGTCTAACCTATCCTATCTAGGAGTGAAATTAAAAGGGACGAGCAACAAATGCTATTGAGATACATATTTCGAAAAATATAACTATAAAACTAAAAAATGTATAACAAATGTAGAGTGGTATAAGCTATACAAGTAGTCACATCATTAGTAAATTTTGCATTTACAACATGTAGAAAGCAAGGATATTATGAGAATGCATACACAACAGAAAATAGATAGTTGCTCGAATAGTCAAACATAAATCAAAACATTCTTACTGCATATAAGCGAAAGATGAAATAGAAAGTAGTTCCATGACATTCATCCTCATCAGAATCATAGTCCCCATGCCAAAACTTGAGTCCTACAGCCTATGTATTTCATTCATAGAATAAGTTCTTACAACATAATGAGTAGCCAAAAGTCCCCATCTCCCCCTTTTAGAATTCTTTTATAGATTTTCAATTTTCAACTTCCCAAAGTCAATTATGACTCTTCTGTTCTTTGAGTATATGTCACTTTAAGTTTACATTCTCCCTGAAGAAAAATAAAAGAAAAATTAAATTACATAATTAAGAGGGATAATTTTCCTGGGATTTAATGAATTCATAGATAGATTCGTTTTCTTTCTTCTTGATTTCAAACAATTGATTGAGCAGAAAATGTCCATCCAACTTGACCAACCATTCATCTTTAAGCTTAATAACAAAAGCATAATATCCACTAATCGATGTTGTAGGAAGATAGTCAAACCATCTGTAGGATTCACCTTCAAGGGACACAAAAAGACCCCTCATATAGACATCCTCTTCTTTAGCCCCGTAAGCTTCCATGTGATCCTAGATATCGACAATATGTTCTTCAATTGATATCACACAATTTACACTAAACTTAGGGATTTTCTTGAAGTATTTGTCGGGCATGTCGTGGGGTGAACCAACTATTTGGGAAAAATCGATTGGCGATACTCTAGCCTAGTTGCCAAAAGTCTGGGGGCCTGGATTGTTTCCAACTACAAGATTAAGCTGAGGGCATGGATTGTTTCCGTACATTGGATTAGGTTGTGGGGTTGGAGGTAAAGGAGGGACTTGTTGAGTTAAAGGGGATCCTAAAATTTGAATCAGAGAACCAAGAGAGTTCACACTTCTCCAAAATAAATTGGATGATTGAGATTTTGGATCCTTACAGTGGTAAGTAAGAGGAGTCCCTTCCACCCTATCTAAATTATTGTGACTTATAAGATCATATAAATCGATATGGGGTCGTTCCTCATTGGAGTCGCATTGTGGAGTTACCAGGTGAACAAAATTTTTGTTTTCAACAAAAGATAAGTCATTGGGAAAGGTAAGCTACTATGTGAGAGAAAAACCTGCGACTGGATAGGTTTACGAAAATAATGAAATATAGTCACCCAAATTAGATCCATATGTGATATGATAAATAATTAATGCAATGAGGAAGAACTTGTAGACACCAGAGGTAAACCTCTACCTCCTTGGAAACGGTGCCAAAGAATGTTATCACCTAGATTGTAGCTGCCACTAAATGTATCCTATCTAGGACGATAGAGTTGGGGAAGCTAAACTGAGTGACACTGCAAGGGCCTCGTCCACTACTGAAGATGTAGTTTTCATGCCAGATGGGATCTTGTCGCTTTAGATCAAGCCAAGATCTAGATAAAGGGGGAGACCCTTCTCATCCAATGACGGATAACGAACCAAGAAAAGACACACAAGTTGACCTAAACCAAGCCAAAATAGTGATGCCTTGAATGGATATCTCTAGAGCTATTAGATAACTGTGGGATTGAAGTGTTAAGAATAGGTTGAGGGGATTAATGATGTTATAAATGTTCAACCAGAAATATTTATCCCTGGAGTGAAAGTTATAGGCTATATCTAGAGAGAATAAGTGCCAAAGAAGAAATACCCAATTTGTTCCACCTAATGTTTATGCAATAAAATGGAGAATGGCCACAAACTAGGGTTTTAATGGATTATTGGCACTCTAATTAGTTACTTGATGTGAGATAATAACTTTATATGCAAATCAAGCAACGCCCAGATCACCCACTAAGCCAAATGATCAATTTCCCAAGGAGGGCGAATTGCCCCAAAGAGGACTAGTGCTAATATATGGGAAAATGGAGTCGGATTAAGATCAAATTTGTTCTATAGTGGTTTCATATGAATCCTAACTTGTGTTTTCAATTTCAAGCACAAAAGGTGACCCAATCTACTACTCCTAAAGAATGAGGGTCTTAACTTGTAAATTCAAAGTGATTAATGGAATAGAAACATAAATAAGAAAAATATTGGAAGAAAATACTTGGAAATCTTGCGTCTACTATATACAATGTTGGTCCTTCCCTCTAGTTACAATTTCGAGCAATATCTATGGAGTTCCAGGTGAAATTAATTTTCCCCAATGAAACCAATGCACCCCTCTCCCGCAAAACAAAAAACCACAAGTTAGATTTGATCCATAAAAGAAAGATCTAGCAATGCAAGAAAAATCAAAAGCATTTGCAATGATCACAAAGAATACAAGAGCAAACTCCCTAAGTTGAAATCGATTGGAGAGAGAGAGAGAGAGAGTTGGAGTCTCCCCACAAAAACACCCTCCACCAAATTGATACCTACAATACAAACTTGGCCTCTGCAAAATATGGTATGGAGCAAGCATATATATACTCAAATTTCTAAAAGAAAATATTTTCAATCAAGTATGAGAACATTCGTCAAAGATTGCGCAAGGTTTATTCACAAATTTTTCTCTATTGTCGAATATCCAAGAGCCAAAAGTCCAATACAACGAGTGAGATATTAATAAATAGATCTCTCGATGAAAAATCCATATCCCAAAGAGATTGACGGCTAGGATCAAATCATAATATAACAAGATCAACGGCCAATAAAGTGTCGGACATAATACATGAGATCACTCGCAAAGAGGGGTGCACTTTGCTCAATCACACCTAGGGGAGAAACATAATCATAAGATGTAGCATGGTACACCATAATAATATGAATGAGGGAGTTTCTAAGAGGTCTAGAGTCTCTCCACTAGACCCCCTAGTACAACAACATAAGATATAACATGCCATCATGGTGGTACAAATAGGAAGTGCAACCCCAATGGAAGATGACGCCCCCAAGAGAATAATAAACAACTATGGAACCCAACACTAATGAATATTGTGATAACATGTGTCTAGAGCATCATAATAACCCATCGAACAAACATCATGCCATTTCCTTTCCCCACTTAGCCAAATTGAATTCCTTGCTAGTCCATATTCACTTTAATTATTGAATTTTTCATGGTGCTTTGCTGTTGTAAAGTAATTTGGCCATATCATCAAGTACCTATGCTCATAACTAAAATATGAATGCACCAATGGATTTAGAATGTCTAAATCCACTAGGAATGTGTTAGAACATTATTACACCTAGGACCATAATCTCATGATGCTTTATTAATGATTGTTGGTTCAAGCAAGGTTAATGATGTTGCCTAAGGTTATTATGCTCATTATGACCAAGTCCACCTACATTGGCACCCACATTTGGTCAACTAAAGGAGAAGGTGCCTCATTTATGTCCAATACCCCTCATTAATGGAAACTAAGACACTAGGGCATGCCCTTATCCCCTATTTTATGGATATGGGTTTGACTATGGGGGTGCACATGCATTGTACATGGTCATTTTTTCTCTTTTTGGCTATTTTGGCCAATCTAAGGCCACCTCCGCTCCACCACTTTTTCCACCACTCATGTGAAACCATCATTACTGACCACTCATGCCATACCAATGTTTAGATCTACAATTCATGAACGTTTGGGGTGATTCGGGAGCCTATTGGTCAACCTAGGGGGGATTGAGGTCCAATGTAAGCTAGCCACTTATAGCTCATTCAAATGCCTCCAAAAGATAACAATTTTCTCCAAATGTAATATAATGATGTTTACAACTTGATTTTGGGTTGGAAAGTAATATAATTACTATTTATTTGCATCATTTATTGTGTCTATTGTGCTTCTTTTACACTGTTTTCATGCATACTTAGCCAAATTTTTTCCTAGTGAGGAAATTCTTAGCCAGTAGATCCTACTGTGATCATAATTTCACATGGTATCAGAGCTCTTGGAGCTTCTAGTCGAACCAAGACTGCTTTAGAGGTGCACCAGAAGCAATGGATCAACCATAGAAGTATTGGGGTCATTGCATTGGCGTCCTTGGGGGCCCTTCCCAGGTGTGATGTGCTCTCGAATGTTCCCTATGTCAATGCAGGGTTTGAGTTAACTATCTAGGATTCCCTCCTGAGTGATTGAGTGTTTTCATTGTAGGTTTTTAGTGTTCTTTGTCACCAAGTGTGCAAGCAGCAGAATGGAGCATCTCATGTCACCTTGCTCACTCCATTCAACTACTTTGAGTGGAAGGCTGAGATGGTAATCCAGTTGAGATAGAAGGGTCTCTTATGAGTTACTATGGGGACATAAAATGAGTCGAACTCTATTATTGAGAAGTGAAATATTTTCAACATGATGGATGAAGCATATGGCATGCTTTGTCTCCGTATCTCAAGAGACCTCTTGTTTCATGTAGACAATATCACTAATCCAAATGAAGTGTGTATCAAGATTGAGTCATTGTTTGGGAAGACTAATTAGTTGAGGGGCCACTAGATTGAGAACGAGTTGATCTCCATGAGACCAAGTAGTTTCGATACCATTCAAGAGTTATTCACCAAGTTGAAATCCTTAGTTATGCAGCTCAAGCAATGTGGCATTGACAAAAAGGAAGAGTAGTTGGTTTTGTCCATACTTTCGAAGTTGGGGCCTCAGTACTCTATGTTTGTTTTAACTTTCCATTCCACCAAGATTATTGTTCGAAACTAGAAGATTCCATATTTAAAAGACTTCATATAGTCTCTTACACAAGAGAAAGACAAGTTGGTCCAAATGGGTGCCATCAAACCATCAAAGGACCAAGTTATTTCTGCTGGTGATTCAAAGCATGCAAAGGGGAAGAAGAAGGCAAAATATTCAAAGCAGCAAGAGAATAAGAAAGACAAAGAGAATCCCAAATCTTATGAAGGGGTTTCGAATCCTAACAAGGAGAAAGGGAAGAAGAAGGAGAAATCAAAATGCACTTACTGTCACAAGGGTTGGCATCCTGAGAGTGCATGCATGAAGAAGACCATTGAGATGAAAGTGCATCTCCTTGAGAAGAACAATATCCCTCTTACAAATGGAGCAAAGAAGAAGGAGGGTGGTTTGAATTCCAAAGACAAGGAGAGATGCCATGCATTGATGGATAATACTTATAAATCCTCTTCTTTCATCATAGATTCAGGTGCCTCAAGGCACATGGATTCTACAAGAGAGATTTGATCTTCTCTCGAACATACAGTGGTCCTTCTATTCTCATGGGAGATGACTCATAGATCCCAACTTAAGGCATTGGAAGGAACAATCTTTAAAATGGGTATTGTTATCACATATATAGTAGCCGGGCTACCATACATTATTTTTCAGATTCCATAGCACTTTTCAGCCAGTTCCTTTACATTGAGAGGATGAGATGAGAATCTATCTATGGATCACTATCAGATTTTGGACAGCGTATGTATTCCCCATGCCATGACTGAGTCTCAGGACACTCAGAGAGATGACCGATGTAGCCATTATACCATTTATGCAGAGCAGTCAGTAGTGCCCAGAGTTACAGTAGCAGTTTCAGAGGACAGATGATGGATCAGAATATGAGCATTCAGGTATATGACTCAGCAGGTATATTTTGTTGTCATGGTTATATTGCTTTTATATTCATTCTTATGGCATGTCTTAGCACTTAGTGTCATGATCTGGCGATCATATAGATATGTGCACCTGGTTGATCTTATTATATATTCTACTGTCCTTACTCAGACTTAGAAGTTCACTATTCATACTCATTGGTTTTACCCTCCCTACGGAGAATAGATGTGATCATTCCACCATACCTTGGCTTGCTAGTGTTGGCTCCATTATTCATTGTCTTCATCCATCCATTGCCTACCTTTTAGTTTATCACCCTGACTTACTACTTGACTAGTGGCATGGAGGATCTTTCCCCACTGTAGCCTCTGTATTGGATGAGCTTCCCTGTTTATTGTGTCTCGGCTCTGAGTTGGTGACAAAACTTACCTTTGGTGAGTTGGATTGTAGGCCTAAATCATTTTGGTCGGTTGTCCCGATGTTTGGCATTGGCTCGAACTCCCCCTAGTCACTTGAGATGTTGTTGGCTAAAACTGAAAGCTCATGTACTACTTATGGAAACTTATAAATTTTCCCATGGAAACTAAAAAAAGGGCAAGAGCGATGAACTGCTAAAAATACTCCTCGAAGAGTATGAGAAAGGTCCAAAAAGCAATGGTTCTTAAAAGCTATATCTAAACAATTGCTGACCTTATATATGTATGAAAACATGCCTTGGATGCAAGCTGCAACTAGTTGTGCTTATCAGCACACCTGAGATCCGAAGGGTTATGTAGGCCAAAAAGGCCATGAAATGAAATTGAATGATCCTAATGAACCTGGATCAACTTGATGTAGACATGATGCCTAGGTTGAATAAGCACTCTCTGAACAACTTATCCATTTGTGAGACACCGCCATTCCCTGTGTTGTTGCTCATTCAGTATATACTATGGTGTGTATTCCCTTTCCCATATCCAAAGTGTCACAATGTTAAGTCAGTCAGTCACCCATTGGCCTAGCCAGTTTATTTTTAGCCTTCACCCTTCACTAGCAAATTGATCACAACTATGAAGTGAGTATGGTCTTGAAAGTCTAGTCTGAGTCATAATAATAATTAATAACACTATATATTTGTTGCTAGATCGCCAGTAATGATTACTTTTTGTTATAATTGCTATTTGAACGAGTTGTAGAGCATGCATTAACCTTTGACACTTTGCAGCAGCTTCTGATGGTAGTCTGAGTTATATTTGGTCAATATTGACCTGGTCAAACTTAGTTTGACCAAGGTCAATCACAGGACATGAGATTATTGGACCTTATGATGACACAAATAGATGATATATGGTCTATGTACATGTACATGATGGTTCTATGCATCAGATACAGGTTTATGATGATGATTTATGGTTTTCAACATTATTTGATCATTTACAGATTATTATTTCACTTGTTCTGGTATATTGGATATATTATATGATCATGCAGAGATCTATATGGTGTATGAGTACACATCTTGGATAGTTTTGGACCTTTTGAGTCCAATGAGACAGTTTGCTTTCAGTTCCGGGCAGTTACAATGATGTTTGAGCCTCAGTTGGCTCTCATAGTGCAGATTTGGCCTGTCTGAGGCCCTGTCAGAGCAGAGTGGGTTTTTATTTGATTCACCTAGGGCACTGATGATGGAGGGGGTGGTCCAACCACTTGTTTTTACCATATTACCCCCCTCCCAGACACATTGGTGCCCTCACCTTGACAGCGCAGGCACTCCAGGAGGCAGTTTGGGGCAGGTACACGCTTCCTGAGGCAGTTTTGGATTGGTAGAAATGGCTACAGAGGAATTCGATTTGGGATACTGAGGCAAATTTTTGGCATGGGATGATCAGTGATGATGAGTGGGATGTCTTCCGCACCTTCTCCAGCAGTTTCAGCTTCATCGGGGCCCACATCCATCACTTATGGCATTTTCTGATGATTTTTGAGGCCTCCTAAGGCCCATGATTTGTTCATAGAGGCATGATTTGGTACTTTGACGACTATTTTATTATTATTGTGCTATGGGGATTGACTAAGGGTGGCTAAAATTATCCCTTGGACCCACCATAAGCTTATTGTTATATTTTGTCATCATGATTTGGTGGGATCCCCTCTCCTAGGGCGATTTTGTCCACTTATGGTTATATTTTATGGTTGATCCATGTATTTTATTTGTTGAGCTCATCTCAACCATTGATTAGATCTTTTGATCTTTTAATATTAGCCACTCATGTAAAAAGTGGTTAGGATTATGGTCTCTCTCCATCCTATTTAAGGAGAGAGCCTCTCATTGTAAAATCATCTAGAAATTTTTGGCTCTTGGCTCTTGGAATAAAATTTCTATCTTTTGGAGTACATGCTTGGGTTGGAGTGGATGTTGGTTGTTTTGATTGTAAATGCTTTTGTCCATTGCACTGGAGGATTTATTGTAGCTATCTTGCATATTTGCCATATCTTTTTACAGGTGGAGAAGACTTCTTCAACAAGTGCGAATTGGTGGGGAGGCTTGCCCTTCAAGCTTGGAGGAGGACGTTTTGGGTTAAACAAGGAGTGGTTTTGTCTTTGCACCAACTATTATTTACTTATCTCTTTCTTGCTTGTATCTACCTTCAACATGTTAAACTGATTGATGCTTTGCTCCTTGGTTTTGACAGGTTAGAGGGACACATATGTGGCTTGGAAAAATCGATTTGGCAAGAGGGCTTCAAAATTTTTCCATTTGATCTTTGGAAAAAGTAATCCTCATCTCAACTAGCATTCATCTCTTCATCCAGGTATGCTCCAACGGTATGATCTTCTTCTTCTTTGAATCATCCATAATTTCTAGATCATAAAAACCCTAATTAATCAAAATCGTCATTTTGGTTTTTCTTAGATCTACTTAGATCTAGCCTTGCTTTTGAAGAGATATTAAGAACCCACCTCTATAGCATCCACCCCTAGTTGGATCTATAGTTTGGTGGTGATTGGGTTGAAATTGACACACTTTTCAAGGCAATATAGCCCTCTTGAGGCAAATCGCACTTCCTTGGGAGAGGCTTGTTTGGTGAGATCTAGCATATGGGTAGGTGAGATCCCACTTAATTTGCAATCTACATATTTAATAACCTACCCCTAGACTCTTACTTTGGTGATTTCTACTTTGTGGGCATCATTCCACATTTTAAGGGATTAAAACCCCATTTTGAACTACTTGGCACCTTCAAACTCAGATCTAGTAAGATCTAACCCTTGGATTGTCTTGATTTCCTAGATCCACTTAGATCATTGCCTAAACTACTTGGATCTACAATTTGGTGGCCATTGGACTTGTTTTGACACACCTTTCCCACCTTTTAGCCCTCCTTGAGCAAAGTCGTACTTCCTTGGGTGAGTGAGTTTGCTCACTTTAAGGACGTGGGTAGTTGAGATTTTTGTGGATTTGGAAAGAGCATAATTTAAAACCTGCATCTAGTGTGTCATTTTGTGACGATCTGCCTTGGGGGTAACATTCCTTGTTTCAAGGGATTGTGGTCCACTTAGGGTCATATCATGAAACAATAGATCTAGAAAGATCCAACCATTACATCTCAATTAGCCCACTTGATTTATCTAGGTGTCCCGATCTGTACTTTGACATATCTTTTGACTCCATTAACCCATCCAACAAGGCACTAGTCTTCCTTAGGCAAGTCGCACTCCTTGGGAATTGTGTCAAACCTTAGATCCCATTGGTGGGTATTCCTAATTTTAACTTAGATCCATAGATCTACTCATTACATATCCACTAGTACCAATTGCATCCCTTAATTTCACCTTGTGGGTCCCATTTGAACCATTCACATATCTCAAGAAAGTAGGTCCCACTTGTGTAACACATGGTACTAGATCTTGTCATTATAACTAATCATGTGGCCTAAATCATATATTGCTTGAAACACTAATCATCTCTCAAACCACCATCAACCATACTTTAACTTCTAGGTCCACTTAACCTTGCATTGGTTTCCGCAACTCATTCCTAGGAACCTTTGTTTGGGTCCAATCATCTTTGATTGGTAATAGGGTCTCCCCCTAGGTCTTGATTCATCTAGATCTAAAGTGAAGAGTGCCTCGGTTGATGTGACTCCCACCTTGCATTGGGAACCGTGGCATCTCTTGGGTCACCTTTTTAGTTGTCCATCTCCTCTACCGTCCCGGATGGGATACCACTAGGGGCAGCTACAAGTTGTGTGATAACAGGTACTTCAACAATGTATTGTATGTGCCAAATGTTGCAACAAATATCCTCTCTGTTTACCAAATGACCCATACTGGTTCGGCCAAGAGAGTGACATTCACTCAAGAAGATGGGTAAATTTCTGAATTTTCCACTAGCAAAGTGGTTTCATTTGGTGTTGCATATCATGAGTCAAGGATGTAAAATTTTTCACACGTTCTCCATACTCTTCACCTAATCCACTTCTATCACATGATAATGAGGTTAGTAGACTTTGGAAGGAGAGGTTTGGACATCTCAACTACAAATATCTTCAAGCCTTGAGCAAAGAAAATAAGGTTGAAGGACTTCCAAGCATCAAATTTTCCAAAGGCACCTGCAAAGGTTGCATTGTTGGGAAGCATGCAGAGCGCAAGTTTGAGAAGGGGAAGGAAAGAAGAGATTATCAACCTCTTGATTTGGTCCATTCATATGTGATAGTACCTCTTCCCACACCCTCCTATGGGAAATAAAAGTATGTCCTAAAATTCATTGATGATTTTTCAAGGTTATACTGTTGGGTATTCTTTCTCAAGTTGAAATCTGAAGTGTTCCATTCGTTCAAAGTTTTCAAAGATTATGTTGAGAAAATTTAGTGGGAGGAAGATCAAGGTACTAAGGAATAATAATGGAAGAGAATATGTCAATAAGGACCCATATCATCTATGTGAAGAAGAAGGCATTCACATGCAGCATTCTATGCCTTGCACACCCCAACATAATGGTGTGGTAGAGTGCAAGAATAGAGCATTGAAGGAGATGGCCACCTGTATGTTGGAGGATAAGTATTTGTCTCCTAAACTATGGGATGAAGCCATTAATTGTGCTGCATATGTTCATAACATGGTTCCACACCAATCCTTGAAAGACATGACTCCATTCGAGGCTTGGATGAGACACAAGCCTGATGTGTATCATTTCAGGGTGTTTGGCTCAATAGCATGGGCTAGAATACCTCCAGAGAAAAGAAAGGCCTTGCAACCCCAAATAAAGGAGTACATTATGGTTGGATATGCATAATATTCCAAGGGATACAAGATATTTTATCCCTCATCTCAATATAATTTCATTGAGAGGAGTGTTCAGTTCGAAGAAGAGCCTGTGCAAGCAGCTGACCAAGAAGAAGGGGAATGCTCAAATTCCCCACTTGCAAATGATGTAAGTGATGTTTCATTTTCTGATATTTATGATTCTGATGTTGAGGATGAATATTATGACATGCATGCATATCATGACCCTCCTACAAGGCCTAAGTGGGTTGACAAAAACATACAAGCTGCTGGTGAACTTGCAGGAGATCCACAAGACACTAGGAAGGCTAGATCTCAATTTCACAATACATTTTTCTCTTGGGATTCGAATCTTCCTGGGAGGTGTTTCTGAATGGTTGTATCTGATACATAGTCATATGACTAAGCATCACATGACCCAAGATGGAAATATTCCATGCAATAAGAGTTGAAGTCTCTTCATGACAATGAGACTTGGGGGTTGGTTCCTCTTCCTCCCAAGAGGAATTTCGTGTAATGCAAGTGGGTGTATAGGACCAAAATGGATGCTGACAGTTTTGAAGTGAAGTGTAAGGCTATATTGGTTGCTAAGGACTTCTCTCAATTCCATGGAGTAGACTACACAGATACATTTTCACATGTGTCAAAGATGGACTCAATCAGGCTAATTTTGGCCATTATTGCATCCAAATGATGGAAGGTGCACCATACGGATGTGAAGAGTGCTTTTCTTCATGGTGAACTTCATGAGGATATCTATATGCAAAATCGTGAAGGTTTCATACAAGATCCTTCACTTGTTTGCAGGTTGAAGAAGTCCCTATGGCCTCAAGCAAGCTCCTAGAGCTTGGTATGCCAAGATGGACAACTTCCTTCGATCTAAAGGTTTTGAAAGATTTAAACCTGATCATAATGTCTATATGCAACATTTTGGTGAGTTTATTTTTATTATTGTATTGTATGTTGATAATATTTTGATTGTTGGAAGTGGTGTTGATGACATAGGCTCAGTTAAATTTGCATTGCATAATGCTTTTTCTATGTTTGATCTAGGATTGTTGAAACAATTTCTTGGATTGGAGATTGAGAAATCTAATGCAGAGATCAAAGTTTCCCAATAAAAATATGTTTCAGACCTACTACACAATTTCACAATGGTTCAATGTAAGGCTGATAAGTTTCCCTTCCTTTCAGGGGTAAAGCTACATGATTGGGGTTCATCACCATTGGTGTACAACTCGTTGTATAGTCAACTAGTTGGGAGCTTGTTGTATCTCACACACTCTCGACCAAATTTGGATTATGCAGTAGGTTTTTTTGCTAGATACATGTAAGAGCATCATGAGATCCATTGGAAGGCTGCCAAAAGGACCTTGCATCATGTGCAATGAACCAAGCAATTTGGGATTCATTATACAATTGGTTCATCACTTGAACTAGTTGGTTTTACTAATTTGGAGTGGGCAGGAGATAGCAATGAACGGAAGTACTCTTATGGTTATGTATTTATGCTTGCACATATTCCCATTTGATTGTCTAGCAAGAATCAACACACTATTTCCTTATCATCAGCTGAGGCCGAGTACAGAGGATTAGTGAATGCAACTACACAATGTGTATGGCTGCAAGGTATTCTTGGGGAGTTTGGTTTTGCATTTGATTCACCCATAGTCATTTGGTGTGATATTCAAAGTGAAATAAAGATCTCTACTGATGTAGTATAGGGACATAGGACCAAGAACATAGAGATACAAATGCACTACATCAAGATCTTTGTGCATGACCAGATCATATCATTGCAGTATTTCCCATCTTCTGAGCAAACCGCTGACATCTTCACCAAGATTTTTGCAGAGAAGACCGTCATCTACCTTAGATCAATCCTTAGGGAGGTTGATACATGGTGAAGAATGATATATGTTTTATATGTTGATTCATTTCCATTTTTGAGGGGAGGTTTTGTTCCCATGTGGTTTTCCTCCTTACCTCGATTACATGGATTAATAAAAATTTGTAAGAGGCGACTTGAGCCTTTGTTTCCAAGGCCTCATTTTTTTTTGCTACATAAGTCTAGCTTAAGGGGGGGTTTTAGAACATTATTACATCTAGGAACATAGTCTCATGATTTTTTATTAATTATTGTTGGTTCAAGCAAGGTTAATGATGTTGCCTAAGGTTGTTATGCTCATTATGACCAATTCTACCTACATTAGCACCCACATTTGGTCAATCAGAGGATAAGGCGCCTCATTTATGGACACTAACCCTAATTTATGGCCACTAAGACACCAGGGTGTTCCCTTATCCCCTATTTTATGGATCTGGGTTTGACTATGGGGCACACATGCATTGTACATGGTCAATTTTCCTCTTTTTGGCATTTTTGGCCAATATAAGGCCACCTCCACTCCACCAATTTCTCAACCACTCATGTGAAACCATCATTACTAACCACTCATTCCATTCCAACATTCATATCTGCAATTCGTGACCGTTTGGGGTGATTTGGGAGCTTATTGGTCAACCTAGGGGGGATTGAGGTCCAATGTAATCTAGCCACTTGTAGCTCATTCGAATGCCTCCAAATGCTCACTATTTTCTCCAAATGTAATATAATTATGTTTCCAACTTGATTTTTGGAAGGATAGTAATAGAATTACCAAATATTTGCACCATTATTTGTGTTTATTATGCTTCTTTTACACTATTTTCATGCATACTTAGCCAATTTTTTCCTAGTGATGAAATTATTACCTAGTAGATCCTGTTGTGATTAGAATTTCATATAACGAGTACTCATATTCCTCATGTACATCAAGAAATATATCTATAAGCTCATCAACGCCAAAATAATAAAAATATGGCGTGTAAATGATGATAATAATAAAAATAATGCAAGACATCCTGAAGTGGATACCAAGTCTATCCTTAGCATTGAAAGTGAGTCACAAAACTACATTGCAGCAGTGTTTCATGGTATGTTCGCTACTTTCCTTGAAGAAATGTGCAGCTAGGTACTATTTTGGGCCCTAAAGAGGTGACCATGGTCATTTTGTTGCTAATTTGGAGCTATTATGGATGACCATGAACTTAAAGTAAAGGAATATATATTAAAAAGTGAAATTAAAAGTGAGAAAAGACAAATTATGGAGTTGTTGATGCCCATAAATGTTCCTTGCATTGATAGTAGGGTTCTCCCTGATAAGAAGTTGCAATTAGAATTCGAACCGTTTGGAATAGGGAACCCATCTTTATTTTGTCCCATCTACTATTCATTGGTTTGGGGTTTCACTTATTGTGGCCCGGTCCACCATTTAGGATTTTTATTTAAAAGAGATGAAATGCAACATGTTTTAAACTACTATGCTATCCTTGATTAGTCTAACCTATCCTATCTAGGAGTGAAATTAAAAGGGACGAGCAACAAATGCTATTGAGATACATATTTCGAAAAATATAACTATAAAACTAAAAAATGTATAACAAATGTAGAGTGGTATAAGCTATACAAGTAGTCACATCATTAGTAAATTTTGCATTTACAACATGTAGAAAGCAAGGATATTATGAGAATGCATACACAACAGAAAATAGATAGTTGCTCGAATAGTCAAACATAAATCAAAACATTCTTACTGCATATAAGCGAAAGATGAAATAGAAAGTAGTTCCATGACATTCATCCTCATCAGAATCATAGTCCCCATGCCAAAACTTGAGTCCTACAGCCTATGTATTTCATTCATAGAATAAGTTCTTACAACATAATGAGTAGCCAAAAGTCCCCATCTCCCCCTTTTAGAATTCTTTTATAGATTTTCAATTTTCAACTTCCCAAAGTCAATTATGACTCTTCTGTTCTTTGAGTATATGTCACTTTAAGTTTACATTCTCCCTTAAGAAAAATAAAAGAAAAATTAAATTACATAATTAAGAGGGATAATTTTCCTGGGATTTAATAAATTTATCCCATAATTCACATTCATAAAGACTAACATTCAACTGCTTAGGTTCGAGTAAACGTAAATATAATTCATGAAGGACTGCTTCTGTAGCCACCGATATCGGCCCTTTAATGACAATATCATGCAATGTCATCATGAACTAAATCTTCTTTGTGGGCACCCCAACCTACTCCTGCAATGCTTGTGTAGTGACCTAGGAAGTAATCCTAACAACTTCAATGTATTCATCTATGAATTTTCTTAATTCTGGTGGTCGCTACTCTTTGGGGATGGGGTCTTCAAATTTTCCAGGAGATGGAAACCAACACCTTTCGAAAAATTTCTCTATGGTTGTATGTACACTGATATCTTTTTAGTAAAGTGATAATGTTGTTTTGCAATGTTGCTCCCTCTTTCTGACAGTTATCTAAGGTGACGTAGTTATCAATGCTCTCCATTGGATTCCATTCTTAATGTTCCCTTGCTATCAATCTGTCTTGCTTGGAATATGATCAATCCATGTGCCAAGCTATTAATCACATCAAATTACAGCCTTCAATTTCCTATGGTAATTTAGCAAGGTTGGAAATAATATTGTCCTACAACCGACCCTACTTCCTCTATGCTTTGTAGAGAGACCTAAGGAATCCAACAACCCTCATATCCCAAAGGTCAAAATCTGAAGCTATGGCACCAAATGTAATGAATAGGAAGGGTACAAGGGAGGCTATCATGATACACTTTTGAACAGGATCATATCTATCATTTGTCCGGAGAATTTGTAGTAGGACCAGCAATGAGAGTAAGTTTGGTAAGATTAATGGAAAACATGTAAAGTATATATTCAATATGGTGTGTGTTGGATGATGCCTCCCATACTTCGATATTTCATGCTCAATTGCTATCATGAGTTCTCTAGTGCCACCTAGAATGAATCACATAATTCAGGGCTTGCAATAGCCTGATCTAAACCTATTTATATCAAGGCAATAAGGCAAAGAAATGAGGAGTTCTCTTAACCCTCTCAATAAGCCAATCGAATACTAAATTAGTTTGAAGTCATAGAGAAGATGCAAAAAAAACATGAGCGTGATTGGCATAGCAGAAACAAGCATTGCAAAAAAAATATTACTTTTCCTTAAAGACTATGAATTTAGTATTGGAAAAAACAAGTTAAGAAACTTACAAGAAGGAGAAAGGACGATAGAAAAACCTTCTGGAAGATATAATAAGACATCCACCAAGCTGCTCTATGTTCATGAGTGATGCAAAATGGACGATAGAAAAAACTTTTGGAAAAGATAATAAGATGTCCATTGTCCACTAGGCTGCTCTGTGTTCATGAGTGATGCGAAATGGACGATAGAAAAACCTTGGAGAAGAGATATTAAGACATAGACAACAATAATTGAGCTAGTCTATGTTCATGAATAATGTGAAATGGTAGAGACCATAATTGTGTCCAATCGACCTGGAAATGTAGGTTCTGAAAAACCTATCTCGATGTTTTGTGTCTAATCGACCTGGAAACATAAGCGTTAGAAGGTTTCATTTTGTGCTAATCCACCTGGAAACATAAGTTCTAGAAAGCTTATGAAGAGTATCGAGTGTATCAATTGTCATCTCTGCAATAAATACTATCTTTGTCACAGTTTATCTGTAATGCGCCCATAAGTTAGGTAGGTGGTACTATTAACAAACCATCTAAACCATAGTAAATAAAATATCGGAATAAAAAAAATTGTTTAATACTCCGTCATTCATTAAAAAAAAGTTCAACCAATCAATGATCACATAATTATTATGTCCATGATGGGGGACATATATAAATCACCTAGTTGGCTTAATTCCCCCTAACGAGTTAATTTTTTTTATTATGTCCCCGAAGGGGATCATATATGGATCGCTAAGGTAGGATTAATTTGTCCATACAATACAATTTTTTTTAAAAGTATAGTTAAAACATTTGTCTTTTAATTTATTTAATTAAAAATATTTTCAAAATTGTAATTATCTTGCATTTCATTGGGCTAGACAACATGACGTCTGCCTTGATTTTCCCTTCCCAAGAGGGGGCGGCATGCAGACGTCATGGGTGCCAGACTTGCTAGTGTGATTTAAATACTAACCAGCCTCAGTATTTAAATGCTAATCAGCCATTGTGCACATGCTCCAAAGGCATTAGTTCTTTCAGGCTTTTTTATAATATGGGTTTTCAATTTTTTCCAAAGTTATATTGTTAGATCACTTTCCCTTTTTACAGAGTTGATCTCCATGCAAATTCTGACCATTACTGGCCCTGACAAGCTGCTAGTCTTGACACTTATGGAAGCCTTTGTTCATCTTGTTGCAAGTTCTGCCCATTATTGACCCTGAAAACTTGCCCGTGACTTTGATGGAAGCCTTTGTTGCAGTAGATGCACTGCATGCAAGGAGCGTGGCAAGCTCCCTTGATTTCATGATTTGACAGACCCTGAGACCTCTGCTATATGCTATATTGTCTAACGACATGGGAAGCTGCATGTATCTCCCTGCAGTAATTGTTCTTGTTCATGAGTTTTTATCGAAGGGTTTGTAGATGTTATGCGAAGAGAGCAATGCTAGAAGCTCCGATCGATGGAAAATTCTGATAGAAATGTTGTACATAGAGCACGAGCTACAATGTTAAAGTCGACCAATATTTCAATTGGAGAGACTATTAGAAGCATTTCACTTATCCTGAACTGCACACACTCGATAATCCTCCAAATTACAGGTATGTTCTCGATCCAACATTTGATTTATTGGATTAAATTTCAATAAACTAGGTACTTATGATAATCAACTATATGGTTGTAGAGAGGTTGCAGGAGAATACTTCAATGAAACCAGGAAATTGGCTCTGAGATTGATGGGAGCAATATCTGAAAGCTTGGGCCTGAAGTCAGATTACATACAAACGGTCTTCAAAGATGGTATTCAAATAGGTGTGCTAAACTTGTATCCACATTGTCCAGAGCCAGACCAAACCATGGGCATGGAACCCCATTCTGATCATGGTGTTCTCACTATTTTATTGCAAAACGACATGGGGGGTCTACAAGTTCAGCATGAGGGGCGTTGGATGGTCGTTGAGCCCTCTCCCAACACCTTCACTGTGAACGTTGGTGACCATCTTGAGGTGAGAATCACCATTTGTCCCTTTGAATATTTGTGCAATGGTAGAGATCTCAGATTTTTAATTTCAATAGCTTGTTTTTTATTACAGATTGTGAGCAATGGAATATATAAAAGTGTGGAGCATAGAGCAGTGGTAAACACTGAGAGAACAAGAATTTCAATTCCAGCACCAAATGGACCTGCTATGGATGCTCCAATATTTCCTGCTCCTGGTTTGGTTTTCTCGGTTCTCAACATGTTGATACATATGTACTATTCATAAATATTATTTGTTTCTAACAATATTTCTACTTTAATAGATTTTGTGTATCTAACAATGCAATGTGCTTTTTCCAGTGGGGTTATGTTAGCTCTGGGATTGGACCTGACTCAACAGGGGGTTGCTCGTTCTTCACACATGGACTACAGATATCGACCTTACTAAGCATATGTCTCCGCATTTGTCCCATTAGTGATTAATTGAGCGGCATGACCTATATGCTAACTTAATCCATTTAAAATGACAGCGTGTGCTACTTTTAGCATATTTAAAAGTCGATATTTTTTCCTTGAATACTTAATGATCCATGGTACTTTAGTGGGGATTCTAAGCAATGGAAAAATATTTGTTTGAGCTTACTTTTGTATATTAACCTGTGCAATTTATGTTTAATATGAATATGAGCATCAAGCATTATTGCAACTCATTTTTTATATTTGATTTGAAATCATTATCATGTTAATATTAAAGTTAGCTTGCATGCCATTTTTGGGGTTTGTTTTGGAATCATTAACATGTACCTCGATGGTTTATCAGTGTTTTATCACCGTGTAGACTGATGAATTCTATTCACTCATCCATTCCTTTAGGTAATAATGCTGCATATGTGGAAGATTTAAAGTCGAGAATTATTTATTAGTTGGTTACGCTGGTTGAAAATTTGTGATTGGTTTATCTTCATTCATACTTCACCACCATTTTGAAATTGAAAACAATTTTGGGAAATATTATAAAAATAAAATGCAAAGCAATGGGTAAAGAAAGTTGTAATTGCTTGGAGTGTTAGCTGCTCTATGAACAATTATATAATCTTAGATATTGATAGTGATACAAGCCTCCAAGCTTAAATTTGTCAATGTAATAGACTCTAAGGAACCTTATATATTGATAATGATACACGCCTTCAAGGTTAAATTTGCCAATGTAATAGACTATGAGAGTAGATGTAACAATTTCCTTTCTTTACAAAAGGTTCATTCTCAAAACAATTTGCAAATAAAAGTACAATTACTAAAAAATATTTTTATTTTTCTTAATTCAAATAATTTGGTTATTTTCTCAATAAATGAATGTAAATCCCATTTAATGGAATAATGATATCTTTTACAAATAAGAAATGATGGCTTCTTTTCTTTATTTGTGATCCATTTCAATTATATTGATGAAGTCGACCAAAACAATAGAATTCCCATACCGATCCATTTCTTAGTTGGAAGGTTGTTGGAAATAATAGAGGTCAATAGCTCAGAACATTATTAGTATTATTCAATATGAAAGTTGGCCGCGACCTGGATAGAAATATTGCAAGATGTGGTATTACAACTCAAATGGTACAACATTCATAAAATAATGTCTTATAAATGCACCAACAATGATGGTTTCTTAATTAACCTCCATCTTGACCTCCATCGATTGTCCAGAGCTCCAAACAAATAGATCCTCCCTACAAATTTATGCAAATAGAGTAGGTGGAAATGTCGGGGACATTGCCACCACGTGGCTCTTGTTTTGCAATGTTTTTACGATGTTTTAAATATTTGTATTAAATAAAATTGTAAAAAATATTTATTTAAATTTTGATTGGCTAGAGCTTGTTGACGTTTTCCTCGTTTTTCACTCCCGGGGTAGGGGCAACAGGTGGATGTTAGTTGTTGTCTGACCTCTGATGTGAACCATTAAATGCGTACTTTGTGACATAGGTAAAAGCCAAGAGCTCCAAAATATTTTTTGAGATTATTATTTACAAGTCAAACGACGAAATGACCCAATCAGGCGAAACAAAAATTAAGAGAGGCCATGTTGCCTTCCGATCCAATGCGTTGGGATGGTAAATATTTGGTTGCACAGATACCCTATTGATTATACACTTTTGAACTCCCGCCACTTATCAAATATACCTTATATGGCTGGTAGTAGATCGGTATATTTATTTCCACAATTGATACAATGAGGCAAATATCACAAAGTCTCTTACAAAATTCGACTAGAGAATGGTAACCAGATCTTCTTGAGCCATGCGCATGTCACCATAGAGCATCTCCAGACTAGATGAAATCAACAAGCCCATTTAGTGATATATATTGTTTTCCAATTCAATAAGTTGAAGTTCCTCTACTTGATGAGGAATGTAAGAATCAATAGTCTGTAGTTGATTATAATGTTGCACGACTTGGACTCGGAAAAGAATCGGCTAGCATGTGACTCGTCGACTTGAGAAAGACTTAGGAAGAATCAACAAATAGGAAAAAAAATTAAAATATGGTAAATTTTGGGCACAAAAAAGAGGTTAAATATGACATTTCCAATCCATATAAGTTATAAAACTACAATCTATGCAATAATTGATAACGCCATCTGAAAAGTAACTAACCTCCACTAATTTACAACAAACTTCTAAAAAATCCTAACTAAATACTTAAGCTTTTGCAATTTATATAAAAAACAATAGATTATCTAGAGACAAAACTTCAACGAATTGAGTCGCGTGGCCCACCTATTCACCATTTATTAGCGGAAACGATTCTTTCCTTTGTTCCCTCTTTGAATTTTGGGTAACTGGATTGTGATGATATGTATGGTCGATCAAGCTTTACGATCAAGATTTATTCAAAGTTGGTGATTCCCAACGACGATTCTACTAGTTTTTTAATTATTATTATTTTAATATAAGCTTTAGCCTTTGATCCACACGAATGACTACAGGAACCGATCACGACTTTAGATATTGAGAGTAATGTCCCCAATTTTTATAGCACTAGGGAGCAACCACTATCCCATTAGATCCGCATGGGTCCTAGTGGAAAATTAAATAAATTAGTTAGGGTTAATTTTGGTCTATGGCTATTTAGTTTAATTAATTAAACCATGGAGAATAATGTAGTCCATAGTTTAGAATATTTAATTATTAATTAATTATTTGATGAGTTATAAATGATTAGGTGGCCTAGGAGGGCGCATAGGAGATTAGGTGGACCCATTGAGTTTCCTTCCAAAAAGAAATTTGAAAGAAAAGCAGCACAAATCAAGAAGGCAACTAAAAAGCTGGAAGGCACCAGAAAAGAAAGAAAGCACAGAAAAGCAGAAAGCAGCAGAAAAGCAGGGAAGCACTGAAAAGCAGGAAAACACTAGAAAAGCAAGAAAGCAACAGAAAAGCAAGGAAAATTAGGAGTTGCCAAAAGTAAGAAAGCAGACTAAAGGAGGAAAGGAAAGAAAGCAAGGACAAAGTGATATAAAGATGCAAGTACAAATTTAGATAGTGATGGCGCATTGGATGAGGTTAGTTGTCCACATGTAATGTATCTTAGAATCCAATTCACTTATTAAAAGAGTATGAGTGCACCCATTGATATCTTTTTCTAGTTTGATTATTGCATTGAGAGCTTTGAGCTTCTCAAGACTTGGGAGATGTGCCCCTTGTCACTAGTTAATATATGTGCCCCTTTTTTTCATCACTCTAGTTGAGGATTCAGCTAGATCATGAGGAGTGAGGCATTCATCCTTGCTCATTGAGTATACTTGCAAGTCCATTCCATTTCCATTCAAGTGTTATCTTGCTCAATGTTGAATATTCCATCGGTTGGAGTGTTTTTTATAGTGTCTTGTATTTTACTATGTTATTGAGGGAGAATATAGATCCCATGGGTACTTGCTACTCTATTTGTAACTTTTTAATGTAAAGGATATCCTCTTCTAAATGAAATTTCTTTCCATTCTACAAATTATATCTTTATCTTTTATGAATATTTGCACCCATGCTTGTTATAGTGTCAAATATTAATAGTTTTCAAGGTTGATGTATTAATCTAACTTCAATGATTCCAAATATCAGCCTGTGAGTTGATGTAGTAAGTAGACACATTTTGGGACCCATACCATCCTTCATATCAGATTTTTTTTACCCTTAGAGGCCATTTGAATTGAGTTGGAAATTCCCTAGCTAAGTTGTCCTAAAAGTAGTAATTTATTTCTTAACTTCCAAATTGTGTCCAATCGATCCTAATTTTTAGTATAAGTGTTGTCATAGCTAGTTGGGGTATTTTTCAGGATAACCAATTCCATATCTATACTAGAATCCATTGGTTTCCACATAATTATGGGGCTATTACCTTGAAGCCTTTGGTTTAGCCAAAGGCTTCTACCCAAGGATGATGCATACAAAGAATGTGCAGCTGTCGAAGTTGGGTGTCTTTATAGGGATTATGTAGGATATAATTAACCTATATAAGACCTTAGAATCCATACCTTAAGAATTTGATGTTAAGTTTAAACCAAATAGCCAAGCAAGATCACTGAAAGAAGCATAATCACAAGATAACACACAATATATCCTGGGAAACCCTCATGGGGTAGAAAACCCAGTAAAGCTTTCCTCAATAAGATGATCAACCAAAATACAAAGATGTGCTCCTTCTCCTTGACTCCTTAGCAGATCTCCTCAACTAGTGCGCACTCTTTCACAAGCGAGTGAATGATCTAATGAGGAGTTCACCTCCTCTATTTATACTTGACTTTCAACTCACTAAAAGACTGTTGGGGCCGACCTCACCTGGAGAAGTCTAATAACCCCTAAAATATAACTACAGGGCCGACCCACACATGGTGGGTCTAATAACCCTAGTTAATATCAACCCCTGGAGGAATAAACATCTCCAGATACATGGTAGGGTTACCTCGGAGGAATGAAACATCTCCGGAATAAATAATGTACAAATATAATATTCTTAGAAGTTACAATATTCAACACTCCCCCTTAACGAGAAGGATATTATAACAACATCTGTAGGAACAAGGAGTCATTTACTACATCATCTATATATCATCGGAAGCTTTCTTCAATTCATCATCATCAGTAACTTGACTAGTTACTGGAACATCAACATCGTCATCGGCATCGTCGTATGATCATTAGTATCGTCATCACACGATCATCATCATCATCGTCACACGATCATCAACATCGTCATCATACGATCATCAGCATCGTCATCATACGATCATCAGCATCGTCATCACACGATCATCAGCATCGTCATCACACGATCAGCAGCATCATCATCACACGATCATCAGCATCGTCATCATACGATCATCAGCATCGTCATCACACGATCATCAGCATCGTCATCACACGATCAGCAGCATCGTCATCACACGATCATCAACATCGTCATCACACGATCAGCAGCATCGTCATC
This sequence comes from Larix kaempferi, assembly GCA_027924585.1. Taxonomy (NCBI): domain Eukaryota; kingdom Viridiplantae; phylum Streptophyta; class Pinopsida; order Pinales; family Pinaceae; genus Larix; species Larix kaempferi. The sequence continues at coordinate 3,795,002 of BSBM01000717.1, read as the reverse complement.
ACACGATCATCAGCATCGTCATCACACGATCAGCAGCATCATCATCACACGATCATCAGCATCGTCATCATACGATCATCAGCATCGTCATCACACGATCATCAGCATCGTCATCACACGATCAGTAGCATCGTCATCACACGATCATCAGCATCGTCATCACACGATCAGTAGCATCGTCATCACACGATCATCAGCATCGTCATCACACGATCAACAACATCGTCATCACACGATCAGCAGCATTGTCATCACACGATCAGTAGCATCGTCATCACACGATCATATTTACAGGATGATCAATCCTGCTCTCTTTAGGACATGAGTCCATGGATGATGCAATCCAGATCAAGTTCCAGGATGATCAATCCTTATCACAACTACAGAGCCAGCCCTGTCTCATGCTGGATGTATCACAACTACAGAGCCAGCCCTGTTTCATGCTGGATGTATCACAACTACAGAGCCAGCCCTGTTTCATGCTGGATGTATCACAACTACAGAGCCAGCCCTGTTTCATGCTGGATGTATCACAATTACAGAGCCAACCCTGTTTCATGCTGGATGTATCACAACTACAGAGCCAGCCCTGTTTCATGCTGGATGTATCACAATTACAGAGCCAGCCCTGTTTCATGCTGGATGTATCACAACTACAGAGCCAGCCCTGTTTCATGCTGGATGTAACACAACTACAGAGCCAGCCCTGTTTCATGCTGGATGTATCACAACTACAGAGCCAGCCCTGTTTCATGCTGGATGTATCACAACTACAGAGCCAGCCCTGTTTCATGCTGGATGTAACCTAGAGTAATTCTAGGATTTGTCACGTACATTTTGAACCGAGGTCCAGGGACGATTCAGTCCTGTCATTCAGTTATCGGAGACCTCATGTCTACGGCTCTTCTTTAGGACTGAAGTCCGGGAATGATCCAATCCCCTCAACTGTCCACTAAGGACTTCATTCTCGGAGACCTCACGTCTACGGCTCTCTTTAGGACTGAAAGTCCAGGGATGATCCAATCCCCTCAACTGTCCACTAAGGACTTCATTCTCGGAGACCTCACGTCTACGGCTCTCTTTAGGACTGAAAGTCCAGGGATGATCCAATCCCCTCAACTGTCCACTAAGGACTTCATTCTCGGAGACCTCACGTCTACGGCTCTCTTTAGGACTGAAAGTCCAGGGATGATCCAATCCCCTCAACTGTCCACTAAGGACTTCATTTTCGAAGACATACGTCTACGGCTCTTCTTTCGGACTGAAGTCCAGGAATGATCCAATCCCTTCACATGTTCACCAAGACGGAACATGTATCCTCATCATCAAAACATGTATAACCACAACATGTATCATCATCATCAAAACATGTATAACCACAACATGTATCATCATCATCAAAACATGTATAACCACAACATGTATCATCATTATCAAAACATGTATAACTCTATCATCAAAAGCATGTATACATCTATCATCAAAATCATGTATACATCTATCATCAAAAGCATGTATACATCTATCATCAAAATCATGTATACATCTATCATCAAAGCCATGTATACATCTATCATCAAAACCATGTATACATCTATCATCAAAGCCATGTATACATCTATCATCAAAAGCATGTATACATCTAACCATCAGAAGTATCTAGTATGTATACATCTAACATCAAAACAAAGAATATAAGAGTCCTAAATCTAAATCATTCTAGGTGAATAAGAGCAGAAAAAAATAGGTAACCTCATCATTGATGAGATAGGCTTGTTTTGTCAGATACTGAGCTACTCCCCCTTTCGAGGAGGGTTCTTCTGAACTACACCAAGCTTGTCTCGGAAGTGTTCAAACTTTACTCGAGACAGAGGCTTAGTCAGAATATCAGCAATTTGATCCTCAGTGCTTATGTACTCCAGCTTGATAGCTCCTTTCTGCACCATGTCTCGTATATAAAAGTATCGGATCTCTATGTGTTTTGACTTATCATGAAATACAGGATTTTCAGTCATCTTGATACAGCTTTGATTATCACACATAATCACAGTGGGATCCATTTCTAAGTCAAACACTCCAGATAAAAGTTTCCGAAGCCATACTGCTTCACAGCTAGCAGAGCAGGCAGCTATATATTCTGCTTCAGCAGTACTGAGAGCCACACTGGATTGTTTCTTGCTGAACCAGGAAATCATGGCAGATCCAAGACCATAACATCCACCAGAGGTACTTTTTCTGTCTGAGACACTTCCTGCCCAATCAGAATCTGAGTAACCATGTAATCTGAGTTCATGATTTCCAACATAAAATAGGCCAAAATCTAATGTACCTTTTAGGTACCTCATTACATGCTTTGCAGCTATTAAGTGAACCTTTCTAGGTTCTACTAGATACTGACTTAGGGTATTTACAACAAAGCATATATCAGGCCTAGTATTAGTTAAGTACATCAATGATCCAATGATTTGTCTATATAAAGTTATGTCCACTAGTTCTGATGAATCATTAACTAATAACTTTAAGTTGGAGTCCATGGGAGTGGCCATGGCTTTACACTCCAACATATCAAATCTTTTGAGAATCTCCACAGTGTACTTACCTTGATTTAGAAAGATCCCTTTTGGTTCTTGCCATACTTCTAAGCCTAAGAAGTAGTGCATCAATCCGAGATCTTTCATCTCGAATTCTGAAGAAAGCTTCTTCTTGCTTTCAATAATCTGTTTCTCATCTCCAGTTAGAAAAAGATCATCTACATATAACAGCAATATAACTGGTTCATCATCCATCACTTTGAGATAAAGATTTGGGTCAGCTTTACTTTTAGTAAAGCCCATGCTAGTTAAGAAATTGTCAATCCTTCCGTACCAAGCCCTTGGAGCTTGTTTCAACCCATATAATGCCTTCTTCAATTTGCAAACATGAGTTCTTCCATCATTAACCTCAAACCCTTGAGGTTGCTCTATGTATACTTCTTCTTCAATTACACCATTCAGAAAAGCTGTCTTAACATCCATTTGGTGTAATTTCCACTTCATCCTGGATGCAAGTGCCATGATAGTTCTAATTGAAGTATACCTGGCAACAGGTGCAAATGTTTCTTCATAGTCAATTCCCTCCTTCTGAGAGAATCCTCTGGCTACAAATCTTGCTTTGTATTTTTCGATGCTTCCATCCGCGGCATGTTTTATTTTGAAAATCCATTTGGAAGAAACCACACTTTTATCTTTCGGTTTGGGAACAATATCCCAAACATTATTTTTCATTATTGACTGGTATTCTTCAGTCATTGCTTCTACCCATTCTTTCTTTTGAGCTGCTTCTTCATAGCTAGTAGGTAGTTGATCCACAAGGTCACACATTAAAGCCATGTAGTTGGATACCAATTTTGGCTTCTTCCTTTCTCTAGTGGAGCCTTCAGGAGCACCATATCTTTCAGCTCCTTGAATAAGATCTCTAGCCCATGCTGGTCTTCTTTTCCTGGATAATTCTGCAACAGGGGGTTCTTGTGGTTCCAGCATGTCATGATCCTCTGGTGTAACTTCTTCAGGGATGTGAACAGTCTCTGAGATCCTGGGTGATGAATCTTCTTCATAAACTTCTTCAAGTTGACACTTTCTGGATTTCTTGAGAGCTGTTTCCTCATCAAAGGTTACATCTCTACTTATTTCTATATGATGGAAACCTGGTATGTAGATTCTAAAGGCTTTGGAAGTTTCACAATAGCCAACAAACATTCCCTTCTTACTTGAGGGATCCAACTTGGTTCTCTTTTCTTTTGGAATGTGGATGTACACAGGACACCCAAATATTTTAAGATGACTTACCTCAGGCTTCTTACCTGAAAACACTTCTTCTGGAGTTTTGAATTCAAGAGCACTGTGAGATAATCTATTTTGCACATAAACTGCTATTCTGGCTGCTTCAGCCCATAAGTACATGGGAAGATCTTGGTCATGTATCATGGTCTTCACAGCTTCCATGATTGTTCTATTTTTCCTTTCAGCCACCCCATTTTGTTGGGGATTGTATGGAGTAGTTAGTTCCCTTCTAATTCCAGCTTCTTTGCAAAAGTCCTCAAAATCCTTTGAAGTGAATTCTCCGCCATTATCTGTTCTGAGAGTTTTGATTTTCTTGTCTGATAGATTTTCTATTAGAGCCTTGAACTCTTTGAATTTTCCAAAGACTTCATTCTTACCTTTCAGGAAGTATATCCAAGTTTTCCTTGAATAGTCATCAATGAATGAAAGATAGTATTCATACCCACTTAAGGAAGTGGTGGGCATAGGTCCACATACATCTGAGTGTATAAGCTCTAAAATGTTCTTAGTCTTTGTTTCACTCTTTGGAAAGGGGTTCTTGATATTTTTCCCTTTCTTACATCCTTTACATGAGCCATCATGATTAGCCTTCAATTCTGGTAATCCTATGACTACCTTGCTTACATAGGGTAAGGCTTTATAATTGATGTGAGCTAATATTCTATGCCATAGCTCACTGGGGCTAGAGACCTCATGTGCAAGGGCAGCTTCTGGATGACCCTTGAGTTTATAGAGACCTCCTTCTTCTTCACCAATAACAACTGCATCCTTAATTGTCTTTCCTTTGGACCACATGAGTACTTGTCCATCTATGAAGGCTACTCTAAAACCTTTCTTATCTAGTGCTGAAATAGAGAGAAGGTTCTTCTTTAAACCTGGTACATATAAGATGTCTTTCATCTTCAAGGGTGTTCCCGAATCTAGCTTGTAGCTAGCTTCACCAATTCCTTTGATGGGATATTGGTAGTCATCTCCTAGAGATACCTTTTGCGAGGAAGACTTTTCTTCAAGATTTGAGAAGGTCTTCCTTTGACCTGTCATGTGTTTGGAGGCACCACTGTCAATGAGCCATGTATCTTCTCCAGGAGATACAGATCCAGAGAGTGCAGAGAATAGAACATATTCTTCTGGATCTTCTTTCTTCACCTTGTTTCTTTTCCTTTTAGGCTTTACCTCTACCTCTTCTTCTTCTTCATCTTCTTCCCCTTCTTCTTCTTCACTATCATTTTCTGCCATATGAGCATGGTGTCTTTTGTGGACAAACTTCTTCTTTTGTGAGGGACAAAATCTGGAGATGTGACCTAGCTTATCACAGCTATAGCATTTGACTGAGGAATAATCTCTTACTGGAAATGGTCCTTTTCTCTTTTTAGAGAAGAGTTGAGATCCTTTGTGGTCAACCTTCTTGAGATGACCTGTTCTTCTTCTTCTGGTATGGGTGGCCAAAGCTTGGTCATCTTCTTTGAGAAGAGCTTCTCTGTTGGCAACCCTAGCTTCTTCTTGAACACAATCCTCCCATACTATATCAAATTTCATGCTTTCTTTCCTAGCACACATGGTTTGTATGAAGGATTCCCAAGATCTAGTGAGGCCATTAAGAGCAGTCATCACTAGTTCATCCTCATCAAGAGTATCACCAATTGCATCTAGTTGTTCCTTGATTTGTGAAACCCTTGAGAAGTAGTCTTGAATGGATTCTCCTTTGTGCATCTTGGTACTCTTCAATTGAGTCCTTAGATTCATCTTCCTATTGATGTTCTTTCCTTCATACATTCTTCCTAGGGCATCATACATTTCCTTTGGAGTCTTCTTGGAGGCCACTTGGGGAATCAAGTGGTCTTTAATGGAATCAGCTATGATTCTCTTTGCCCTAATCAAATCCTTCCTATGCTTTTCTTTGGCTTCATCTCCTTCTGGTTCTGCAACTTCTTCCTTGATATACTGAGCAAGATCATTCTCTTCAAGAATGAGACCAATTCTGTATTTCCATGCCCGGAAATTTTCTATACCTTCTAGCTTGTCTTCAAGCTTAGTGTTTGGAGCCCTCTTCTCTTGGGGGAGTCCAAGAGACAGAGCAGACTTACCTGAAAAGTTGCTTTTCACTTTTTCGGAATCTGGAACAGAATTTTATCGCACTTTTGGTAGAATTAGGGTTTGACTTTCCCGGAGTTCTACTCAACCAAAAAGTTCGATCTATAGCTCAAAAGAATGCTCTTGAGAAGGGCTACTCAGCCATGCAATCAGAATTTAAAAATTCCAACTTTTTTCTGAAACCAAAAACTGACGTATCGCACTTTTGGTAGAATTAGGGTTTGCAATTCCCGGAGTTCTACCCAACCAAAAAGTTCGATCTAGGGCTTAAAAGAAAGCTCTTGAGGAGGGCTTTCCAGCCATGCAACCAAAAATCAATAATACCAACTTTGGGCTGAAAACCCTAACTTCACCAAAAAGAGAGAGAGAGATAATCTTACCTTGTGAAAGATGTCCTATTCAGTCTAGCTCTGATACCATGTTAAGTTTAAACCAAATAGCCAAGCAAGATCACTGAAAGAAGCATAATCACAAGATAACACACAATATATCCTGGGAAACCCTCATGGGGTAGAAAACCCAGTAAAGCTTTCCTCAATAAGATGATCAACCAAAATACAAAGATGTGCTCCTTCTCCTTGACTCCTTAGCAGATCTCCTCAACTAGTGCGCACTCTTTCACAAGTGAGTGAATGATCTAATGAGGAGTTCACCTCCTCTATTTATACTTGACTTTCAACTCACTAAAAGACTGTTGGGGCCGACCTCACCTGGAGAAGTCTAATAACCCCTAAAATATAACTACAGGGCCGACCCACACATGGTGGGTCTAATAACCCTAGTTAATATCAACCCCTGGAGGAATAAACATCTCCAGATACATGGTAGGGTTACCTCGGAGGAATGAAACATCTCCGGAATAAATAATGTACAAATATAATATTCTTAGAAGTTACAATATTCAACATTTGAGAGGTATAGAGGTGTTTGGGGATTAATTTTTTATTTCTAGCCAAAACTAGTCAGTTTTTGTGTCTAGTTTATCCTCTGTGTGTTTGAGTTTTCAAAAGTTTGAGTTGGTGAGACTAAAGTTGGGTTGGGTACATTACAGTGTATCAAAGCATGATCCTCTTCAACCGTGAGTAGAAATACCAAGATCTATTTCTTAGTTAAAGAAGAAAAGTTGCAGAATGAGGCTTGTACTAGTAGCCATTGAAGAATACCAGTGAGCAGTTTGAAGAAGAAGAGGTAATATAAATAGATGGGAGTTTGCATATGTCATGGGAGGAGGATGACTTCTTCTGTGAACCAAAATACATAAATGACAGAAGTCTTTATCCACCAATGGCTAGCCTTGAGGAGGAATTAGCAAGAAGGTTAGCAGCAAGTGCTAACATGCCTCACTGCTGTCAGGAGTATCTAGCTTTGGGTGAGAATATCTATGCACATATTCCCTTGAAAGATGATTTCACTTGCAATAATGGATTTGGAATTAGAATTTTGATGAGGTTTATTTTGAGAGAAACAAACCATCCATATAAGAACCAAGTTGTCCCACCCCTCAAAGTAAAGAAGAAGAAGAAGGAACCAAAGGTGAAGCTCCGTTAAAGCCATGTGCATATTCGAACATCATGAGATTATTTGGTTTTTCTTCAAGTAGAGTCTCCAAAAGTTGTGATCCTAGTACCACTCAAGATGGAGAAGCCTCAAGCTACCTAGAGGAGAATAGCAATGAAGCAGAAGTAGAGATCCATGAGGTGGAGCGTGTTGATGTATTTGTTACTTCGGAAGATATTCACCTGTATATTACATTTGTACTTTATTGTATATCCAACATAGATGTATTATTCCTCTGATTGGAAGTGTTGTCATTTGTATTTGCAAGTGTCACAAGTTACATTGTAAGTGTCGTCATTTGTATTGATGGGTTATTAGACCACCAGTGTGGGGTCGGGCGTAGCTAGGTCATGTGGTTGGGTTATTAGGATTCCTTAGGAAGTCGGCCCTATTGGTTTATTGGAAGGTCAATTCAATGTATAAATAGAGGGTGTGCCTCTCTCATTCTAGTCATTCACTCACTTCTCAAGCTCGGATAACCAAGAGAGAAAGTGGCGCACAAGTGGAGGAGGAAGAGTATCTGCTAGAGACATCTCTTTGGGTTTGATCATTGTGATCTTGGTTTGTGGCTTATCTTATCTCTAAGGAAGTTGCGGGGTTTTTCACCTTCTTGGTTTTCCCCGAGGAAACTCTGTGTCTATTGTCTCTTGTGATTATGATTATTATGCTGCACATGTTATTCTCTTAGTGATCCTAGATAATATTGAATGAAATTATCGAAAAATTTACATGGTATCAGAGTTGACCTAAGAAGAAGGCACTGTGCAGCTGCGGAAGCTAGGGCTTCTTAATTTTTGGGTTTCTATCCACATATCATCAAAGGAAAGAGGCTAGATTGACTCTCCTAGCAAGGGCGCATCTTTCTATCGAGACAGAATTCAATTCTGAGCGTTTTCAGTTTTTGGCCCGTCACTGCTGCGGGAAATTAGGGTTTCAGAAAAAGTTGGAATTTTTGGAATCTGAATCCACAGATGGATACTCCTCAAGAAAATCGATGTTTAGAGCTTTGGATTGAACTTTTTGGTTGGGCAGAAGGCCAAGCTTTATCAAACCCTAGTTCAGGGTCTTGTCTAGTGAATCCGAAAGTTTCAAAGACAATTTTGAGGGGTGAAATTTTGCAGATCTCAAAATATGAGTATACCAGCTTGACCAGCTCAGCAAGGCGCATCTTTCTATCCTTTCAGAAGTTTGAAATTCAAAGTTTGAATTTTTAGGGTTTCTCTGACAAACCCTAATCCAGCTCCAGATCTAGTTTTTCAACAAATCAAGTGGTAAGACCTAAAACTTTCTATTTCCATTCGAAGTACTCTTTAATATGTCTCACCATACCAAGCTTGAGGATAAGCTTGAAGGAGATGATAACTTCCGAGCCTAAAATTATAGGATTGGGTTAATCCTAGGGGAGAATGAGTTGGACACTTACATAAGTGAAGAGGTTCCAGTTATAGAGGGAGAAGCGGCTAAGGCCTTAAACAAGAAGAACTTGGTTAAAACCAAGAGAATCATTGTTGATTCTATCAAGGGCCATCTCATTCCGCATGTGTCTTCCCTAAAGACACCTAAAGAGATGTTTGACTCTTTGACCAAGTTGTTTGAAGGAAAGAACATAAATCGGAAGATGACTCTGCGGAACCAATTGAAAGGGGTAAAAATCCAGAATGGAGAGACCATCCAATCCTACTTTACTAAGGTCTCTCAAATCAAGGAACAACTTGAAGCTATGGATGAAGTAGTGGAGAATGGAGAAATTGTCATGACCACATTGAATGGCCTACCTAGGTCATGAGAATCCTTCATCCAAGGAATCTGTGCAAAAAGGAAAATGATCTCCTTCAGTAGACTTTGGGAAGAATGTTCACAAGAAGAAGCTAGGCTTGTGGCCTGAGAAGAAAATATGGGAAGTGAAGATCAAGCCCTCACAACACACACTAAAGGAACTAAGTTTAAGAGGGAGAAATATCACAACAAGAAACATCCTCACTTTCATCATAAGAAGAGAGATCTCTCTCATGTTCGATGCTTCACTTGTGATGAGATTGGACACTTTGCTTCAAGCTGTCCCAAGAACAAAAGGGACAACAACAACAACAACTTCAACAACAAGAAGAAGAACAACAAGAAAATATATCATGCTCATGCTGCTGAGCATGATGAACCTCCCAAGAAGAAGAAAATGGCAGAAAGTGAAGATTCTTCAAGTGAGGAAGAATATGTGTTGATCTCTACTCTCACAGGTACTATCTCACATGTATGTGATGATTGGATTATTGATAGCGGGGATTCCAAACATATGACAGGATTTAAAGAATCCTTTGTAGACCTATCTGAACATGAGTCACCTCATAAGGTGAAACTTGGGGATGACTATCAATATCCCATAAAAGGAAGTGGTGAAGCCTCCTGCAAGTTAGACTCTGGGAAGTCTTTGAAGATGCAAGATGTCCTATATGTACCTGGACTTAAGAAGAACCTTCTCTCCATATCATCTTTGGATGCAAAGGGAATGAGAGTTGCATTCATAGATGGCCAAGTACTCATGTGGCCAAAGGGTAAGACAATAGATGATGCAGTGGTGATTGGAGAACAAGAGGGAGGATTGTACAAATTGAAGGGACAACCTGAACATGCCATGGTACATGAATCCATGGAGCCAAGTGAAATTTGGCATAGAAGGCTTGCTCATGTGCACTATAGAGCACTTCCAATTGCAAGCAAAGTAGTAGCCGGGTCTTCCTGAAATTCAGTCAAAGCATGCAGGTATTTGCAAAGGGTGTACAAAAGGAAAGAACACAAAGAAAGCATTTCCAAGCAGTGAAAGCAAAGCAAAAGGAATATTGGAGATTATCCACTCTGATGTATGCGATCCAATGTCATCCAGTTCTCTGAGTGGGTATGTATACTATGTTTCCTTCATTGATGACTTCTCTAAGAAGACTTGGGTTTATTTCTTGAAGAATAAATATGAAGTGTTTGATAAGTTCAAGGAATTCAAATCCTTGATAGAAAATCAAACTGATTAGAAGATCAAGATCTTCATATCCGATAATGGAGGAGAATTCACTTCAGGTGACTTCAAGAAGTTATGCAGTGATTCAGGGATTAAGAGGGAGTTGACTACTCCTTACAATCCACAACAAAATGGAGTTGCAGAAAGGAAGAATAGAACTATCATGGAAGCAGCATGGGCAATGCTTCATGACCAGGATCTGTCTATGCACCTATGGGCAGAAGCAGCAAGGAAAATTGTATATGTGCAGAACAGAACACCTCACAAAATACTTGACAACAAGACACCAGAAGAAGTGTTCTCCGGTAAGAAACCTGAAGTTAGCCATCTCAGGATATTTGGCTGTCCAGTATACAGACACATTCCAAAAGAAAAGAGGACAAAGCTAGATCCTTCAGGAAAGAAGGGCATCTTTGTGGGTTACAGTGAAAGCCCGAAGGCTTACAGAATATACTTTCCAGGGTTCAAGAAGATTGACATCAACAGGGATGTAACATTTGATGAAAACTCAGCATACATCAAATCAAGGAAGACACCTGCTGAAGATAATGAAGAACCAAGGGTAACTAGAATTCAAGACACCACTATGAATGAAGCAATTCGTGAAATTGAAGATCCACAAGAACCTGTAGATCCACCCCCGTGAGAATATCTCTCATAAGAGGAAACCTGCATGGGCTAGAGAGCTCATCCAAGATGCAGAAAGGTATGGTATTCCAGAAGAGGAACACAGAGAAAGGAAAAGGACAAGGTCACACACGAGCTATGTTTCTTTGCTCTGTGACATTATGAACAAAGAACCTTCCAGTTATGAAGAGGCATCGGAAAAGAAAGAATGAAAGGATGCCATGGTCAAGGAATACCAATCGATCATGAAGAATGATGTTTGGAATGTCGTCCCAAGACCAAAAGGGAAGTCTGTTGTAACTTCCAAATGGATCTATAAGATCAAGCATGCTGCAGATGGTAGCATAGAGAAATACAAGGTGCGATTTGTAGCTCGTGGCTTCTCCCAGAAAGAGGGAATAGATTATGAAGAGACTTTTGCACCTGTAGCCAGATACACTTCCATCAGAATAGTACTTGTTCTGGCTGCAGTGATGAAATTGAAGATACACCAGATGGATGTCAAGATAGCTTTCTTGAATGGTGTAGTCGAAGAGGAAGTGTATGTGGAGCAACCACTTGGTTTTGAGACACATGACAGGGAGTCATATGTGTGCAGGTTGAAGAAAGCCTTGTATGGTTTGAAGCAAGCTCCTAGGACTTGGTATGGTAGGATAGACAACTTTCTATCCAGCTTGGGATTTACTAAGAGTAAAGCAGATTCCAACCTTTACTACAAGGTTGAGGAAGGCAATCCTGTGATACTACTACTGTATGTGGATGACCTGTTTGTTACAGGTGAGGATGGGTTGATTGCCGACACCAAGAGGAAGCTTGCTTCTGAGTTTGAGATGAAGGACTTGGGGATGATGCATTACTTTCTAGGCATGGAGGTGTGGCATAGTGCAGATGGGATCTTCCTTGGACAAGGGAAGTATGCAGTAGAGATCCTGAAGTGGTTTGGGATGATGGACTGCAAGGCCATGGCCACACCTATGGCATCGAACCTGAAGCTTCTGTGTGATGCTTCTTCTAAGCCGGTTGATGTCACGGTGTATTGTCAGATGATTGGGTCCTTGATGTACCTGATGAACATAAGACCAGATATTTGATTTACCGTGAACACATTGAGCCAGTTCCTGACGGATCCTAGACATATTCACCTGATTACTGTGAAGCATATTCTGAGGTACCTGAAGGGTACGGTTGATTATGGGCTCAAGTATGATGTGAATCAAAAGTTTAACCTAGAGGTTTATGTTGATTCAGATTGAGCAGGAAGTGCTACAGATAGGAAGAGCACTTCAGGGTGCTGCTTCAGTATGGGATTAGGTGTGATCTCTTGGCTTAGTAGGAAGCAATCCTGCGTAGCACTGAGTACAGCTGAAGCATAATATGTTGCAGCTTGTTCAGCCAGTTGTGAGGTAGTATGGCTTAGGAAGCTACTGTCTGATTTATTTGATCTCCCGTTGGATGCTACTTGTATCTATTGTGACAACCAGAGTTGTGTGAAGTTGTCTGAGAACCCGGTGTTCCATGACAGGTTGAAGCACATAGAGATCAAATATCACTATATCAGGGTTATGGTGCAGAGAGGAGCAGTGAAGCTCCTGTATGTTGCGACAGATGAGCAGATTGCAGATGTGTTGAATAAACCACTAGCCAGAGTGAAGTTTGATTACTTTGGAGAGAGGCTTGGTGTTCTTCAAATAGAAGATACTTTGAGGAAGAAGTGATGGGACACATTTGTAGGAGCCATTCCAAGCATGGTGATAGGAGGATCCTTCACATGGCTATGGATGTAAGTGATGTATGATGAGCATCATGACAATGCTCTGGATGATGTTTTGCATGATATTGATCAGGATGATCATATGCATCAGGTGGATGCTTTACATAATCAGGTGGATCATGTGTGATGATATGCATCGGGTGGATGCTTTACATGATTAGGTGGATCATGTGTGATGATATGTATGATCAGTTTGATTATACAATGATGACGAGTATCAGGATGATCCTCCAGATGACATGCATCAGGAAGATGCTATGATGATGTGCATTAGGATGATGTACTATATGATGATGATCGGTATGATCATGAGTATCAGGTTGGTACTCCGTGGCCATGGATAGGTTGTGCATGTAGCATAGAAAAGATCCCGGGAGATCTGATAGGTTGAGCGGTAAGCTCGTAAATTAGTCCTGGGATGCTCTTTCGAGGTTTTACTACTAGAGGCATGTAATTAGTCCTAGAGATCCGATAGGTTGAGCGGTAAGCTCGTAATTAGTCCTGGGATTCTCTTTAGAGTTCTTGTAGGAAGCAAGACACTCTTTAAAGGTTTTTCCTAATTGAATGTAATTAGTCCTGGAGATCCGATAGGTTGAGCGGTAAGCTCGTAATCAGTCCTGGGATGCTCTTTAGAGTTCTTGCGGGAAGCAAGACACTCTTTTAAGCTTTTGTGGTGGGGGTCACATGTAATCAGTCCTGGAGATTCGATAGGTTGAGCGGTAAGCTTGTAAATCAGTCCTGGGATGCTCTTTAGAGTTATTGCGAGAAGCAAGACACTCTTTTAAGGTTTTGTGACATTCAACATGTAAAAGATCCTGGGAGATACGATAGGTTAAGCGGTAAGCTCGTAAATCAGTCCTAGGATGCTCTTTCGAGGTTTTGTTGATGCATGTAATAAGTCCTGAGGATTCCATAGAATGGCCAGTGATGATGAAGACCTGCAGGAGGCCAGGCCTACAACCGGCATAAAAAAGGGTTGGTTCTGTAGAACTTCCTATGATGATAAGAATCTAGAGATAGCCCTGTGATCGAGATGTCGAGTACAACAGCAGTGATGATGATGATGCTCCGTGATCCAGTGATGACGATCCAGCTCCAGAATTGAATACTTGCGCCAATATGTATTGATGACCCGTGTCTAGAGAATACCTTCCTACTTAAGAGGGAGTGTCGATGTATTTTTAACTTCATAAGATATTCACCTGTATATTACATTTTTACTTTATTGTATATCCAACAGATATGTATTATTCCTTTGATTGGAAGTGTCGTCATTTGTATTTGCAAGTGTCGCAAGTTACATTGTAAGTGTCGTCATTTGTATTGATGGGTTATTAGACCACCAGTGTGGGGTCGACCGTAGTTAGGTCATGTGGTTGGGTTATTATGCTTCCTTAGGAAGTCAGCCCTGTTGGTTTATTGGTAGGTCAAGTCAATGTATAAATAGAGGGTGTGCCTCTCTCATTCTATTCATTCACTCACTTCTCAAGCTCGCATAGCTAAGAGAGAAAGTGGCGCACAAGTGGAGGAGGAGGAGTATCTGCTAGAGACATCTCTTTGGGTTTGATCATTGTGACTTGGTTTGTGGCTTATCTTATCTTTGAGGAAGTTGCGGGGTTTTTCACCTTCTTGGTTTTCCCCAAGGAAACTCTGTGTCTATTGTCTCTTGTGTTTATGATTTTTATGCTGCACATGTTATTCTCTTAGTGATCCTAGATAATATTGAATGAAATTATCGAAAAATTAACAGAGCGGAAGTCACTGCAAAGTGACTGTAGGAGAGAAGAAAGTTGTGCAGAAGAAGATGTGGAGGGGATTTTTGTCCTCCAGAGCCACACTTCATTACATGGCCATTGAAGATGAGTGAAAGGGATATTAGGAAGGGCCTGGGCACTTTGCATGGCACTAATACATTTTTTTTACACTGTTGCTAGAGAATGGAGGAGAAATATTCCATTGAAGACTTGGAGAATATTCAAAAAGCAGTGACAGACATAAGAGGTGCATTTTTGCAACCAATTTCGGATAGAGATCAACTTTTTGAGCTTGTGAAGATGTATCATAGTGCCTCACTAGAATATGAATAGGAGATTGACAAGATCACTCATGAGTTGGAGGCTACATATATTTATTTGGAGAGCACCCAAGAAGCTCTTCAAGAATCAAGGTTGCAGATTGATGAGCTTCATCGAGAGCTGAGCATGCCACATCCTCCATCCAACATGGAAAATGATCATGTGCACATGGCAGGAGACACTTTGGGCTTGATGGAGAAACCTCACGTGGAGAATAAAAATGAGGAAAATTCTAATTTGCAAGTGTTTGTGAAGGGATATGATATTAAAGGCATTGTCCAAGCACTTGTTTTGAAGAATGATGAGAAAGACTCAACTATGGGATAGATAGTTGAGGACAAGTCATTTGGATCAGATAGTATATGTGCTTATTTATCCAAGGATTGGATAGATGAGTACATAAAAGATATGGATATCCAAGGGTACATTGATCTTGCTCAACTTGGTAGGAGATTCTTTAACACTTCATTCATTGGGAAATTATGTGAGCAAGAAGAGCAATCCATAATGCATGTTCTTTGAAAGATAATTTTCATGGAGGAAGTTGGTTGAGTGTTAGATGTGCATTAGGAGGATCATGGGATGCCCTTATTAGAACAAGATTTGATTTTGGAGGAGGTATCTAGATTCGCTCCACTTGGACTAGCTAACAAATATGTTGATTCATCCATGGATTGGGTGGATAAATACATCTAAGTGTTATACTCCAAAGTCCCACTTTGAGTGTCGTTTCACCTCATCATGGTTTACCCCCATGTGAAACCTAAAGACGTTTCCTCCTAATGAACGTCAGAATTTACTCTCACCTAGTTGGTCCCCTCTTTTGCCTTCTTTGGATACCTTAGAGCCAAATCCAACTTGCTTAAACCCAGTGCCATATCATCAGGTCGAACCGCCACATCACTTGGTCCACTTTGCAAGAATTTTTGTGCACTTCTAGTAGTGCAGAATGCAAAAATTCCCCTTTTTCTCGTCATGCATACCTGCAGGGGCGAAAAAATGTCAACTTAATCGTGTTATGCTCAGTATTGTGGGCGCAAAAATTCCCTCAACCACCTTACTCCTTGAAGTTGGGATCTTGGATTTCGATGGAGATACTTTAGGGATGATGATTCCTCTCGAATCCCATCTCTTCCTTCTTCCTTGTGATTCATCTCCTTGATCCACCTTCTACTCCTTGAGATCCATTATTATCTCCTAGTGGTTAGCCTCTCAAACCCTATAAGAAGGAAGCCATCCATAAGCTAGGGGGAAAACATTTGAGGCATCAAACCTATGGTCTTAGGATTTTTGCATAGGTAGTAAGGAAGGAGGCTTTGGAGCTGAAGGTTTGCTTAGACATCAAGGGATCACTTCGTAAGTTTCTCCTAGTTTCCATCAATAATAACTTGTCTCATGTTCCAATTTCACGTGTTATGTTTCAATCATTAGCATGGAATGTTTCTAATGTGATTTAGATCTGAACTAGTATACAAGGTATTCAGATATTTGCTTTGCTTGTTGTTTGATTGGTTCAAATAGGTTCTACTTGTGAGATTCAAGACGGGAGCTGGAAGCAAGACAAACATCTGGTTCAAGGTGAGTTACATCGATTCTTTCTCTTTGAATACATTTAGGATTTGTATACATTGTTAGATCTAGGATCTTAAGGTAGCATTTGTTTGTTATATGTCTTAGATTAGGCTTAGTTAATCGTAGTGTGATCTAAGGGTAATTCTAAATATCTGTAGGAAGGATTTACTACCATAGAAGTTGGCGACTCCACTAGCTTAGATCCAATTTTCATTTGGTTTTGAAATCCTGTTTTGTCATCCATTTGATTTGTTTCCTCTGCATATTTTCAACTTTTTGACCTCTTCTTTTAGTTTGGTCCTCTACATTTGGTTCTCTAGGTCTGCAAACATGAGAAAAGACAAAATTCTTTCTCAAATTCTCACCCTTATCCCCTCACTGTGAATTTTTGTGCCCCCTCCATACCTAACAGAGCGAAATTTCCCATATGTTCGTGCCCCAGCAGTGTTCTAGAACGCGAAAATCCTCATTTTTCACGTCTGGGTAGCTTTTCAACCCACGAAAATTCCTTGTGTAGACTCAAAATTTGGTTTATTGCTTGTTTGGTTATTGGTATATGATATTTTGGATTGAATTCACCCTTCTGACACTGATTAGGCTTGTGTGACCCCAGGTTAACCCTTGCATCTTCTTGCATTTGCTTTTTGAACCTCTTTTAGGCCTTTGCTTGGATTCTTGAGTGATTTGTTAGAAGTTTAGGTAGATTGAAAGATAGGACATTGTTTCAGTCATTCATTGCACCCTTGACCTTCTTTCACTTCTGCATTTGATTTGCATATTCACTCAGATCTTTATAAGCAATTTTTGAAGCTTAATTTGGTTTGTTTGATTGATCTTTCAATTGTTTTGTTTTTGTGAGTTAAGGTGACAAGACACTTAGGTTATTTTCCTTCTTGACCTTATATTGCAAAAGTGATTTTTACTAAAAAATCAAGGCAAACCTATTGTATCCATTTTGATTCCTTGAAAGAAGTATTGAAAATTTTTATTACTTGAAAAAGTTTCTTTGCATCTCAATTCATATAATTGGCGTAGAAAAGTTTTTCAAACCCTATTTTCTCCTTCGTTTAAAGATCACAAGATTTGTTGCAATTAAAAGACATATTTCCATTGACTTGTCATACGCTGTACTCATTAGAAGTAGAAAAAAAAATTGTTGGACTCATTTGTTTTTGAAAGAGTGGTTTTAGTGGGGCATAAAAGGAAAAAATACAAATATGAGTGGTTTTTCTCTTTGAGAAGTTTATGCTTGTGCTCATTTAGTTTTTGGGATCAAATAACTCCCTCTTCTTTGTAGCTAGAGATTTTCATCGAAAAGAAAAGTGCATTGATTCATCCAAATATGCATGGTTTGAGTCGAGTCATAACACCATTGAGTTGCACTTCCGTTACCTGCTTGAGTAAGACAACCAACCATTAAAATTTATACCCTAAATCAACACATTTTAACCTCATTTGAGGATATAAAACAATTTGTTAGTTAGGTAGGACATCGGGGATAGGAATCCAAATAATTCCCCCTTGTCACTTTACATTTGAAACATAGTTGTTGTCCTTTAGGGTACTAAAATCCTCTTGTATTTTTTGACATGGTTATCAACCAATTTGTTGAGAGGGCCTCCCGTTCCACGGGTGTAAGCAGCGAGGACTGGTTCTAGACGGACTTGACGGAATTTTGCACTCCACTTAGTACCTAAGGACATCAATCCATTGTCTTCCTTGTAGTTTCTGGCCTCCATACCGGTTGTACAAGGGCTCAAAGGAAGAATCTCCAGTAAACCTTCTCGGATGTGTCATGAAAAAGGTAGCTTAGTGGCTTTTCTTTTAGGGCTCTTTTACCCAGGATCCCTTTTGGTAGAGGGATATCCTTTCACTTTGGTTTCTCACTTCGTATTGTTCGACTTGGATTTGATCACTTTGCGAAGGATGCGATCCGTTGAGGTCTCTAGATCCTAGTTAGGAAGTTTTCTTGCTATTTCACCTTTTATAGGGTCTTTTTATTTTCTTAGTGCTGCTTGTTGGCATTTTGGCCATTTGTTTATAGCTCGCTTACTGTGACATTGGTCCCAATCAATTTTTTTGAGCTCACTCTTTTTGGCCTGCACGCCTTTTTTTTCCTAGCTCCCCTTTTGCACACTCAGTTGCTTCAGGGTTTTTGAGTTCTTTTTTACGAGAATTTCCTCAAAACACTTAAATCTTTTTCCATGGAAAACCAATGGAAATCATGTAGACAACAAGGGAATAGTCTCGATTCAGTACCTCTAGTTAGTCGACCCTCATCTTCACGCATAACCACATCCCCTACTAGCAGACTGACTGGTCGAGGGACCGTTCCACCATCACTCAGTATGACACCACCAACTGCTACGGTACCCCAAACACATAGCACAATTCCAGAGACTAGTACTATTCCATAACTTAGTACGGTAACTTAGACTAGTGTAGTACCACAATCCACTGTTGCACCAGAAATCAACACTACAGTGGAAACTACCTTAGCTCCCGAGGTTAATGTCTCACCTCAAAACACTGCTATGTTGGAATTCAATATCCTTCCAGAGGCTAGCACCACTCCAGTTATGCCATCACCATTTGATCTTCCTGAAGGATACGTCGAGATTATTGAGGAATTTGAACCGGCACCTCCTAGAACATTCCACTTAGCTGCAAAATTTAACCAATCCTTTGTACAGATGGAAACCCCACATGTAATAACTTCTTCCTCGCTTATACATAGCTAAGAATTTGGATCTTCTATCAATCGATCTTTCGGAATGCCTTCCCCGGACCTTCCTTCAGCCCAATATATCATGGAATCTATACGAGCAGAAATGGTCAGTCTAGCCAATGAACAAGTGGCATCAAAACAATTTAGACATGAAGTTGCATAGATACTGGATTCAAACTCACAATACCCACCTACATCCGCCTTTCAAACGGTAAACTCTCGTGATTCCTAGATGCCCCGATTTTCATCCTGTAAAACTACTTATCGCGAGTCATTTGTAGATCGGTCAGGACCTATAGATTGGACCCAACCAGAATGCTTCCCTGATAACTCAGGAACAACACACATCTTCGATCCATCCTCCTCATTATGGAACACAACTCTGGGCCAAGCTCTCGACGATTTCCGCACTCTTTCCATACCCATGCAACTGACGCTATAAAGTCCCCTCCAACCTTCCCCACATTTATTTCAAAATGACATTTTTGGCCTTCTACGGGGAACATTCCTGCTATGAGGAAAAACCCTACTTTCTCATCATCACCCTTACCATCCGGAACTAGTGCACCACTATATTCACAAGTCAGATTTACCAGTGTAGCTATCCAATCCGCACAACCAAACTCTTCTAATGTTTCCATTGGAAGAACATCCATTCCTACTGTTCGAACAACCACTATGAATGGAGGTCATTCTTCGGCCACAATTTACACTATTTCCAGAGGACAACCATTTATTGGAACTGGTAACCAAACCCCTCCGTCTGGATCATCTACTATGTGGGGACCACACACCTCACTTTTTGGAGGACAACCAGCTTTTGGTTCCCCAAGTGGGACCAATCAACAACCTCTTCCATTTGCATCATCTGCTCCGTGGGGACCACACACCTCGCTTTTTGGAGGACAACGACATGTTAGTGCCCCAAGTGGGACCAATCAACAACCTCCTCCATCAACATCATCTGCTCCGTGGGGACCACAAGATCAACCTGGTGGTGGAAAACATTTTGTTAGTATCCCAAGTGGGACCAACATACCATTTCCTTTGTCAGGCCCAATTCCTTCTTAAGGGCCACAAATCCCACCTACTGGGGGCATTCCATATTTGGAAACCAGAACCAAGCCGAGGGGCAACCTAATCAACATCAAGGCTTTGTTCCCCCTAACTTGAATTCTGGAGTACCCTATTCTGGTGCCTCGAACATGGGTAATCCCCCAAACCAAGGATTTGGAAACACTCCCTGGACTCAACAACCTTAGGTCTCTACACCATTTATTCCCACCCAACAGTATGTTCAACAACTGGAATCCAACTCGATTTCGAATCAATTGATCAATCCTATGATTCCTAATCAACAATCGGTTAACTAGATGGTCCCTAATGCACAAAACTTCCAACAGTACCGCTCGGGTAATATGTTTGGGTATAACATGCAACAATATGCAGTGCAGGGCCCGACAAGCATCCCAACACCCCATCAATACTATTCATTCCCGCATACCAATAGACTGTTAGTTTTTCAGCATTTAATTCAATCTAATCTAGGATCTTAACTGAAAGAACAACATGTACAGCATATCAAGCATAAGAGACAAGAGACACAAAACATTTCACCAGGGAAAACCAAGAAGGTGGGAAACCCCACAACTTCCTCAGAGATAGAATAAGCACCAATACAAAGATCACAAAGATCAAACCCCAAGAGATAGATGACTGTAGCAGCTAATCCTCCTCCACTTGTGTGCACTCCTCCTCTCTCTCACTAATATGAAGTGAGTGAATGAGAGAATGTGTCAAATGAGAGAGTCACACTCTCTATTTATACTTTTACTTTCACTTGACCTTTACTCAACTAGGTCATCCCCAACTTAACCACTTAACATAATGTTGAATGGGCCAACCCCACTAGGGTGGTCTAATAACCCTTTAACCCACATGACTCATACAGGGCCGACCCCATCAAGGTGGTCTAATAACCCATCAAGTATAAGTTACGACACTTACAATATAACTTGCGCCACTTGCAAGTACAACTGATGACACTTCCAATCAGATGAATAATACATCTCTGTTGGGGATACAATAAAGTACAAATACAATATACAAGTGAATATCTTCCAAAGTTACAAATACATCAACACTCCCTCTTAACTAGGAAGGTATTCTCTTGAAACAAGTCATCAATACATAAAGGCACAAGTCTTCAATTATGGAGCTGGATCATCGTCACTGGATCACGGAGCATCATCGTCACTACTGCTGTACTCGTCATCTCGATCACTGGGCTATCTCTCAATTCTTCTCGTCATAGGAAGTTCTACAAAGTCAACCCTTTTTCATGCTGGATGTAGGCTTAGCCTCCTATAGGTCTTCATCATCTCTACGAGCGGGCCATCCTGTGGAATCTCAGTACTAATTATGTGCATCAACAAAACCTCAAAAGAGTATCCCAGGATCCTTTATGTGCCTAAGCATGGCCGGCAAGATCTCCCAGGGAGCTATTACATGTGACCACCACAAAACCTTAAAAGAGTGTCCTAGGAACGTTTATGTGCATAGCACAACCGACAAGAACTCTAAAGAGCATCCTAGGATCATTTATGTGCCTAAGCATGACCGACAAGATCTCAGGACTGATTACATGTGGTCTGGCAAAACCTCGAAAGAGCATCCTAGGACTGATTACGAGCGTACCACTCAACCTATTGGATCTCCCAGGGAAAAATTATATGCTACAGGACAAAACCTCGAAAGAGTATCCCAGGATCCTTTATGTGCCTAAGCACGACCGACAATGTCTCCCAGGGCAAGATTATATGTCCTCCCAAGCAAAACCTCGAAAGAGCATTTGCCAGATCTCCCAGTGAGCTATTATATGCCATAGGAAAAACCTCGCAAGAGTATTTGCAAATATCTTAGGGCAAGATTACATGCTTATCGCACAACCTGTCCACGGCCACAGAGTATCATCCTGATACTCATGATCCACCTGATCATCCTCGCACGGAGCATCATCCTGATGCCCATGATCATACTAATCATCATCATACAGTAAATCATCCTGATGCATATCATCATCACATGATCATCCTGATCATCGTCATAGCATCGTCCTGATGCATATCATCATCGCATGATCATCCTGATCATCATCACAACATCGTCCTGATGCATATCATCATTGCATGATCATCCTAATCATCGTCACAACATCATCCGGAGCATCGTCCTCTTCATATCATCTCATCGTCCACGGAGCACAGCCCAGATGCACATCATACAACACTTACACCACCGACATGGGAGAACACATCTACCACCATTCGGGGAAGGCTCCAGCCCTTACTTTTTCACCATGGGAGAACACATCTACCCCCATGTGAAAAATGGCTCAGCAATTACATCATGACCATGGGAGAACACATCTACAACCATGCCGGAAAAGCTCAGAAATTACGTCACGACCATGGGAGAAAACATCTACAACCATGTCAGAAAAGCCCATGTGCATCTGCGTCTTCTGGACTCATCACTTCCCCTTCGAAGGAACCTCGATCTGAAGTACACCAAGCCTCTCTCTGAAGTACTCGAACTTCACTCTGGCTAGTGGTTTGGTCAACACATCTGCAATCTGCTCATCTGTCACAACATACTGGAGCTTTACTACTCCTCTCTGCACCATATCCCTGATATAGTGATATTTGATCTCGATGTGCTTCAACTTGTCAGGGAACACCGGGTTCTTTGACAACTTCACACAACTCTGGTTGTCACAATAGATACAAGTAGCATCCAATTGGAGATCAAATAAATCAGGTAGTAGCTTCCTTAGCCATACTGCCTCACAACTAGTCGAACAAGCTGCGACATACTCTGCTTCGGCTATACTTAGTGCTACGCAGGATTGCTTCCTGCTAAACCAAGAGATCACACCTGATCCCATACTGAAGCAACACCTTGAAGTGTTATTCCTATCTGCAACACTGCCTGCCCAATCTGAATCAACATAACCCTCCAGGTTAAACTTTTGATTCGCATCATACTTGAGCCCATAATCAACCGTACCCTTCAGGTACCTCAGAATATGCTTTACAGCAATCAGGTGAACATGTCTAGGATCTGTCAGGAACTGGCTCAAGGTGCTCACCGCAAAGCAAATATCTGGTCTCGTGATCGTCAGGTACATTAAGGACCCAATCATCTGACGATACATCGTGGCATCAACTGACTCTGATGAAGCATCACTCAATAGCTTCAGCTTTGATGCAATAGGTGTGGCCATGGTCTTGCAGTCCATCATCCCGAACCGCTTTAGGATCTCTACTGCATACTTCCCTTGTCCAAGGAAGATTCCATCTGCACTCTGCCACACCTCCATACCTAGAAAGTAATGCATCATACCCAAGTCCTTCATCTCGAACTTGACAACAAGCTTCCTCTTCGTGTCGGCAATCAATGTATCCTCACCTGTCACAAACAGGTCATCCACATACAATAGGAGTATCACTGGATTGCCTTCCTCAACCTTGTAGAAAAGGTTGGAATCCGCTTTACTCTTGGTAAAATCCCAAACTGGACAGGAAGCTGTCTATCCTGCCATACCATGTCCTGGGTGCTTGCTTCAAGCCATACAAGGCTTTCTTCAATTTGCACACATGTGACTCCCTGTCATGTGTCTCAAATCCGAGTGGCTGAACCACTTCCTCTTCGACTACATCATTCAAGAAAGTTGTCTTGACATCCATCTGGTGTATTTTCCAGTTCATCACTTGCCTTGTATTTCTCTATGCTACTATCGGTAGCATGCTTGATCTTGTAGATCTACTTGGAAGTCACAACAACCTTTCCTTCTGGTCTTGGGACCACATCCCAAACATCATTCTTCATGATCGATTGGTATTCCTTGATCATGGCATCCTTCCATTACTGCATCCCGGATCCTGGGAACTTTAGATTCTTCAATATATTCAATAAATTACTGGAGTGTGTTCCCTCTTGATCTTTGCTTCCTGGATTATCTGTCCTTGAAGTTATATCCATCCCGGACCACTATGCATGCTTAAGTGTGCACTAGTGTCATCATTGTGTCATCCTCAAGATCTCATACATAATCATACATCCATTAGTATAATCTCAATACTATCAAAACATTATGATTCTAAATAATATTAAACATGTATGGTCATGATCATTTCATACACAAGCAATTTACCACAAGCGCTAGTATTCAAGGTTTCAGGGAGTATTTCTTTTACTCATGCATATTCTCATTTGACCATAGGACTCTTCTAGTTTGTCATATCATCAATCAAAGTAAGAAGCATAATATGCATAAACCCATGATTACTCAAACTTATAACTTCATGAATAACCATTATCAATCATACAAAAGTATACTTATCTAAGATCCTAACACAAAGTAGGATTCTAAATCGATATAGGAAAACATACCTGGATTATCATGCTTGTCCAACATACCCAAACTATATCTTCTTTGTTCTCTTAGAGACCTTGTGCTAGCAACCTACACATCTCATAAGTTAATAATTGTAGAACCAAGTTATGCATACCTCGTAAGTAGAGCTTCTATGTGATCCATGACTATGGATGAGTCTTTGTTTTCATGTCACCATGGTCATATGTTCTTAATCTAGAACTTGATTTGTCTTTCTTGATGTACCCTTCATGTTAGTGGACAACATCATCCTCATACAACACCACAGTGTATTAGTACAATCATAAGTGTCATACACCTAATCAATGAATGTCTTCTATCATTCACATGCATTCATACTTTTACTAGGGTGATAAGACAAGTCTAAAAATAATCAAGATTGTACTAACCTTAATAATGTGAATACAAACATATCATAAACTTAATCATGAACAGATTTCAAAACATACCTGTATCTCCTCAAGTCATACCTATCGGGATTGCTTGTAGTCTTCTTACGTAAGGCCTTAGGCTCAACTCCCTCTGGAACTGGAATCTATTCACTTATGTAGGTGTCCAAATCATTCTCTTCTAGGATTAACCCAATCCACTTTGATTTGATGAAGCTGGATCTGGAGCTGGATTAGGGTTTGTCAGAGAAACCCTAAAAATTCAAACTTTGAATTTCAAACTTCTTATTGGATGAAAAGATGTGCCTTGCTAAGCTGATCAAGCTAGCATACTTCAATTTTGAAATATCCGAAATTTGACCCCTCAAAATTGACTTTGAAAGTTTCGGATCTCCAGCTTCTGCCAAATCTGGTTTTCTGGTCAAAATCCCGAACTAGGGTTTGATAGACCCCGGGGTTCTACCCAACCAAAAACTTTGATCTTGGTCTCTAAATTTCGATTTTTCAGAGGAGCATCCAGCCGTGGTCTCAGATTCAAGAAACTCCAACTTTCTCTGAAACCCTAATTTCCCTCAGTAGTGACAAACCAAAAAAGAGAATGCTCAGAATCCAATTCTATTTCACAGAAATATGTGCCTTATTGTTTCTAGTGCATCTCTGAAATTTCGGATCCATAGGGTGTGAAAATTCGTCCTTTGGTAGCCTGACCTTTCATCTTTCCAATCCCATAGGTCTAACCTCAAATGGATTCTCTGAGAAAGAGATATGCCAAATGTCGCAATGTGACCTGTTTATGGGATTAAACAGTATATCGAACTTGTACGGAGTGCCACATGTCACTGTTTCAACTTCGGCCTCTGAAAACCGGACCTGTGAAACTAGAGTCAGTTCTCTTACTCTCACTTTTTACAGAATTTCATTTGGAGCCCTATCCCATGTTGTGACCTTTTTTCCCAGGTCACCTGTTTATGACTGAGATATGGAAGAGGCAGAAACCCTAAAGTGTACGGATCATAAAACCTAAATTACAGTGAATTAGCTGCTTTTCTTCGGACACAAGGTACACGAGGATGTTATATTTGACCTGTAAAAGTTTCAGAACCTGAAACTTCTCCAAAATGGATTTATAGCGAAAGTGCCACGATGACTGGTTTTTACTATACCAAGCCCTAGCTTCCAATTTGTCGCAAGTGCAACAAGTGTCATAAATGCCATACCATGCCTTCCTTCAGGCTAGCTCTGATACCATGTTAGTTTTTCAGAATTTAATTCAATCTGATCTAGGATATTAATTGAAAGAACAACATGTACAACATATCAAGCATAAGAGACAAGAGACAAGAGACACAAAACATTTCACTGGGGAAAACCAAGAAGGTGAAAAACCCCACAACTTCCTCAGAGATAGAATAAGCACCAATACAAAGATCACAAAGATCAAACCCCAAGAGATAAATGACTGTAGCAGCTACTCCTCCTCCACTTGTGCGCACTCCTCCTCTCTCTCACTAATGCGAAGTGAGTGAATGAGAGAATGTGTCAAATGAGAGAGTCACACTCTCTATTTATACTTTTACTTTCACTTGACCTTTACTCAACTAGGTCGGCCCCAACTTCACCTCTTAACATAATGTTGACTAGGCCGACCCCACCAGGGTGGTCTAATAACCCTTTAACCCACATGACTCATACAGGGCCGACCCCATCAAGGTGGTCTAATAGCCCATCAAGTATAAGTTACGACACTTACAATATAACTTGCGACACTTGCAAATACAACTTACGACACTTCCAATCGGAGGAATAATACATCTCCATTGGGGATACATTAAAGTAAAAATACAATATACAAGTGAATATCTTCCGAAGTTACAAATACATCAACATAGACAAATCCCATTTTTGTCAACATTAGATCTACCTGACTTGTCAAGACTTATTAACGATCCCATTTTCCACGAACCATATTGGCCACCCATACCTGCCAAACTTCCATCGGACATTCCCAAGTTCGATGCCAAACCCGGGGAAGACCCCAAAAATCATGTTATGACATTCCATCTGTGGTGTTCTTCCAAATCACTAATTGATGATTCCATACGATTGAGGTTCTTCCAACGCACACTTACCGGTATGACAGCAAAATGGTACATCGAGCTGCCCCAACACTCTTTCCGAGACTTCAACACCCTTGCTATGCAGTTTTTGACACACTTCCATATTTCCATCCGATATGAAACTAGAAAAAACCTTTTAACTTCATTGCGCCAATCTACTACCACCCATATCTTTGATCACATCCATGAGTGGCAAGGACACCGAATATTTATCAAGGCACCTATTCCGGATCAATTACTGGCTGATTGGTTCACCAAGCCATTACTGCCACCCATTTCCAGGGATGTTTCAATGGGCGGACCCATCACAGAGGAACAAGCAATCGCTTGTGCACAATACATGGATTTGGTTTATTCCCAATCCGAAACACTATACTAACTTATTCCTCATGCTCCCCGCCCCACTAGCGATCCATCAAATCCCGCTACCAAACCTCGCATCGATGGTGTAGTTGGTTCCGTGAAGGCCCAGCCTGCAAACAAATCTGGTGGACAACAAAATACTACTGCTCCACCCTCAACTCGGGCTGCATCCAAAACCTCTACTTCTCCTGCTCAGACCTCTGACGTGAATGTCGTTCAATCCTTGCCACAACAATCCGGAGGGAAAAAGAAGAACAATAAAGGGAAACCTAAAAAATATTCTACTCGGCAGGAAAATCCCAAACCCCAACAAACCAACACTAATAAACCTAAATGGAAATCTAAGTTCCCTTGCCTCATATGTGAGGAAGACCACTACACAAAAGAATGTCCTTGTAAAGAGGAAGTCAATAAATTTGTTAAAGGATATTCCTGCCCGACAGTATTAACGGACCCTTTCCCACATTAGTAACAACAAATGGTCTCACACAACCCCCCGCAAGGGGGAAACCATAATGATAATTCCCAACCAGAGACATCTTCCCATCGCGATATTCTTATGATGAGTAACAAGACTGTTCACATATCCACTCGTTCAAAGACATATGACTCTGTCTCTATTCCGAATAAGAATGGGAATTCCAAAGAGAAAATTCCTTTGGAAGACATCCCTTCTGCTCCTCCTTCTACAGATTCTCTTCATATCGAGAGACCTCCTACTGAAACTGTGTTGCACCCACCTAAGGCCACCATTCGAAAGGAGACATTTAATCCAAATGTGCGAGCTTCCCAAAATTACAACATTGTTGAGGACTTATCGCAAGAACCTTGTGCAATGTCTACCCTCGAAGTTCTACAACACTGCCCGACTCAGCGTAGAACCTTATTGTCAGCACTTGGAGCCGTCGATCCCGATTCTTCCAATACAATCACGTTCAACTTAGAATACTTTAAGCCACGACTGTCTCACCAGTTGGCCTTTCAGATTCACACTAAAATATGTGGAAACAATATCCATCGTACCGTTTTGGACGAAGGTGCCTCCACATCAATCATGTCTTTGTCCTGTTGGAGAGCTATCGGCTCTCCTGAAGTGACCCAGTCTCACACTGAGTCTAAAATCCTTCGACGACCACGGTTTTCAACCATATGGACTCATTCCATTGCTCGATGTAGAACTAGGGGGAAAAACCGTCTCTATCCATGTTGAAATCGTGGATGCTCCATTAGATTACAACATCTTACTTGGTCGGAATTGGTATTATGCCATGACTGTTGTAGCAACCTCGGTTTTCTGCTTTGTCCAATTTCCTCATCAGGGGAAAATTGTCACCATCGATCAGTTAGAATTTTGCATGCCGAACGTTCACTCCAACACCGCCAATAATGTCCCATTATTGACACAAGCTCAACATCATTATGAGGACATTCGTGTCGGTCTGCTGAAGGTCTCCTCCATCATTGGAGTATTTCCGGAACTCCCACCCCCAATATTTCCAATCAGTATGATCTCTTCGAGCATCGATCAACCTCATGAATCTCACGATTCCTGGGTTATTCTGAGTCCCGCCAATTGTGAAAACATTGGCAATTGCATGCCTTTGAACCACAATCAAGCAACCTACCATGCGATTCAATCAACATTTGATTGGGTCGACACAGTTGACCACCATAGTGTGGCACCTCTCCTGCCTCGAATCGATTCATCGTTACCCTCTATTGACTCTCTTTCATAGACTTTTCCATCTGATGAATCGATCATGGATATCATGAGCATCGATGAACCACCTTGGGAATCTCACCAACATCGGTCTTTTTTCCCAACAATTCAAGTAGTTGATCCTGATACAAAATCGATTGTTTCACTAGACATTGCCAAAAATAAATTTCCCTCTTCTTCACACGATGTGTTTTCCGAAGGAAACTTATCCAATATTATGGAAACCATCCCTATTGACATCTCCGTGAAACCTGGTATCGTGGAACATATCCATCTAGGAAACACCTGCACACCTACTGAGGTGGAATTTTACACTGCCTTATTTAAAGAGTTACGTGATGTTTTTGCTTGGAGTTATGAATAAATGTCAGGGATAGACCCCTCTATAGTGGTTCACGAAATCCAAGTCTATCCCAGTGCCCAACCCATCCGGAAGATACTCAGACCCGTCCATCCCCACAAAACTGTAGCTATTAAAGCGGAAGTTGAAAAACTTATTCGTGTTGGTTGTATATACCTTGTCCCATTGACAGATTGGATGTCCAATATCCTTCCTGTTGCTAAGAAACAGGGTACGATTAGATTCTGCGTCGATTATAGGGACTTGAACAAAGCTTGTCCCAAGGACAACTACCCAACTCTCTTGATCGACTAGAGTATCGACAATTGTGCCGGGAGCGTCATCTTTTCATTTATGGATGGCTTCTCTAGCTACAATCAGATTGAGATACTCCCATCTGACCTGCATAAGACTGCTTTTATATGCTCATGGGGGACCTTTGCATATTGCAAATTACCCTTTGGCCTCAAGAACGTTGGGGCCACATTTCAATGGGCCATGTCATATGCATTTCACGATATCAAACATGTTGTGGAACCCTATCTGGATGACCTACTCGCGCATTCCAATTCACGAGAGGACCATCCTGATCATCTGAGTGCAATATTCTCACAATGTCGCCACTACAACATTTGCTTGAATCCACATAAATGTTTATTCTGTGTTGAAGCCTGTAGACTGTTAGGTTTCATTATCTCCAAGGATGACATACGCCTTGATCCTTCGAAGGTGGAGGCTATTTTAGCCTTACCTTCCCCCTCCAATATTCCAAAACTCTAGAGTTTGCAAGGGCATGCAAAATTTTTACACTGCTTTGTTTGCAACTTTGTCGATATCACTACGGGCTACATGAGGCTTCTTAAGAAAGACATTCCTTTCATTTGGGATGACGAAGCCCAACGGTCTTTTGACAACATGAAGAAGGCCCTTAATAATGCTCCCATGATACAACCCCCTAACTATAAACAGGACTATATTTTATATCTCGCTGCCTCTACTACCACCGTTGGCATGGTGCTAGTTCAAGAAGATAATAACGGTCAAGAACATGTAGTATACTATCTTATCAAGAGTCTCATTGACTCCGAGACACGTTACTCACATGTGGAGAAATTGGCTCTGGCCACAATTTTTGTGGTCCAGGTATTTAGACATTATATTTTGCTCCGCAAAACCACCATCATCGCAAACTTCAATCCGATGTACTACATCTTAACACATCAAGTGCTAGGGGGGGAATATTCCCGTTGGATTGTTGTTCTCCAGGAATTCGATTTGGAGTTTGCCAAAGCGAAGACCAAACAATCCTTGGTCTTTGCAGAGCTTATTTTTGCATTGCCCCGTGTTAATGACCAATTTGATTCCATTGATTCGTTTCTGGATGAATCTTTGTTTCTCATTAGCATGATTGATCCTTAGTATGGAGACATCATTTTATATCTCCAGACCCAACGTTTTCGAACGGGCCTCAATCGCGATGAACGCCTCTGCATCAGACACCATGTTAAATATTACCTTATCGTTAGCGATACTCTTTACCGCCATGGTATAGATTCTGTGTTACGATGTTGTCTAACCCTTGACGAAGCCGAACATGTTCTTAATGACTGCCACTCTGGAGCATGTGGTGGTCATCTTTATGTGATGGCTACAGCCCATAAAATCTTGCGCGTGAGCTACTTCTGGCCTACAATATTCAAAGACTGCGTTGAAGTGGTTAAGAAGTGCCTTCCATGCCAATTCTTTCATGCCAATAAATTCTTACACCCCGCTCCACTTCATCCTGTCATTGCCGTCAACCCCTTTGCAAAATGGGGTATTGACTTTATGCACTGTAATCCCACTTCATCCGAGGGGCATAGCTATGTTATCGTAGCTATGGAATACTTCACTAAATGGGCTGAAGCTATGCCTACGTACGTCGAGGATGGCAAGACAACAACGTTAGTCATATTCAATTATATCATAGCTAGGTTCAGAGTCCCGCAGGCCATTGTGACTGACCGCGGTTCCCATTTCAGGAACCATATGATGGATGAGTTGAGTTCCAAACTGGGTTTTCACCACAAAAACTCAACCCCATACTACCCACATGAAAACAGTCAAGTAGAGGCAATTAATAAAGTCTTGAAACGCATGATCCAATGGATCGTGGGTACCCAAAAATCTAGTTGGCACTTAGCTCTATTCTCAGCTCTTTGGGCCTATAGGACATCGGTAAAAAATGCAACCGGTGTTAAATTTTGAGCATTAATTCACAATACTCTAGGATCTTCATTGAGAGAATAACATATACAGTATATCAATGCATGATAATCACAATAAGCATGACAAGCATCACAAGAATCAAAAGCATGAGAGACAAGAGACACAGAGTTTTCGTGGAGAAAACGCTAAGGTGAAAAACCCCACAAGTTCCTCAGAGATAGAGAGAGCAATGGCTCAACCAAAGTACAACCAAAATACACTGAGATAGTCTCCTAGTAGCAGATGATCCTCCTCCTCACTAGTGCGCCACTTTCTGAGTGAGAGAGATATGACTTTCCGAATGATCTAAATAGAGATCACCTGATCTCTATTTATACTAACCTGTTTTCCCAGTGACCTTATGGGGCCGACTTGTCTAGCTAGGTACATCCACGTTATAATATATATATTTCAGGGCCGACCCCACACATGGTGGTCTAATAACCCATCGGCAAGTACACACACTTTGCGACACTTGTCAATCCACATGACGACACTTCCTTATAGAGGAATAACACATCTCTAATAAGGGTACAATAAATATATATAAAATAGATAGATGAAATACATTCCGAAGTTACATATACATCAACACTCCCTCTTAACTAGGAAGGTATTTCTCGACACAGATCTGCTAGACAAGTCTTCTTCTCGGGATCATCGTCATCGATGCATCGTCATCGTCACTGCTGCTGCTATCTCAACCAATCTCTGACTCTTCTCGTCATAGGAAGTTCTACAGAGCCAATCCTTTCTCATATTGGATGTAGACCCACCACCTGCAGGTCTTCGTCATCACTGGCCATACTGTGGAATCCTCAGGACTTATTACGTGCCTCACAAAACCTTGAAAGAGCATCCCAGGCTGTTACGAGCACACAGCTCTACCTATAGGATCTCCCAGGGCCATATTATATGTGACCTCACCACAAAACCTCGCGAGAGCATCCCAGGCTGTTACGAGCACACAGCTCTACCTATAGGATCTCCCAGGGACAGATTATATGTGGTCACCAAAAAACCTCGCAAGAGCATCCCAGGCTGTTACGAGCACACAGCTCTACCTATAGGATCTCCCAAGGACAGATTATATGTGGTCATGGCAAAACCTCGCAAGAGCATCCCATGACTTATTACGGGCACACAGCCCAACCTATCGGATCTCCCAGGGACATATTATATGCCATAAGACAGAACCTCGAAAGAGCATCTGCTAGATATCCCAGGGCCAGATTATATGCCATAGGCAAAACCTCAAAAGACTATCTGCAGATCTCCCAGGGCCAAATTATATGTCCTCCCAGAGCAAAACCTCGAAAGAGCATTTGCCAGATATCCCAGGGCCAAATTATATGCCATAGGCAAAATCTCAAAAGACTATCTGCAAATCTCCCAGGGCCAAATTATATGCTCATCTGCACAACCTGATCCACGGCCATAGAGTATCAACCTGATACTCACCATACATCATCCTGATGTACACATGATCATCCTGATCATCATCACTGCAACATCCTGCTGCATGTCATCTGGAGCGACATCTTGAAGCTCGTCATCCATGATCATCCTGATCATACAGTGCATCTACCTGATGCATACCAAGTATCAACCTGATACATATCATCATACATGATCCACCTGATCATACAGTGTATCCACCTGATACAAATACAAATACATGATACATATCACCATACATGATCCACCTGATCATACAATGTATCCATCTGATACATATACAGATACATGGTCCAAGCATCCAACATGATGCATATACAAAAATACATACACATGATCCAACGATCATATCCAACATCCAACATGATGTGTACATACATATAAATGATCCAACTGATCATATCCATCATCCAACATGATGCATACATACATACATAAAAATGATCCAACTGATCATACAAAGCAGAAACCAGAACATCATCCTGATGCTCATCATCCAACGCTTACATCCACAGCCATGTGAAGGATCCTCCTTCCAACATGCTTGGAATGGCTTCACCAAATGTGTCCATTACTTTTTCCTCGAAGTGTCATCAATCTGAAGAACACCAAGCCTCTCTCTGAAGTACTCGAACTTCACCCTGGCTAGTGGCTTCGTGAGCACATCTGCAATCTGCTCGTCTGTCGCAACATACAGGAGATTCACAGCTCCTCTCTGCACCATATCCCTGATATAGTGATATTTGATCTCTATGTGTTTCGACCTGTCATGAAACACTGGGTTCTTAGACAGCTTCACACAACTCTAGTTATCACAGAAGATACCAGTAGCATCCAACGGGAGATCAAATAACTCAGACAGTAGCTTCCGTAGCCATACTGCTTCACAACTAGCTGAACATGCTGCAACATACTCTGCCTCAGCTGTACTCAGTGCTACCAGGACTGCTTCCTGCTAAACCAAGAGATCACACCTGATCCCATACTGAAGAAGCACCCAAATGTGCTCTTCCTATCTGCAGCACTGCCAGCCCAATCTGAATCAATATAATCCTGCAGGTTAAATTTTTGATTCGCTTCATACTTGAGCCCATAATCCACTATACCCTTCAGGTACCTTAGAACATGCTTTACAACAACTAGATGAACACTCCTCGGATCTGTCAGAAACTGACCCAATGTGTTCACCGCAAAGCAAATATCTGGTCTCGTGTTCGTCAGATACATCAAGGACCCAATCATCTGACGATACATAAAGACATCAACCGGCTCAGATGAAGCATCACATAGAAGCTTCAGATTCGATGGCATAGGTGTGGCCATGGCCTTGCAATCCATCATCCCGAATCTCTTCAGGATATCTACTATGTACTTTCCTTGACCAAGGAAGATCCCACCCGCACTCTGCCACACCTCCATACTTAGGAAATAATGCATCATTCCCAAATCTTTCATATTGAACTCAACAGCAAGCTTCCTCTTTGTATCACACCAAGTTCTGGGAGCTTGCTACAAGCCATACAAGGCTTTCTTCAATCTGCACACATGTGACTTCCTGTCAGGTCTTGGGACTGCATCCCAAACATCTTCTTCATGATCGATGGATCATGGCATTCCATTTCTTCATCCCAAATCCTGGGAAGTTCAATATCTTCAATAGATATCTTTGTTGCTGGAACAAATGTTGTAGTCCTTCTTTTGTAGGTGAAGATATACAGTCTTTCCTACAAAACAAGTTAAATTGCATGATTAGAAACATTTCATAATTTTCAGAAGAAATTCTTTACACATAAAAAAATATGTCATGCAGTCATGCAGTTATCTTAGCCAATGCTTCAATACAACATTTATCCATGTTCCACAACTTTCTAGATGCCTTCCAGTCTCTAACAAAACATTGTTAAGAGTTTGCACTACTCCCAACATGTCAGCAAAGAGGTTTCATTCTAGATAAGTAGCACTGGAATGTTGTACAGTGCCATAGGCGACTTACCCATCACATGCATATTAGTAGTATCCTGTTCATTAATGCAATCATTCTAATATGCACAATACATCTCCTAAGCATAATATTATTTAAACAAAAATAGGCAAGAAATGATAATTTAAATACTTATCTTTGTTTGTTTGTTGGGTGGACTCCCTCTGAGTCTTTGCTTCCTGGTAGGAGCTACTGAAGTAGCTTCTTCTACACCTTTCTGTTGTGGAATGTAGGAAGATGGTCAACTCCCTCTGAAAATATGCATCCTTGCAAGAGCTGCTAGAGTGTGCTCCCTCTTGACTTGGATTACCTGTCCTTGAACTTATATTCATCCTTGCTGACATCAATCTTCTTGAACCCTGGAAAGTATAATTTGTAAGCCTTCGAGCTTTCAATGTAACCCACAAAGATACCCTTCTTTCCTGAAGGATCTAGTTTGGTCCTCTTTTCCTTTGGGACATGAGTGTATACTGGACAACCAAATATTCTGAGATGGCTGACTTCAGGTTTCTTACCAGAAAAGACCTCTTCTGGTGTCTTGTTGTCCAATATCTTGTGGGGTGTTTTGTTCTGCACATATACAGTTGTTCTAGTTGCTTCTGCCCATAAATGCATAGGTAGATCCTGGTCATGCAGCATTGCCCTTGTTGCTTCCATGATTGTTTTGTTCTTCCTTTCTGCAACTCCATTCTGTTGTGGATTGTAAGGAGCAGTCAACTCCCTCTTAATCCCTGAATCACTACAAAGCTTCTTGAAGTCACCTGAGGTGAATTCTTCACCATTGTCGGATCTGAATGTTTTGATCTTCTTGTCAGTTTGATTCTCCATCAAAGTTTTGAATTCCTTGAACTTATCAAACACCTCATCTTTGTTCTTCAAGAAGTATACCCAAGTCTTCCTGGAGAAGTCATCAATAAATGAGACATAGTAAACATACCCACTAAGAGAACTGGATGACATAGGACCACATACATCCGAGTGGATGATTTCCGGGATATCTTTGGCCTTGCTTTCACTGCTTGAAAAAAACTTCATAATGTTCTTACCTTTTGCACATCCTTTGCAAACACCTTCATGTTTGGTCTTGATTTCAGGAAGACCTTCTACAGCCTTGCTTGCAATTGAAAGTGCCCTATAGTGCATATGAGCAAGTCTTCTATGCCAAAGTTCACTTGGCTCCATGGATTCATGCACCATGGCATGTTCAGGTTGTCCCTTCAATTTATACAATCCTCCCTCTTGCTCTCCAATCACTACTGCATCATCTATGGTCTTTCCCTTTGGCCACATTAGGACTTGGCCATCCACAAATGCAACCCTCATACCTTTTGCATCCAATGTAGAGATGGAGAGTAAGTTCTTCTTGAGCCCAGGTACATAAAGGAATTCTTTCATCTTCAAAGATTTTCCAGAATCTAGGTTGTAGGAGGCTTCACCACTTCCTTTGATCGGGTATTGATAATCATCCCCAAGTTTCACCTTATGGGGTGATTCATGTTCAGATAGATTCACAAAAGATTCCTTAAACCCAGTCATGTGTTTGGAAGCCCCACTATCAATCAACCAATCATTACAACCATGGGAGATAGTACCTATGAGAGCAGAGATTAGAACATACTCTTCTTCACTTGATGAGTCATCATCACTTTCTTCCCTAGCCTTCTTCTTTGGAGGTTCATCATCTTCGGCAGCATGAGCATGGAAATTTCTTTTACTGCCCTTCTTCTTTTTGCTGAAGTTGTTGTTATTATCCCTTTTGTTCTTGGGACAATCTGAAGCAAAGTGACCCTTCTCATTGCATGTGAAGCATCTTAGATCCTTCTTATTCTTTTGATAGAATCTTTTGTAGCGAGAGTGCTCCTTCTTGGGCTTGCTTCTTTTGGCGCGAGTTGCGAGAGCTTGATCTTCACCTCCCATCTTTTCTTCACGAGCTACAAGTCTAGCTTCTTCTTGAGAGCATTCCTCCCATAGTTTACTGAAAGAGATCAATTTCTTTCTTGCATAGATTCCTTGAATAAAGGAGTCCCATGACCTAGGTAGGCCATTTAGAGTGGTCATAACAACTTCACCATTGTCCACTACTTCATCCACAGCTTCAAGTTGCTCCTTGATTTGAGAGACCTTGGAGAAGTAAGATTGAATGGTTTCTCCATTCAACATCTTGATCCCTTTCAATTGATTCCGCAGAGTCATCTTTCAATTTATGTTCTTCCCTTCGAATAGCTTGGTCAAAGATTCAAACATCTCCTTGGGTGTCTTTAGAGAAGACACATGGGGTATGAGATGGTCTTTGATAGAATCAACAATGATTCTCTTTGCCTTGACCAAGTTCTTCTTATGCAATACCTTGGCCTCTTCATCCTCTGGGATAGGGATGTCTTCTTTTATATATGAGTCGAACTCATTCTCTTCCAGGATTAATCCAATCCTATACTTCCAAGCTCGGAAGTTATCAGCCCCTTCAAGCTTATCCTCAAGCTTGGTGTGGTGAGACATCTTAAAGAGTACTTCAAATGGAAATAGAAAAGATTTAGGTCTTACCACTTGAAATGCTGAAAACTGGATCTGGTCCCAGATTAGGGTTTGTCGGAAAACCCTAAAAATTCAAAATGTGAATTTCAATTTTCTGAAAGGATAGAAAGATGCGCTTTGATGACTTGATCAGCCTGGTGCATTCAGAATTTGAGATCAGCAAAGCTTTACCCTTCAGATTTGTCTTTTTGTCCTCCCGGGTTCACTAGGGAAAGCCCCAAATTAGGGTTTGAGTTTCCCGGAGATCTACCTAGCCAAAAATCTTGATCCAAAGCTCTAAACTTTGATTTTTGCAAGGAGCTTCCAGCTGTGTCTTCAGATTTCAGAAATTCCTATTTTTGTGGAAACCCTAAGTTTTAGGGCCAAATCTGAAAATGCTCGGAATTGAATTCTGATTGGACAGATAGATGCACCTTGATGAGTAGAGTCAATCTACTATACGCCTTTTCCAAAATCTGTGGAGAGAAACCCAATAAACAAGAAACTCAAGTTTTCGTCACTGCAAAATGTCTTCTTCTCATGTTAGCTCTGATACCATGTTAAATTTTGAGCATTAATCCACAATACTCTAGGATCTTCACTGAGAGAATAACATATACAGTATATCAATGCATGACAATCACAATAAGCATGACAAGCATCACAAGAATCAAAAGCATGAGAGACAAGAGACACAGAGTTTCCGTGGGGAAAACCCTAAGGTGAAAAACCCCACAAGTTCCTCAGAGATAGAGAGAGCAATGGCTCAACCAAAGTACAACCAAAATACACTGAGATAGTCTCCTAGTAGCATATGATCCTCCTCCTCACTAGTGCGCCACTTTCTAAGTGAGAGAGATATGACTTTCCGAATGATCTAAATAGAGATCACCTGATCTCTATTTATACTAACCTGTTTTTCCAGTGATCTTATGGGGCCGACTTGTCTAGCTAGGTACATCCACATTATAATATATATATTTTAGGGCCGACCCCACACATGGTGGTCTAATAACCCATCGGCAAGTACACACACTTGCGATACTTGTCAATCCACATGACGACACTTTCTTATAGAGGAATAACACATCTCTAATAAGGGTACAATAAATATTTATAAAATACATAGATGAAGTACATTCCAAAGTTACATATACATCAACAGCTGGGTTCACGTCATTCCAATTGGTTTACGTCCTGGAAGCAATCCTACTGATTGAGTGTGAAATACCATCTCTAAAGATAACAGTAGAACTATTACCCAACACAACTGTTAGGATATTCCTATACTCCATCCTAGTCCCACCAGTATTTTGATCATTTACATTTTCAGTCATGCATGCACCTTTAGGGTTTGCATGCATTCTAGGGTTTGCATGCATTTTGCATGCATCCCAGTCATCATTTCAGCACCTAGCCCTTAGTTAGCCAGCCCCCAAGAGCTTCTCACTGATCAGTTTTAGCCCTCCAGTTGCTTAATGCGCCCTTCTTCCTTGATTTTAGAAAGCAACTCGCCCATCTTCACCTACCAATCCAGTTGTCTTCAGCTTATACTCAGTTACACTAAGTTACACTTAGTTACACTCAGTTACACCTACCAGACTCAGTTTGACTGATGGTCGACAGTTACTTGAGCATTGATGACTCCATTGATGATGATGAAGACTTCCAGTTGTGCTCTGATGATACTAGTTGTGCTCCGATGACACTCCGGTGATCCTTTGATCACTCCATGAAGGCTAATTCGAATTGCCACCTTAGGCATTCGAATTCCTCATGCTTTGTATTATTTATATGTCCATTTGTGATTAATAATTTAGTGTGTGTAAAGTATTTTTGCTTCTATTCGAGTTCTACTGTACTATTATTCTGTTGCTCATTATACTGCATTGATCACTCTTCTTCTATTTTCTTGCTTAATCATAATTACTCTTGTGAAGTATACATCATCTCTTAGATCTGCTGTGAGGATTTTCACATGGTATCAGAGCATGTTGAGAATATTGTTTATC
Source organism: Larix kaempferi (assembly GCA_027924585.1). Lineage (NCBI taxonomy): Eukaryota > Viridiplantae > Streptophyta > Pinopsida > Pinales > Pinaceae > Larix > Larix kaempferi. The sequence goes on along the minus strand of BSBM01000717.1, from coordinate 3,755,160 downwards.
TCCATTCTTGAGAGGTTTTTGCAGGTTATTACCAATATTTCGAGTGCAGCAGTTGCAACAGTTTCTGCATTTTTGCAGCAGTAGCAGTTGCAGATATTATCTATTGTTTTGCAGGTATTCTACAACTTCAATGAATTCAGAAGAAATCCCTCCTCTTTCTCCACTCAACTATGATGAATGGAAAACGAAAATGATAGCATACTTGAAGAGCCATGATCTCTTTGACTGTTGTTTTGAAAGAGAGTTCGAATCTTCTGAAGAGAAGATTGATTGGTTAAATAAAGGTGACAGAGCCTTTGGATCAATGATTGATGCTATGCATGAATGGATGTTATATAACCTCCCTGATTTTTCATCAACCAAAGAACTATGGGCTCACTTGGATGTAATATTTGGTAGACAGAATGAAGGGATTGGTCCAAACCCATTCGAAAGCAAGCAAAGTGATGCATTCACTCCCCTTGATGATCTCTCAGATCATGCACCAGTATCATCTCATATTGAAGTTGTTCACAAAGAACTTGCAGATTCTATACTCATGCTCAAACTTTCTTCTCTTTCTGTGCCAGCTCACACTCTAGATATTGCAGAAGGTCCTAAATCCTCTCTTGCACCAGAGTTTGTTGGTTTGCATCATGATCACATGATTATTTCGGAGGTCAAAATAGCTATTGAAGGTAATGCATTCGCTCTCCTCAAGCTATCACCTCTTTTATACTACTATATGATCATAATTCCATGCTTTCAGAAGGTCATTGAAGAATATGGCCATGCCATTCGCTTGGGAAGATTTCTCATGCATCTCATGGTTTTGATCTCACCCCTGCTGGTTCAAAGGAGATCTCAAGAAACCATGATTCAAGTCTTGGATCTAATTTGGATTCTAAGCAATTACTACTTGGGATAATTTCTCATGCATATGATAGTTTTGATCTCACCCCTGCTGGTTCAAAGGAGATATCAATAAACTATTTTTTAAGTCTTAAATCTGATTTTGATTTCAAACAAACATGTAATAGTTCTTTTTGGCATAATCTCACCCATGGTGGTTCGAAGGAGAAAACAAAAGACTATATGCACATTCAAAAATTTGATCATACCTCAGCTGATTCGAATCACAGGTTCAAGGATCATCCTCATACTATTGGATTTGTTCTCATCACATTCGAACTGAAGAGCAAGTACAAACACATGCTTTTTGAGCATGATCCACTTCTTCCCAAGAAGAAGATACCTCCAGACATATGACCAAGCATCAAACCTGCTTGAGTTTGGAGCATTTATTTTTTGTGTGTGCCTTACAGTCTGTTTTTTAGGAGGGGGTATGTTTCCCATGAAATTTTCCCACTTCCTTGGTTTATTGACTGTTATTATTCATTGTATTAGGTGACCTTTGGTCTTAGTTACCGGGGCCCAGGATGGATTAAGGGGGGGTGTTAGGATATTCCTATACTCCATGCTAGTCCCACCAGTATTTTGATCATTTACATTTTCAGTCATGCATGCACCTTTAGGGTTTGCATGCATCCCAGTCATTAGTCCAGCACCTAGCCCTCAGTTAGCCATCCCCCGAGAGCTTCTCACTGATCAGTTTTAGCCCTCCAGTTGATTAATGCGCCCTTCTTCCTTGATTTTAGGAAGCAACTCGCCCATCTTCACCTACCAGTCCAGTTGTCTTCAGTTTATACTCAGTTACACTCAGTTACACTTAGTTACACTCAGTTACACTCAGTTACACCTACCAGACTCAGTTTGACTGATGGTCGACAGTTACTTGAGCATTGATGACTCCACTAATGATGATGAAGACTTCCAGTTGTGCTCTGATGATACTAGTTGTGCTCCGATGACACTCCAGCGATCCTTTGATCACTCCATGAAGGCTAATTCGAATTGCCACCTTAGGCATTCGAATTCCTCATGCATTGTATTATTTATATGTCCATTTGTGATTAATAATTTAGTGTGTGTGAAGTATTTTTGCTTCTATCCGAGTTCTACTGTACTATTATTCTGTTGCTCATTATAATGCATTGATCACTCTTTTTCTATTTTCCTGCTTAATCATAATTACTCTTGTGAGGTATACATCATCTCTTAGATCTGCTTTGAGGATTTTCACGTACATCGAGGATGGCAACACAACAACGCTATTCATATTCAATTATATCATAGCTAGGTTCGGAGTCCCGCAGGCCATCGTGATTGACCACGGTTCCCATTTCAGGAACCATATGATGGATGAGTTGAGTTCCAAACTGGGTTTTCACCACGAAAACTCAACCCCATACTACCCACAGGAAAACAGTCAAGTAGAGGCAATTAATAAAGTCTTGAAACGCATGATCCAACGGATTGTGGGTACCCAAAAATCTAGTTGGCACTTAGCTCTATTCTCAGCTCTTTGGGCCTATAGGACATCGGTAAAAAATGCAACTGGGTTCATGCCATTCCAATTGGTTTACGGCCTGGAAGCAATCCTACTGATTGAGTGTGAAATACCATCTCTAAAGATAACAATAGAACTATTACCCAACACAACCACCAAGGAAGAGCGGTTTCTATACCTAGCTAAGCTAGATGAAACCCACCGAGATGCGGCACTCGCCAACGAGGCCCATAAGAAATGTGTCAACGCTCAATATGACAAATCCATTCAACCTTGAGTATTCAACGAAGGTGACCTAGTCCTAACCTACGATCAGATGCACAACAAGTTAGGTAAGGGAAATTTAGAATCTATGTGGTATGGTCCCTACATTGTTAAATGTGTGTTAGACAAGGGAGCTTATGAGCTCATAGATTGTGATGGTATATCTTTGGGAGAGCCCCGCAATGGGATTTACCTAAAGAGATTCTACCCATAGGTTCATCCTGCATGGAAAACCTTGTATATAATGTATAAAGTGTGATTGTGGTTTAGTTTTTGTATGTTAGGTTCTATATCGTACACCATCATTTATCTCAACTTGTGCTTTTATGTGCAGATGTCGGCATACTTTGGATTTGTGGACGGCGCTAGTCGAGATACCCGAAACCTTTCTTCTGCAGCATGGGTACTTTATTTTCCTGCCGACGAATCGATATCTTCAGGTGGAATTTGCTTGGGCCCCGCAACAAACAACATTGCAGAGTACCATGCGGTTATTAGACTCCTAACTGAATTTTCTTCTCTTGGGATCCATTACTTCATAGTCTACCTGGACTCTCAACTCGTGGTATCTCAGTTGAACTGCATCTACACCATCCGTGATCCTACACTGCTTTGTTTATATAGAAGGGTACGCCTCCTTGAACGATCATTTGATTACATTTTATACCAACACGTATCAAGGGAATTCAACATGGTGGTTGATTCATTAGCTAATTATATGTTGGATTGGCATCTATCCCATACATGATCAACACATCATAACAACACATGTAAAAGATGTAAATAGACAAGTCATCATAAATAAACCATAGAGATAGATCCATATATATATATATATCGTGTAAAAAGTGTGTTTTGCCATATATAACAATGTGATGCATCCAAAAGACAAAAATTGGGATCATGTCCCATACAAAATTGGCACTCTGGCCTACCTATCGTGTACATGGCGCTACATAAAAACTAATAGCCAAATACTAATCATGAGGTTCACGGTGCTCATGGTAGCACACCACTGCCTTGGCCACACGGTCGAGCAGTCTGTTGATGTATATGTAACTTCAGAATGTATTTCACATATATGTATATTGTATTCCTATTGAGATGTTATTATTCCTCTATACATAAGTGGTTGTATTCCTATAGAGATGTTATTATTCCTCTATATGGAAGCGTCGTCATTTATATTGTAAGTGTTGTAACTTATACTTGATGGGTTATTAGACCACCTTGTTGGGGTCGGCCCTATATAAGTCATGTGGGTCAAGGGGTTATTAGACCACCCTATTTGGGGTTGGCCATGTGGGTCAAAGGGTTATTAGACCACCCTAGTGGGGGTCGACCCAGTCAGCATTATGTTAAGTGGTTAAGTTGAGGCCGACCTAGTTGAGCAAAGGTTAAGTCAAGTTAGTGTATAAATAGAGAGTGTGTCTTTCTAATTTTACACATTCTATTCTCTCACTCACACCTGGGAGAGTGGCGCACTTGTGGAGGAGGAGGCTCTGCTGCTAGGAGAAGACTATCTCCTGTATTCTGGTTGTATCATTGCTCTATCTATCTTTGAGGAAGTTCTTGGGGTTTTTCACCTTTATGGTTTTCCCCAAGTAAAATCTGTGTCTCTTGTGTGCTTGTATTATTGTGTCCATGATTGATATGCTGTAGATTTGCTGTACATGTTGTTCTCTCAGTTAAGATCCTAGATCAGATTGAAGTAAATTCTGAAAATTTAACATGGTATCAGAGCTAACCTGAAAGAAGGCATGATATGGCATATATGACACTTGTTGCACTTACGATGCTAGGGCTTGATATAGCAAAAACCAGTCATCGTAGAACTTTCGCTATAAATCCGTTTTGGAGAATTGTTCGGGTCTGAAACTTTTATAGGTCGAAGATACGATCCCCATGTACCTTGTGTTAAAAGGAAAACCTCTAATTCGTTGTACTTTGTGATTTATGATCTGTACAATATAGGGTTTCTGCCTCTTCCAGATTTGAGTCAAAATTAGGTGACCTTGGGAAAAAGGTCATAACTTAAGCTAGGAAGCTCCAAATGAAATTTCGTAAAAAGGGATAGGTAGTAGAAAGACTGTAATATCTCAGGAAAATATTTCAGAGGCCGAAGTTGAACCAGTGACATGTGGCACACCATACAAGTTCGATCTCCTATTTTATCCCATAAACAGGTCATGTTACGACACTTGGCATAACTCTCTCTCAGAGAATCCAATTGAGGTCAAACATGTCGGGATGGAAAGATGAAAGTTTGGGCTATCACAAGAAAATTTTTCAGACCCCTTGGATTGAAAAGTTCGGAGTTACACTAGAAACAATCAGGTACATATTTCTGTCAAAACAGAATTATTTTTGAGCACCTTCATTCATTGGCTTCCGGAATTTAGGGTTTCGGATAAAGTTGGAATTTTTGTAATCGGATACCATGGCTGAATGCTACTTATCAAAATAGAAATTTAGAGACCAAGATCAAAATTTTTGGTTGGGCAGAAGGCTGGGCTTGATCAGACCCTAGTTCGGGACTTTGATCAGAAAAGTGGAAAATTAGGGCTTCCGCAAAAATGGGAATTTTTGAAATCTGTGACCATGGCTGGAAGCTCCTCATAAAAGTAGAAGCTTAGAGCTTTGGATCAAACCTTTTGATTGGGTAGAAGAGTGGGCTTCATCAAACCCCAGTTCAAGGTCACGTCCAGTGAATCCGGAAGTTTCAAAGGAAAAATTGAGGAGTGAAACTTTGCAGTTTTCAAATTCTGAATATACGATCTTGATCAGCTCATTAAGGTGCATATTTCTATCCTTTCGAAAGTTTGAAATTCAAAGTTTGAATTTTTGGGGTTTCTCTGACAAACCCTAATCCAGCTCCAGGTCCAGTTCTTGCAAATCAAGTGGATTGGGTTAATCCTAGAAGAAGTTGGATTGGTCAGCTGCATAAGTGAAGAAGTTCCTGTTTCAGAGGGAGATGAAGGTAAGGCCTTACATAAGAAGATTACAAGTGATCTCGATAGGTATGACTCATCGAGGTATGTTTCGAGATTTGTTCATGTTTAAGTTTATGGTATGTTTGTCTTCATGATTATTATGGTTAGTACAATCTTGATTTGATATTTGTCGTATCACCTTAACAAAATTATGAATGCATGATAGAAGATATTCATTGGTTAGGGTGTTGACACTTATGATTGTACTAATGCACTATGGTGTTGTATGAGGTTTATGTTGTTTGCTAACATAAAAGGTACACCAAGAAAGACAAATCATGTTCTACTTCAAGAACATATGATCGTGGTGACATGAAGACAAAGATTCATCCATTGTCATGGATCACATAGAAGATCTACTTACGAGGTATGTATAACTTGGTTCTACAATGGTTAACTTATGAGAGATGCAGGTTACTAGCACAAGTCACTGAAGAGAACCAGAAGACATTATGCGGGTATGTTAGACATATCTAGCTAGCATGCTAATCTAGGTATGTTTTACCTATATCAAGCTAGAATCCTATCTTGTGTTAGGATCTTATACTATTGTGTTGTTGATAATGATTATTCATGAAGTCATAGGTTTGAATAGTCATGGCTGTATGCATATTATGTTTCTTACCATAATTGATGATATGGCTAACCAGAAGAATCATGAAGGTATAGGTTTGAGTAATCATGGGTTTATGCATTGATGATTTAACTAATCAGAAGAGTCCTATGATCAAATAAGAATATGCATGAGTAAAAGAAGACTTCCCTAAAACCTTGAATACTAATGTTTATTATCTGTGAATGATCATGACTATACATGTTTAAGATTATTGTGTTTTGATAGTATTAAGATTACACTAATAAATGTGTGATTATGTATGAGACCTCAAGGATAACACAATGATGATACTAATAAGCATGCATAGTGATTAAGGATGGATGTAAGTTCAAAGACAGGTAATCTAGGAAGCAAAGATCAAGAGGGAGCACACTCCAGTTGTTCCTGCAAGAAAGCAAAGGAGCACACTTCAGTAGTTTCTGCAAGGATGTAGATATTTAGAGGGAGTTGACCACTTCTCACAATCCACATCAGAATGGAGTTGCAAAGATTCAGAGGGAGTCCACCCAGCAACCAAACAAAGATAAGTTTTTGAATTGTTATTTCTTACATAATGTTATTCAATGATGTATATGATTATGTTCCTAGAATTAGGTTGTGTATTATGCATATCAGAATAGTTGCATTGATGAACAATATACTACTAATATACATGGGTAAGTGGCCTATGGCACTGTACAACATTCCATTTCTACTTATCTAGAATGAAACCTCTTTGCTGACATGTTAGGAGTTGTACACACTCTTAACAATGTTCTGGTAGAGATTGGAAGGCATCTAGAAAGTTACAGAATATGGATAAATGTTGTATTGAAGCATTGGCTAAGATAATTGCACGACTTTATGACATATTTCTTTATGTGTAAGAATTTGTTCTGAAAAATATGAGATGTTTTCTAATCATGCAATTTAACTTGTTGTGTAGGAAAGATCGTATACCATCACCTACAAAAGAAGGACTACAACATTTGTTCAGCAACAAAGTTATCTATTGAAAATATTGAAGATATTGAAGTTCCTAAGATCTGGGAAGAATGCCATGATCGAGGAGTACCAGTCGATCACGAAGATGTTTGGGATGCAGTCCCAAGACTTGAAGGGGAGTCTATAGTGACTTCCAAGAGAAGCTATAATATCAAGCATGCTGCAGGTGGTAGCATAGAGAATTTTGCTCCTGTAGCCAGATACACTTTCATTATATCAGTATTTGCTCCGGTTGCAGTGATGATAGGGAAGATACACCATATGGATTTTAAGACAGCTTTCTTGAATGGTGTAGTTGAAGAAGAAGTGTACGTTCTGAGACACATGATAGGGAGTCATATATGTGCAGAACTTGGGTATGATGCACTACTTTCTTGGTATGGAGGTGTGGTAGAGTGCAGATGGAATCTTCCTTGGACAAGGGAAGTGTGCAGTAGAGATCCTGAAGAGGTTCGGGATGATGGACTGTGAGGCTATGGCATCGAACCTGAAGCTTTTGTGTGATGCTTCATCTGATCCGGTTGATGTCATGATGTATCGTCAGATGATTGGGTCCTCTATGTACCTGACGAACATGAGACCAGATATTTTCTTTGCGGTGAACACATTGAGCCAGTTCCTAACGGATCCAAGAGATGTTCACCTGGTTGCTGTAAAGCATATTCTGAGGTACCTGATGGGTACGGTTGATTATGGGCTCAAGTATGATGCGAATCAAAAGTTTAATCTGCAGGGTTATGTTGATTTAGATTGGGCAGACAGTGCTGTAGATTAGAAGAGCACATATGGGTGCTGCTGCAGTATGGGATCAGGTGTGATCTCTTGGTTTAGCAGGAAGCAGTCCTGCGTAGCACTGAGTACAGCCAAAGCAGGGTATGCTGCGACGGATGAGCAAATTGCAGATGTATTGACCAAGCCGTTGGCCAGAGTGCAATTTGAGTACTTCAGAGAGAGGCTTGGTGCACTTCAGATCGAGGTTCCTTCCAAAGGGAAGTGATGAGTTCGGAAGATGCAGATGCACATGAGCTTTTCTGACATGGTTGATGCGTTCTCCCTTGGTCGTGATGTAATTGCTGAGCCATTTTTCACATGGTGGTAGATGTGTTCTCCCATGGTGAAAAAGTAAGGGCTGGAGCCTTCCCCGAATGGTGGTAGATGTGTTCTTCCATGTCGGTGGTTTAAGTGCTGGATGATGTGCATTTGGGCTGTGCTTCGTGGACGATGAGATGATCTGAACAGGACGATGCTATGATGATCAGGAGGATCATGGATGATGAGCATCATGACGATGTTCTAGTTACTGCTCTGTATACGCATCATGTTGGATGCTGGATATGATCAGTTGGATCATTTATATGTATGTACGCATCATGTTGGATGTTGGATATGATCAGTTGGATCATTTATATGTATGTATGCGTCATGTTGGATGCTGGATATGATCGGTTGGATCATTTGTATGTATTTTGTGTATGCATCATGTTGGATGCTTGGACCATGTATCTGTATATTTATCAGGTGGATACATTGTATGATCAAGTAGATCATGTATGTTGATATGTATCATGTATGATCAGGTGGATCATGTATTTGTATTTGTATCAGGTGGATGCATTGTATGATCAGGAGGATCATGTATGATGATATGTATCAGGTAGATACTTGGTATGCATCAGGTAGATGCATTGTATGATCAGGATGATCATGGATGACAAGCTTCAGGATGTTGCTCCACATGACATGCAACAGGATGTTGCAGTGATGATGATCAGGATGATCATGTGTACATCAGGATGATGTATGGTGAGTATCAGGTTGATAATCTGTGGCCGTGGAACAGGTTGTGCAGATAAGCATGTAATTTGTGCCCTGGGAGATTTGCAGATAGTCTTTCGAGGTTTTGCCTATGGCATGTAATTTGTACCCTGGGATATCTGGAAAATGCTCTTTCGAGGTTTTGCTTGGGAGGACATATAATTTGTGCACTGGGAGATATGCAGATAGTCTTTCGAGGTTTTTCCTATGGCATGTAATTTGTGCCCTGGGATATCTCGCAGATGCTCTTTCGAGGTTTTGTCCTATGGCAGGTAATTTGTGCCCTGGGAGATCCGATAGGTTGAGCCGTGTGCTCGTAATCAGTCCTGGGATGCTCTTTCGAGGTTTTTCCATGACCACATGTAATTTGTGCCCTAGGAGATATGATAGGTTGAGCCTTGTGCTCGTAATCAGTCCTGGGATGCTCTTTCGAGGTTTTGTGGTGACCACATGTAATTTGTGCCTTGGGAGATCCGATAGGTTGAGCCTTGTGCTTGTAATCAGTCATGGGATTCTCTTTCGAGGTTTTGTGGTGGGGTCACATGTAATAAGTCCTGGAGATCTGGACAGGATGAAAAAGGCCTCAGATGCTCTTTAGGGTTCTTGCTAGTCAAGAGACTCTTTTAAGGTTTTGTGACGCACGTAATAAGTCCTGAGATTTCCACAGTATGGCCAGTGATGACGAAGGCCTACAAGTGGTGGGCCTACATCCAGTATGAAAAATGAATGGCTTTGTAGAACTTCCTATGATGAGTAGATTCAGAGATTGATTGAGATAGCAGCAACAGTGACGATGATGATGACTCGATGATGATTATCCAGTGACGATGATTCAGAGAAGATGACTTGTGCTAGAAGACCTATGTCGAGAAATACCTTCCTAGTTAAGAGGGAGTGTTGATGTATATGTAACTTCGGAATGTATTTCACATATATGTATATTGTATTCCTATAGAGATGTTATTATTCCTCTATACGGAAGTGGTTGTATTCCTATAGAGATGTTATTATTCCTCTATACGGAAGTGTCATCATTTATATTGTAAGTGTCGTAACTTATACTTGATGGGTTATTAGACCACCTTGTTGGGGTCGGCCCTGTATAAGTCATGTGGGTCAAAGGGTTCTTAGACCACCCTATTGAGGGTCAGCCATGTGGGTCAAAGGGTTATTAGACCACCCTAGTGGGGGTCGACCCAGTCAGCATTATGTTAAGTGGTTAAGTTGAGTCCGACCTAGTTGAGTAAAGGTCAAGTCAAGTTATTGTATAATTAGAGTGTGTCTCTCTCATTTTACACATTCTATTCTCTCACTCACACTTGGGAGAGTGGCGCACTTGTGGAGGAGGAGGCTCTGCTGCTAGGAGAAGACTATCTCTTGTATTCTGGTTGTATCATTGCTCTATCTATCTCTTAGGAAGTTATTGGGGTTTTTCACCTTTATGGTTTTCCCCAAGTAAAATTTGTGTCTCTTGCGTGCTTGTATTATTGTGTCCATGATTGATATGCTGTAGATTTGCTGTACATGTTGTTCTCTTAGTTAAGATCCTAGATCAGATTGAAGCAAATTCTGAAAATTTAACACAGTCTTCCTATGAGCTCTGGCACACCTATAGTGTGCCTCTAGAGGTGGTATGGTATCTCAGGCATCCTCATAGGAGGGACACCCATCTTCAACCCCTCGAGGTTCTATTCTACGTCACAGAATACTCTTGCCTCTTCCTCCTCCTCCTCCTCCTCCTCCTGATGCTGAACCCCTCGTCAATGTAATGGTGAATATCCCGCTGGCCTCCTCGGTCCGTGATCTGCAGCAGTGCACGTACATATGTTAGATCTTTTCGCGCATTAAAAAACAACAAAAAAATATATATAATCAAAATTTTTTAAAAAACACATTTCTGAAGGTCACATACCTGATTCATCCCAATCAACAACCTCAGGCAGAGCCATATCGATGTCATCATGGAATTATACCCATCATAAGGATAGTATTCTATCATTACTATTTGTTCCTCGAGCCAGGAAAAGAAGTCCTCACCGAAAGCTAGGACTTGCGTCCCTCCAAGCTGCCCAGCATAATGTCACCTACCCAAATTTTGAGACTATTTATTTTTATTGAAAAAACATTATGTTAAAATTATAATTACAAAGTTTTGTAATTATGACCAAATCTAGTCAAGGATGATTGTAATGACATATTATTATTATTTAATAAATTAAAAAAGGAGACAAACACCCAAGGGAACTGTTAAATGAGTGTTCACTGACCCACTAGGAGGAATGGAAGCTGTTAGAAGGCATGGGATAAATGTCAACATTTGCACTCCACCACTAGTTGTTGGTTATGGGACAAAACCCCCTAAAATTGTGGCATTATCCCCCAGGTGGGTGGAGCAGAGCTGTTAGCTCATTAATAACCAGGTTAACCACTAAAAAGGCCTAGGCAGCCTAGATAAGGCAATTCGAATTGAGCACGGAGCTCTACATTATTTTCTGCAGAAATAATTCCTCAAGTGTATTAGGTGATCACTGAGAGATTTGAATAAGGAGGCTAAGTGGAAGTGCATTGTGAGGCTGCTGAAAATATTATGAGAAGAGAACCAGAGGTGCTGGTGTAGGTCTCTTTGACTACTAAGTCTATATGACTGGATGAACTACTTTGTTTCTGCAAGTTGATGACCCAAAGCTTTTACAGATTCTTCTTCCTAGTGGTTCAATGAACAAGCTTGGGGTCCTAAGGAAAGTAATTTGGCTGCCTTCAGGAATAGGTTGGGTGGAATAGGCTCCTTGGGTTGTTTTTTTTCTCCTACATTCAATCAGGTTCTACTGTTTATTCTTATTGTTTACAGTTAAATGATTTTCTACATTTGTAGATTTAGTATTTACAGTTATACAGAAGAAACTGTTTCAATTTCTAACCTAGAGATGATTTTGTATAATGATGGTTAAGTAGATGAGATGATTGATTAAAATCCTTTCTGCATTTTTTCCATACTGTTTTCTGTATAGTACAGAGAAGGAAAATTAATATCGATGAATGATGGGTAGAATTCCAATTGAATGATTATATTAATACTATAGTGCTTCTTTTAATTCTGCAATTTCAATTATACATGTTTAAGCTTAGAAATAGAACAGCATATCATAAACAAATATATAGCATTTTCTGTACTTAACAAGAAAAGTAAAACATTTTATCTCTGCACATAACTAGGTTTCCAAATTATTACTATCTATTTTTGAAAGCTAATACTATACATTCTATTATATTCTTTCCAATAATAAGATGTTATATTTCCACTTATTTCAGACATTATTATTTCTAGAAATTTAAATAACTGCAAATTTAAATAATCTATTATACAAAGTTACTATCCAGTGTACATATTACTGGATAGATATTTATCATTTGCAAATATTAACATCACTATATATTACTATTTCTTGCAGTACCCATTTCTCATATTCTGATTTAGTTATCAACTTCAATCATTGAATTTAAACACATTCATTATAGGCAGAACCCTAACTCGGTTTTATTGTTATTTTTAACATTCTTTTGCAAAACTTTAAACATAGAATTGAAACCCTTAATAGGGAAAAAAATCATTACAGGTTCATAACTGGTTCGATGGTAAAAACCTCATATTCATAATAGTAATAGAAATACCATCAGTTTCCAGATAGATTACGATTTCATGCTCAAACATCATGGAATACATACACAAACATTACATTAAAACAAACCATATAGTTACATAAACACTAGATCTTAGTTCCAAGTTGACGAATCAAAAACATGGAGTTGGCTCTCGGTCACTACCCAAAACGATAGCATAGTCTTTTGTTAACACAATAAAAGGAAAAAACTACCAATCGAAACCTACAGGGTAGGGTTTCGACTGCTTGGAACAAGGTCGAACCCTTTGGCACATAACCATTATAAACACATAATAGTTTAAGTTTCACATTATCATAAATCTGGAGCATGGCTCACAGTTTCAAAACTATTAAAACATTAACAATTACAAAATCAAATTCTTTGTATTACCAAGTTGAACCGAGGGATAAAACCCTCTCAGAAGTTACAAACTTGGATTCTTTTTCTACACTGAAAATCAACACTATAGGCTCAACGCCGAATGGGTTGAGGACTTCATCCTACCTAGGTTACCAAACAGCTCATAACGTTTTCGAAGATGGTCACTTCCCATAGAATAGGTTAAACACGGAGTCTCGTCTAAGAACACATCCAACAGTCACCTAACCGAAGCAACAGGGTAACCACCGAAGCTTACCATTTATTTTGCAACTGCCAGCTAACCAAACTCGAGCTTGGAAGCTGAACACCGAAATAACCTGTCAAAACAGTTAAGGTATGGTTAAAACGTATCTTAAATGAATTTCTCAGTAAAACGATTTAACATAAACTATAACCTTAAAGAAGGGACAGGTTCGAAACCTGTTACATTACCTTAATGGTTTGTCTGGAGCAGAGTCGTCGCAACCATTGTTAACCCTAGCCACCACTTCACAACTGAACACAACAAAGGTCGAAGTTAACTCAGAATTTCGACCACTCAACATACAGGAGACCGACCATTGGATTCACACCTACACACAAGGTTACCATCAACCCCAGAGTACTTCCTTTATCATTTCAAATACTGCAAACTCTCATAGTGAGCTCGGCTCTCAACACTATCGTCAAGTAGCAGGAAACAACAACAGGTCATGGGTTCCATTCGTGAAAGAGCTCACTAAAACCCGCTACAGAAACCCCGGAGTTTCTCGGCCTGTTAGCCTCTCCCAAAAACCGCTCTCAACAAACAACAAATGCCAAGGAAAACAATAACTTCGAACATAGTGGAGATTAGGGTTAAGTTTCGAAAACCAAGACTCATGTATGATCAACGGTGGAGATTTACTGGATCAACATTTCGTATTTCCAAGCAACTACCACATTGAAGACGGGTATTAATCACCATAGCCACCGTGGAGACTAGCTCATTTAACCTCCAATCAAAGTCAGGCTCAGATAGATACCACGTCATTTTGTTACACACTATGCCTCATGTGCTATGCACCATGATGGCAGACACGTAGACTTTCCAATGAGCTGGTAGATGGACTTAATAAATGCCAAGGATAGATACGCATGCTTGCAAACACTTTCTTCCACTCTTTCATTATTTTTCAAACCTTCCACATGATGCTACGTTGAATACGGTTGCACCTTGTCATGCCATATTTCATGTGTTATGAATAGTCCATTCTAGTAAGACCTAGATATATAAATGGTATCATTTATGGTTCAAAGGGTCACGATGATTATATCTTTGCATATAGATTACATGTTACAAAATTATAATAGAATTTGCATATAGTTTACGCTATAAGAATTTGCATATAATGTTGTGTTATAAATAGAACTCGTATATAGTATCTATGTCATATATAATTGATAAAGCAAATACATATAGTTTCGATGTTATAAAGAAATACATAGGTTATGCACTTAGGAGTCCATGCAATGGTCATTGCATGATTTGTTGTATCTAATCTTTAGACTTTGGTTAATACATAGGAGTTATACATATATATGCGATGAAAAAAGTATGAATTCAATAGTACAGGCAACCAGGATAACAGTTTTACTTATTAATATAAAAAAACAGATATCAACTGAAGAGATCTCACCAGCTGTATTTTGACATTAATCTCTAAAAACCATTAAGACACGTGGAGATTACCGAAACTAGTTAGGATTTCTTCTATTACACTTCATAAACATTTAAGATCTTACCTGTAATCTGCGAAAGGAACGATTCAAATGCTTTAGCATGAATGCTAAGTAAGCCTCGGGGTACCCTCAGGACCCCGTACATCATCAAAAGAAGAACAGTAGTTAGCACTTGAAAACAATCATAATTGACAGAACTTTGACATAAGTGTGATAAAAATATAACTAAATTTCAACTAGCATCTAAATGTAGACTTGTTGTCATCATAATTAATTATTAGTTAAAAGAATTAGTATCTATTTTATTTTCCGCAATAACAATTTCAGTATTTATTGCTACTATAAAAGATTTTAAATTTTTGTAAATTTCAGGATGTTACATGTGGTATCAAAGCTCATGTTCGAACTCTCGGCCTGAAAAGGTCCAAAGAACACGCAACAGAAAATTTTATGACAGTAAAAATCTTTACTAATTAAATTATTTTGTATACAGAAAATTGTTTCTAAGTTACAGGTATGGAAGGATCAACTGAACCCATGGAGGACAGATTTCGACCAAACAGTCATAGTACTGGACAACATTATGAAGAAGAAGTCCATGGTGAATTGAATGACAATTCATTAGAGTTGTTACATGCCTTTCAGGAGTTGAAAGTAGAAATAAGATCTGTTAAACAAGATAATGAGAGAATTATGAAGGCACAAGAAGAATTGAACCAAGTACTGTTTGATCAGTTCCCAACTGATGAACAAGATAGAAGGTTTGAAAATACCTCTAAGATTGAAGACTTACCTGATGGGAACAAGGATAAGAAAGTGAAAACTGAGGATAACAGTTCAACATCATCAGGAGCTGCAAATGAGATACGTAAAAAGAAATGTAATTATTCAAGTGATAGCAGCAAAGGGGATTACAAACCAAGAAGAAAAAGCCACAAACAGTATGAACAGATTTCTTGGGAGTTCAAGAAAATCAAACCCCCAATCTTCAATGGTGAAATTGAGAAAGGAGAGACAGCTGAAGCATGGCTATCCGACATGAAGAAATATTTTCAAATTAATGATTATTCAGAATCATTAAAAGCAAAGATGGCCATATACAACCTGATCGGTAAGGCAGATATTTGGTGGTAGGACATCAAAAGAGTGAAGGGAATTAAGGACAAAGATGAGAATTGGAGCACTTTTAAATGGTACTTCAAGAAGAAGTTTCTATCTGAACAATATTATGAAGAAAAATCCAAGGAATTTTATGATTTAAAACTGGGAACCATGAACATGAAAGAGATGAACAACAAATTTCTGAAATTGCTAAGGTATGTGCCATACGTTGTGGAGGAGAAACCAAAGATTCAGAGGTATCAGAGTTGTCTACCTTCAACATCAAGGAAAGAATAGAGTATGACAGTCCAAAGACCTTAGAAGAAGCCATGAGGAAAGAAACTTTCTGCTATGATACAAACCGGAAAAGAGAAGGGACATCTAACTGGAAAAATCATAAACCCAACAACTTTGAGCCGAAGAAGAAGAATTTCAGGTTCAATGAAAATTCTGGGTTTCAAAAGAAAAACTTTCCAAATCGAAATTTCCAAGGAAACAGTCCCAGAAATAATCAGCAGCAGAATTTTACAGCTCCTAGAAATACACCCAATGTTACCAGAACTAATGACTAGAGGACACCTATAAAATGTTTTGAGTGTCAAGGTCCTCATTATGCTTCAGAATGCCCCAAAAGGAAGCGAACAACCAATAATATTCACTCCATACAAGCTGAACCTACTGTGGGAGACTTGACAAGAGAGATGCCCAGAATTAATGCAACCCTAGAGAATAGGCAAGCAGAGCATCAAGTCTCTATGGTAGAGATTGAAGGTATGTTACAAAACCACTCAGTTTCTATTTTGATTGATCCAGGCGCTAGCCTGAGTTATATATCTCCTGATATTGTAGAAAAATTGTAATTTGAAAACAGAAAAATTTAATAAATCCTGGTTAGTTAGATTAGCAACAGGAACAAAAAGAAAAGTGTTTGATTTTGTTGAAATTTGTGTTTTATCTATGAATCAGTTAAAGACACGAACCAAGTTAAATGTTTTACCTTTAGGATCCTATGACATCTTAATTGGAATGGACCGGTTAGAAGCACATCATGTTATTTTGAATTGTTATGAGAAAATTTTTACTTGTCTAAATGATGAAGGAGAAACAGTAGAAGTAAAGGGTATTCCAAGAAGGACATCACTTAGACAGATTTCAGCTATGCAAGTAAAAAGAGCAGTTAGAAAAGGATGTAAGATGTTTGCAGTGAATGTAGTACATGAGGAGTTAATTACTAAAGAGGAAAAACTGAAACTAGAAGATATACCTGTCCTAAAAGAATTCCAAGATGTTTTTCCAGAAGAGATTTCGGGGTTACCCCCGAAGAGAGATCTAGATTTTACCATTGAGCTCATACCGGGTGCGGTGCCGAACTTTAAAGCTCCATATAGGATGAATACACTGGAATTAAATGAGTTGAAATCGCCGTTGAAGGAACTGATTGATAAAAACTATATAAGACCCAGCGTGTCTCCTTGGGGAGTACCTGTTATATTTGTTAAGAAGAAGGATGACACTTTAAGACTTTGTATAGATTATCGCTAACTGAATAAGATGGAAATCAAGAATCGGTATCCGTTGCCCCGCATAGATGATCTATTTGATTAGCTGCGTGGAGCAACGATATTTTCAAAGATTGATTTGAGATCAGGATATCACCAAGTTCGTGTGAAGAATGAGGATATTTTTAAAACAACCTTTAGAACTCGCTATGGACATTATGAGTTCGTGGTCATGCCATTTGGGTTGACTAATGCCTCGACAGTTTTTATGTGCTTAATGAACAATATTATGCACAAATATTTGGATAAGTTCGTCATTGTGTTCATAGATGACATTTTGGTATATTCTAAAAGTAAGGAAGAATATTACGAACATCTGCGTATTATTTTACAAGTTCTGAGACATCATCAGTTGTATGCTAAGTTTAGTAAGTGTGACTTTCACAACGATAAGATTCAGTATTTAGGACACATAATCTCTAAGGAAGGAATTTCAGTTGATCTCGATAAGATAAAAGCCATTAATGAATGGTCGGTTCCTAAGGATGTGTCGGACGTAAGATCATTTATGGGGATTATAGGATATTATAGAAAAGTCATAAAAGGTTTTTCAAAGTTTGCAAACCCCATAACCTCCTTACAGAAGAAGGGGAAGAAGTTTGTATGGGATCAAAAGTGTGCAGACAGTTTTAAGAAGTTGAAGGAATTACTAACTAAAACACCTATTCTAAGAATTGCAGATCCTAATAAAGATTTTATAGTATGTACCGATGCATGTAATGACGGACTCGATGGAGTCCTAACAAAAGAGGGACATGCTGTTGCATATGAGTCTCGAAAGCTGAAAATACATGAGAAGAATTATTCTACATATGATCTGGAATTATTAGCGGTAATACATGCCTTAAAAATGTGGCGTCACCATCTTATTGGCAGAAAATTTACTTTGATGACAGATAACATGGGGCTGAAGTATTTACTAGATCAGACGAATTTGAATGCTAGACAGGCTAGATGGCTAACCTTTCTAAGTGAATATGATTTTGAAATTCAGCATATAAAGGGTAAAGAGAACAAGGTTGCTGATTCTTTAAGTCGTAATGCAAAGTTAAATTTCATTTCAGCCATCAGTGCATACACAACAGATTTAGAAAATCAGATTTTTGAAGGGATTAAAACTGATGAAGAGTACATAAATTTACATGAAAGGACATCAGGAAGTAATTCTAAAAATTCTATGGAAGACTACAGGTTAAAAGAAAATGGATTGTTGTTGTACAAGAACATATTATATGTGCCCAATGTACCAAAGATAAAAATTCTGATTTTAGATGAGATGCATGAAAGTCATTATTCTGGCCATCCAAGTTATCAGAAAACCATCACTATGTTACGGAAAGAGTATTATTGGCCCAGGATGAAGGATGAAGTAGCATAATATATAGCTAAATGATTTGACTGTCAAAAAGTAAAATTTGAACATCAACATCCGGCTGGACTGTTACAGCCATTACCTATACCTAGCTGGAAATGGGAGATCATAAGCATAGATTTTGTTACCGGACTACCCAAGAATCAGAAACAAAATGATTCCATCATGGTGGTAGTGGATAAACTCAGCAAGGCAGGACATTTTATATGAGTAAAAACTACTCATAAGGCTCCAAACATTGCAGAAATTTTTATGAAACAGATTTTTCGATTACATGGAATACCAAAAGTGATAGTTTCAGACCGTGATTCTAAGTTTACTGGAAACTTCTGGATATCTTTGTTTAAGGGGTTGAATACAAACTTAAACTTCAGCACAGCATTTCATCCACAAACGGATGGACAGATAGAAAGAGTGAATCAGATATTGGAAGACATGCTAAGGATGTATGTTAAGGACTAGCCTGGTAAGTGGGAGGACTATTTTCATTTAGCAGAATTTGCATATAACAACCATTATCATGCATCAGCCAGGATTAGCCCTTTTGAAATTCTTTATGGTAGGAAATGTAATACACTAGTTTCTTGGAATGATCCAGTTAATAGAGTTATTTTAGGACTTGAATTGTTGAAGGAAATAGAACTAACAGTGCAACAGGTACAAAGAAATCTTAAAGCTTCCCAAGATAGGCAAAAAAGTCAAGCAGATCTTAAAAGGACTCATAAAGAGTTCCAGGTTGGTGAGCATGTTTTCATTAAGGTAAGACCAAAGAAGAGTTCATTGAAACTGGGAAGCTGTGCCAATCTGGTACCCAGGTATTGTGGTCCTTTCGAAATTTTGTCAAGGGTTGGACCCGTGGCATATCAACTAGTTTTGCCACCAAATCTAAAAATACATAATGTTTTTCATATTTCAGTTTTAAAGAAATATGTACATGATGCTACTCATGTTATAAATTGGAATGATGTACAGGTGGAACAAGACAACGATTTTCAGGTGGAACTGAACTGTATCCTCGAAAGGAGGGAAACTCTACTCCAGAATTGCACCATTGGGCAGGTAAAGGTGTAATGGAAGCACCTTAGCCCAGAAGAGGCAACCTGGGAGTTGGAGAGTAGTATGCGTGTAGAATACCCAGCTCTGTTTTAGGAACACTCAGAAAGTGAATGAACAACATCAAGGACGATGTTGAGACTTAAGGGGGGGAGTATGTCACCTACCCAAATTTTGAGACTATTTATTTTTATTGCAAAAACATTATGTTAAAATTTTAATTACAAAGTTTTGTAATTATGACCAAATATGGTCAAGGATGATTGTAATGACATATTATTATTATTTAATAAATTAAAACATGAGACAAACACCTAAGGGAACTGTTAAATGAGTGTTCACTGACCCACTAGGAGGAATGGAAGCTGTTAGAAGGCATGGGAAAGATGTCAGCATTTGCACTCCACCACTAGCTGTTGGTTATGGGACAACAACCCCTAAAATTGTGGCATTATCCCCCAGGTGGGTGGAGTAGAGCTATTAGCTCATTAATGACCAGGTTAACCACTAAAAAGGCCTAGGCAACCTAGATAAGGCAATTCGAATTGAGTAGGGAGCTCTACATTATTTTATGCAGAAATAATTCCTCAAGTGTATCAGGTGATCACTGAGAGATTCGAATAGGGAGGCTAAGTGGAAGTGCATTGTGAGGCTGCTAAAAATATTATGAGAAGAGAACTAGAGGTGCTGGTGCAGGTCTCTTTGACTGCTAAGTCTATATGACTAGATGAACTACTGTGTTTCTGCAAGTTGATGACCTAAAGCTTCTACAGATTCTTCTTCCTAGTGGTTCAGTGAACAAGCTCGGGGGTCCTAAGGTAAGTAATTTGGCTGTCTTCAGGAATAGGTTGGGTGGAACAGGCTCCTTGGGTTGTTTGTTTTCTCCTACATTCAATCAGTTTCTACTGTTCTGTCTTATTGTTTACAGTTAAATGATTTTCTGCATTTGTAGATTTAGTATTTACAGTTATACAAAAGAAACTGTTTCAATTTCTAACCTAGAGATGATTTTGTATAATGATGGTTAAGTAGATGAGATGATTAATTTTAAAATCCTTTCTGCATTTTTTCCATACTGTTTTCTGTATAGTACAGAGAAGTAAAATTAATATAGATGAATGATGGGAAGAATGCCAATTGAATGATTACATTAATACTATAGTGCTTCTTTTAATTATGCAATTTCAATTATACATGTTTAAGCTCAAAAATAGGACAACATATCATAAACATATATATAGCATTTTCTGTACTTAGCAAGAAAAGTAAAACATTTTATCTCTGCACAGAACTAGGTTTCCAAATTATTACTATCTATTTTTTAAAGCAAATACTATACATTCCATTATATTCTTTCCAATAATAAGATGTTATATTTCCACTTATTTCATACATTATTATTTTTAGAAATTTAAACAGCTGCAAATTTAAATAATCTATTATACATAGTTACTATCCAGTCCACATATTACTGGATAGAGATTTATCATTTGCAAATATTAACATCACTATATATTACTATTTCTTGCAATAACCATTTCTCATATTCTGATTTAGCTATCAACTTCAATCATTAAATTTAAACACATTCATTATAGGCAGAACCCTAACTCGGTTTATTGTTATTTTTAACATTCTTTTGCAAAACTTTAAACATAGAATCGAAACCCTTAATAGGGAAAACAAATCATTATAGGTTCATAATTGGTTCGATGGTAAAAACCTCATATTCAGAATAGTAATACAAATACCATCAGTTTCCAGATAGATTACGATTTCATGCTCAAGCATCATGGAAGACATACACAAACATTAAATTAAAACAAACCATATAGTTACATAAACACTAGATCTTAGTTCCAAGTTGACGAATCAAAAACATGGAGTTGGCTCTCGGCCACTACCCAAAACGATAACATAGTCTTTTGTTAACACAGTAAAAGGAAAAAACTACCAATCGAAACCTACAGGGTAGGGTTTCGACTGCTTGGAACAAGGTCAAACCCTTTGGCACATAGCCATTATAAACACATAATAGTTCAAGTTTCACATTATCATAAATCTGGAGCATGGCTCATAGTTTCAAAACTATTAAAACATTAACAATTACAAAATCAAATTCTTTGTATTACCAAGTTGAACAGAGGGATAAAACCTTCTCAGAATTTACAGTCTTGTATACTTTGTCTATGTTGAAAAACAACACTATAGGCTCAACACCGAATGGGTTGAGGACTTCATCCTCCCCAAGCTCCCAAACAACTCATAACATTTTCGAAGATGGTCACTTCCCATAGAGTAGGTTAAACACGGAGTCTCGGCCAAGAACACATCAAACAGTCACCTAACCGAAGCAATAGGGTAACCACCGAAGCTTACCATTTCTTTTGCAGCTGCTAGTTAACCAAAATCGAGCTTGGAAGCCGAACGCCGAAGTAACCTGTCAAAATAGTTAAGGTATGGTTAAAACGTATCTTAAATGAATTTCTTAGTAAAACGATTTAAAATAAAATATAACCTTAAAGAAGGGATAGGTTCGAAACCTGTTACATTACTTTAATGGTTTGTCTGGAGTAGAGCCGTCGTAGCCATTGTTAACCCTAGCCACCACTTAACTCGGAAATTCTACCACTCAACATACAGGAGACCGACCATTGGATTCAAACCTACACACAAGGTTACCATCAACCCCGGAGTACTTCCTTTATCATGTCAAATACTGCAAACTCTCATAGTGAGCTCGGCTCTCAACACTATGGTCAAGTAGTAGGAAACACCAACAGGTCACGAGTTCCATTCGTGAAAGATCTCACTAAAACCTGCTAC
Source organism: Larix kaempferi (assembly GCA_027924585.1). Taxonomy (NCBI): domain Eukaryota; kingdom Viridiplantae; phylum Streptophyta; class Pinopsida; order Pinales; family Pinaceae; genus Larix; species Larix kaempferi. The sequence goes on along the minus strand of BSBM01000717.1, from coordinate 3,732,446 downwards.
AGAAACCCAGGAGTTTCTCGGCTTGCCGGCCTCTCCCAAAAACCACTCTCAACAAACAACAAATGCCAAGGAAAACAATAACTTCAAACATAGTGGAGATTAGGGTTAAGTTTCGAAAACCAAGACTCATGTATGATCAACGGTGGAGATTTACTGGATCAACATTTCATATTTCCAAGCAACTACCACATTGAAGACGGGTATTAATCACCATAGCCACTGTGGAGACTAGCTCATTTAACCTCCAATCAAAGTCAGGCTCAGATAGATACCACGTCATTTTGTTACACACTATGCCTCATGTGCTATGCACCATGATGGCAGACACGTATACTTTCCAATGAGCTGGTAGATGGACTTAATAAATGCCAAGGATAGATACGTATGCTTGCCAGCACTTACGTCCACTCTTTCATTATTATTCAAACCTTCCACACGATGCTACGTTGAATACGGTTGCCACCCTGTCATGCCATATTTCATGTGTTACGAATAGTCCATTCTAGTAAGACCTAGATATATAAATGGTATCATTTATGGTTCAAAGGATAACGACGATTATATCTTTGCATATGGATTACATGTTACAAAATTGTAATAGATTTCACGTATAGTTTATGCTATAGGAATTTGCATATAATGTTATGTTATAAATAGAACTCGTATATAGTATCTATGTCATATATAATTGATAAAGCAAATACATATAGTTTCGATGTTATAAAGAAATACATAGGTTATGCACTTAGGAGTCCATGCAATGGTCATTGCATGCTTTGTTGTATCTAATCTTTAGACTTTGGTTAATACATAGGAGTTATACATATATATGTGATGAACAAAGTATGAATTCAATAGTACAGGCAACCAAGATAACAGTTTTACTCATTAATATAAAAAAAACAGATATCAACGGAAGAGATCTCACCAGCTGTATTTTGACATTAATCTCTGAAAACCATTAAGACACGTGGAGATTACCGAAACTAGTTAGGATTTCTTCTGTCACACTTCATAAACATTTAATCTCTTACCTGTAATCTGTGAAAGGAACGATTCAAATGCTTTAGCACGAATGCTAAGTAAGCCTCGGGATACCCTCAGGACCCCTTACATCATCAAAAGAAGAACAATAGTTAGCACTTGAAAACAATCATAATTGACAGAACTTTGACATAAGTGTTATAAAAATATAATTGAATTTCAAATAACATCTAAATGTAGACTTGTTGTCATCATAATTAATTATTAGTTAAAAGAATTAGTATCTATTTTATTTTCCGCAATAGCAATTTCAGTATTTATTGCTACTATAAAAAATTTTAAATTTTTGTAAATTTCGGGATGTTACACATAATCACTCCACCTCCCCATCCTAGGCTCAGATGCATGACATATAGGCCTCTCTACCTAAGGGCGCAGTAACGGCACCCTCCCCAAAAATAATGTAACCAGGATACTACCATATCCAAATTGATGGATGTCCCCGTTTCTACATTTGGTGATCTGATCCTTGATGTTAACTAGGACCCCATCACACCATTTGAACAACTTTGGCTCCATGCACTCCACAACATAGGTCATTTGATATTTGGTTACATGGTGAGCCCCCACGCTTCCCACCACTCGAGTAATGGTATATAGGATTGTCCTTAGGGGAAGATCCAACACATCCGCTATGAGCACTTTCCCGCTCTTTTTTCGGGATCCCTACCTACAATACCGTGCAATATATGTATCTGTGGTCTCTTCGGTGGTTCGATGCCCTTTCAGGTTGAACCAAGCCCCCCTCTTAAAGAGACCGATCAAGAAGTAGATGTCCTCGAGCTCTATCTTGAGGGTGTGCTCTTCGATGAGGAAAGCCTGAATGTCGGCATCCCACATTTGGATAATGTGGTTTAATAGCTTCCCCTGCTTGCAAATACCCCGAGTCTTAAATAATTTCAATAGACCACATTCTCATAGCGCGGCTAGTATGGCATCATCATTCAAAGCTTCCCTTTCATCCCCTTCATGTTCTCTTTCTTTCCACTCCACCATTTTCGCTCTAGTCACTTGCAATCTCTTGTAAATCACCAGGGGAGACTTCAATTAAAAAATGGAAACCTATTTTCATGCCAAAAGGGAGAGGCAAACTCTTCTTTTCCCAAGTATGCATATTTTCACGCCCTGGGCAGTGTAGGGGACGTGTAAACTACTAATTTTTGTACCCCTTCTAAATCCAAGAATGCGAAAATCCCATAATTTTTGCGCTTCCCGACATAGGGGGCACAAAAATTCCAGGGCGCAAAATTGGTGCCCTAGGGCCCTTTCCAAACCCATAAAAGATGCATGAAATGTAAAACTGAATGGATGAAAAGAAAGAGCAAGGTGAGAGGAATTACTTGGTCCAAACGGTCGTGGAAATGGTGCCCCGGATCTCTCGATATCTCCAGCTGAAGATTTTCTCTCCACAAAGTGAAAATCTCTTTTGGGTAAAAAATAGCCAAGTCACAATGGGTAATTTCTCCTTTTACCCTCTTTTATACATATTATGGGGTTATTTTTTCCTATTTCTATATTTAGAAACCTTTTTGAGTTAATTCTTCACAATTTTATGACCTAATGTCTGCTTCTAGGATTTTTTACTATATTTGGAAGGTTCATGTACGTTGTTCACATTGGTGGTGTCGTGTGTTTGACCTTTTTTCGAGCTTACTTTCTCTTTTTTGTGCTCTGGACCCAAATATGGAAAAGATTCCAAGCACTTTTCACACCTGAGTCGTGCTTGTCAAAACCAAGAAAAACGGTGTCGAGCTTAGTTGAATTTACTCGTGCTCGTAAAACAATGAGGAAAGTATCGTCTTAGTATTATTTTATTCATTTTTCGGACTAAGACGATTAATTCATGAAAACAAACATTTGGAGCTCTCTTTAAGCTCTTTTCAGACCCCCTCTTAATGAAAATATTTCCAAGTGTAATTGTCTCTTTCACAATTGTAAAAGTATTTGAAAGGTCGTCTATTCGGTGGTAGGTTATCCCTTTTTCGGACCGTTTAGACTATTTACGAGAAAGGTATACCTCAATCAATCTTTGTCTGGGAGAGTTCCTCCAGATATTATTTTATACTTTTTCGGGTTTGGGGACTAGCTTTTAAGAAAAATTCAAGCCTTGGAGTCTTCTTTAAGTTATTTCAGACTCTCTAAACATGAAAAACTGTCGAGTTACCCTTCTTTGGACTTGTAAAATTAAACATTGAAGGATCCTTATGGAATCAAACCTCTCCTTCCTTGGGTTCATAAAACGTACAAGGATGGACTCACTTAAACATGAGCTATACTGAGCATCTGTTATCCTCTTCAAGCTCATTAAACAACAAAGAGGTACTCGTCAATCATGATGGGGGAAAATTGGAAAGTAAGCCGAGTTTACATTTTTTGGCAGCTTGTGAGTCATCACCTTTGAACATGGCATGCATCTACATCTTGTCTTCCTTGGCTATTTAGTCTCCTTGTTGAGTTATAACTACAGTCATGAGTTGTCTTCTTCATCTTGAAACTTCTCACCTAGTGGTTGTTTCTGCTAATCAATCCCAGCTTCCAAGTCCTATCTCTCGTTATATGTCCAAAGGGTCTGTGTCACCTTGAGTCATCCCTTTCACAATTTTGTCAAATATTCCAGTCTTGTGTCAGTATGTACTCTTTTGATCCGTTGCTCCACACCTCTCTCTTATAACGGTTTCATGTTGATGATGTGGAATTCATTATGGTCCACCTTCGACGAGTTTATTCCTGCTGATGCCAACTCTTTATCCAGGAATTAGGCTTAGGAACCAACCATAGTACCTCGGTGCCTGCATGCCTCAATGGCAGGTTTCGTCGTATTCGACAATAGGTTTTCATAATTAACCTATGATCGAATGATTCCACGAGTGTTCGACATCAAGACATCTATTCACGTTCGTTGGATTGTGTTGATGATACCTTAGGGATCATTGTCATCATTGGTGATTTCCATCGCACTTGTTAACGGTTCATGTCATTGACCGGTAATCAAGTGGTTTCTGCCATGTTAGAATTCCACACTTTGTAATTACATGGTTAGATTCATATCAATTTGGGATCGAGTAGAAGACCTTGGACACTCCTGATATTCCTCTTACGTCCAAGTTGCGATGGTGATTATTGAGTAGGTCTCCACATTGACATCTTGTTGGTGACCTCATTTGTGTACTGTCACACATAACCACTATTGTATTGGTCGTGGTTGTGTTGTTATCTGGTCATGGATCTACATTTGTTCTTCGTAGCCATGATTTGTTTACAGTCTCTATCATGTCAGTTATGTCATGGATCTGCATTGTATTGGTCGGCAGCCATGATTTGAGTCAGTTGTCCCGAGCATGGGTATGCCCGCCTCGGTGGTATTTGACATTTGGTCTCCTTGCAGCTCCACTCCGACCTCCTAATTGATACTATCTATGGAGACTGATTTATTTGTAAAGTGTTTCGGCCATCATTTCCTTCTGAACTCACACTTTAGGGGGCATCTGTTATACTCCAAAGTCCCACTTTGAGTGTCATTTCACCTCGTCATGGTTTACCCCCTTGTGAAACTTAACGACGTTTCCTCTTAATGCACATCAAGATTTACTCTCACCTAGTTGGCCCCCTCTTTGGCCTTCTTTGGATACCTTAGAGCCAAATCCAACTTGCTTAAACCCAGTGCCACATCATCAGGTCGAACTGCCACATCACTTGGCCCACTTTGCAATAATTTTCGCGCCTTGCTAGTAGTGCAGAACGCGAAAATTGCCCTTTTTCACATCCTGCATACCTGTAAGGGTGCGAAAATGTCAACTTCATCACGTTATGCTCAGTATTGGGGGCGCGAAAATCCCCTCAAACAGCTTATTCCTTGAAGTTGGGATCTTGGATTTCGATGGAGATACTTTAGCGATGATGATTCCTCTCGACATCGCTTCCTTCTTCCTTGTTGTGAGTCATCTCCTTGATCCACCTTTTACTCCTTGAGATACATTATTATCTCCTAGTGGTTAGCCTCCCAAACCCTATAAGAAGGAAGCCATCCATAAGCTAGGGGGAGAACATTTGAGGAATCAAACCTATGGTCTTAGGAGTTTTGCAGAGGTAGTAAGGAAGGAGGATTTGGAGTTGAAGGTTTGCTTGGACATCAAGGGATCACTTTGTAAGTTTCTCCTAGTTTCCATCAATAATAACTTGTCTTATTTTCCCATTTCATGTGTTATGTTTCAATCATTAGCATGGAATGTTTCTAATTTGACTAGGTCTGAACTAGTATACAAGGTATTTGGATATTTGCTTTGCTTGTTGTTTGCTTCATTCAAACAGGTTCCACTTGTCAGATTCGAGACGAGAGTTGGAAGCAAGACAAACATCTGGTTCAAGGTGAGTTACATCGATTCTTTCTTTTTGAATACATTTAGGATTTGTATACATTGCTAGATCTAGGATCTTAAGGTAGCATTTGTTTGTTAGTTGTCTTAGATTAGGCTTGGTTAATCTTAGTGTGATCTAAGGGTAAATCTAACTATCCGTAGGACGGATTTACTACCACACTAAGAGATGGATGCACATGGAGGTAAGAATTTTGTTTACACTAGTAGAAAGTTAAATGACACCTCTCTTACTTTCCTATCTTATGAGAAGAAATGAAGATGTCCATAGTCAACATATGATGCATTCAGTATGCATAGTGGGACTTGGAAGTTCCAATTGATTCAGTTGGATGGAGCATATGGAATTGATGCTCAAGAGGAGTTTCTCTTCATGTTGGAAATATTCATAAAAATTCCAACAAGCAATTGGAAGAGTGTACTTTCAATTCGGGTGTGGGATCTGAGCATCCCTTGGAGTGATGGATTGTTCCTAATGTCAGAGCAACATAGGCAGTGGGATCTTGGCATTAGTTGGTTTTACAATTTAGTAGCTGGGAATAGAAACCAATCCAACCATATTTTGCAAGAGTCTATCCATATGGAGCAGTGGTTTAGTTTCCTACATAGGGAACCATATGATGGATGGGATTACTGTCATCTTGGTCCGTGGTTCGGGAGTCTATAGAAGAATATTTGTGTTGACACTAGGTAGTTTATAGGTGGGATTAGGAGACACTTCCCACTTCTCATATTCATTGGGACCCTGGAATCATTCTTGGTCTCAACTATTTCGGTTGGAAATATTATGTAGCAATATGTGGGATAGAGACACCTCTTGAGAGGAGTAAATTGTAGAGGGTTAAGTACCTTCCCAAAATTGATCTCCACCTTAATCCTCATCATCAGATTCGTATGGATGAAGAAGTGTTGTAGCAAACATCTCCTTGTGTCCAATGTGACTATTTGGGATTCACATGCATGAACATTAGTTTGACTAGTGCACCTATGGCTTCGCCATCTTACATGAGTAGAGCATACAACAAGAAAATTGGCAATCTTGTATTTTTTGCTTTTGATGACATTCTTATTCATTATGGGATGTTGGGAAAGCATTCTTTTGGTTTGAGAGCTATGTCAAATACTTGGGAAAAGCAGTCATTGCATATCCATTTGTCTAGACATGAATTTGGAAGGATTAAGGGATCATATCTTGATTCTATGGTTGAGTTTGGTAAAGTTGGTGCCTACAAGAAGAGGATTCAGTCCACCCTTGTTTGGATCAATTCCATAGATGTAAATAAGTGGGAGAATAGTGCACCATGTAGAGATTCATTCCGGTTCAAAACTCATGTGGTTGACCAGTAAGGAAATGAGCTTCCTGTTGGGATGAGAACCCCAATAGAGTTTTCAAAGGGATGAAGAAAATGATGCATGATTATTCCATTTCTACCCCACCAGGTTTTGCTCCACCATTTTTGCATAAAGGTGATGCTTCCCAAGGAATCTTAGGAATGGTTTTGAGGCCAAATAGACACCCCATAAGGTTGTGGCCCCATCATCGACATTATTCAATCACAAACATGGAGGTGTTAGTCATCATGCATGCATTTCCTAAATGCATAAAGTGCTTAAGAGAAAGCAAGATTGAGATTGAAATTGACCATAATGGTTCAAGGCCAATTTTGACACATGAGAAGCTCAATGTATGGCAGCAAAAATTGGTTGCATGTGAGTTATTGGGTGGATTGAAACATGTGAAAGGATGTAGCACAGTCAAATTCAATCCATATATTGCATCTCAATTTGCCATGGAATTTTTCAAAAGCAGGTTCATTCATTACTTGATGGAGAGGATGACCAATGCAAGTTTCAAATGGGTCATCTATGATGGAGAGGATATTGAAATGGTTTTTGAAGCAACCTTGTAAAAGTATTGTGTAAAAAGTGTACAAATTATTCACCAACCATATTTTCACTTGCTTGAGGACACGCAAATTTTAGGAGGGGAGGACTGTAATGTCCCCATTTTTATAGCACCATGGAGCAACCACTATCCCATTAGATCCCCATGGGTACTAGTGGAAAATTAAATAAATTAGTCAGGCCCTAATTTTGGTCTATGGTTATTTAGTTTAATTAAGTTAAACCATGGAGAAGAATGTAGTCCATAGTTTAGAATTTTTAATTATTAATTAATTATTTGGTGAGTTGTAAATGAGTAGGTGGCCTAGGAGGGCGCATAGGAGATTAGGCGGAGAAAATGATTTTCCTTCCAAAAATAAATCTGGAAGAATTTAAGCAGTAAAAATCAAGAAATCAACTAAAAAGCTGGAAGGCAGCAGAAAAAAAGGAAAGCACAGAAAAGCAGAAAGCAACATAAAAGAAGGAAAGCATAGAAAAGCAAAAAGTAGCAAAAAAACAAGAAATCACTGGAAAAGCATGAAAGTAGAACAAAATCAAGGAAAAACAGGAGTTTCCAAAAGCAAGAAAGCATACTAAAGCAGGAAAGGTAATAAAGCAAAGAAAAAGTGAGATAAAGTTGCAAGTCCAAATTTAGCCAGTGAGGGTGCATTGGATAACGTTTGTTGTTCACATGCAGCGTGTCTTAGAAGTCAAATCACTTATTAAAGGAGGATTAATGCACCCATTCATATCTTTTTCCAGTTTGATTGTTGCATTGAGAACTCTAAGCTTCTCAAGACTTGGGAGATGTGCCCCTTTTGTTCATCACTCTAGTTGAGTATTCAGCTACATCATGAGGAGTAAGGCATTCATGCTTGCTCATTAAGGATACTTGCATCTCCATTCCATTTCCAATCAATTGCTATCTTGCTTAGTGTTGAAGATTCCATCAGTTGGAGCGTTTTCTACAGTATCTTGTATTTTCCTATGTTATTAAGGGAGGTTAGCGATCCCATGGGTACTTTCTACTCTATCCGTAAATTTGTATGTAAAGGATATCCTATACTAATCAATATAATGAAATTTATTTCTGTTCTACAAATTATATCTTTATCCTTCATGAATATTTGCACCCATGCTCGTTATAGTGTCAAATCTTACTAGTTTTCAGAATTGAAGTATTAATCTAACTTGCATGATTCCAAATCTCATTCTGTGAGTTGATGCAGTAAGTAAACACATTATGGGGCCCATAGAAGCCTTCATGTCAGAATTTTGTGAACCGTAGAGGCCATTTGAATTGAGTTGGAAATTCCCCAGCTGAGCTGTCCTAAAACTAGTAATTTATTTCCTAGCTTCCAAACTATGTCCAATTGATACTAATTGTCAGTAAAGTGTTGTCATAGCTAGTTGGAGTAGTTTGCAGGCCATCCACTTCTAGATCTTCACTAGAATCTATTGGGTTCCACTTAATTCCTAGGGCTATTGCCTTGAAGCCTTTGGTTTAGCTAAAGGAGTCTACTGAGGCGTGATGCACCCAGAGAATGTGCAATTTTTGAAGTTAGGTGTCTTTATAAGGATGTTGTAGGATATCCTTAACCTATAGAAGACCTTAGAATCCATCCTTGAAGAATTCGAGAGGTATAGAGGTGTTTGGGGCTTAATTTTTTATTTCTAGCCAAAACTAGTCAGTTTTTGAGTTTTCAAAAGTTCGAGTTAGTGTGCCTAAAGTTGGTTTGGGTACATTAAATTGAGGTTTCTTTCGATTGATATCTCAAACCCTCATCAATAGTGTGTTGATGTATATGTAACTTCGGAATGTATTTCATCTATGTATTTCATATATATTTATTGTACCCTTATAAGAGATGTGTTATTCCTCTATAAGGAAGTGTCGTCATGTGTATTGACAAGTGTCGCAAGTATGTTAACTTGCCGATGGGTTATTAGACCACCATGTGTGGAGTCGGCCCTATTTTATGTAATATGTAATTAATGTACCTAGCTAGACAAGTCGGCCCCATAAGGATATTGGGCAAATAGGTTAAGTATAAATAGAGATCGGGAGATCTCTATTTGGATCATTCGGAAACTCACACTTCTCTCACTCAGAAAGTGGCGCACTAGTGAGGAGGAGGATCATCTGTTGCTAGGAGACTATCTCTGTGTATTTTGGCTGTACTTTGGTTGAGCCATTGCTCTCTCTATCTCTGAGGAAGTTGTGGGGTTTTTCACCTTAGGGTTTTCCCCACGGAAACTCTGTGTCTCTTGTCTCTCATGCTTTTGATTCTTGTGATGATTGACATGCTTGTTATGATTGATATGCATTGATATACTGTACATGTTATTCTCTCAGTAAGATCCTAGAGTATTGTGAATTAATACTCGAAATTTAACATGGTATCAGAGCTAACCTGAGAAGAAGACATTGTGCAGTGACGGAAACTAGGGTTCTTGTTTATTGGGTTTCTCTCCACAGATTTTGGAAACGCAGTATAGTAGATTGACTCTACTCATCAAGGAGAATCTATCTGTCCAATCAGAATTCAATTCTGAGCATTTTTAGATTTTACCCTAAAAATTAGGGTTTCCACAAAAATAGGAATTTTTGGAATCTGAAGACATAGCTGGAAGCTCCTTGTAAAAATCGAAGTTTAGAGCTTTGGATCGATATTTTTGGCTGGGTAGGTCTCCGGGAAACTCAAACCCTAATTCAGGGTCCTCCTCAGTGAACCCAGGAAGACAAAAAGGCATTTCTGAAGGGTGTAGCTTTGCAAATCTCAAATTTTGAATACACCAGGCTGATCAGCTCATCAAGGCGCATCTTTCTATCATTTCAGAAAGTTGAAATTCACATTTTGAATTTTTAGGGTTTTTCCGTCAAACCCTAATCCGGGACCAGATCCAGTTTTCAACAAAATAAGTGGTAAGACCTAAATCTTTTCTATTTCCATTTGAAGTACTCTTTAAAGATGTCTCACCACACCAAGCTTGAGGATAAGCTTGAAGGGGCTGATAACTTCCGAGCCTAGAAGTATAGGATTGGGTTAATCCCGGAAGAGAATGAGTTGGACTCATATATAGAAGAAGACATCTCTATCCCAGAGGATGAAGAAGCTAAGGTATTTCATAAGAAGAACTTGGTCAAGGAAAAGAGAATCATTGCCGATTCTATCAAATACCATCTCATACCTCATGTGTCTTCTCTAAAGACACCCAAGGAGATGTTTGACTCCCTGACCAAGTTATTTGAAGGGAAGAACATAAATCGGAAGATGACTCTGCGGAATCAATTGAAAGGGGTCAAGCTGTTGAATGGAGAAACCATTCAATATTATTTCTCCAAAGTCTCTCAGATCAAGGAACAACTTGAAGCAGTAGATGAAGTGGTGGAGAATGGAGAAATTGTGATGACCACTCTAAATGGCATACCTAGGTCATGGGATTCCTTTATCCAAGGAATTTGTGCAAGAAAGAAATTGATCTCCTTTAGTAGACTATGGGAGGAGTGCTCACAAGAAGAAGTTAGGCTTGTAGCTTGAGAAGAAAAGATGGGAAGTGAAGATCAAGCTCTCGCAACTCACACCAAAAGAAGCAAGCCTAAGAGGGAGCACTCTCAGCAAAAGAGATCCACTCACTATCACCAAAAGAATAAGAAGGACCTAAGGTGCTTCACATGCAATGAGAATGATCACTTTGCTTCAGAATGTCCCAAGAACAAAAGGGATAACAACAACAACAACAAACTCCAGCAAGAAGAAGAAGGGTAGCAAAAGAAAGTTCCATGCTCATGCTACCGAAGATGATGAACCTCCAAAGAAGAAGGCCAAGGAAGAAAGTGATGACGACTCATCAAGTGAAGAAGAGTATGTTCTAATCTCTGCTCTCACAGGTACTATCTCTCATGGTTGTAATGATTGGCTTATTGACAGTGGGGCTTCCAAACACATGACTGGGCTTAAAGAATCTTTTGTAAATCTATCTAAACATGAATCACCTCATAAAGTGAAACTTGGGGATGACTATCAATACCCCATCAAAGGAAGTGGTGAAGCCTCCTACAACCTAGATTCTGGAAAATATTTGAAGATGAAAGAAGTTCTTTATGTACCTGGGTTCAAGAATAGCCTTCTCTCAACTCTGCATTGGATGCAAAAGGCATGAGGGTTGCATTTGTGGATGGCCAAGTCCTAATGTGGCCAAAGGGTAAAACTATTGATGATGTAGTGGTGATTGGAGAGCAAGAGGGAGGATTGTACAAATTGAAGGGACAAACTGAACATGCCATGGTGACATGAAGACAAAGATTCATCCATAGTCATGAATCACATAGAGGTATGTATAAATTGTTTTTGCAAAGGTTAACTTGTGAGTTATGCAGGTCATTGAAGAGAACAAAAAAACATTGCTAGACATAACTAGCAAATATGGTGACCAGGTATGTGTTTCTTATATCATAGGATCTATTATATAAGTATGCATGACATGATTGATGATTTTTATTCATGAAGTCATAGGTTTGAATAATCATGAGTGTATGCATATTATGTTTCTTACCTTAATTGATGATATGACTAATCAGAAGAGTCATAGGTTTGAGTAATTACGGATTTAGGTATATTATGGTTCTTACTTTAATTTATGACTAACCATAAGAGTCCTTGAATACTAATACTTATTATTTCTGTTTGAAATGATCATGACTATGCATGTTTAATATTTTTTTGATGGTATTAAGATTATACTAATAAATGTTTGATTATGTATGAGATCTCGAGGATAACACAATAATGATACTAATAAGCATGCATAGAGACCAAGGATGAATTTAAGTTCAAGGACAGGTAATCCAGGAAGCAAAGATCAAGAAGGAGCACACTCCAGTAGTTTCTGCAAGGATGCATATATTCAGAAGGAGTCGACCACTTCTCACAATCCACATCAGAATGGAGTTGCAAAGATTTAGAGGGAGTCCACCCAACAAACAAACAAAGATAAGTATTTGAATTGTCATTTCTTACATATTTGTTTGTTTAAATAATGTTGTTCAATGATATGTTCCTAGACTTAGGTTGTGTATTATGCATATTAGAATAATTGCATTAATGAACAGTATACTATTAATATGCATGTGATGGGTAAGTGGCCTATGGCATTGTACAACATTCCATTGCTACTTATCTAGAATGAAACCTCTTTGCTGACATGTTGGGAGTAGTGCAAACTCTTAACAATGTTCTGGTAGAGATTGGAAGGCATCTAGAAAATTACGGGATATGGATAAATGTTGTATTAAAGCATTGGCTTAAATAATTGCATGACTATATGACATATTTCTTTATGTGAAAGAATTTGTTCTGAAAATTATGAGATGTTTCTAATCATGCAATTTAACTTGTTTTGTAGGAAAGACCGTATACCTTCATCTACAAAAGAAGTACTACAACATTTGTTCCAGCAACAAATATATCTATTGAAGATATTGAAGTTCCCAGGATCTAGGATGAAGAAATGGAAGAATGCCACGATCTGTCGATCATGAAGAATGATGTTTGGGATGTAGTCCCAAGACCTGAAGGGAATTTTGTTATGACTTCCATGTGGATCTATAAGATCAAACATGCTACAGATAGCAGCATAAAGAAATATAAAAGTGATGAAATGGAAGACACACCAGATGGATTTCAAGACAACTTTCTTGAATGGTGTAGTTGAAGAAGAGCAGCCACTTGGTTCTAAGACACATGATAGGAAATCATATATATGCAGAACTTGGTATGGTAGGATAGACAACTTTCTATCCAGTTTGGGCTTTACCAAGAGTAAAGCGGGTTCCAACCTTTACTACAAGGTTTAGGAAGGAAATCCAGTGATACTACTTTTGTATGTGGATGACCTAATTGTAATAGGAGATGATAGACTGATTGCCGATACAAAGAGGAAGCTTGCTACCGAGTTTGATATGAAGGAATTGGGGATGGTGCACTATTTTCTAGGTATGGAGGTGTAATGTCCCCATTCAAATAAGTGCATAGTAAGACAATCCCATCAATCCTACTAGTTTCCTAGGTTGGATGGGCACATGTGGGATGGTAATAAGGAAGCTAATAAATGATATTTAGACATTAGAGGGGTTCAAGCATTTAATAAATATGGTAAATAAATAAATTCAAGATAAATTCTAAGTGGCAAGTGGTTTTGGAAACATATGGAGGTGGTGGGACCCACACTAGCTTGATCTTTTATAATACATGGTATCTCTCTTTTGCAAATTCGAATTAATGGGAATGTGAAAACTCTTGGGTGAGTTGGTAAGTCATAACACATGTCATTGAGCATCTTAGGTCGAATTGGGAAGGATTGGTAACCTCCATGGAAGATAAAGAGTCAAAGTAGAAGTTTGTGGACACTTGGGCTAGATTCCCTAGCCCCTATGACACCAATGATGGAGCATCTATGACAACTATGACAAATTGCAGACCTGACCTCTGACATCTGACCACTATGACATGTCAGCACCAAAAATAGGCTCAAAGAAGGCGAATTTGGGAGTTGGAGAAGCCAAAGAGACTCAAAATCGAATTTGGGAGAAGATGGAAGGTTGGAACTAGGAGACAAGTGGCAAATGTGGAATATTTCCTAAATGGAAATCTATTGAATCTATTGAGAGAATTTCGACCCTTAGAAGGCTAATGTTGGTTATAAAATGTAGAAATGAAGAATGAGAATGGCTTTTGATGATTTGAGAAAAATTGCATTTGTGAAGAGAGAGCTAGTGGATGACTAGTTTCTTGCTTTAGCCAATTTCGAGGGTGAAAGATTCCCATCCAAGTTGGTGTTTGGAGAGGCCACTCAGGTCTTTCATGGTGCTTTAATGGAGTTTGTATTTGCAGCTAGCAGCTACAGGAAGTTTCATGGTTTGGTTTAGTGCAGCACTTTCTCTCCACCGTTTCCAATTTTGAAGGCATATTCGTGCTCCTTGAGGGAGGGCGTTTTTGGTGAGCACTTGTGCTTCTTGAGAGAGCTTCTCATTCTATATTTATGATTGTAATATATTCATATCCTCTGTTATTGATATTCAGAAAGTATCAGGTCGAAATACCCACTGGTTGTATGCAAAACTATTGATTAATGAGCAAACAATGTCCATTTCCCCAATGCATTGATGTATGACACTATAATGTTGATTATTTCGAATGGATGGATGATTATCTGATATATTTGTGATCAATATACTTCCATGGATGTCCTTTACAAGTTTAATGTATTGTACTTGAGCATTTGAAGCATTTTTACTCAGTTTAGTTGTATTGGGAGGTGAAATAGTGCCATTTCCCCAAGGGTCGAATTGTGGGTTTTTGCTGTTGAATGTGAGAGAGTTAGAACAGTAGTAAAAATCAATTAATTGTGCATATGAGACCTTAATCACATACTTAACACATTTTATACCTCTGTTCATAAATTTGTGGGAGTTTGGAGGCATTTGGAAGGCCATTTGCAGTGTTACCCGGGGGGGATTTGATGCACAAATTACTAGTCAAAATTACATATATTGATCAGAATACAAATCAAGTTTGCAGCAGTATTTGGAGGGCCATAAAACATCCCTGAACCTGATATTCAAGTCTAAATACCATTCATACACTCCTACAGAAGATTTGGGAGCATTTGGGTTGATTTGGAGGTCAAAACAGTAAAACTAGTCAAAGGTCGAAATTGGGAAAAAAAGTGAAAAATTGGGCATCTTAATAAAATTTGAAAAAGGGATATTACAAGTGGTATCAGAGCATGGTCTTGGCACCTGATGATATTAACAAGAATCCAAACAAATAAAACACCACCCTTTGAATCAGTAGTTGAAGAAGTTTTGGTTGAAGAAGAGATAGTAGTAGAAAAAGAGTTTTTTCTAAAACAATGGGTAGAGAGGAGGAGGAAAAATTAAGACATAAGGAGGAATTTATTGAAGCCTTAAAACCATGTTTTGAAGGACTTACCATGGTTATGCTAGATATGAATAAACAAATGATGAAAGGTTTCGAATTGTTGGGTAGCCAACTTTCAGGCAAAGGGATGATAGGAGATAATAGTGGTTCACACTCAGGGGAAAAGATGAAAGGGAATGAGCATATTTTCTCAAGTACAAGACCTCATAATAGACCTGATGAATTTCAAAGCACACAAAGGCATACTGCACCTAAATTTCTCACACCCAAAGAAGAGCCCAATCTTGAATTGGATTACAAGAAACTAGTAAATGATTGGAATGATTTGAATGAAGAGTGTAAAAGAGGTGTACCACTCAGTGACTACATTGATGCTATGCAAAAGATTAAAATGAAGGGAGACAATAGGAGTCCATTCCAAAACAAAGAATTGAATAGTGCTATTGGAAAAATGTCACTTCCTACTTTTGATGGTTCTTCTCAAAATTCTGCTAACACTTGGGTGCAAAAATTGGATGTATATTTTCAGCTGAATCCTATGTTGGAAGAGGATGCATTAAAAATGGCCATTTTGCATTTGGAAGGAGATGCCAATGAATGGTGGTTTCATGGGCTGAAAACCTTGGGTCATAATTAGGTTAAAACATATGGAGAATTTGTTGACAGGGTACTAGAAAGGTTTGAACAAAAAGATCCAGAATTGCTTTTCAAAGAACTAGCTCAATTGAAGCAAACTGGGTCCCCTACCGAATATATGTTGGACTTTCAAAAATTATCAGTCAAGGTGGCTGATGTATCTATGGGAAGATTAGTATTGCTGTTCACTGAAGGTTTGGCTGAACCCTTAAGAGGTTTGGTCAAATCCCACAAGCCAACTACATTAAAAGATGCAATGAGCTTGACTAGGGATCTCCAAAATGTGCTTCCTAGAACGAGATTTCCTGCTAAGCCTAGCTACAAATTTGAAAAGAAACCTTGGCAAAGGGATGGATATGATAAGAAACCTTGGCAAAGAGAGTCATTTGAGAGGAATAAAAAAGAGGGACTAAACAGGGATGAACTTAGAAAAAAGAAATTGTGCTTTACATGCTTCCAACCATGGACACCGGGGCACAAATGTACCAAAGGAAAGGCTCAATACATAGAAGTATTTTCTGACAATGAGGGGTATGATCGGGGCATGGATGAAGATGGACATATTTTAGATCAAGAAGAGGCATATGAGACAGCAGTAGAAGACAAAAAACAAGAAGAAAATCAGCCTTCACCGGACAAAGCAAGAATGGCAGTGCTTTCAACAGTACCTCGCTATCATACTATCCGATGCAAAGGTGTGGTACAAGGACAAAGAACTTCAGTTTTGGTAGATGGAGGAGCCACTCATAACTTCATTGATGTAGAGATGGTAGAGAAAAGAAAGATACCTATTGAACCATTTGATGGCTTCACAGTTGTCATTCCCGGTCACAACATAATGCAATGCAAAACATGGGTTCCAAAGCTACAAGTCACCGTAGGTAACTATACTTTTGTTGATAGTTTTTATGTGGTTGATGTTGCTGATACTAATGTGGTTTTGGGAGTGCAATGGCTGTATTCAATAGGAGAGCATACAGTAAATTATCAAATTCCCGAAATGAAATTCCAAGATTCAAAAGGAGTACAAAGAATTGTGAGAGGGCAACACACTTATCCAAATCAAGTAGTAACTTGCAATAGTATGAGATCTATATTGAGGCATGGGGATATAGAATGGGCTGCTGAATGTCATATTACATCTCCCAAGCCAACTATAAATATTGTCAAACACCCAAAGGAGATAGAGAGACTTTTGCAAAAATATGAAAAGGTTTTTAGAGAGCTTCCACATGGTAGGCCACCGGATAGGGGGGTTGAGCACAGTATTATTTTGGAGGAGGGCACTTCACCCATTCAGATACCACCTTATATACATCCTAAAAAGTTCAGATATGAGATTGAAAAAGATATCCAAGAACTCCTAGAGTTGGGACTCATTAGACCAAGCTCTAGCCCTTATGTTTCTTCAGTAGTGCTAGTGAAGAAAAAAGATGGAACATTGAGAATGTGCATAGATTTTAGAGCCTTGAACAAAAAGACTATCAAGAATAGGTATCCTATTCCTAGGATTGATGAGCTCATGGATGAGCTACATGGGGCCAAATACTTCTCAAAAATTGACCTTAGATCAGGGTATCACCAAATTCGAATGAAAGATGAAGATGTGCAAAAGACCGCTTTTCGATGTCATTTTGGCCACTTTGAATTTCTTGTCATGCCTTTTGGGTTAACTAATGCTCCAGCCACCTTTCAAGCATGTATGAATAGGATATTTTGCAAGCAACTAAGAAGGTTTGTTTTGGTTTTCTTTGATGATATTCTCATTTACAGTAAAACATAGGAAGAGCATTTGCAATAGTTAAAGATTGTGTTGAAAATCTTGCAAGAAGAGTCCTTATTTGCTAAATTATCAAAATGTGAGTTTGGGATGAAAGAACTACTGTATCTTGGGCACATTATTGGGCAAGAAGGAGTGAAGGTACACATGGAAAAAATCAGGGCTATCTTGGAATGGCCATCACCAAAAAATATTACCGAATTGAGAGGCTTTATTGGCATATGCACCTACTACAGAAAATTTGTGAAAGGGTTCTCCAAGTTGACTTCTCCACTCACTGATTTGACTAAGAAGGATGCTTTCAAGTGGGATGAAGAGGCTGAAAAGGCCTTCCAAAAAATGAAATAGGTAATGAGTTGTTGTCCCATACTTGCACTTCCTAATTTTACTAAACCTTTTGTTGTGGAATGTGATGCTTCAGGTGGAGGAATAGGGGCTGTCCTAAAGCAAGGCCAACACCCCATAGCCTTTGAGAGCAGAAAGTTGCAGCCTCATGAAAAAATTTACTCCATCTATGATAAAGAAATGATGGCCATTATGCATGCATTGGCCAAATTTAGACAATACTTGGTGGGCAGCAAGTTTGTGGTGAAAACTGACCATAATAGTCTAAGACACTTTCTCACCCAAAAAGATCTAAATGAAAGGCAACAAAAGTGGGTAAGAAAGATTCAAGCTTATGATTTTGATATTGAATATGTCAAAGGAAAGAATAATATAGTAGCAGATGCTTTGTCAAGAAGGCCTTCCTTTTCTCTCATGGATATTGCCAAGGATTGGAAAAACATGCTACTAGTTGAATATGCCAAAGACAAATTTGCTTGTGATGTGTTGGATGGAATTAAAGGGGATGATAATTATAGGATTTTGAATGGGCTGATATATTATAATGGAAGAATTTATTTAGTTCATAACTCCAAGCTCAAGTACCAAATTTTGCAAGAAGCACATGATTCCCCACTAGCGGGCTATCCGGGGATCTTCAAAACTTATAGACAGTTGAGGCAAAGATTTTTTTGGAAGGGGATGAAGAAAGATGTTCAGAAGTATGTGAATGAATGTAAAGCATGTCAACAAAACAAACCAGAACTTACATGTCCAGCCGGTCTATTACAACCATTGCCCATTCCGGAGCAAAAATGGGACAGTATTTCCATGGATTTCATCACCGGATTGCCTAAATCCTTAGGTAAGGATTGCATCTATGTGGTAGTTGATATGTTGACAAAATTTGCTCATTTCTTTGCTGTTACATCATTTTTTAGTGCTGCACAAGTGGTTGATATTTTTTTCAAAGAAATCTTCAGATTGCATAGGCTCCCCAAGAGCATTGTCAGTGATAGAGATAGTAGATTCATGGGTGCTTTTTGGCAAGAACTTTTTAGATTGGTAGGCACTCAATTGACTCCAAGTACCAGCTATCATCCACAAACTGATGGACAAATAGAGAGGGTAAACCAATGGTTGGAAGGATACCTAAGAAACTATGTGCGAGGGCAGCAAAAAGCATGGGCAAAATGGCTACACTTGGGTGAGTTTTGCTACAACACCACTTATCATATGTCAATAGGAATGTCTCCTTTCAAAGCATTATATGGTTATGACGCACTTACATTTGCTGACATTATATTTGGTGATAGTAGAGCCCCAAAGGCTAAAGATTGGGTGGAAGAGAGTCAAGAAATTTTAAAGCTCTTGAAAGACAATTTGCAGGTTGCTCAAAATCAACAAAAACAATATGATGATAGGCATAGAGAAGAAAGAACCTTTCAAGTCAATGATTTAGCATATTTAAGGTTGCAGCCTTATAAACAAACATCTCTAAAAAAGAATGGAGCAGAAAAATTAAAACCAAGGTACTATGGGCCATACAAGGTAGTGCGGAAGTTTGGAGAAGTAGCATATGAACTAGAACTTCCGGAAGGGAGTAAAATCCACAATGTATTTCATGTTTCTTGTCTCAAGAAAACTCTTGGTCAACAAATCATCACTTCAGAAATACTTCCTCCTTTGGATGATGAAGGTTAGCTCACACTTGTTCCGGAAAAGATTTTGAAGACACGGGAAAGAAGGTTGAGGAGTAGAATCATCAAAGAATATTTAATGCAATGGAAGGACTTACCAAATGAAGATGCCACATGGGAAGAGGAGAATATTTTGCAGCATCCAAATCTGAAATTGCTTGAGGACAAGCAATTTTGAGTGGGGAGGACTGTAATGTCCCCATTCAAATAAGTGCATAGTAAGACAATCCCATCAATCCTACTAGTTTCCTAGGTTGGATGGGCACATGTGGGATGGTAATAAGGAAGCTAATAAATGATATTTAGACATTAGATGGGTTCAAGAATTTAATAAATATGGTAAATAAATAAATTCAAGATAAATTCTAAGTGGCAAGTGGTTTTGGAGACATATGGAGGTGGTGGGACCCACACTAGCTTGATTTTTCATAATACATGGTATCTCTCTTTTGCAAATTCGAATTAATGGGAATGTGAAAACTCTTGGGTGAGTTGGTAAGTCATAACACATGTCATTGAGCATCTTAGGTCGAATTGGGAAGGATTGGTAACCTCCATGGAAGATAAAGAGTCAAAGTAGAAGTTTGTGGACACTTGGGCTAGATTCCCTAGCCCCTATGACACCAATGATGGAGCATTTATGAAAACTATGACAAATTGCAGACTTGACCTCTGACATCTGACCACTATGACATGTCAGCACCAAAAATAGGCTCAAAGAAGGCGAATTTGGGAGTTGAAGAAGCCAAAGAGACTCAAAATCGAATTTGGGAGAAGATGGAAGGTTGGAACTAGGAGACAAGTGGCAAATGTGGAATATTTCCTAAATGGAAATCTATTGAATCTATTGAGAGGATTTCGACCCTTAGAAGGCTAATGTTGGTTATAAAATGTAGAAATGAAGAATGAGAATGGCTTTTGATGATTTGAGAAAAATTGCATTTGTGAAGAGAGAGCTAGTGGATGACTAGTTTCTTGCCTTAGCCAATTTCGAGGGTGAAAGATTCCCATCCAAGTTGGTGTTTGGAGAGGCCACTCAGGTCTTTCATGGTGCTTTAATGGAGTTTGTATTTGCAGGTAGTAGCTACAAGAAGTTTCATGGTTTGGTTTAGTGCAGCACTTTCTCTCCACCGTTTCCAATTTTGAAGGCATATTCGTGCTCCTTGAGGGAGGGCGTTTTTGGTGAGCACTTGTGCTTCTTGAGAGAGCTTCTCATTATATATTTATGATTGTAATAGCTTCATGTCCTCTATTATTGATATTCAGAAAGTTTCAGGTCGAAATACCCACTGGTTGTATGCAAAACTATTGATTAATGAGCAAACAATGTCCATTTCCCCAATGCATTGATGTATGACACTATAATGTTGATTATTTCGAATGGATGGATGATTCTCTAATATATTTGTGATCAATATACTGCCATGGATGTCTTCTACAAGTTTCATGTACTGTACTGGAGAATTTGAAGCATTTTTACTCAGTTTAGTTGTATTGGGAGGTGAAATAGTGCCATTTCCCCAAGGGTCGAATTGTGGGTTTTTGCTGTTGAATGTGAGAGAGTTAGAACAGTAGTAAAAATCAATTAATGGTGCATATGAGACCTTAATCACATACTTAACACATTATATACCTCTGTTCATAAATTTGTGGGAGTTTGGAGGCATTTGGAAGGCCATTTGCAGTGTTACCTGGGGGGGATTTGATGCACAAATTACTAGTCAAAATTACATATATTGATCAGAATACAAATCAAGTTTGCAGCAGTATTTGGAGGGCCATAAAACATCCCTGAACCTGATATTCAAGTCTAAATACCATTCATACACTCCTACAGAAGATTTGGGAGCATTTGGGTTGATTTGGAGGTCAAAACAGTAAAACTAGTCAAAGGTCGAAATTGGGAAAAAAAGTGAAAAATTGGGCATCTTAATAAAATTTGAAAAAGGGATATTACAGGAGGTGTGGCAGAGTGCAGATGGGATCTTCTTTGGTCAAGGGAAGTACATAGTAGATATCCTGAAGAGATTCGGGATGTTGGATTGCAAGGCCATGGCCACACCTATGGCATCGAACTTGAAGCTTCTATGTGATGCTTCATTTGAGCCGGTTGATATCTCTATGTATTGTCAGATGATTGGGTCCTTCATGTACCTGACGAAACACAA
Organism: Larix kaempferi; assembly: GCA_027924585.1. Lineage (NCBI taxonomy): Eukaryota > Viridiplantae > Streptophyta > Pinopsida > Pinales > Pinaceae > Larix > Larix kaempferi. Next base: position 3,710,594 of record BSBM01000717.1, on the reverse strand, counting down.
GAGTAGATATTTGCTTTGCAGTGAACACATTGAGCCAGTTCCCGATAGATCCGAGGAGTGTTCACCTGGTTGCTGAAAAGCATATTTTGAGGTACTTGAAGGGTATAGTTGATTATGGGCAGGCAGTGCTGCAGATAGGAAGAGCACATTTGGGTACTGCTTCAGTATGGGATTAGGTGTGATCTCTTGGTTTAGCAGGAAGCAGTCCTGCGTAGCACTGAGTACAGCTGAGGCAGAGTATGTTGCAGCCTGTTCAACTAGTTGTGAGGCAAAATGGCTTCGGAAGCTACTGTCTGAGCTATTTGATTTCTCGTTGGATGCTACTGGTATCTTCTGTGATAACCAGAGTTGTGTGAAGCTGTCTAAGAACCTAGTGTTTCACAACAGGTTGAAACACATAGAGATCAAATATCACTATATCAAGGATATGGTGCAGAGAGGAGTAGTGAAGCTCCTATATGCTGCGATGGATGAGCAGATTGCAAATGTGTTGACGAAACCACTAGCCAGAGTGAAGTTCGAGTACTTCAGGGAGAGGCTTGGTTTTCTTCAGATCGACGACACTTCGAGGAAGAAGTGATGGACATATTTGCGGAAGCCATTCCAAGCATGTTGGAAGGAGGATCCTTCACATGGCTATGGATGCAAGCGCTGGATGATGAGCATCAGGACGATGCTTCAGTTATTGCTCTATATATGCATTAGGATGATGCTGGATATGATCAGTTGGATCATTTATATGTATATGTATGTACGCATCATGTTGGATGCTGGATATGATCAGTTGGTTCATTTATATGTATATGTATGTACGCATCATGTTGGATGCTGGATATGATTAGTTGGATCATTTATATGTATATTTATGTACGCATCATGTTGGATGCTGGATATGATCGGTTGGATCATTTGTATGTATTTGTATATGCATAATGTTGGATGCTTGGACCATGTATTTGTATATGTATCAGGAGGATACTGTGTATGATCAGGTAGATCATGTATGTTGATATGTATCAAATGGGTACATTGTGTGGATCATGTATCTGTGTATGTATCAGGTGGATACATTGTATGATCAGGTAGATCATGTATGATGATATGTATCAGGTAGATACTTGGTATGCATCAGGTGGATGCAGTGTATGACCAGGATGATCATAGATGATGAGCTTCAGGATGTTGCTGTTAAGTTTAAACCAAATAGACAAACAAGATCTCTGAAAGAAACACAATCACAAGATAGACACACAATATACCCTGGGAAACCCTCATGGGGTAGAAAACCCAGCAAAGCTTTCCTCAATAAGATGATCAACCAAAATACAAGATGTGCTCCTTCTCCTTGACTCCTTAGCAGATCTCCTCAACTAGTGCGCACTCTTCCACAAGTGAGTGAATGATCTAATGAGGAGTTCACCTCCTCTATTTATACTTGACTCCCAACTGACTAAAAGACTAATGGGGCCGACCTCACCTGGAGAAGTCTAATAACCCCTAAAATATAACTGCAGGGCCGACCCACACATGGTGGGTCTAATAACCCTAGTTAATACAAACCCCTGGAGGAATAAACATCTCCAGATACATGATAGGGTTACCTCGGAGGAATGAATCATCTCCGGAATAATAAAGTACAAATATAATATTCTTTGAAGTTACAATATTCAACACTCCCCCTTAACGAGAAGGATATTATAACAACATCTGCAAGAGCAAGGAGTCATCATATATGATACATCTATAAATCATCGGAAGCTTTCTTCAATTCATCTTCATCAGTAACTCAACCAGTTACTGGAACATCAATGTCAACAGTGTCGATATCAATCCGATCATCGGCATCGTCATCAGCATCGTCATCATACGATCATCAGCATCGTCATCATACGGTCATCAGCATCATCATCACACGATCATCAGCATCGTCATCACACGATCATCAGCATCGTCATCACACGATCATCAGCATCGTCATCACATGATCATCAGCATCATCATCACACGATCATCAGCATCGTCATCACACGATCATCAGCATCGTCATCACACGATCATCAGCATCGTCATCAGCATCGTCATCACACTATCATCAGCATCGTCATCACACAATCATCAGCATCGTCATCAGTATCATCATCATACGATCACATTCCTAGGATGATCAATCCTGCTCCTTTTAGGACATAGGTCCATGGATGATACAATCCAATCTTCAGTTCTCGGAGACCTCAGTCTACGGATCAATTCTGGGACCTCAGTCCGGGGACGATGCAATCCCCTGCCTGTTCATTCAGGACTTCAATTTTCGAAGACCCAGTCTACGGTTCTATTCTGGGACCTCAGTCCGGGGACGATACAATCCCCTACCTGTTCATTCAGGACTTCATTATCGGAGACCCAGTCTACGGTTCTATTCTGGGACCTCAGTCCGGGGATGATACAATCCCCTACCTGTTCATTCAGGACTTCATTATCGGAGACCCAGTCTACGGTTCTATTCTGGGACCTCAGTCCGGGGACGATACAATCCCCTACCTGTTCATTCAGGACTTCATTATCAGAGACCCAGTCTACAGTTCTATTCTGGGACCTCAGTCCGGGGACGATACAATCCCCTACCTGTTCATTCAGGACTTCATTATCGGAGACCCAGTCTGCGGTTCTATTCTGGGACCTCAGTCCGGGGACGATAAAATCCCCTACCTGTTCATTCAGGACTTCATTATCGGAGACCCAGTCTACGGTTCTATTCTGGGACCTCAGTCCGGGGACGATACAATCCCCTACCTGTTCATTCAGGACTTCATTTATCGGAGACCTCACGTCTACGGCTCTCTTTAGGACTGAGAGTCCAGGGATGATCCAATCCCCTCAACTGTCCACTAAGGACTTCATTCTCGGAGACCTCACGTCTACGGCTCTCTTTAGGACTGAAAGTCCAGGGATGATCCAATCCCCTCAACTGTCCACTCAGGAATTCATTCTCGGAGACCTCACGTCTACGGCTCTCTTTAGGACTGAAAGTCCAGGGATGATCCAATCCCCTCAACTGTCCACTCAGGACTTCATTCTCGGAGACCTCACGTCTACGGCTCTCTTTAGGACTGAAAGTCCAGGGATGATCCAATCCCCTCAACTGTCCACTAAGGACTTCTTTCTCGGAGACCTCACGTCTACGGCTCTCTTTAGGACTGAAAGTCCAGGGATGATCCAATCCCCTCAACTGTCCACTAAGGACTTCATTCTCGGAGACCTCACGTCTACGGCTCTCTTTAGGACTGAAAGTCCAGGGATGATCCAATCCCCTCAACTGTCCACTAAGGACTTCATTCTCGGAGACCTCACGTCTACGGCTCTCTTTAGGACTGAAAGTCCATGGATGATCCAATCCCCTCAATCTGTATTCTCATCAATACAAGTACAAGTATCCTCATCCATACAAGTACATAATCAATATCTAGCATCAACAGCATGTATACATCATACATCAAAAGCATGTATTCTCACTAATACATCTAAAAGCATGTATACATCTGTCATCAAAAGCATGTATTCACTAATACATCTATCATCAAATCATGTATACATCTAACATCAAAAGCATGTATACATCTAGCATGTATTCTTACTAATACATCTATCATCAAAATCATGTATACATCTAATATCAAAAGCATGTATACATCTAGCATGTATTCTTATCATCAAAATCATGTATACATCTAACATCAAAAGCATGTATACATCTAGCATGTATTCTCACTAATACATCTATCATCAAAATCATGTATACATCTAACATCAAAAGCATGTATACATCTAGCATGTATTCTCACTAATACATCTATCATCAAAATCATGTATACATCTAACATCAAAAGCATGTATACATCTAGCATGTATTCTCACTAATACATCTATCATCAAAATCATGTATACATCTAACATCAAAAGCATGTATACATCTAGCATGTATTCTCACTAATACATCTATCATCAAAATCATATAAAACTGAATGAAAATAAAATAGTCCTAAATCTAACTATTTCTAAGAGACTAGGTGAAGTCTCATTATTGATGAGACTTGCTTGCCATCAGGAATCATGCTACTCCCCCTTTCTAGGAGAGTCCTTTTGAACTACACCAAGCTTGTCTCGAAAGTATTCAAATTTCACACGAGAAAGTGGTTTGGTAAGGATATCAGCAATTTGATCTTCAGTGCTCACGTACTCAAGCTTGATAGCTCCTTTCTGCACCATATCTCGAATATAGAAGTATCGGATCTCTATGTGTTTTGACTTATCATGGAACACAGGATTTTCTGTCATCTTGATGCAGCTTTGATTATCACACATAATCATAGTGGGATCCATTTCTAAGTCGAACACTCCAGATAACAGTTTCCGAAGCCATACAGCTTCACAGCTGGCAGAGCAAGCAGCTATGTATTCTGCCTCAGCAGAGCTGAGGGCCACACTGGATTGTTTCTTGCTGAACCAAGAGATCATGGCAGATCCAAGGCTATAACAACCACCTGAAGTACTTTTTCTGTCTGAGACACTGCCTGCCCAATCAGAGTCTGAGTAACCATGCAACTTGAGTTCATGACTTCCATCATAGAGTAGACCAAAATCTAATGTACCTTTTAAGTACCTCATTACATGCTTTGCAGCTATTAGATGAACTTTTCTGGGTTCTACTAGATACTGACTTAGGGTATTTATGGCAAAGCATATATCTGGCCTAGTATTTGTTAAATACATTAGTGACCCAATGATCTGTCTATATAAAGTTAGGTCCACTAATTCTGATGAGTCATTAACCAAAATCTTTAAGTTGGAGTCCATGGGAGTGGCCATGGGTTTACACTCCAACATATCAAATCTTTTCAGAATTTCCACTGTGTACTTACCTTGATTCAGAAAGATTCCTCTTGGTTCTTGCCACACTTCTAAGCCTAAGAAGTAGTGCATCAATCCGAGATCTTTCATCTCGAATTCTGAAGAAAGCTTCTTCTTGCTTTCAATGATTTGTTTCTCATTTCCAGTTAGAAATAGATCATCTACATATAATAAAAGTATAACTGGTTCATCATCCATCACCTTGAGATAAAGGTTTGGGTCAGCTTTACTTTTGGTAAAGCCCATGCTAGTTAAGAAGTTGTCAATCCTTCCGTACCAAGCTCTGGGAGCTTGTTTCAACCCATATAATGCCTTTTTCAGTTTGCATACATGAGTCCTTCCGTCATTTACCTCAAACCCTTGTGGTTGCTCTATGTATACTTCTTCTTCAATTACACCATTCAGAAAAGCTGTCTTAACATCCATTTGATGTAGTTTCCACTTCATCATGGATGCAAGGGCCATGATAGTTCTAATTGAAGTATACCTAGCAACTGGTGCAAATGTTTCTTCATAGTCAATTCCCTCCTTCTGAGAGAAACCTCTGGCTACAAATCTTGCTTTGTATTTTTCAATACTTCCATCCGCAGCATGTTTTATTTTATAGATCCATTTGGAAGAAACCACACTTTTGTCTTTTGGTTTGGGAACTATATCCCAAACATCATTTTTCATTATTGACTGATATTCTTCAGTCATTGCTTCTACCCATTCTTTCTTTTGAGCTGCCTCTTCATAGCTGGTGGGTAGTTGATCCACAAGATCACACATCAGGGCCATGTAGTTGGATACTACCTTTGGTTTCTTCCTTTCTCTAGTGGAGCCTTCAGGAGCACCATATCTTTCTGCTCCTTGAATAATATCTCTAGCCCATGCTGGTCTTCTTTTCCTAGATAATTCTGCAACAGGAGGTTCTTGTGGTTTCAGCATGTCATGATCCTCTGGTATGTCTTCTTCAGGAATGTGAGCATTCTCTGAGATTCTGGGAGATGTATCTTCTTCATAAACTTCTTCAAGTTGACACTTTCTGGATTTCTTGAGGGCTGCTTCCTCATCGAAGGTAACATCTCTACTTATTTCTATATGATGGAAACCTGGTATGTAGATTCTGAAGGCTTTGGAAGTTTCACAATATCCAACAAATATTCCCTTCTTACCTGAGGGATCCAATTTGGATCTCTTTTCTTTTGGAATGTGGATGTACACAGGACACCCAAATATTTTGAGATGACTTACCTCAGGCTTCTTTCCTGTAAAGACTTCCTCTGGAGTTTTGAAGTCAAGAGCACTATGAGATAGTCTATTTTGAACATATACTGCTGTCTTGGCTGCTTCAGCCCACAGATACATGGGAAGGTCTTGATCATGTATCATAGTCATTACAGCTTCCATGATGGTTCTATTTTTCCTCTCAGCTACCCCATTTTGTTGGGGGTTGTAAGGAGTGGTTAGCTCCCTTTTGATTCCAGCTTCTTTACAGAACTCTTCAAATTCCTTTGAAGTATATTCTCCACCATTATCTGTTCTGAGAATCTTGATTTTCTTGTCTGAGAGGTTTTCTATTAGAGCCTTGAACTCTTTGAATTTTCCAAAGACTTCATTCTTACCCTTTAGGAAGTATATCCAAGTTTTTCTTGAATAGTCATCAATGAAGGAGAGATAGTATTCAAACCCACTTAGAGATGTGGTAGGCATGGGTCCACATACATCTGAGTGTATTAGTTCTAGAGAACTCTTAGTCTTTGTTTCACTTTTCGGAAAGGGATTCTTGATATTCTTCCCTTTCTTACATCCTTTACATGAGCCATCATGATCAACCTTCAAGTTTGGCAAGCCTATAACCATCTTACTCACATATGGTAAAGCTTTATAGTTAATGTGAGCTAGTCTTCTGTGCCATAGCTCACTGGGACTAGAAACTTCATGAGCAAGGGCAGATTCTGGATGACCCTTGAGTTTATAAAGTCCTCCTTCTTCTTCACCAATGACAATTGCATCTTTGATTGATTTTCCTTTGGTCCACATGAGTACTTGACCATCTATGAAGGCTACTCTAAAGCCTTTCTTGTCTAGAGCTGAGATAGAGAGTAGATTCTTCTTTAACCCTGGAACATATAATATTTCTTTCATCTTTAAAGGTGTTCCTGAGTCAAGCTTGTAGCTTGCTTCACCAATTCCCTTGATGGGATATTGGTAATCATCTCCTAGTGATACCTTCTGGGGTGAAGACTTCTCTTCAATCTTGGAGAGAGTTTCCTTGTGACCTGTCATGTGCTTTGAAGCACCACTGTCAATGAGCCAAGTGTCTTCACCAGGAGACACAGCACCAGAGAGAGCAGAAAATAGTACATATTCTTCTGGTTCTTCTTTCTTTACTTTAGATCTTTTCTTTTGAGGCCTTTCCTCTACTTCTTCTTCTTCTTCTTCTTCTTCTTCACTGTCATCTTCTGCCATATGAGCATGATGTCTTTTGTGAACAAACCTTTTCTTCTTCTTCTCTGGTAGGGTACAGTCTCTGGCATAGTGTCCTAGCTTGAGACAATTGAAGCATTGGACTGTGGAGATGTCTCCCCCTTTCTTTTTGAATCTATGAGAGGGTTGAGGCCTTTTGAGGTTTACCTTCTTGAAGTAGCCTCTCTTTCCTCTTTTGGTGTGGGTGGCCAAAGCTTGGTCATCCTCTTTGAGAAGTGCTTCTCTGTTGGCAACCCTAGCCTCCTCTTGAACACAATCTTCCCATACTACATCAAACTTCATACTTTCTTTTCTGGCACACATAGTTTGAATGAATGACTCCCATGGTCTAGTGAGACCATTTAGAGCTGTCATCACAAGTTCATCTTCATCAAGAGTATCACCAATGGCATCTAGTTGTTCTTTGATTAGAGAGACTCTTGAGAAGTAGTCTTGAATGGATTCTCCTTTGTGCATCTTGGTACTTTTCAATTGAGTCCTTAGATTCATCTTTCTGTTGATGTTCTTTCCTTCATACATTCTTCCTAGGGCATCATACATTTCCTTTGGAGTCTTCTTGGAAGACACTTGGGGAATCAAGTGATCTTTAATGGAATCAGCTATGATTCTCTTTGCCCTAATCAGATCCTTCCTGTGCTTTTCTTTGGCTTCATCTTCTTCTGGTTCTGCAACTTCCTCCTTGATATAATGAGCAAGATCATTCTCCTCAAGAATGAGACCAATTCTGTATTTCCATGCCCGGAAATTCTCTATGCCTTCTAGCTTGTCTTCAAGCTTAGTATTTGGAGCCATCTTCTCTTGGGGGAGTCCAAGAGACAGAGTAGACTTACCTGGGAAGTTACTTTTCACTTTTCCGGAAACTGGAACAGAAATTTATCGCACTTTTGGTAGAATTAGGGTTTGACTTTCCCGGAGTTCTACCCAACCAAAAAGTTCGATCTATAGCTCAAAAGAATGCTCTTGAGAAGGGCTATCCAGCCATGTAATCAGAAATCAAAAATTACAACTTTTTTCTGAAACCAAAATCTGACGTATCGCACTTTTGGTAGAATTAGGGTTTGGAATTCCCGAAGTTCTACCCAACCAAAAAGTTCGATCTATAGCTCAAAAGAAAGGTATTGATGAGAGCTATCCAGCCATGCAACCAAAAATCAATAATACCAACTTTGGGCTGAAAACCCTAACTTCACCAAAGAGAGAGAAAGAGGTATTCTTACCTTGTGAAAGATGTCCTATTCAGTCTAGCTCTGATTCCATGTTAAGTTTAAACCAAATAGACAAACAAGATCTCTGAAAGAAACACAATCACAAGATAGACACACAATATACCCTGGGAAACCCTCATGGGGTAGAAAACCCAGCAAAGCTTTCCTCAATAAGATGATCAACCAAAATACAAGATGTGCTCCTTCTCCTTGACTCCTTAGCAGATCTCCTCAACTAGTGCGCACTCTTCCACAAGTGAGTGAATGATCTAATGAGGAGTTCACCTCCTCTATTTATACTTGACTCCCAACTGACTAAAAGACTAATGGGGCCGACCTCACCTGGAGAAGTCTAATAACCCCTAAAATATAACTGCAGGGCCGACCCACACATGGTGGGTCTAATAACCCTAGTTAATACAAACCCCTGGAGGAATAAACATCTCCAGATACATGATAGGGTTACCTCGGAGGAATGAATCATCTCCGGAATAATAAAGTACAAATATAATATTCTTTGAAGTTACAATATTCAACAGTTGCTTCAGATGACATGCAGCAGGATGTTGCAGTGATGATGATTAGGATGATTATGTGTACATCAGGATGATGTATGATGAGTATCAGGATGATACCTTGTGGCCGTGGATCAGGTTGTGCAGATGAGCATGTCTGGGAGATCCTATAGGTTGGAGTTGTGTACTCGTAACAACCTGGGATGTTCTTTCGAGACATTGCTCTGGGAGGACATGTAATTTGTGCCCTGGGATATTTTAGGTCGGAGTTGTGTACCCGTATCATCCTGAGATGCTCTTGCGAGGTTTTGTCCTATGGCATGTAATTTGTGCCCTGGGAGATTTCAGGTCAGAGTTGTGTACCTGTAACATCCTGAGATGCTCTTTCGAGGTTTTACCATGACCACATGTAATTTGTGCTCTGGGAGATCTTTCAGGTCGGAGTTGTGTACCCATAACATCCTGAGATGCTCTTGCTAGGTTTTGTGGTGACCACATGTAATTTGTGCCCTGGGAGATCCTTTAGGTTGGAGTTGTGTACCCGTAACATCCTGAGATTCTCTTTCGAGTTTTTGTGGTGGGGTTACATGTAATAAGTCCTGGAGATCTGTATAGGATGAAAAAGGCCTCAGATGCTCTTTAGGGTTCTTGCTAGTCAAGAGACTCTTTTAAGGTTTTGTGACGCACGTAATAAGTCCCGAGAATTCCACAGTATGGCCAGCGATGATGAAGACCTGTACATCCAGTATGAAAAAGGACTGGATTTGTAGAACTTCCTATGACGAGTAGATTCAGAGATTGGTTGAGATAGCAGCAGCAGTGATGATTCGAGGACGATGCATCGATGACGATGATCCAGAGAAGAAGACTTGTGCTAGCAGATCTGTGTTGAGAAATACCTTCCTATTTAAGAGGGAGTGTTGATGTATATGTAACTTCGGAATGTATTTCATATATATTTATTGTACCCTTATAAGAGATGTGTTATTCCTCTATAAGGAAGTGTCGTCATGTGTATTGACAAGTGTCGCAAGTATGTTAACTTGCTGATGGGTTATTAGACCACCATGTGTGGGGTCGACCCTATTTTATGTAATATGTAATTAATGTACCTATCTAGACAAGTTGGCCCCATAAGGATATTGGGAAAACATGTTAAGTATAAATGGAGATCGGGAGATCTCTATTTGGATCATTCGAAAACTCACACTTCTCTCACTCAGAAAGTGGCGCACTAGTGAGGAGGATGATCATATGCTACTAGGAGACTATCTCTGTGTATTTTGGTTGTACTTTGGTTGAGCCATTGCTCTCTCTATCTCTGAGGAAGTTGTGGGGTTTTTCACCTTAGGGTTTTCCCCATGGAAACTCTATGTCTCTTGTCTCTCATGCTTTTGATTCTTGTGATGATTGACATGCTTGTTATGATTGATATACATTGATATACTGTACATGTTATTCTCTCAGTAAGATCCTAGAGTATTGTGAATTAATGCTCAAAATTTAACATAGTGCAATTCAACCAGACGACGAGTAATAGGATCGAGGAGACAACAATGTCAATCGCTTTAGTACATTTGCTCAACATACTTTTGACACGGAGTTTGAAGCCAATCTGTCTTTGGCTGATGGTAGCTGCCAGCTAGAGTACCCGCATGATCTATTCACAAATTTCATCCTTTGTTTTTTATTTTTTGTGATCATTCCAATGAATCGACCTCTTAATTTAACTCTATTTTTTTTGAAATAATTAATAGTACTTGGTGGCATGTGTACTATGAGGAAAATTCCACAACCAAACCACCTGAAAACCCAGAACACATTGCAACAATAATGATTGAATTCTGCATTTTCCTATATTTTTTTGAGTCTGAGTGAGTCTTTGACAAGTTCGGGGTGAGTATTCCGAGTTTTGGCCAAGTATGGTGAGTATGCCAGGTATGTTGAGTCTTGTGTGATTCTTCTATGAGTAATCATCCAGGGGTTTGACTCATCCTTACTCGTGAGTACCCACGAGTCTTTGGCGAGTGGAGCTTCATTGGTTGATTATGCAATCCCTATAGCCCCCATTGATATTTATACCTATAGTTCTGATAATATTTCAAAATTTTTATTATGTACAATATTGACACGCACTTTCATGTTGCTAATCTCAACGTACCATATAAGAATTGTCATATTGAATACCTCACAATTATCATACGCTTGCACTTCAGCTCATAGATCACCAAATTCGTTGCACATGTAGCGCCTTGCATATAAATTGGTAGTTCGATTATTTATCTCCTTGCATCTAATGGAGGTAAGAGTTACATTATATTTGAATTGAATCACTATGCCCACTGGAAAGCTATATATCTATACGTTAGTCATTATTGTTATAAAAGATGCTCAAGAGTCTTTGTAAATATATGGCACATGTAATTATAATCCATATTTTTAAATAGATGCAAGCCTCTCTAAATTGAATCATTATAAATAATGAATGCAAGACTCTACAAAATATAGCTCTATATGCCTTTTTTTGTATGTATCGTTTATTCTACAAATTGCATAGACAATTTTCATTCCAAATGTTGCACACAGATTTCATGTCTCTCAACCCCTTATTTAGTACTTGCCTTCATTTAGATTTTGCATCTCTCACTGAAATTGAACCATGAGAGAAATATAAGAGATGTTCATTTCAATTTCAATGGGAATTGGAGAATTAACCAATACTCTTCGAGTCCAAATCTATATAGATTATTGAAATTATGGGATAAATGATTAAATACACATGCAAAAAAATAGTGCAATAATTACCTCTATAATGCAAATAACTCTCAATCTTTGTCTCCAAGACCCCCCAACTCCCAACTTCCAACTCTCAAAGTTGTTGAGCATGCTAATATAATCAATGAGCATTGAGCACTGAAATTTGTAGACTGTAGATGCCCATTGCACTAATAAAAAAATAAAAGAATATGAGTTTTCTTGTTTTTAGGAAAAATCAATGCAACTTGCAAATGTAAAGGCATGGAAATAATTATAATTTAATAGATGTTTCTATTTTTTTAATAAATGTATTCTTTGGAAGTTGGAATTTAGAAAGTATAGATTAACAAATCAATGCAGGGGAGGGTACCAATAACTAGGCAGAGGGTGTAGCTTTAAAAATACTAATGCAGTTGGCTTATGAGCTAAAGGTTGATACCTTAGTAGTTTATGGTGATTCTGAAATTTGGATAAACAGAATGAAATAGAACAAAACATTTAACAATCATACTTTGCAGAATTTGGGAACATGCATGGATACTTTGGTGACACACTTCCGACTGGTGGAGTTTGTCCATCTCTATCGAGAACAAAATGAGGAGGCTGACAACCATTCTAAACAAGGCTTACTCGAGGAAGAAAACAATTGCAAAATAGTCTCTCAGAGGGGAGATATACAGGAGATTAGATGGGAAAATCTGGACAAATACTTATAAGTTCTTAGAGGGGAGATACTTAGAGGGGAGATAAACTACTAAGGTTGATACCTTAGTAGTTTATGGTGATTCTGAAATTTGGATAAACAGAATGAAAAAGAACAAAACATTTAACAATCATACTTTGCAGAATTTGGGAACTTGCATAGATACTTTGGTGACACACTTCCGACTGGTGGAGTTTGTCCATCTCTATCGAGAACAACATGAGGAGGCTGATGGCCATTCTAAAGAAGGCTTACTCGAGGAAGAAAACAATTGCAAAATAGTCTCTCAAGGGGAGATATACAGGAAATTAGATGGGAAAATTTGGACAGATACTTATTGGTTCTATTTTTAACTACTTTTGGAAGTTTTGATGCTATTTTTAATTTTTGAACAGTTTGTAATGATTTAACCGTCCTATATGCACCTTAGGAATGTATTCGGAGCTCAATTGATCAATGAATATGTTTTTTTCTATGAAAAAAAAAGAAGATTAACAAATCAATGCAACTTGCACATGGAAATAATTTTAATTTAATAGATGTTTCTATTTATTTAATGAATGTATGCTTTCTAAGTTGGAATTTAGAAAGTATAATTTATATAACATAAATATATTAATACCATTATTAAATTAGTAATTGCGCCCTACAGCCCAGTATGGGGGAGATGAGTAACAAAATAATACAAGTAAACAAAAAAAGAATAATACAAAGTAAAAAGTAATAAATATTATGTCGGCCATAAACGAAAAAAAATAATACAAAGTAAAAAGTAAATATAAGACTTATTGCGCCGAGAGGCGCTCTACATCCCAGTATGGGGGAGATCTTGTTAGTCGAGTGTTTGTCGAGTAACAAAATAATACAAGTAACCAAAAAAAGAATAATACAAAGTAAAAAGTAATAAATATTATGTCGGCCATAAACAAAAAAGAATAATACAAAGTAAAAAGTATCTATAAGACTTAAACTAGAGACTTTAGAAATTAGGATTGGGTGGTAAATATTATGTCGGCCATAAACAAAAAAAATAATACAAAGTAAAAAGTAAATATGAGACTTAAACTAGAGACTTTAGAGCTTAGCGTTAGGTGGCTCAGGTATTGCACTCAAGGAACTACTCAAGGAGAGGTTTGCACCTCGGAGATTTGATCCCTCTCGGCGCTTGATAGAGCCTAGGATTTGGATCTAGGCTGGTATAATGACAATTTATGAATTTTGTTGTCCTTAAAAAATAGTAGTAATATAAGACCGTTTAGAAATTTTATTGCCCTTCAAAAATACGTTTTAGAAATTTTATCACCCTTTACAAAAGACGGTTAGCTAAAATTTTAAATCGAATTCGACGATCAAAATACCTGATTACAGCCATTTTACCCGTCAAATTCCATCACTATTTGTGGTGATTGGCATCAATTTACCATATCTAAGTACCAAATAGTGACGTCACATCGCAGCACTATTAAAGCCGTCAAGAACGCCGAGTGCGACACTAGAGGTGCTTATTAAAAATGCAATAAAAAACGAACACACCACATCGATCAGAGCGTGCTTAAGAATGGCATCTATAATTGCTAGACGGGTATCTGAAGGCCGAGTGCTCACGAACGAAAGAAAGGTAGCCATTTTATTGAAACCCTCAACCTGCTTTGCAATTTGACCATTCCATCTCACTGCCTCCGTGCGCGTTATTTGATTTTGATTTCTATCCAACCATTTCCAGCTCCAATGGCTTCTGGTGCATCTTCCTCCTCCTCCATGGCATCTTTTGCCTCGACTTCCTATGCACAGATCTACGATGTGTTTATTAACCATCGTGGGCCTGATGTCAAAGAAGGCTTTGCCACCCGTCTCTACCATACCCTTCATTCTTCCTATGGATTGCAAGTCTTTCTTGACAAACAGGAAATGCAGGTTGGACACGAGATCCTTTCTCAAATCGAAGCCGCCATTGGAAAAGCTTCTGTCCATGTTGCTATTTTCTCTCCAACCTATGCGGAATCGGAATGGTGCCTCGATGAGCTCTTACTCATGAAAAAATCTGGGGCTACAATTCTTCCTGTATTTTACAAGGTCAAGCCTTCAGAACTCCGGAGGACGGGCAAAGATAAAGATGGAACGTACGCTAAAGACTTGCGCAAACATGAAGAGAAACAGCGGCGCGGCTCACAGACAATTCAGGATTGGAGAGACGCTCTTTCTGAAGTTGCAAATATAAGCGGCTGCGAGCTTGAGGCGTGAGTATCTCCTACTCTCAGCTCAATCCCTGTTAGTTTCTAATTTATTGGATTGATCCATAGGTACATGACTTTAATTTAGGTAGTTTTATTTTTTAGCTAATTAGTTTACCTTCCTAACTAATATTCAGCGACGAAGAGGAGCTCTTGGATAAGGTGGTGCAAAGTGTGTTGAAAACAATTCCAAAAACGCCGTTGGATGTGGCCAAATATCCAACTGGGTTGGAAGCGAAATTACAAGATTTTGAAAACAGAGTGCTACGGCAGCATGAGAAAGAGCCCCTAGAGGTCAAGGTTGTGGGGATTGTTGGTTTAGGGGGGGTTGGGAAAACTACCCTGTCCACAGATTTCTTTAACAAGAAGAGATCAGATTATAAAGGATCCTCCTTTTTATTTGATGTGAGGGAACATTCAGCTAGAGCAAAGCTAAATTCTTTGCAGACTAAGCTCATTAAAGACTTGAAATTTAGAGATGTCAATATTGAGAGCATCGTAGAAGGTAAGGGTATACTTGAGAGGAATCTATCATCTTGTCACGCTCTCATCATATTAGATGATGTAGGTGATCTGGATCAACTTGATGCCTTCTTGCCAATTCTAAGACGTGTTCTTGACCCCAAGAGCTTCATTTTGGTGACCTCTCGTAATAAGCATGTTCTTGTTAGTGCAAAAATCCCAGAAACCTCGATTTATCAGCTCACCGGCCTTAATAGATTACACTCTAAAGAGCTTTTCTGCAAGTATGCCTTTTTTGAGCCAGATCCGCTACGAGGATTTGAAAGTCTTGTAGACAGGTTTGTAACTGCAAGCTGTGGATTGCCTTTGTCATTGAAAGTATTTGGGGCTCTTGTCTGTGGAGAAAAGGAACCATACTGGGAAGAGCAGTTGGATGGATTTCACGGCCAACTACCTGAAGAGATAGAGAATAGCCTTAAGATAAGTTATAACTCACTCAATAGCGAGGAGAAGCAAATATTTTTAGATATTGCATGTTTTTCCATAGGAGAAGACAGGGATAAGTGGATAAGAATATGGGGTGGATCACGCTGGAAAGGGTTGGTGGGGTTTCGAAATCTACAGAATAAGTGTCTCGTGGAAATCGGCAGTGAAAATGAGATAAAAATGCACGATCACCTTCGCGATTTAGGAAGAAATATTGCCGAAGGATTGATGCCCCTTCGTCTTTGGGGTTCGACAACGCAGGACATTAATGATCTGTTGGAGCAATCATGTGATGTAAGTGCTCCAATCATATTCGTTCCTTTGTATTTGTGTCAAAAGGTTTTTGTTCAAATAAATCTGTTGTATACTATGATATAATTCTACATTGTTTTCAACTGACAGGGAGTAAGACAAGTTCGAGGAATTAGGATGGCTCCTCGATCAACCCTTGCAGATACTAATTGCGAAGATCAACTTTTCCTCTCGAAAAGGCGTTCTGGTGATGAGTTGTTCGGAATCAGTAAATTGCAACTTCTTGAAGCGGAAGGCGATTTTGTAGAGAGCATATTGACTTGGGTGCGGCCTCCAAATCTCATATGGCTCAGCTGGAATAAGTGTCCCTGCTCTTCCCTGCCTTCCTCGCTTCCAATGCGCGATTTAAGAGTTTTAGAAGTGAATGGAAATGAATTGAAAGGATTGTGGCAATCTCAATCTAAGGTAGGTATATGTACATTCAGAAATTTACCATGGGAATCGTTGTATTTTTTTAATCTATCTTATTATTGAAACATGAACATTGCAGGCACCTATGCAGTTGCGGGAGTTAAATATTAAAGCTCTATCTGTAGAGTTTCCAAAGTCACTAGGGCAGCTGAATCTGTTGGAAAAGTTTGTTGCAGAGGAGACGAATCTAGGAACGTTACCAAAAGAATTTTGTTATCTGCCCCACTTGAAATATCTGAAGCTAAAAGACTACAAAATGCAGATTCTTCCAAATTCCGCGGAGAAGGTAACAAATCTGCAACTCAGCCAGCGCAGAGGTTTGCAGAATTTAGCAAATCTCCAAATCAGCGATCTCCAGCAGTGCAGAAGTTTGGAGATGTTTCTAACTGTTGTAGCTTGGAGGCGATCCCAAACTCCTTCAAGAAATTAACAAATCTCCAATACATCGCCGTGCAAGAGTTTGAAGATGCCTAGGAATTTGACAAATCGGCAAGGAATCAAATCTGTCTTACACACATTTGGAGATGCTACCAAATCCCAAAGGAATTTAACAAATCTCCAAGGAATGGGTATGAGAAATTGTGCTTTAGGAAAACTTAATCCAACTCATCATGGTTCAACTATTTGAAAATGCTACGAAATTCATTTCGGAATTCATCATTACTCCAAAGTATCACTCTGTCTTTCTCCGAATTCATCATTTCTCCAAAGTATCACTCTTGTCTTTCTCTTTCTGCTATGGATATCTTCAGAATATTGCAATTTAAGCAAATGCATGTGAGGTGTTACTTCAATTTGACCCCTGGGGGAGGTTTTATTAAGTGCGTTCTGCAGCCATTTTAATCAATTTTGAAAGATGACCCTGGGGGAGGTTTTATTAAGTGCGTTCTGCAGCCATTTTAATCAATTTTGAAAGAGCTTGGAGGTTGTAATAATAAAATATCATTACTTGCAACAATGGTCATAGTGGTAACTGGTCACTGCAGAATGCAGAATGGTTTTTTCTCATCTTTGCAGAGAATATGCATGTTCATTGTTTTAATATGTTATTTCAAAGTACTTGTTGTGGGACTTTGTGGGGTGTTAAAGGTGGTTCTTATCTGTGGTATTGATTTTATAAGAATTTTTGGAGATTCTTTAGTTATTGTCAAATGGGCCAACAAGGTTTTTAAATTTGACAATGCTTTTATCTAGCACGGGTGTCAGAGAATTTCTGTTATGATGAACAGGTTCCTAGATCTCTCTATTGATCACATATATAGAGAAAATAATGGCATTGCAGATACACTGTCTAAAGAAGCTCTTGATGGAGATCTTGGTATACTCCATTGAGAAGAATGGGTAGATGAGCAGCTGAGTTCTTCTGGTCTTATCAGTTCCTTTTTCTCCCAAGTGCTATAAGTTATGTTATGTGCTGTTTTTTTTTTTCTGATAGCCTGATATGGCTTTGTTTCAGCATATGGACTATATATATGTTTTGATTTTGATAGGTGATTTGTTGGAGAATGATAAACTTGGCAAGTGATATGTACTTTTTGATTTCATGAAAATAACAAAAATATGGTTTTTTTTTCCTTTCAAAAAAATAACAGGAACTCCGCTATGACCACAGCATGGATTGTATTTTTTATAATTTGTAAAAAATAATGTTCAATGAAATTAAATCATTTTTATTTAGGAAGATATTTTTTAACAAGACAATGAGTATTTAGTTAAAGAAAAATAACTTTTAAGGCATCAATATCAATTATTAAAACACAAATGGTTTTTTATATGTTTCTATACAATTTATTTGTCAATCACTTTTTTATCATGCATTATTATAAGCCAGTGAAGAAAACTAAATGAAATCTTACAGGTTTACGAAATCTTTAATAACACAAAGAATCGAACACGCGACCTTGGAAAAGCTTATCCACACAACGACATAGCAAAGATACTTCCGCTTGCTTGCTTGAAAGCTTTTCAACGCTACGCTATATAGCGTTTGCGTGACCCAGTAAAACACAACCCGTTGCCCAGCACTCTTAGCCTTTAGGGTGTGACTTTCACAAGAGGTTTAAAAACATCATTAAAAGTAAGCAAACCACTTATTAAATTCTTGATTTGGTTAATTTGTCAAGGTTCAACGATTTTGATTTTGGTATGATTAACTCGTATAGAATCAAGCAATGACAACAACTCTGATTTGCTAGAATGACTCAATTGACCTATACCTAACCATTGAGATTTAATATACGGGACAAATTTCATAGTAATAATTACTACTTAGTACTTAATCTTCGGTATTCCTTATTTAATGATAATTATTTAATTAGTAATTAATTAATTATTGAGGTTTAATTGATGTTTTTTAAGGAATGAATGATGGGTTTCCATGTGTCCCTAAGGGTTAGGCCATCATCCCTATTGAAATTATTTGGGTGTTTTTCAATCTCAATTGCATCCTTTATGCGTCTTCTATAGCGATGATCCACCATGGCTATAACATGAGCTTCCTCAAATCAAACATGGTGGTTAGTTTTTTATGAGTGCTTAGCAACAACTGACTTTTTAACCCTACCATGAATGGTATCAACACAATGATCCTTTAATCGTGTTTTCAATGCTCGTCATGTTTCACCTATGTATACATCACCACAGGAGCAAGGGAATGAGTAAACACCTTTTTTAAGTTTGGGATCAACTAGGTCTTTGGCTTTGTCTAAGATTTTCCTAAGGGAGTTAAGAGGGCATAATGACGTTTTTATTCGTTTCTTTTTTAGGACTTTTGCAATCATGTCCAGTACCTTGAATATATGGTAGAAAGGCCTGTATCATGTCATCTTGCTTAGGGTGTTTATGCTCATTAACCAACCTCTTGGCTTTATTAATAGCTCTCATAATATCACTCTTTTTATACCCATCATTGTGGAGGGCTCTCATTAGATGCTTCAATTCTTCGTCTAAATGTTCCTTGTCTAATAATCTAACAACTCTCATTGCAAACGTATGTAAGATACCAAGCTTCTGAGATGGGTGATGGTGTGAGTTTGCATGTACATATCTGCCTGTATGGGTTTTCTTACGGTATACTTGGTGAGCAAGAGAACCATCTTCCTTCTTAGTGATTAGAACATCTGGAAATGGAAGGCAGTTATTCTCTTGCGTTTCCATGGTGCATTCTTAAGTCCAAATGGCATGGCATAAAGAATAACTGCTCCAATAATCCCATCTACTTCTACACAATTGAAAATATATCCTTGTTGTGTTTTGTGGTTGTGTGTAATTGAGCATGACTTGCAATAACTTCCTCAACCAAAGGAAATAGTTGGTCCATGAGTGTCTTCTATTGCTTAGTACCTTGGATTTATGCAGCATCCAATTATTCCTATAGATCTTCGGTAGTGGCATGCAATTGCCTCCAATATGAGTGGAGGAGCTCAATATTGTCCTTGGGATAGGAACACAAAAAAATGTTTGATAGTGAAGGATCCTTATCTCTTAATTCTAGCCACGACCCTTCAAAGTTACTTGAGGTGCACTACTTCTATCCACTACTCTATTTGTCACCTAGCCTGTCATTCTTGATCCCATTTTGTTGTAACCTTCTTGATCCCATTTTGTCGTAACCTCAACAAGATGAGTTGTTAATTGTTGGATAGAAACCTGCATTATGGCCTCCAAGTCATGTTCAATCCTTGATATGCATTGCTCAACTTCACAGGCAGAGATTTGCATCATGTGGGCTAGCTGTGTAGTGGACCATTGTAGGAGTTATATAGGTTGAGAATCTGGGCTGGCGATCGACATCCAATTTAACAGTTGGCCATTGGAAAATAATGGATTCGATCGATCAAATGTCTTCACTTAGGCCTTTGCATATCATCCTTTTGATTGATGACACTTAAGACTCTTTCCTAGACTTTTGAAAATAGGAAGGGGTCAACCGCATCTATTTGTTCCTAACATATCTACAACATTGCTAAAAAATGTCTAGGGTTTTGTGCCAATTGTTGTAGTTGGACCATTACTAAAAGAGTTTCTAACGACAACGAGGAAGGAGGGGGGATTCTATGGTATTTGATTTCTTCCCCTCCCACATCCTCCATGTTGACATTCTCAAGGCCACCCATGCCCCCTTGGCTTTGTCTTGTGAGAGGGGGTTGATGTGGGTGCTCCTTGACCTCGCTGACACTTGTAGAATCAACTCCTTATTGTCTTGTTTGTCCTTCTGTAGATGGTTTCACATTATCTCTGAAATCCCCTATTTTGTGTCAATCTTGATCTCTTGGGAAACATATTTCTATCGACCCGAACCTATGGGTGCTCATCAAATTAATTACTTCATTATGGACTGACACCATTGGAACATTCAAAAGGGACCCTATTTTCTCATGGGCCTACCTTTTTGGATTATTGGGAGGTCAAGGTTGGTATTATCAACATTAGTCTAGGCTCCTCCTTGAATGAAAACATTTATGGTCATACCTGCCACTTCATCAACATCCTTGGGTGCCAAATTGATTAATTTCATTGGCTTGTGCCTTGTTTTATCCTTCCATTTCACAAGCAAATTTGGGCAGTCTTTGGTACAAAGGGTATTCACCCTACAATATTAACATCATGGTCCTCTAGGAAAAGGGAAATCTCAAAAAAGGTGACCCACCTTGTTGCAATTGTAATAATATATTGTCTAACCTCTTATGTCCATTCTTCCTCCCCTATAATCTCCTCCCCCATCATTGGGGTTGTGAAATATCACTACCTTGAATGCAAACTATTCTAATTTAACTGCTAGAGCATTCAAGGCTCTACATTTGTCTATGTTGTGCAATGAGGTGCCACATAATTCACAATATATTTTGTTTAGAACCTAAGAATAATTTTGTAGAATAGGATAGTTCCTCGGAGGGTGTTTGTATGTTTTGTAAATCTCACAAAATCCTTCGGGTTGGGTTTTTTTCACATTTGGAAAAGTATGATATTGCACTAGGCCATGTAATGGAGCAAAAATAGCTACTTGTACAACCCATGTAGAAGGTCTTCTTGGAAATGGTATTATCGAGGGATTAGATATAACTCCCCATCATAACCATGGACTGTTGGTGTCCATTTTTGTCACCATTTTGATCAGTAAACATGCTCTGATTGGCGTTATTTTCACTATTTTGATATGATAAGTCATTCTCTTTGCCAATCAGACCATCAAACAGACCCAGGTATGCATTTATTTGAATATCACACGAATCATGAATAATTATCATTATTTTTATGGTTTATTGACAATCATCTCACATTTCTAGACATGTTTGGCATTTAGTTTTTGTTCTAGAAGTGGTGGTCCTCATTCGGGCCTTCATTCAGCCATGCATTCACGCTGAAGATGCCTTGCTGCATCCGAACCGCCGGCCAGCCCTCCATTCATACCCACAGAATCGTTGGTTGAGGTATTTCGGGGCATTAAAGTTAAAAATGGTGATGTGGGTTCTGTTGAGGACGTGTCACTCGCGGTTGATGAGCCTTCATTCCAGAAGATTCGTCCTCCTGCTCGATCCAACTGATAGCACATTCTCTGCCCACGTCAACGTTCCAGAAGATCCTCGTCCTTCCACGCCCAACTTGCCAACACATCCTCTGCCCACGATTGAAGGGAACCAATGCCCAACTATTCGCATCAAGGAGAATCAACGCCGTGGACTCAGGCAGACATCCGTGGACTCAGGCAGACAGCCGTGCGATGTCGTAAACCACCCTGCAACCGTTTTGAAGTCATTAAGACCTCTATTTTTAGAGAGGTCGACTATGTCGACCTTCTCTCTTATTGTAAACTTATATAAAGACGTTTCCTGTGAAGCAACGCAACATCCATATACATAGAGAGTAGTTGTAATATAGAGACGATAGCCGTAATTTCTACATAGACGCTGTGTAATTTTTATCAGTTAATGGAAGTTTCAGTTTCTTAGCTGTTGATGTCCTGTTGTTGGTGAAGAATTTGAGTTAAGCCTCAATCTCTGATTGCTGAGAAGGGCCCCTCAACAACCAGAGGTTCTACTGTATATATTCTGTATTTCTTTTTTGCAAATTAATAATTTCCATTTCGAGTATTTAACTTATTTCCTGTAGATGATGTTGTTTTATTTCCTGTACATGTCAGTTCTTTATTTCCTGTAGTTATATCTTGTTGCTAGTTTAACATGTTATGTTTAATTTATATTCCTAGAAGTTAATGACCGGTCATGCATAAATCATCTTAGTTTGCTTTCACTCTTGTCATTTGCAGTTAGATAAAGTCAACTAGTTAATGTTTCAGTAGTTTAGAGTTTAATTCATAGTTAGAATTAGTTTTGCTAGTTTTTCCTGTAGCTGTAGGTTAGTTTTATTTTACATCTCAACCTTGTTTACTATGCCATATAAATAGTTTGTTTTCCTTAGATAATGATTAGCTTAGGTTGCTTCTTGCCATTCCAACTCTAAACAATCATTTCACTACTTTTCTTGCACTGTAGGTTCATATGCATCAACCAGCTGGCGTTAAGACCATGCAATCTGCTTCTTTCCTTAGTTTAAATCATTTTCTTCCATCTGGACAGTCATTCGGACTGTCTTTCATACCTCCATCTGAATCATCATATGGACTTTAATATTTTCTGCATTGTTTTTATGCTTATTTAGAATCTAGTTTCTTAGGTTTTCAAACTGTAATATTTATTGCATTGAATTAGCATTCTTAGATGTAATTAAGATCTTGTTCCACACTACGTAGAGATTAAATTAAGTTTCATCATCATTCTTAGTTTCCATTTCATTTTCCTTAAACTTTGCTCTAGTTGTTTCGCAGATTATGTTTCTTTTATATCTAATTCATTAACACTTTACTGTTCTATAATTCATTAGTTCCATTCTTAGTTTAGTTATTTCATGTTTCTTAAGATTTATTTCGGATTAGATTTAGTAATTTCATTCTCCAAAGTATCTTAATTTTGATAGTTTCTTTGTTTAAGCGTAGGATTAGTTTTCCCATTTCCATAATTAGTAAATATGTTCATAGAATAGGATTTGGTTCAAAAATAAAATATCTTTATCAAGTTTTCTACTTGCTTCTACATAAAATATCTTTATTAAGTTTTCTACTTGCTTCTCAATTAAATTCGATTTCAAGTAAATATCTTTATTAAGTTTTCTAATTGCTTCTAGATTTCATTTGTTCCAAGTCATTTGCTTAGGGATAGAGAATAGATCACAATGTTTAAAGTTAGTTGTAATTGGACACTCTTTAGTTTGCATTTGTTTGTTGAAGTTAAATTAGATTTGCTTCCATTTTGTTTCCTTGTTACATTTGAAAGTCATTTTGATACATTCTCTTCCGTTCCTATTACCTTTGATACATTTCCCTAGAATCCCCAAGGAGAAAGGAATTAGGTGTTTAGTTTAAGTTTTGAGTAATTGTTGAATGCTTGAATAGTTTAACTCTTGAATTTATCAGTAGATTGTAATTCTGTTCCAAAGATAATATAATTTCTTGTTTCCATAGTTAATTGTCAATTGAAGCATTTCATACATAGGTTCCTAAACTCATTTATAGTTGTTTCTAATTCCTAGACTAGAGTTTGAATTATTAATCAGTAGCTTTCAATTTCATCAAAATAGTTCTATTTTTCTATTTTCCTAGAATAATATTGTTGTTTTTATCTTTTCAGTTATTTTCCATGGAGTAGAGTAGTATAGCTTGATACTATTCCGATCTGTTGGTTTAGCTAGGCTTAATCAGTTCAATAGTTGCATTTTCTTTAAGTTTGACTCGGTTTTTCATTTTGAAAGATCTTTCGATCTTTTCATTATTAAACATTTTTAAGGTCTGTCAAGCCGAAACCTTAGGTGCCATTCTACCTCAACATATACTGTGCCACAACTCTAAGATTACCAACCCTGGTTGATAATTAAATATTTTGTGATTCCTTAAGACAGTAAATACACCCAACATTTTGGCGCCGTTGCCGAGGAGTTGTAGATAGGTAGAACTCAGCTAGAGATAGTTAGGATTTTCTCTTAAAAACTTAGTGTTAGATTTGAATTCTCCACTTTGAAACTTAGAAATAGGCTGGTGGCGGGTGAGCGGTAAGACGAGAGGTAAGAACCTGCGCATCTGTTATAACAGGCATCCCCAAAACCCAGCAATAGTAGTGATGCAGTTAGAGTTTATTTCAGTTATAGTTTTTTTTTCATGAATAGATCTAGAGACTCAAAAGGTTGATTTATTAAAACTAGCATTCCTACTAAAATTTCTACTAACCTATATGGGGGGTGTGCCACCCCAACTACTAACTTAGCATAAACGTATCGGAAGACACCTAAAGGGGATAATACTACTTGGAAAGCTAAGGAGATCCTTTCTGGAAACCATTTAGGGAAACCATAGGGACATTAGAAAAGTCTGTTCATAAAGAAATTCCACTAGAAGAACCTCAAGCTCATATTGACCCTGAACTTAGGCAATATGAAATTCAAAAGGATAAAACATCAGAGCCTCTCAATGCTCCATTAGTTCAAAAACCCAAAGACACTACCTTTTCAACAGTAGGTGGTCCAAACTTAGTACAATTTATTGATCCTACACAAGTCAAAACTCTTTTTGAAAATTCTGTGAACATAGTTATTTCACAGATTGAAACAACAACGGTAGGACCTTCAAAACTGGACTCTCACGTAGCTGGTAATTCTCCTCCTAAAGAGAAAAATACTCTTCCAGAAACAGAACGTTGGGATATCCCATATTCTCCAAGAAAGGAACCACCTAAGTATTCTCTCTTTGGCAATCAAGTCTTCATGGAGGATGAAAATGAAGATCATGTCCAACAAGATGAAGAAGAGGGAGAGGGTAGAACTGAAGGTACTTTTGGATTCCCTATCGTAGACACTGCACAAGATGTAACTATGAAAAAAATCCCTCCCTCTTCACTACCAACCTTTTATGGTAAGAGTAGTGAGGATCCGGATACATTCTTATTCGAATTTGACATTTTGTGTAGGAGTTATATCTACCTACAAGATGGTCAAAAGCTAAAACTCTTTCCTGCCACATTAAAAGATTCTTCTCTTCGATTGTTCATGGGGTTAGGAGAATCTAGTATTAGAACTTGGGAAGATATGAAGAATTCATTTCTACGGAAGTATCAGGATTACTGTAAACCTAAGGACTCTCGCAATGATATTTTTAAAATACAACAACTTGAATATGAGAGCCTAGAAGACTATCTCGAAAGATTTAACTATGTGTTACATAAATCTAAATATAGTGATCTTCAAGAAGATGCAGTAAGAGCACTCTTCCTCAAGGGAATCTCAGAAGAATTATTAGAAAACCTTAATCTCATGGTAGCAGGAGACATCTCTCATAAGTCTTTTGCATAGATTTGTGAGCTATGTAGGAATTACTCTAAGAGCAGAGGGAAAAGTGGAAGACATTTTCGAGAATCTTATACTAGGAACCTGAAGGGAAATACATCCAGTCTTGGTGGAGTTACAAGGGTAGAGTTGGGAAACCTATTGGAAAATTTCAAAACAGATATCTTAGGAGCCATGGGTTCTCAATTGGATGCATTACAAGCCAAAAAGAGACAGGATGAAGATCGTGCAACAATGAGTGTTTTTTGTCCTAGGTGTAGAACTAAACATCCCCAACAGGAATTCCCATTGAATAATGTTTCAGTTTGTCACCTTTGTACAGAAGAACATCCAACTGATAATTGTCCATCGTTGCCTGGGTTGCAAGATGTTTCAAGAGTGGAAACTTTGGTGAAAAATCTAGGAGGCCTTGGCAACCTAGATATCAACCATCATATCAAGATCTATCATCACAATTTCCACCCTATTACCATCCTTATCAACCTCCTCAATAGTGGAACACTTCAGGTTGGAAAAATTGGCCACCTCAATACCCTCCTCATAATGCTCAACAACAGCAATGGCCACATGGATGGAGAGGACAAGCTTATGCTTAACCACCTCATCCTATTCCTAACTATCCTTACCCACCTAATATCCAGCAACTTTTTCCTGTATTTGTACCTCCTTCACTACCCCCTATCACAAATCAACCTCACCACTTCCAAAATATGAATCCTCCAAGACCCACAATATTACCTGCACAACCGATACCAAATCCTAACAACAAGCCAACCCAAGCTCTTAATAACATTGGGTTGCTACCTCTTCCATCATCTGCCATTTCAACCACACCAATACATGAGATTCAACTGTCGTCTGGAAGAGTTTTGTAAGATTAGCCCAAGTCATCAGTTGTTATCCGAGGAGAGAATGAAGAAGAAAACATACCTAGTGAAGTTTCGAATGATGCCATTCTTGAAGATGTGGTTATTCCTAAATCTTCAACACACAACCATCCTCATAAAGAAGTAATTACAGGAGAAAGATCACTCCCATATCCAGAGCGTCTAGTAATAGAAAAACCTGTAACTTATCCAGAGTATGATATCATTAACGAATTAAAAAATATTTGTATCAAGATCCCTTTGCTACAAGCTATTAAAGATATCCCAATCTATAGTAAAGTAATAAAGGAACTCTGTATTAAAAGACTAGGTAAAAAACAAAAAGATCCTTCGACGATTCATGTTATAGGTGAGATGTCATATTACATAGAAAATCAACCTAGGATTCCAAAGTATTCAAATCCAGGAAACCCTATGGTGACTGTTATCATCAATAACACTGCTATATGAAATACACTTATTGATCTAGGAGCTGCTATTAACCTGATGACTACCACAGTTTTAGAAAGTCTCCATTTAGGACAGGTCATCCGCCCTACCCCAACGATGCTAGAATTGGTAGATCGCACTATGGTGTAGCCTGCTGTGATCTTAGATGACATCATTGTATCAGTGGCTTCATGGGAATATCCCGTGGACTTTATGGTCATAGAATCAAAGGACCCTTCTAAAGGACACCCCATTATTTTGGGAAGACCTTGGTTGGCCACTGCTAATGCATTTATAGGATGTAGGGATGTAGAGATGATTATTTCTGATAGGTTATCTACAAGAAAACTAGCTTTATACCCACCAGCACAGCCAGTAACTGAAAACTTGTTTTGGTTAGATTGTCCTTTTGGGGATGAGAACTTGGAAGAACTTTTCCTTGTCAGTGATTTCTCCTGGGCACTTCAAGAACAAAATACTGAGAATATGTTGAACCAATTTATCTCTTCCATAACATGTATAGAATTTCCTCAGTCTTTTTCCCAACTTGACCAGATCTTTGGAGACGAATTCCATGAAAACATGAGCCTCTCAAAATTTCCAAGTACACCCTGTGTCTTCGCAATCGAAGAACATCTAGGATCCTATACCATACCTTGTGAGGTTAGTTCCGACAAATTTCTACATATAAATGCAGGTTTAGATGAGAGTCAGCAAAAACAATTACTAAAAGTTCTCAAGAGTCAAACTGGAGCATTTGCATGGGAATACACCGATATGAAGGGTATACACCCAGATACCTGTATTCACCACATTTACACATATTCAAACATACCTCCTGTCAGGAAACCCCAGAGAAGAATGAATCCAGCACTAAAGGATATAGTAAAAGATGAATTACAAAAACTCCTTAACGCTGGTTTCATTTACCCAATTTCTAACAGTAAATACGCGTCTCCTCTGGTAGTAGTTCCAAAGAAAGTTACAGGGAAATGGCGTATCTGTGTTGATTTTTGAGAATTAAATAAGGCCACTCTTAAGGACTACTTCCCTTTACCTTTTATTGACCAAGTGTTAGATACCTTGTCAGGGAAACAATATTTTTCTTTCCTTGGTGGGTATAGTGGATACAATCAAATATTAATAGCACCCGAGGATCAGGACATGACAACCTTTACTTGTTCTTGGGGGACATATGCCTATCGAGTGTTTCCATTTGGCCTATGTAATGCACCTGCCACTTTTCAACGTGCAGTTCTAGGAATCTTTGCTGACCTTATACATGACTGTGTAGAAGTTTATATGGATGATTTTATAGTTTATGGCAATACCTTCCAAGAAGCCCTCGATAACCTCGAAACAGTTCTTATTCGGTGCCAAGAAATGAACTTATCCCTTAGTCATGAAAAATGTAAGATGCTACTAACCGAGGGCATAGTTCTGGGACATCATGTCTCTCTTCAAGGTATCAAGGTGGATCCTGCCAAGCTAGAAATAATTGTTAATCTTCCTCCTCCAAAAACTCCGAAGGAAGTAAGAATCTTTCTTAGCCATGCAGGCTATTATAGACGTTTTATGTTAAATTTTTAGTATTTAAATCACAATACTATAGGATCTTTGCTGAGAGAATAACATCTACAGTATATCAATGCATGACAATCATAATATGACAAGCATCACAAGCATCACAAGAATCAAAAGCATAGAGACAAGAGACACAGAGTTTCCGTGGGGAAAACCCTAAGGTGAAAAACCCCACAACTTCCTCAGAGATAGAGAGAGCAATGGCTCAACCAAAATACAACCAAATAATACAGAGATAGTCTCCTAGTAGATGATCCTCCTCCTCCTCACTAGTGCGCCACTTTTCAGAGAGAGAGATAGATGCTTTTCCGAGTGAGTAAAATAGAGATCTCCTATCTCTATTTATACTCACCTTTTTGCCCAGTGACCTACTGGGGCCGACTTGTCTACTTGAGTACATCCACATTATATTATATATTAATTAGGGCCGACCCCATAAGGTGGTCTAATAACCCATCGGCAAGTACACACACTTGCGACACTTGTCAATCCACATGACGACACTTCCTTATAGAGGAATAACACATCTCTTATAAGGGTACAATAAATAAATATATAATATACTGATGAAATACATTCCGAAGTTACATATACATCAACACTCCCTCTTAACTAGGAAGGTATTTCTCGACACAGATTTGCTAGACAAGTCTTCTTCTCTGGATCATCGTCATCGATGCATCGTCATCGTCATCGTCACTGCTGCTGCTATCTCGTCCAATCTCTGTCTCTACTCGTCATAGGAAGTTCTACAGAGCCAGTCCTTTTTCATACTGGATGTAGGCCCACCACCTGCAGGTCTTCGTCATCACTGGCCATACTGTGGAATCCTCAGGACTTATTACGTGCATCACAAAACCTCGAAAGAGCATCCCAGGATATTACGGGTACACAACTCCAACCTGTAGGATCTCCCAGGGCGCTATTACATGTGACCCCACCACAAAACCTCGAAAGAGCATCTCAGGATGTTACGGGTACACAACTCCGACCTGAAATCTCCCAGGGTACAAATTACATGTGGTCCACCACAAAACCTAGCAAGAGCATCTCAGGATGTTACGGGTACACAACTCCGACCTGAAATCTCCCAGGGCACAAATTACATGTGGTCCACCACAAAACCTAGCAAGAGCATCTCAGGATGTTACGGGTACACAACTCCGACCTGAAATATCCCAGGGCACAAATTACATGTGGTCATGGCAAAACCTCGCAAGAGCATCTCAGGATGTTACGGGTACACAACTCCGACCTGAAATCTCCCAGGGCCCAAATTACATGCCATAGGACAAAACCTCGCAAGAGCATCTCAGGATGTTACGGGTACACAACTCCGACCTGAGATCTCCCAGGGCACAAATTACATGTCCTCCCAGAGCAATGTCTCGAAAGAGCATCCCAGGCTGTTACGGGTACACAACTTCGACCTATAGGATCTCCCAGACATGCTCATCTGCACAACCTGATCCACGACCACAGAGTATCAACCTGACACTCACCATACATCATCCTGATGTACTCATGATCGTCCTGATCATCATCACTGCAACGTCCTGCTGCATGTCATCTGGAGCAACATCCTGAAGTTCGTCATCTATGATCATCCTGATCATCAATGCAACATCCTGCTGCATGTCATCTGAAGCAACATCCTGAAGCTCGTCATCCATGATCATCCTGATCATCACTGCAACATCCTGCTGCATGTCATCATACATGATCCACCTGATCATCAATGCATCTACCTGATGCACACCAAGTATCTACCTGATACATATCATCATACATGATCCTCCTGATCATACAATGTATCCACCTGATACAAATACAAATACATGATACATATCACCATACATGATCTACCTGATCATACAATGTATCCACCTGATACATATACAGATACATGGTCCAAGCATCCAACATGATGCATATACAAAAATACATACACATGATCCAACTGATCATATCCAGCATCCAACATGATGCGTACATACATACATAAAAATGATCCAACTGATCATATCCAGCACCCAACATGATGCGTACATACATACATAAAATGATCCAACTGATCATATCCAGCATCCAAAATGATGCGTACATACATACATAAAATGATCCAACTGATCATATCCAGCATCCAACATGATGCGTACATACATAAAATGATCCAACTGATCATATCAAGCAGAAACTAGAACATCATCCTGATGCTCATCATCCAGCGCTTACATCCACAGCCATGTGAAGGATCCTCCTTCCAACATGCTTGGAATGGCTTCAGCAAATGTGTCCATCACTTCTTCCTCGAAGTGTCCTCGATCTGAAGAACGCCAAGCCTCTCTCTGAAGTACTCGAACTTCACCCTGGCTAGTGGCTTTGTCAGCACATCTGCAATCTGCTCGTCCGTCGCAACATACAGGAGCTTCACAGCTCCTCTCTGCACCATATCCCTGATATAGTGGTATTTGATCTCTATGTGTTTCGACCTGTCATGAAACACTGGGTTCTCGGACAACTTCACACAACTCTGGTTATCACAGAAGATACCAGTAGCCTCCAATGGGAGATCAAATAGCTCAGACAGTATCTTCCGTAGCCATACTGCCTCACAACTAGCTGAACAGGCTGCAACATACTCTGCCTCAGCTGTACTCAGTGCTACACAGGACTGCTTCCTGCTAAACCAAGAGATCACACCTGATCCCATACTGAAGCAACACCCAGATGTGCTCTTCCTATCTGCAGCACTGCCAGCCCAATCTGAATCAACATAACCCTGCAGGTTAAACTTTTGATTCGCCTCATATCTGAGCCCATAATCCACTGTACCTTTCAGGTACCTCAGAACATGCTTTACAGCAACCAGGTGAACACTCCTCGGATCCGTCAGGAACTGGCTCAATGTGTTCACAGCAAAGCAAATATCTGGTCTCGTGTTCGTCAGGTACATCAAGGACCCAATCATCTGACGATACATAGAAACATCAACTGGCTCAGATGAAGCATCACAAAGAAGCTTCAGATTCGATGCCATAGGTGTGGCCATGGCTTTGCAATCCATCATCCCTTGTGGGCTTATAGAATAACTTGGAGGAATACGTGTGGCCATACACCTTATGAACTTGTTTATGGTAAACAAGTTCTTCTACCCATTGAATTTCAAGTCAAAACCTTTTGTATCGCTGCACAATTAGGGATGAATCTAGAAGAAGCACAAAGACAACGAATCCTGTAGATAAATGAATTAGACGGGATTAGACAAG
The DNA here is from genome assembly GCA_027924585.1 of Larix kaempferi. Lineage (NCBI taxonomy): Eukaryota > Viridiplantae > Streptophyta > Pinopsida > Pinales > Pinaceae > Larix > Larix kaempferi. Next base: position 3,678,579 of record BSBM01000717.1, on the reverse strand, counting down.
ATGTTGTTCAATGCACAATTTTAATTCAAAACCAACGAAAAAAATGGCATGATAGATACATTAAACAAAAACAATTCAAAACTGGAGATTGGGCATTACTTTTTGATTCAAGGTACAAAAACTTTAAAAGTAAATTAACTACTTGTTGGATGGGTCCATATGAAATTGTTACAACTTTTGATAATGGATCTGTTAAGATTAAGACAATTGATGATTCACAAATTTCCTTTGTTGTAAATGGACATAGACTTAGGCTTTATCATCAACAAATATCTAAACAATATTTTGTGCAGAATGCCTTACAACAAGAGGAGATGGAGCTGGTGGAAGAGTGTAATGTCCCTTGTTAGGAATTTTATTAAAATTGTAATTTTTCACTTTTTTTCCCTAGTTCGACCTTTGACTAGTTTTGATCTCTAGGTCCCAAATTTGCCCCAAATGATCCCAAATATTCTGAGAAGGTATATGAATGATATTAGAACATAAATATGTGTTTCAGGGATGCCTTTGGACCTTTAAGATACTTCTGCAAATCCTCTTTCAATTCTGATCAATGTAGGTAACTTTACTAGTGATTTTCCTTTGACTAGTATTGGTCTCTAGGTCTCAAATTGACTCCAAATGCCTTCAAATATTCAAGGAAGGTGTATGAATGATATTAGAACTTGAATATGATGTTTATAGATGAAATATGTCCACCAAAAGACCTCTGCAAACTCTCTTAAGATTCTGGACCAATTATGCAATTTTACTAGTAATTTGGGGTTCAAATCCCCCTGGGGTAAGTACTGAAAATGGCTTCCCAAATGCCTCCAAACCCACTCAAATTTATGAACAGAGGTATGTAATGTGATAATTATTTTATTAAAGTCTCATATGCACCATTAATGGATTATTACAACTGTTCTCACCCTCTCCCATTCAACTGCAAAAATCCCCAATTCGACCCTTGGGGAAATGGCACTATTTCACCTCCCAATACAACTAAACTGAGTAAAAATGCTTCAAATGCTCAAGTACAGTACATGAAACTTGTAGAAGACATCCATGGCAGTATATTGATCATAAATATATCAGATAATTATCCATTCATTCGAAATCATCATCAACACATTGGATCACAACAAGGTAGTGGGGAAATGGCATTGTTCTTCCATTAAAAATGAGATTTATACATTTCTACTTGGAATTTCGACCTGAATCTTTTTGGAGATGAAGAACAGAGTATTTAATTCATATTAAAAAATAAATGGGGCATTAAAAGCTTCCCCAAAGAGTACAATAGCTCACCAAAAATGCCCTCCCTCAAGGATCAAGAATATGCCATCAAAACTGGAAATGGTTGAAGGAGTGAGCTGCAATAGAAGAAACCATGAGCTGCCCTGTAGCTTACACCTACAACTAAAGACTCCATTAAAGATCCAAATGAAAGGTCTGAATGGCCTTTCCAATTACCAAATTGGATGGGAATCTTTCACCCTCGAAATTGGCTAAGGCAAGAAACTAGTCATCCACTAGCTCTCCCTCTTCACAAATGCAATTGCAAATTCTACAAATGATCAAAAGTTGGTTTCATTCTTTTTTATTGACATTTATACAGTTCTAATGTCATCCATGGGTCGAATTCCTTCCAAGAGACTCATGCCAACTCAAGTTGGGAAGAGATTCCAAAGAACGCCACTTGTACAACAATTCCTAGTCTCCCACTTCCACCAAATCACATGTGGAAGCATCTTAGCTGCTGTTGGCGGGAAAATATACCCTATAGCAAGGAAACTAATACTATCAACTTGGTTGGGGTGACAGGTAAGTGTATTGATGTTATTACAAATACGTTTATGAAAAGAAACAAGTTATGGATTTTGGGAACACACCTTTCGATCGAAGTTTGATCCTAGCCTTTACTTGATCTTGTGTTCAGCCTCCAAATCCACCTTCCTTCCAGTAAACCTGCAATAACAATACCTTTCTCAAAGAACTTTGGGCAATATATAAATCTTGAAAGAAACAAAGACAATGTTTAACATTCAATATTGACCAAAACAGATCCAAATTAAGATGTCATTACAGAACACATTTAAATTGGAACAAGAAAGACACTTCAACCTTTATTGTCAAAAGTAGAATGATGTACAAGTATACCTGATCATGAAACAGGCTCCTGCAACTTGATTCTAGGTTCTGGCTCTTCTCTGGCTTGGATATCTTCAGCATCAACTCCTCCAATGCAAGCTTCTCTTTATGTCTCAAGATTTCTCCATTAATTCATCTCACCATCTAGGTTCTAACCCTTCTCTCTTAATCTTCTTTGTATTTATAAGATTAGAGAAGTAGTTCAAGTCGATGTATAGTTATGGAGGAAGTTGGGGAGGTAGGAAACTACCAGCAACTAATCCTCCTCGAGAAATTAATTTATTTTTTAATCATCTTTTAAGATGTACGCGACTCTTGTTCAGTGAAGTAGCGTATAGGGCGCTACTTTAGTGCTTATCAACTAGTGCTCATTCGATTTTAAATGGTGAGCGCTACTATGCTGAGAAGGAGTAGCATATACTAGGATATGGGCGCTACTATTATACACTGGAGTAGCGTATGGGCGCTAGTCTCTTTGAGTAGAGTAGCGCTCATATCTCAAAATGATATATTTTTGGGTTTTTCCAGTAATGTAGGAAAAGGAGTGAGTTCAAAGTATCATCTAAGGTCAAAATTCTCCTCCATCCAAGTTGTCCTTTTGTGTGATCAACAGCTCAAGGTGATCACGGACGGAGAGGTGCAAGTTTAACCTATAACAGATGCCCCCTAATGTGTGAGGTCAGAGGGAAATGATGGCCGAAATACATTATAATCCAAAGCCAGAGGAGGAGCAAAGAACCACAGAAAACAAATCACAAGAACACCTACAGCAAAGATCAAGGTCAACTAGCAATTACATTTTTGACATCATATAGATGTACAGTGTGATATAACATGATCTTCGATACATAACAAGGAGATGTATAGAAAACATGGCCACTTTGAATACAAGCGTGGATCCATGTCAAACAGAGAGCTCATAGCCATAACAAAAAACTAGATCTATGTCTCATGGAGAGCCGAATATAAGTGAGGCTCAGTCTTGCACAACTTGGGTGATAACAAAATGAGGTGATGTCATCCAAAATCCCAAGGTCTTCATCCAAAACAACTCTAGGTACAAACCCTAACCATGTGAATAGATGAGCTGATAGTCGAACATGGGGGGTATCGTTTGATTACCGGTCATTGATGTATACTGTTAACAAACGCGAGGACTTCCACCGATAATGATGATGGGGTCCAAGCTACCAAGTACGATTCGCAAAATGTGAATAGATGGACTTGGAGTCAAACACTTGGGAATCCTGTCGAAGAAGAGACATTGATGTATTCTCATCATTCAACAATGAGGAAAATTGCCACTGGTGACTGCAATCTCCAAGGTACTAACCGAAACTCTAAACTTCAATCCCAGAATAATGAGTTGATGTTAATGGGAAGAAGTCCGTTGGAAGGGAGGCCTTAAGGCATCCTCCATAATCCAACTCGAGGAACACTCAACTGGTAAGAGCTGATATGAAATAATATGTAACAAGACTGACACTAGGAAGGCCAACACATGAGGTCAAGGTAAATAGCAAAATGGACGACACAGGGTATATCCTTGAACATCGAGCACGACACAAAGTGACTCAGGCAGTTTCTGACATAATGGGGTAAATAATAAGTCTGAAATGTAAGAGACATTAGCAGACCCTCCATATGGTTGGAAGAATAACCAACCGGGGGAGTAAATAACTCGGAGGAAAGGTTCACCCTGAGATCAAAAACTAAACCCAACTGACAAGATAAACTCAAGTAGGTGCTGTGTTCAAGGATAGAACTTGACTGAAACTGCCTTTGACAATGAAGGTAAGATATGTCTTTCCCGTCCCTTATTCTTTTTAGATAAAAGAATACCTTTCTTGCTGTTTTAATGAGTCCAAGAAAGAATGAAAACTCAATAGATCCAACCATGTAAATAGTTTAATGAGCCCATGGGAGGAAGACTCAGGACCTTCTTCATTGTTTATAGAGTTTGAAGAAGAGATAGACGATTACTCTATATTACTGATCTCTGGATTTTAATATCGAGCCGAGATCTGTTCTTGCTTGCCGGTGTTTTCAATTCTAAGGAGTCTGAAAAAATTAAACAATAACTCCATATATCTGCTCGTGGATTTTAGTATCGAGCCCAAGCAGATTAATGCTCGTCGGTGTTTTCCTGTTTATAGAGTCTGAAAAACTTAAACAATCCTCTTTTCACCTATCCGTGGATTTTATATCGAGCCCAGATTGGTCTATGCTCGGCGGTGTTTTCTTGTTTATAGAGTTGAAAAACTTAAACAGTCCTCTACTTACCCTCTCGTGGATTTCACATCGAGCCCAAGTAGGTGAATGCTCGCTTGGTATTTTCATGTTTAGAGAGCCTGAAAAACCTAAAGAAAGGCTCCAAAAGGTCCTTTTTCGTACAGTTAGTCTCCTCCCCCGAAAAAGTATAAAACAATGAAAGGAGAACTCTTCTAGCGCATACCGGAGTATACCTAGAGTATACCTTTTCCGTAGTTAATCCACCTAGGTCCGGAAAAGGGGTAATTCTATACCTGAGTGGATGAGCCTTCGATTACTTTAACGAGCTCGAAGAGGACAAGCTTGCTCGACAATCTTGTTTAGGTTTAAATAGTCCAAACAAGAGCTTAAAATGACTTAAAGGTCAGCTTCTAGGATCATAACTTCATAATCTGCCAAAACTAGGTCTTCAACAAAATATTAGTCTATGCGGCAAAAATCTCGAATGATATATGAATTTGAAATATTTAGCTAGTTGACAAGGTCTATCATCAAGAGTTTTGAAACTCAGGAGACGAATCCGACAAAAATTAAATGAAAATTGAGCTTGGATTAGTATTATACCATATTGTGTGTTTCAATTGATTAATTAGGGATTTTTTGAAAATTTTGAAACTATAGAAAATTAACAATTGTGGGTAAAAATCAAAATCCAAATTATATATATAATTCATTTTTAAAAATCAATTTTCAATTTTGTTTTGTAGGGCAAGGATTGGGGCAACCCTTGGCAAATTTCAAATCTCCATTGCGATCGAACCGAGCATCCAAACATCAAACTTCCTCCACCAAGTAAGTTAAAACTCATCCAACTTGCAATTTCATGGTTTATTTTTCAAATTTTTAGCAAAAAATGGCTTGCAACGTGATGCTCACAAGCGTTGTTGCGCAGGCGCTACTGTATAACCATAACAGTAGCGTGTAAACGCGATGGGCGCTACTGTGCTCAAACAGAGTAGCGACCATACGCGACTGTTTATTGTGCACAGTAGCGTACACTTTTGAAAACCTACATACAAGCGCCGAGACTCAAAAAATTTTGGTTTTTTGTGCAGGATGGTCCTTCAATGGAGGGAGAGAGAGCATGAGGATATGGATAGGTTGGCTATGCAAGATCCGGCCACCCTCCACGCACTCCGTAAATGTGGTTTGTTGAAGTTTTACTGAATCGTCAACATGAGGGCTTTAAACAAGCTATTTCGAAGACTTATTCAGTATTGGGATGTAGATACCAATACCTTTGTCATCCGCGGGCAAACTCTGGAGCTTACTGTTGATGACATATATTTTATTACTGGTCTCTCACGGAGGGGAGATATAATCAATTTGAAAGGGTCTTCTCGAACAGGTGTAAGATCAGTGCAAGAGTACGTAAATACATATTGTGTTGCCGGTGCTGAGAAATCGGGGAGTCAAGTCCTGATTACAACCATTGAAGGCCTCCCGTTGAAAGTGATTGTGAGCATGATCAACCGAGTGGCGGGTAGTGCATCACAACACTTAGCTTCCAGGCACTCTATGTGTGTTGGTGTACAATGCTTACACGGTCATGTCTATGATTGGTGTACTAGTTTACTGGCAAACATGAAATCTCAATTGACAGGTTGCAAATCCGGCACAATGAAGAATTTTGGGTACGATAGCATTTTGTGTACCTTCTTCTTTGAGAGGATGCCTGCTATCAGTTTGGGAATGCCTCTTCCTCAGGTTAACCCCCGTGAGACCAGACTAGGCCGGTGGGGTGACATATTCCTCCGCCAGGGTGGTGGGGAAAGTCACTACTGTTATCATACTGATGATTTCTGGGGGTGGTGGGAGATGCAAGTGCCCGCTTTCGAGCAGTTTCCCTATGCTGGATTGGATTTCCGTCATGATTCAGAGCTGGTGCTTCCTCCAGGTGGAGCCTGGGGAGATATTGGTATGTTTAAATTTTGAGGATTTATTTAATTTTTTCAAACTTTTTCAAGTATTTGATTTTTATGAATGAATTTTGAAGTTCTAATCAAGTGTCACATGTAGATGTTGGGCCTGTTCGTCTTGAGGGACATCCTACCATCTTTGTGAGGCCAGCTAATATTACTGCAGCGGATGCTATGTTGGGGACCCTGGAGAGAAAAGTGAGTTGGTTGACTCACGAAGTTCTTGCATGCCGTATGGACCAGATACCTGTTGATATGTAGGAAGATGTTGTTGGGGTGCCCCCAGCATGGCTTAGGGTGCTACGGAAGATCGCGAGGCTAGTCATATGCTATCGCAATGCCGTAGATGATGATGTGGTCCCTCCTTCTCCATAGGAGAGGGATATATTCTATGTATATATTTTTGAGGCTACTATGCCCAGTTTTGTACTATTATGACATGACTTGATAGACTTGTGACTCAAAACTCATATTTTTTGATACAGTATCGGCTATATACAGTATCAGTTATTTACATGTGTATGTGTTTTATGTGTGCAATGTTGTTTATGAAATTGTGTGGTCCAAATGCCAGTCTAACACATAGTTTGCTAATGAATAAGCTAATGTGTTTAAACTTCTTGGAATGTGTTCATATATGATAGAATCAAAATGGCTTTCCAAAAGTCTAACTCGTAGAAACTGACGCAACAATCTCGGATCTCTAACCTGATAGACACCTGTTAACTGAAATACAATTAATTGTGAGTCAAGCCTTACCTCCAAATGTGAAATGCCATGACTGAGAGCATCTAGGAGAAGTTCTATAACTGCACTGTATTCATCCACATTATTCGTGGTATGACCCAAACAAACCCCCCCCCGAAGAGACAAGTTGGCCAGCGAGTGAATAAATGACCCAAGCTGCTGCAGCCAACTGACAGGTGTGGTGACTGGCGCCATCAGCAAATCCTAAGAAGTGTTCGGTTGACATCTGGTACACGAAACGAAGAAACACACATAAGATTTCCTAACGAGCATAACAAAAACTAGCTTTACAAAAATATACAGCTATGTTACAAGAAAAAGTACTTCAGCCTAAGCATAATACTTCTTCAGGTAGGGTCAATGCCTGGATCCTCCTCGTGAGGCCGGGCAAAGGTGTTATGGAAATCATGAAAAAGATTGGTATATGGAATGATCTCATCGAGTTAACATCCCGTTTCAAAGAAAATGTTTCCGTTGACCCCAGTGAAAATGTTCACCAGCAAGGTATGCAATCTATTCCCTTCAACAAGACCAATTTGTGAAGAAGTGGGATTACTATTTTCACTGGGTGTTGGACAAAATTCACTTCTCTCTAATAAGTTAAGAAAAGGAAACAAGAAGGAACCGGGATCTATAGGTTCACGAGGGTGGTCTAGATCGGTCATGGCTTCTAACATTTCCTCCTCAGAAGGTAAAGTAGTGTCTGAACTATCAAGAGAGTGGATCGGGTCTGGTGTCTGAGTAGTGGCACAATATGTGTTTGACTCGACAGACACCAATGGAGTCAACATATGTTCGGTTGTAGTTTGATAAGAATCCAAGTGAGTAACTTCTACAACAAGGGTGGACACGGAGGGGTTTGTATTAGTTGGGAGAAACTCAGCGTCGGTTGTTAAACTAACCATGGAAGTTTCAGACAATAAACATCCCTCAGTACCAACAAATAAAGTAGGAGCAGGTAGGTCAAAAGTGCCAATTAGTGATCCGTAAAGTCCTGCTCCTAAACTCTCGCCAAATGAGGTGGTTTGATCAATTAAAGGAACTGTGGTTTCTGAAGAAGTCTGGTTGTTTCTCTGAGTGAAAGAAAGTTGATTGACTGTAATGATCTTACCTTCAAATGGGAACATAACCACTCGAAAAACTGCCGATGCAATGGCTCGCATGGCATAAGTCCAACTTCTGCCCAATAACATATTGTAATCAAGCGGAGCGTCCAGAACTTCCACTTCAACAACAATTGTCTTACCGGCCAAAGTGACATCAAATGATGGCAAAACTCCATGTGGACGGAAAGTTCTACCATCAAATGCAGTAAGTAGTGTGTTAGAAGGGGCTAACTCAGGAGAACCTAGAGCTTTCCAACAGGAAATTGACATTACGCAAGTCGACGCGCCCTCATCTACGACAACTGGTCTGATGGTCATTGGACCATGAATGACTTCTATCTGGAGAGCAACATGGTAGGGAAACCGGTATTTGACATCAGTCATATCAAATCGCGCAGACATGTTAGAGGATTCCATACTCCCAATGGCTGCCAGAAGTGCATTCCGTTGTAAAGGACAGCTTTGCAAGACTTCTAAAGTAGACATGGCACAAGGGGTCTGGGCTAAATCTTCTACCACATTATAGTTGGAAGCAGCCCGTGTGTTGGGATTGTGCGATGCCCATTTCAAGACACCTTTCGGGATCTTGGGCATTGGGTCCACAGGTATGTGGAATGGAGTGGAAGATTCTGGAATCTCCTTATCTTTTTTCTGTGCATCTGGGGTATAGTTCTTGGCTCTAGTTTGCAAGAGTGCATCCGAATTAACCATGTTTACAAATGTTTGATCAACCGTAGCATGTGTAGTGCCCCCAGTTTTTTAGGTGCCAGAAGTTGAGCCTTGCCCTTTAGGGAATGGATTTTTCAGGACGCAGGCTTCTTTTCTCTTAAGAGCTTCTGGGCTTCTTCAAGCAGAGGGCATTGGTGAGTAAGGTGGTTCTGCTTGCAAAGTTTACAAGGGAACTTAACCTTCTTTTCCTCTTTGTTACCCTCTTCGGCATTGTCTTTTTTGGGATTTTGTTGGTTCCCATCTCCTTTCTTGCCCTTCTTTTTGTTATTGGGCTGCCAAGGGCCCTTTTGATTGTTCTGAACCTGATTAACAGGATCAGAAGTAGAAGGAGAGGTTGTGACGGAAGAAATATCTGTAGTCGATTGTTTGATTGATAAGGCATAAACCTGTTTAGTTAGTGCTTTGAAAGCTGCAGATTCAACTGAACCCACTATGCCGTCAGCATATGGTCCAGGTTTCGGTCTACTCGGATCAGTGTTCGATCGTGGTGCATCGGGTATGATCTCATATAGTAACCTAGATTGTGCATACACGAGGTATAACTGCTGAGTCCGTAAGATGGATTCTTTCTCATTCGATACTCCAGATGTAGCTAATTCCTTAGAAATATAAGGAAGGAGTGATTTCAAGTACCACTCAAGAAGAAACTCCAGAGGTATGTTGGCCTTAATGAGCCTCTTCTATCTTTGCCACTCCTGAATGTGGTTAGATAAGTGAGTGGCTTTATTTTTTCTAAAAGTAGACAAAAGGTCTGTTCTGGCATCATACCGAACAGGAAGCTGGAAGTGATTCAAAAAGACTGTGGCAAGATCCCCAAAACTAGAGAATATTGCTGCAGGTAACTCAATGTACCATTTGGCTGCAGCACCGGTTAAGATTCTTTGGAATAATCTCAGTCTAATGGAGTCTTCATTTAACGAATTTGAGGAACACCATAAGTGGAAGGTAGTGACATGGTCACCAGGGTCTTCACCTGCTTTGCCTTCGAACTTTGGAATGTTCGAAGGTAACTTGGTGGGAATTGATGGCCATGCCGCATTATGACACACATGATCGTTCGTCAGTTTGGAAAGATCTGGCAAGTTTAAAGTTTCCAGAAATGGTAGACGAGGCCGGTAAGACGGTACTTGATGCGTTGGGGTCGCAAAAGGGGAACTACCCAAAGTTTGACCCATGAACTGTTGGTGGGGGTTGCCCCCAGCCGTCTGCTGGTAGGGGTTGCCCCCAACCATCTGTTGATAAAGGTTGCTTCCGGCCATATGCTGATAGGGGTTTCCACCTACCAACTGTTGATAGGGGTTACCCCCAGCTATTTGTTGGTAGGGGTTGCCCCCAGCTGCTTGTTGGTAGGGGTTGCCCCCTGCCAACTGTTGTTGTTGTGCGAAAGAGTTATTAAAATTTCCCCACCCATATGAAAGTGGATTAGTGCTTTGTGGGTTCGTCCACTGTGGCTGGGTGTTAGCCCCGCCATATTGCTGGTTAAAGATATTACCCCCTCCCCCTAAAAATAAGGAAAAAGGGACATTACCTGCAGGCATACTACATTGATTCATGTTAGGGCCTACAAAGGTATTGAAACCAGTAGAAGCTGATGTGGACGGTGCAGTCATGGTGCCCATGACTGGCATGTTTACAGAAGCACTTGGTCCTACAACAGGTGTGGAAATCCAGGTACTAGGAATCTGATATAACGGTTGAGAAGCAGAAGGTGCTGCACAGTTGGCTGTACTGCTAGGTCCAACAGTAGGTGTAGGAATAGATGCCATCATTGTAGAACTAGGCATACCTAATGTACCGGTGTTGAAACTGAAAGATGGAGTAGAAACAGATGTGGTTTGTGCCTGACTTGGTGTAGCAGTAAAAGAAGGATTTACTGTGTTAGTGTTCAAACCCAAAGTGGGAGTTTGGGGAACTCCCTGTTCACCTCCTAGATTAGACATCAGATGTCCAGGTAAGGAACTGTCTGCACTGAAATGGGGCTGCTGGAAACCAACAGGTGATAGAAGCGGAATTCTAGTATTGGTTAAAGGAGGATTGAAAGGAGTGCTATATTCCGCAGATGTAAGATATTCCACCTCAACCGTACTAAAGTGTTTCTGATCTGTGGTACCTGGTAGCGGTTCCTCAGGAACCTCTATTTCAAGGTTTTCTGTTACAAGAATTTCTTCAGGAAATTCAGTTTCAGGAGTAATTTCTGAAGAAATACCGGGGTTTACCCGCTGTCGTCTAGCTGGTTGTAAAGGTTCTGTTCTAAGTGGTGGAAGGTTTTGAAACCTCCTCGATCTACGAAGCTCTTGATTCTCCGTGATTATAAATATAAAATAACAGACTAGAACCTAGTGGCCACTACAACTAGGGGGAAAACATCATGCCAACTAAAAAGTCCTAAGTATACAAACCAGGCAAACAAAGGTGCCTTCCGGAGAAGAGTTTGGGATGATGAGGGCCCAGAACAGATCAACGAAGGAAGAAAGACAGTAACCCGGGGTCCACAATACAATGACTAAGGGTGCAAGCGCTGGAATCACCCAACTGCCCTCCCAAAGACTTGCAAGGGATTTCCTCCCATGTCTGTCTTAGGTACAACAGATATACCCTCTGATGTCACCTGTGTATGAACCTAGAGTCAGATACTAAGGATACCACAACACCGAAAACTCCTGGGGGAACAGTCACCGGTCGAATCATAAAGCATGGGTAGGGTAGCTAAGCCCGAAACTTGAAAGAGTCCCCAATACGCAATCCGATCCTGGCGTATGCTCGAACAGAAAGTAGGAGGGGTATTCCCAACAATCTGATCTTGCAATGACCTACTGCATAGATCCCAGGCAAGTTTTGAGTGAGGTGGGTTTACCTGTGATAGTCTTACTACGATTTTTGCGCAATGTGTGATCTTGAGTGGTTTAAGGTGATTTAAACTCAAGATCCTAACCAAAACTAGTTGGTGTAGTGTATCCCTAAAAAGAAAAATGTTTCTATTTCATTTTATTAACAAATTTTAGGGCTGTTATTACTCAAAAAGGGTAGCGCTTTTGTGTGGCATGGTTATAACAAGAAAACAAAAGTGCAATAAACTCAAAACTTTCTACAACAAAGCTCTTTTCATTTTTTCATTTATTCATTTACTTCTTTCCAAAACTGAAAATCTAAGCAACCTACTTAAAAAATTCTTTTGTTTTCTTTTTTGAATTTGTACAAAATATCCTAAATTATCTTGTAACAACAAAAACAAGTTTCATGTAAACTCAAAATACCAATTTTTTTTTTGCTTTTTCTATAAACGAAAAAGAACTATATAAAAATGGCAAGCCAAATAAAACTTTATGTGCAATGTATGTAAATATGGCTAAAAGTTCTTAAGCTTATAGCTGTTGAAACCCTAGCCCGAAAAAGACTTGATCTACAGGTTTTTTGCAAAGAAAAAGCCTCTAAACTTGGAAACAAAGTGGAAGAAAACAAAGGAGAAAGACACAAAAGGACTCACCTAAAGTATCTAGCCCTAGCAAGACCACTATGCCAAGCAAAAGTAGACAAGCAAGCTGCCAATTACCAACACAAAGAAACTGGGAAATGACTCAGTCTACAGCTGTTTAAATGCACTTGCAACCAGCAAAAACAATAAGTCCAGGAAGAATGGAAATGAACCAAAACGGAAGACACCCTAGAAGCTTTAAAAAGGACCAAACCCTAACACAAAGGGTAGGATGAGTAAAAAGCAGACCAACGTTGCCACAAACAGCAAATACAAGAGTATGCAGGTTTGTAAACTAGCAACATGCAGTTAGGGTCTAAAAAGTGGAAATGCTCAACAAAAAACACACCCTAGTCTTCCAAAAAGGTCAATAAATAGTCCAAATGTTCCAAAGGTTGACAAGCGATTCAAAAGATGGAAAAAACTTCAAGAAAGAGGTCCTATGGCTTAAACAAAAGTTAAAAACCTCATACAACAGTAAAAAAGATCCAAAAGCAAAGTCAGCAAACCACAAGAATGGCTAAAACTCAAGCAAACCAAAAAAGAATGCTTCAGAAAGTGTACCCTACTGTACAGTAGGGAAACTCGCGCCCTTATAGGGATGGGCGCTACTGTATGTATGGAACAGTAGCGTATGGGCGCTACTATATATACACTAGGGTAGTGCTCATATCTCAAAAGCTTAACAACTGACTTTGAAATAAACCAAAAGACTGATGAAAAGAGCAAGAAACAGTCAGGGGATACCTACAGGGTTTCTTAACACATCAAAGAAGTCAAAACAATCTAAGAAGACAAACAAGAACAAGGTTTCCTAGAGCCAAAACTCAACTTTCCCCAGTATGGTCGCCAGTATGTTGGCGGGCAAATCTACCCTATAGCAAGGAAACTAATACTATCAACTTGGTTGGGGTGACAGGTAAGTGTATTGATGTTATTACAAATACGTTTATGAAAAGAAACAAGTTATGGATTTTGGGAACACACCTTTTGATCAAAGTTTGATCCTAGCCTTTACTTGATCTTGTGTTCTACCTCCAAATCCACCTTCCTTCCAGTAAACCTGCAATAACAATACCTTTCTCAAAGCACTTTGGGCAATATATAAAACTTGAAAGAAACAAAGACAATGTTTAACATTCAATATTGACCAAAATAGATCCAAATTAAGATGTCATTACAGAACACATTTAAATTGGAACAAGAAAGACACTTCAACCTTTATTGTCAAAAGTAGAATGATGTACAAGTATACCTGATCATGAAACAGGTTCCTGCAACTTGATTCTGGGTTCTGGCTCTTCTCTGGATTGGATATCTTCAGCATCAACTCCTCCAATGCAAGCTTCTCTTTATGTCTCAAGATTTCTCCATTAATTCATCTCACCATCTAGGTTCTAACCCTTCTCTCTTAATCTTCTTTGTATTTATAAGATTAGAGAAGTAGTTCAAGTTGATGTATAGTTATGGAGGAAGTTGGGGAGGTAGGAAACTACCAGCAACTAATCCTCCTCGAGAAATTGATTTATATTTTAATCATCTTTTAAGATGTACGCGACTCTTGTTCAGTGAAGTAGCGTATAGGGCGCTACTTTAGTGCTTATCAACTAGCGCTCATTCGATTTTAAATGGTGAGCGCTACTATGCTGAGAAGGAGTAGCGTATACTAGGATATGGGCGCTACTAGTATACACTGGAGTAGCATATGGGCGCTAGTCTCTTTGAGTAGAGTAGCGCTCATATCTCAAAATGATATATTTTTGGGTTTTTCCAGTAATGTAGGAAATGGAGTGAGTTCAAAGTATCATCTAAGGTCAAAATGCTCCTCCATCCAAGTTGTCCTTTTGTGTGATCAACAGCTCAAGGTGATCACGGACGGAGAGGTGCAAGTTTAACCTATAACAGCTGCCCTAACATCCTTGAGCGCCCTCTTGGAGTCTATTTTTAGCCCTGACATGTCATATATGTCATATGTCAGCCTTCAGGTCTGATTTGTGTCATAGGTGTCATAGAATCTTCATCATTGTTGTCATAGAGCTAGGGAATCTAGCCCAAGTGTCTCACTAGCTCCAAATTGCCTCTTCCTCTTCCATGGGAGTTACTCTTCCTCTATATTTCGACCTTGGATGAGTCATGCCATGAATAATACCTTTTGGACTCCCCCAAGTATGTTACCATTCACCTTGAATTCGAATTGGTGAGAGAATGGTGCCAAGTGTAGTGGGAAAATCTAGCCATATGTGGGTCCCACTTCCTCCATGTGTCTTCATGATGAAATGCCACTTTGATTTTCACTTGTATATATTTATTTAGCTCCTTTATTAAATATTTATGCCATTCTAATGTTCAAACATCATTTATTATCCCCATTATTCCAAATCCCAAAGCTTCCACCCCAAACCTAGGAAACTAGTAATTTTCCTCCTTGGCAATTATTTGACCTTTAGCATCAATTTGACAAACTCTAATGAATAGGGCCAATGTGACCCAATACCAAATTTGGGACATGAAAAAGAGGAAGTCATTCCTTCTTCTTCTGGTTCTTGAAATTATTTGGGTTATCTTCATTTGTATATATGTAAATATATTTTTGTTTTTAATAAATAAGGGCCATTTCTAACAGTTGACTGCATCTATACAGGAAATTCACTCTTATGATCAGCCTATGGAATTTTGTCAATTAAGACAGGAAGACTTTTTTTTCCCTTCCCTAATTTCAATAAAATTTCATATGATCAATTCTTTGTACATATGTTTTTGTTTTGAATAAAATTGAATCATCTAACAAGTGGTTTTGGCAGCTTGATTACAAGTATCTTATCATTATAATTGTGAGGCACCTGCAACAATTAATTAACAAGAATATGCGAAATAGCAGAAATGACAGAGTTCAAAATCACTTTTATATTGATCACAGGCCACTTCGAGGGGGCAACCTCCTTTGAGCAAGCTCAATACAATTAACTTCACGGTGCCTTCATAGGTCTCAACACACACTTATATACTAATTCTAGGCGCCAATACTATGGGTCGAAACCATGGGCCATTACAAACTATGGATCAACAATACTATGGGCGACTTACAAAGCATATGCGCCAACAACAATAACACAAATATTGATCAACAATTACTACGGGACGACTTACAAAGCATATGCGTCCAACAACAACATACTAACAAAGTAAAGACATGGGTTCCTAACATCCCCTCCCCCTTAAAAACAGCTTTGTCCTCAAAGCTTTAGATGTGGAAATTGTTGTTGAATCTGAAGGAGTGGTTCCCATGTAGCATCCTCTGGTTGCATGCCGTGCCACTGAATTAAGACCTCTGTGACAGAGCGAGAGCGAAGCTGATGTGTGCGCCGATTGAGGATGGCCGCTGGCTCCAAAAGGATGGATCCTTCATTATCCAGTTCGGGTAAAATCGTTTGTCCGCTGATGTTGGTGCCAAGAAATTTCTTCAGACAAGAGACATGAAAGACTGGATGAATGCGGGAAGAAGGAGGAAGTTCCAATTTATAAGCAACGGACCCAATTTTCTGAAGAATCTGATATGGCCCATAGAACTTTGGAGCGATCTTATGACGCCCTTTGAGTTTCAAGGAGGATTGTTTGTACGGCTGGAGACGAAGAAAAACCATATCGCCGACTTGAAAAGTGCGCTTCAAATGGTGTTGATCAGCTTGTTGCTTCATGCGATTTCTTGCCATGTGAAGATTGTCCCACAAAATGCGAAGAATCTGATCGCGGTTGCGAAGGACCATGTCAACTTCCTGAACTGGCGAACTGGTGGGGGTGTATGGAAGAAGAGCTGGAGGTGCCTGACCATAGACTGCTTCATATGGGGTCATTTTAGAGGCAGTGTGGTAAGAGGTATTGTACCACCATTCAGCGAGAAGGAGCCACTTTTCCCACTGATGTTGTTGTTTCGAGGTGAAGCAACGAAGATAAGTTTCCAAGCATTTATTGACAATTTCAGTCTGACCATCTGTTTGTGGGTGATACCCTGAACTCATCTTTAGTTTGGTGCCAGTGTGGCGAAATAGTTCTGTCCAAAAATGACTGGTGAAAGTCGCATCGCGATCCGAGACAATGGAAGAAGGGATGCCATGAAGACGAAAGATCTGGTCCAGAAAAATTTGAGCGACGGAGGAGGCTGTATAGGGATGGCTGAGAGCACAAAAATGACTATATTTGGAGAGGCGATCAACCACAACGAGAATCATTGTCTTCTCACCATATTTAGGGAGCCCTTCAATGAAATCCATAGAAATATCTGTCCAAATCCATGTAGGTATGGGCAAGGGTTCAAGCAATCCTGGAAGGAGTGTTGTTTCACCCTTATTGCGTTGGTAGGTATCACATTCGGCCACTATCTATTGAATTGTCCTTTTCATGCCTTGCCAAAAGAAGTTACGCCGTGCTCGTTCATATGTTTTGAGGAACCCAGAGTGCCCTGCTGAGGGAGAAGCATGGAGTTCATAGAAGACAACCTGTTGAAGATTTGTGCTCTGGGGAAGCACCAGACGACCCTTGTATCGCAGAGAAGCACCATCCCAAGAGTAATGTGGTACAGCAGAAGGGTTGTTGTTCAAGCGTTGGATGATTTGAGATAAGGAAGAGTCATTGACATAACCTTGTTGAACAGATTGCAACCAATTTGGAACCGGCATAGAAATAGATGAAAGAGAACCTTGGGCATCAAATGTGCGAGAAAGAGCATCTGCCACAATATTGTCTTTACCCTTCTTGTAAGTGATCTCATAGTCATAACCCATGAGTTTGCTAACCCATTTATGTTGTGCCCGGGAGGAGACACGTTGGTCCAAGAAATATTTCAGACTCTGGTGATCAGTCTTGATGCAGAAATGATTCCCTAATAGGTATGGGCGCCACTTCTGTACTGCATGCAAAATAGCCATCATTTCCTTCTCATAGGTAAAGGTAGCTAAATTCTTACCTGAAAGGGCTTTGCTGGTGAACACAATGGGGTGTTCATCTTGAAGGAGGACAGCACCAAGTCCATTTCCACAAGCATCACTCTCAATAGTGAAGGGCTTGGAAAAATCGGGCATAGCTAGAACAGGTGTAGTACACATAGCTTGTTTTAGTTTTTCAAATGCACACTGAGCAGCAGGTGTCCATGTAAAAGCATCCTTTTTCAATAGAGCAGTTAATGGAGTTGCAATCTTCCCATAATCCTTAACAAACTTGCGGTAGTAGCCAGTCAACCCTAAAAAACCACGAAGGCTCTTGAGTGTCTGAGGCTGTGGCCAATTGTTCATGGCATCGATTTTGGCAGGATCCACGCTAACCCCTTGTGTTGAGATAATGTGCCCGATATACTCAACTTCCTTCTGTCCAAAAACACATTTAGACTGCTTGGCATGGAGATGATGGTCAGAGAAAAGTTGCATGACAAGATCCAGATGCTGGAGATGTTCATCCCATGTTTTACTGTCGATGAGGATATCATCAAAGAATACCAGAATGAATTTCCGCAAGTAGGGTCAAAATATTTTATTCATTAAGGCCTGGAATGTGGAAGGAGCATTAGTGAGGCCAAAGGGCATGACCAAAAACTCATAATGGCCATCATGTGTGCGGAAAGCTGTTTTAGGAATATCCTCCTCATGAACCCGAATTTGATGATACCCTGAACGAAGATCCAACTTGGAGAAAAAGTGAGCCCCATGAAGCTCATCATGAAGCTCATCAACAACAGGAATTGGAAACTTATCCTTGATGGTGAGGTGATTAAGTGCTCGGAAGTCAATGCAGAGGCGCCATGACCCATCTTTTTTGCGGACAAGAATAACTGGAGAAGAAAAGGAACTAGTGCTTGGACGAATAATACCTTGCTTCAATAAGTCCCGAACGAGCATTTCAATCTCCTTTTTTTGGTGAAATGGGTAGCGATAGGGCCTGATGTTGGGAGGAACGCTGCCAGGAAGGAGTGGAATACGATGGTCTTTTGTCCTGGAAGGTGGTAATCCCACTGGTTCAGCAAAGACACCTGTATATCGATCCAGAATTTGTTGTAGATCCAAAGGAGTAGTGGAGACCATTGATGGTTGCATCTGGATGGAATGGATCTGAGCGATGACACCATGTGAATTCTTCTTGAGGATTTTTTCCATGCGATGTGAACTGATGATGCTGAGAGAACCTGGTTGTAATCCTGTCAATGTGTGTTTTTGTCCATTGAGGGAAAACTGCATCCAAAGTTCAGCAAAATCCCATAAGATAGGGCCAAGTGTGCGTAGCCATTGAGCGCCCAAAACCACATCACATCCGCCTAAGGGCAAGGAAAACATGTCAGAGCGCAAGGTATAGTCTCCCATAGAAATACGAACATTTCGACACTTCCCTTTGCAAGGTAAGGTTCCCCCATTGGCAACCATGACTTCAAAGTTGGAGCAAGGATGGATAAAACAATCAGCTTGTTTGGCGATCCGAGGATCAATGAAATTATGAGTGCTACCAGAATCAATGAGTATTGTAAGAGGAAGCTTCTTGAAGTAACCCCTGACCCGCATTGTTTGGGGGGTGGTGATTCCAGCTAAAGCATGCAGAGATATCTATGGATGGTCATCCTGAGACGGAGGGTCAATAGGCGGTTCCTGAATGTCGACCGGAGCATCCATTGTTTCTGGATCTTCGTCACCAATTTCAGAGGCAGGCGGAGACTCCACATCTAAGAGATAGAGTTTTTGCTGAACACATCTATGTCCCCGAGTGAATTTCTCATCACAATTATAGCAAAGCCCCTTTTCTCTGCGTGCTTGCATCTCTGCTTCAGACAAACGCTTGATAGGAGTTGGTCGAGGAGCCTGCGGTAGAGGTGGTCGCTGAGAACCCATATTTCGGAAGGGAACAAAAGTGGGCTTGGAGCGTTGTTGGGCTACAATCTTGTATTCTGCCAACTTAGCCAACCCTAGGGCTTCCATCATTGTGTTGGGACAGAACATTTTGACCTCAGAGCGGATGGCATCCTTTAGACCACTGATAAAACAACTCCGGTAAAAGTCATCAGACAGTCCTTCGGTGTGGTTGGCTAGATTCTCAAATTCGGTTTGATACTCTCTCACCATGCCAATTTGGCGAAGTTTAGTGAGGGCTCCTGTGAAGTCATCAAAATCACTAGGACCAAATCGTTGCAAAAGGAGCTGGCAAAAGTCTGGCCATTTGAGCTCTGGATGAGCCTTGATGTACCAACGGTACCATTGAAGAGCTTCCTGTTCCAAGTGAAAGGATGCCAGTGGAACTTTGTTGACATCAAAAGTATTATGCAGACTGAAATATTGTTTTGCACGATAGATCCATCCAGTTGGATCAATACCATTGCAGCGAGGAAAATCAAGCTTTGGACCACGGAAATTGCTGGAAGAGGAGAACCCATTGTCTGATGAAGACTCAGACTGTCGTTTGTTGTTCATAGCTGAATGTTCAAGATGGAGGTCGAGAAATTTTTCATCCAGATCCTGGAGTTTGGCTTGGATGGCTGCAAGTGCTTCCTCCATGGTTTTTGCTACTGCACGGGTGACAACCATAACCAGGGATTTTTTTTTTTTTGGGTAGGAAAACAAAAACAGAAACTACTTCAGTAAGGGAAAATATGGACTAAGGAAAAAATATGAAGGGTAATTGGGGTGTGACTAGGTTTTGGACACTGTCGACTAGACAAGGAAGCAAAAATGAGGATTTCAGAAGCAAGGTGAAAGAATGGGAAAATTTGGCAGAGGGGGACAAAGAAGAAGAATTCAGAAAGGAACTCTGTGGTAAAATTTGAAGGTGATTGGGTGAAATCTGAGGAAGTTATGGCAAACCCTAAAAATAGACAAATGTGGGATTTCGGGCTTTGGGAAGGGGAATTGGGGATAGGGTCCTCAGGATGGAAATATGCAGAATGGGATGACAGGGGTTCCCCAAAAATTTCAAGGGAAACAAAGTAAAAACAAGGAATCTGGAACAATGCCGAATGGAGCGGCTACGGCTCAGAAGGAATCTGGAACAACGCCGAATGGACTGAAAGCGGCCGGTGATCTGGAACAGCGCCGAATGGACTGAAAGCGGCCGGATCTGAAACGACTTGCAAAATGGATCTGAACAGCACAGTAGTGATCGACAATAGTTCAGCTGAAAGTAGATATGGACCCCAGGTATGTGCGGCTTCCTAACAGTTCAGGGGTTTCACTCGGCCACCAATGCTGTTTGACGGCTTGCGTATTGGGGCAATACCCCTCACTCCACGGCTCAGGTAAAACTGATAACCGCTTTGCCACAAACGACAGCTCTTCGTTTACCTCACGGGTGGGAACTAGTCAATCAGGTAGGGGTCGTTGCCCTTTTTGTTGGCAGGTCCTCTCAATGGGCCAGCTACTTCGGGGTTCCTATGGTACTCCTCACAATGAGTTTTAGGGCTTATGCCCAAGTACTTCCCACAGTTAAGCGGATAGAGATTATTCCCAAATCCGAACCTGCAACAAATGCGAAAAAAAATTTGGCGGAAATTTCACCCAGCGAGCCCAAGAAAGTGCTATGATACCAGATATGAGGCACCTGCAACAATTAATTAACAAGAATATGCGAAATAGCAGAAATGACAGAACTCAGAATCACTTTTATATTGATCACAGGCCACTTCGAGGGGGCAACCTCCTTTGAGCAAGCTCAATACAATTAACTTCACGGTGCCTTCATAGGTCTCAACACACACTTATATACTAATTATAGGCGCCAATACTATGGGTCGAAACCATGGGCCGTTACAAACTATGGATCAACAATACTACGAGCGACTTACAAAGCATATGCACCAACAACAATAACACAACTATTGATCATCAATTACTACGGGACGACTTACAAAGCATATGCGTCCAACAACAACATACTAACAAAGTAAAGACATGGGTTCCTAACAATAATAAGCTCATGCAATATTATCTGAAAATGGAAGTGCTCTAAAAGAAAATAAACTCATAATGCATCTTAACTCCTTCTCTTTTGATTATTGTTGGAAATTGAAAATTTATTAAAGTATTCTTTATATCATTTCAAACCACTTTCTTTTATGATTCTGTATATGGTATTTGATTCAGACATGTACATTTCTGATTTATCATTAGGACAGTTGCTTAAGACCTACTTTAATCATCATGATTTTTCAAAAATTCTATCTTACATCTATGGACTACTAGTTCATCCTAGACTCATTATCAAAACTTGTCTCTTAATCACTTTTAAAAGGTAGCTCAAAAGTGAGTGATATTTCTATTTTGTGGGGAACATTACTGATCTTTTATGAAGAATATAGGCTGAGAGGTCAAAGAACAACTTTAGGTTATTATCTTTTGACATGATCTATAATGCAGGCCATTATAAATAAAGTTACTCATAAGGTTCGCTCTAAGAAATTGAATTATGTGTTTAGCAGGCTTAGCACACTCTAGTGCCAACCGGCTTCCTTACAATATATATATATATATCATTATATAAAGAAAACCTGCCAGGGTACTGAACAGGCTCGTTGGCAGCGGGTCCATGCTAAGTAAAATCTTAAACAAGGAAGCTCGGTAAATGCAATTAAATCCGTCGGGGTACTGAACAGGCTCGCTAGCAGCGGGGCTATGCTTGCATGGTACCAAGATAAACCCGTCGGGGTACTGAACAGGCCTGCTGGCAGTGGGGCAATATCAGGTAAAAGAGGTTCAGTTAACGCATTGCTATGCACATGACTGATCTAAAAAAACCTGAGTATACAAATATATGTTTAGGCCAAATTATTTATAATGTCATTAGAGAATGGCTGTAAGTTGGACTTGGACCCTGTCATCTAATTCAAACAATACCTAGGGTATGACTATCCTAGAAATGGGACCCATAACTATAGAAATCTCACAAACTCTGGGGTGAACTTTATCTATATTCTTTGGATGACAAGAGATCTTTAAAATGAGTCATGGATGACTAATTTTTCCTATGGCAATTTTCGTATCAAATGTACTATCATTATTCATATGGTCTTCCTAAGTACTATTTTTTTTTTATGAATGTACATATCTGGATCATCTCCATTTATTAGTTAATATTTCATTTCCTTACGAAAATTATCACAACATTTTAGAGCTATTGGCTAAACTATTAATTGAAAATATTGGAATATTAATCAATTTTTCCTTGATGGATTGAGGACACGCCATATTTTTGGTTTGGGGGAGGTTCAGAACTGTTTTTACTTTCTGAATATTTATAAAAAGTTCGTTTATCTCTAACAATATGATAGGTGTTTTCAGGATAATGCAAGTAGCAGAAGATTGTTCTAATCCTTGATAAAGAAGAATGTGACTAAAGTTCCAGAAAAGCAAATTACAACATCCTCTTGTGCGCTGACAGCCCCAGAAAATTCTTTGCATAATCAACAGCACTCAGATCCATCAAAGTGCATTTTTGTACAAAAGATCCATATGAAGGATCAAATGAAGGGTCCAATGATGATCCGAATGAAGTGACGAATGAGGCAAATGAATGACGATCTGAATGAAGTGCCGAATGGAGTACCGAATGAAACCATAGTCTATAATAGCATGATTAAGTGCGTTAGGGATCTAATTTTTGAATTCTGCTAGTAAAATTTAAATTGACTAACCATACCAGGGATCAATCAAATATCATCTCTGCATTCGACCTCATTCCTTTTCGACTTCATCAAATAAATTGGTTAATCATGCATTATTACAATTTCCAAGATCATTTTATGGCTATCATATAGTTTTAATTTCTCATTAAGTTATATGCATGCGACCTGTCATTGAATTAATTACAAGTCATCATGTTCTTTTATTCTACATATGCTTAATATATCATGATGAACACTACATTCAACCTATCCAAAGTTTTACTTTGGACATGGTTGAATATATCATAACCATACGAATTCACCAATGCACATATTTTCATGATGGCACACGATTCAAAGATTTTTGCATCATAGCATGATCGCTCGAGCGTGCTAAATCCCCGCTCATGATCATTTAATTGTTCAAACGAATCACCATTTAAACCAACATTGTGTGAAATATGCTTCATTCTTCCTGCCCTTATCCTTCCGGAGTCTATCAAGCCACGTCTCCTGCAATCTCTTGCACCCCCTGTATCTCTTGCATCCACTGTTCCATTTGCATCCCTTGTCCTTTGTTCAACAATGCCAATCCATTACGAGCCTGGAAGCTACTAGGATCTCCTCCGTATTCCTAAATTTAAGGCATGTCGTGAAGTGTTCCTACGAGCGGGATGGGGTCCATTCCTTCACCTTCTTGACGGCCACGATGATGAGGTTTCACTTCTTTTTGCTAAGGGCTTCGATGGAAAAACAACTAAGGTTGGCCATCTCACCTTTTCCGTAACAGAAGAGTCCATTGCGTTGGCCACGAAACTGTCCAGGGAAGGTGCCCGTTGGCACAAACATATTTTCCTTCCACGGACGGATCACGAATTCGCTCTCAAAGCCAAATACCAACATGTCTCAGGAACAAAGGGATTCCACCGGGAATGGGTGAAGCTTGAATATATCGAGCCTTTGACTATCATCATCCGGCTGATCAATTGTGAAGGTAAGTGTTATAGGTCAAATCTGCACTTCTCTGTTCGTGATCACATTGCTCTGTCGATCACACAAAAGGACACTATGGATTGAAGAGCTAGGTTGACCTAGATGAGTTTTGGTTGGAAGTACACTCTCCAGCTGAGAATCTGACTGTTTCTCCTGATTTCACCACATGTGCGCTACTCTTTCTATAGTAAACCAACGCACACCTCAAAAGATGCGCTGCTTTCCTCAAGAGCTACTAGCACACACCATGGGAAAAGTTGCAAACGCTTGTTGCAAAACATAAAAGTTGCTCTTTGTGCACTACTCTTGTTGTATGAAACCCGCGCACATCTTCAAATGAAATAAAAAATATATTAATATTACGAATTAGGATTAGTTGAAATTGGTTTTGCAACTTCCCCAACCTCCCAATTCAACCACCTCTCGATTATAACTACCTACCTTGTCCCATAAATACAAGGAGGATCCATGAGAGAGGGACCTAGAAAGAATGCTTTAACTGCTATTTCGCTGGAGGAATTCCCAAGTCATTGTGAAGAGCAGGATCCCAGGATTTGGTTGCAGAAGCATCTTGACTGATCAGGTATATTTGTACTAATTCATGTTTCTTTGACAATAAAAGGTGGAAATACCCTTCCTGTCCCAAATCGAATGTCTATTGGATTGTATGTTCATTTGGTTTATTATCTGATTGTAGTTTATGTTTAATTGTTTTCAATTTCATCATATTTATTGTAGTCAAGATACACTGAGGAAGGTTAACTTTGTGTTGCAGGTTCATCATGGTAGAGGATCAAGTGGAAGATCAAGTGAAAGCTAGGACCAACCGTCGATAAAAGGTGCATCTTTCTATATCTTGATCTCTTTCCATTTGTAGGAACTAATGCAAGACAATGAATGTATTTACTTGTCACCCCACCCAAGTTGGTAGTGTCTTCTCCTCACTATAAGGTATTTTTTATGCACAATAGACTGGCGACTCCACTGGGGAGTAACGGGTAGTTTTTCTTCTCTAGGAGACCGAGTTAGGTTTTCTTCCAGTCCTTTTTCAGTCTTTATGATTGTCTGAGAGGTCTTATAGGTCATTGTTACTTGTTCTTTCTTGCTTGATTCATCCCAATTGACTGTTGCAAAGCATGTTTGTGTCATTCTGAGACATGTGCGCTGGTTTGCCCTGCTTACAGTAGCGCAATTTACTTGTTGAGCGCTGGTTTGTACACTGAACAGTAGCACATATTTTCTAGTGTGCGCTAGTTTCTGCACTGCATAGTAGTGCATTTTCCTCTAGCTTCCAGTTTTCTATTAGGGTTTGATTTCCAGTAGTTTGGTTTCACTTCTAGCCTCTTGCTTTGCTTCCCTGACTGACCCCTGAGACTTCTATGTATCTTTTGAGTCTTGTTAGCCTCTCCGAACTCCTTTAGTTTGTCTTTGCTCTCTTGAGTACTTGTTTAAGTTGTCTTCACTGCTTTCTAGCCCTTTTTAAAGTTTGTGCACTACTCTCTTTTGGACATAGCTGCACACTTTTTCCCTAGTTGCTTGTTGCAGTCATATAGACCTGTGTTCTTAATGTTTGTTGTTTGTGGCAACAGTAGCACACTTTCACTATGTCTTATCCTTTCCATAAGGGTTGGATTCCAAGTTTAAGTCCTTAGGGTGCTTTTGAAAGGTTGCTTGGTTTAGATACTTTCTGATTGTCTTTTTAGTTCAGTCCAAGTGAGTCAAATATTTCTATTTAGCTTTCTTTTGAGTCTGTGTGTTGGTAAGGTCACTTTTTGGTTTGCTTGCATACTCCTTTGATTGGCTTAGTGTTTTCTTACGGTTTTGGTGCTTAGGAGCAACCTTTTGGGTCTGCCTTTCTGGTAGGGGCATCTCTTTCCCTTGTTTCTTTTACACTTTGTTTCCAAGCCTAAAGTTTTTTCTTTTTGAAACAACTTGGTAGGTTGAGTCTTCCTCAAGTCTTTTGATTTGTTTGTTTTGAGCCCTTTAGGTGTTTGTCTTACTCACACTTTGCGTTAGGTCTTACTTGCTCTTTTACAAGTTCTTTTTCTTTTACTATTATTATCAGAAAAGACAAAAAGTGTTTTAAGTAGCTTAGTAGTAAGGTCTATCATTGTTTTGAAGTAGCGTAGTTTGCTTTGAATTTTAAAAGAAAAATAAAAAAATATTTTGATTTAGGATTACCTAGTTTTAAGTTTTTTTGAAAGAATATAAACAAAAAGAAAAAGAGTTTTTGTGAATTTGAAAGCATTACTTTACAAGCACTTTACTTTCTGTCGAAACCATTCCTCACACCACACTATCCTTATTGAATAACAAGTAGCCCTTAAAAAGAAATCTTAATAAAATTAACTAGCAACATTTTTCTTTGTAGGTATACACATCATCAACTAGCTTAGGCTAGAGTTTCGAGTTTAAATCACCTTAAACCACTCGAAACTGGCTTCATTACTCAACAATCGTAGTACGACTATCTATTAGGTAAATCCACCTCTATCAAATTGTCTTGGGAACGCTTTACTCAAACCAGAGTTAAGCACAAGGCCGTGGGCGATTGGAACTATTGAGGATATCCCCTCACTTTCCTCTCAACCATAAACCAGAGTTGATTCGCGTACGGGGGTCCTTTTGGACTTCGGGCTTTGCTACCCTGCCCATGCATTTTGACTAGGTTGACGATTGTTCCACTAGGATCTTTCGTATTGGTGGTATCCTTAGTATCATTCCTTAGGGCTCTACATAGGTAGAGTGGGTGGTTATTCCCACTTCACCTCGGACAGACGTGGAAGTTAACCCTTTGGCAGTAATCCCGAGAGGGCGATTTGGTGATTCAAACGCTTGCACCCAGAGGACCTCCAGAGGATGCCACGTAACTGATCGTCGATACTCTATTAGTTTGTTCTGGGCCCTAATCATCCCAGACTTGCTTCTGAGAGTATTTTCCATTGTTTTCCTGGTTTGATTACTTAGGAATTTTTTAGTGGTATGCTGTTTGCTCGTTAGTTGTAGTGGACACTAGGTTTTTACTTAGTTTTACTTTTTTATAGTTGTGGAGGACCAACATCTTCGTCGGTCTCGGAGGTTGCAAAACCTTCCCCCACTCATTGTGGAGCCTCCACTGCCACTGCGAAGTCGGAGGATGAATTCCCGTGGTTCTTTTGAACTTACGGGCGAAACAGAGATTCTTAGAGAACCACAGCCCAGAACATCGGATCGACAAGTCTTTGATACTGTCTAGGTTGAGGATCTAACTTCTAGATATTTTAGTACTCCTTTCAACCCTCCTCTTACTAGACCCCACGATCCATTACTGGTACCTGCTGGATTTCAACAACCTGAGTACAGTGCTTACTTGTTTACACCTGGTTTCACCATGACCAACCCAGGAGACGAGCAGGGAGTTCCTCAAACTCCCACAACTTCTATGGCTGCAAGGATTGTTAATCCTTCTTTCACAAACACTACCACACCGAGTTCGTCGCAGACTAATTCTGCTTCAACTCCGTCCTTTAGTTTTAATGCTGGTACTCTAGGCATGCCAAGCTCATTTGCTTTGACACATGCCTCAGTTTCCACCCCTACTTTTGGACCAAACAATGTCTCTTTGTTAGGGATACCTGTAGTGAATTTCACTCAGTCTTCTGCTACACAAGAGTTACAAGGTGTAACTCAAAAGATTGCTTCCTCATCTGTTGTAGGATCGATCCCTTCTACATCTATCCCCGCTATGGGTACGATGATGGCACCGTTCGTTACTACTACGCCTGGATTTAACCCCTATGCAGGTTACAATGTTAATCCATCAAATATACCTGTAGGGAGTATCCCTTTCTCTTTGTTTGCTGGAGGAGGGGGTAATATTATTAATCCACAATTTGGTGGGGTTAACACCCAGTTGCAATGGACCACTGCCCCGGGAAGTAATCCACTTACTTTTGGATGGAACAATTTCAATGCATTCACTTCACAATCGATGGCTGGGGGCAACCCCAACTAGCAGTACACGAACCAGGAAATGGGTGGTCCCCAATACCAGGTTCCTGTCTATCAAATGTCATCGGCTCAACCCCGTTTATTGTTTCTGGCAACTCTTAATTTTCCAGATCTTTCAAAGCTTACAAACGACCCCATGCGTCATGACCCTGCATGGCCAACTATTCCCACTAAGCTGCCTTCGGACATCCCAAAGTTTGAAGGTAAGACTGGTGAGGACCCTGGTGACCATGTTATGGCATTTCACCTTTGGTGCTCCTCGAATTCGCTGAATGATGATTCCATAAGGTTGAGGCTTTTTCAAAGAACCTTAACAAGTGTCGCATCTAAATGGTACATTGAACTGCCTGCGGCTTCCTATGGCACCTTTCAGGATCTTGCTATTGTTTTCTTGAACCACTTTCAACTTCCTGTCTGGTACGATGCTGGCACAGACCTTCTATTGACTTTTCGACAAAACAAAGCCACTCATCTATCTGATCACATTTAGGAGTGGAGAAGGAGAAAGAGGCTCATTAAGGCCTACATCCCCCCAACATTCTTATTAGAATGGTACCTTAAATCACTTTTTCCTTATATTTCCAAGGAAGTTGCAACTTCAGGGGTGTCCTCGGAAGAGGAAGCCATTTTGAGAACCCAACAGCTTGACTTGGTCTATGTTTAGTCTGGGATTTTATACAAAATTATTCCTGATGCACAGAGGTCTAATATAGACTTAGGTAAACCTAAACCTTGACCACATGTTGATGGCATTGTGGGTTCAGTCGACTCTGTAGCATTTGATGCTTTAACAAAGCAGGTTCACGCCTTGTCATTCAAACAATCTGTTGCAGAAGAAACTTCTGTTGCATCCTCCCCTTCTACAACAGAATCTTTACAGCAGGTACAGATAAACCAAAAGGGCCCTCGGCAGCTCAACAACAAAAGAAATGGCAAGAAAGGGGTGGGAAACCAACAAAAGCCCAAAAACACACAAAATGTCGAGGAGGGTAAAAAAGAGAAAAGGAAGGTTAAGTTCCCTTGCAAGCTATGTCAAGAGGATCACCTTACCCATCAATGCCCTCTAATGGAAGAATCCCAGAAGCTGATCCGTGAGAAGAAACCAACTGTCTTGAAAGATCCTTTTCCTCATGGACAGATTTCAACTTCTGGAAGCTCCAGTGTTGGGTGCACCACTCGTGCCACCTTAGCTGATCAGTCATTCATCAATATGGTTAATTTAGATGCTCTGTTGCAAACTCAAGCTAGAAATTATACCTCGGACCCACAGCAAAAGGATGTTCCTGAATCTTCTACTCCACTCCACATACCAGTGGATTCGCTGCCAAAGATACCGAAAGGTGTCTACAAATAGGCTGTGTACAACCCCAATGCGCGGGCTACCCCCAACTACAATGTTGTGGAGGATTTATCCCAAACCCCCTATGCCATGTCTACTTTAGAAGTCCTGCAAAATTTCCCATTGCAATGCAGTTCACTTCTTGCAGCGATTGGGAGTGTTGACTCGTCCAACATGCTTGCACATTTTGATATGAAAGATATCAAGTTCTGGTTACCGCATCATGTCTCTCTCTAGATAGAGGTCATCCATGGTCCCAAAACCATTGGACAAGCTGTTTTAGATGAGGGCGCATCTATGTGCCTAATGTCTATTTCTTGCTGGAAGGCTTTGGGAGAACCTGAGTTAGCTCCCTTGAACATGGTACTTACTGCCTTTGATGGAAGATCTTTCTGTCCACATGGAGTCTTACCATCATTTGATGTTGAACTTGCAGGCAAACTAGTATCAATAGAGGTTGAAGTTATGGATGCGCCATTCGATTATAACTTGCTGTTGGGTAGGAGCTAGACGTATGCCATGTAGGCAGTGCCGTCAGCTGTCTTCCGGATCATAATTTTCCCTCATGAAGGAAAGATCGTCACAGTCGATCAACTTTCATTTCCCCAGAAGAACAACCAGACTTCATTAGATTCATCTATTCTGTTGATTGATCAGTTCCGTCCATTTACTGAGAGTTTGGGATCAGGTCTCTATGGGTCATTAATAGGCACTTTTAACCTAGCTTCTCCCGTTAATTTCATTGGTTCTGAAGAATGTTCATCTTTCGAGACTTCCAAGGTTGGTTCAATGACATATCCACGGAATCTCCCTACTGAATCAAAACCAGTTGTGCCCCAATCTGTTGCAAAGGTGGCTTACTTAGATTCACAACATGCTGCAACGGAACATATCGTGACTCCATTGGTCTCTGAAGAGTCAGATATGGACTATGCATCCGTACGGTCGCTAGACTCTACCCACTCTTTTGATAGTCTAGATACAGTTTTGCCTTTTGACGAATCCATTTTGGAAGCTATGACGGGCCTGGATCATCCTTGGGAACATTTGCACCCCAGGTCCTATCTACTTCCCGTTCTAAACTTGATAGAGAGAAGTGAGTTTTCTACGAGACCCGATGAAAGTGTTGATTTTCCCTCTATCCCTTCTACTTCACAAGCTTCTCATGTCAAAGGGAATATGGTGAGTACATCGAGAACCATCCCGATCAACATTTCCACCAAACCAGGGATCGTGGAAAGTATTTTTATTGAAGAAGATTGTTTTCTTGACGAGATTGTTCCGTATACCAATCTTTTTAATGATTTCCATGATGTCTTTGCCCGATCTCATGAGAAGGTTCCAGGCATTGATCCTACCTGAAGAAGTACTATGCTTAGGCATCTGTGATTTTTCATGTATTATTACTGTACATTCTGTAGAGTTAGCTTTGTTTACGATTGTAGTTACATCTTATGCATCTATTGCTTTGTTTTTTAGATGTCGACTGAACACTTTATAGGGTTTGATGATGGTGCTAGCCGCCACACCCGTCAGTTGGCCACAACTACTTGGGTTATTTACTCACCAACTGGTCAACTGGTGTCTTCGGGAGGGGCTTGTTTAGGTCCCACAACGAACAATGTCGTTGAATACAATGTAGTCATAGAGCTACTATGAGATGCTCTGTTTCATGGCATTTCACATTTGGAGGTACGGCTCGACTCACATTTAGTTGTTTTTCAGTTACTGGGTGTTTATCAAGTTAGAGATCCTACTTTGCTACGTCAGTTTATGTGCATTAAGCTACTTGAGAGATAGTTTGATTATATCACATATCAACATATTCCAAGGAACTTGAATGCATTAGCTGATTCATTTTCAAACTACGTTTTAGATTGGCATTTGCATCATTCACACACATAATTAATTCATGCATAAAAAATATTAAAACACATGTAAATAATTGATACTGTATATATATAATCCATATCAAAAAAAATATGAGTTTGGGTCATAAGTCTGTCACAGATTCATGTCATAAGATACAAAAATGGGCTTGATGGCCTAAAAAATATACAGAGAATATCCTTTTCCTATGGAGAAGTTGGGGCTTCATCTGCCTCTGCTACCTCTTGGTAGCATATGACCAGCCTAGCCACTTTCTGCAGTAGCCTAATCTAGGCTAGGGGCACACCAACTAAATTCTCCTACATGTTGAGCGACATCCACTCGATCCTGTAAGTCGGAATATCATGAGTCAACCGACTCATCTTACCCTCAATGGTTCCCAGCATGGCATCAGCTGCACCTACTTCCACCGGCCTCACGAAAGTGAGAGGGCGTCCCTCAGGACGCACTGGTCCAACATCTGCACATAACACTTTGTTTCAGTATTTCAAACTCATCATAAAAATCATATATTTAAAACATAAAAATTAAATAAATTTTCAAAACATAAACATACCTATATCTCCCCAGGCAACTCCTGGAGGAAGGACCAGCTTAGGATAGTTGCGGAAGTCTATGCCCGCATATGGAAACTGCTCGAGGGCTGGCACTTGCCTTTCCCACCAACCCCAAAAGTCATCCTCAAGGTAACAGAAGTTTCTCTCGCCACCACCCTAGTGGAGGAATATCTCACCCCAACGAGACAGCATTGGCTCATGAGGGTTGACTGGGGGGCAAGGGAATGCCCAAACTCATAGCAAGCACTCTTTCAAAGAAGAAGGTGCAAAGTATGCTTTCATACCCAAATTTCTTCATCCTCCTGGTCTTACACCCCGAGAGTTGAAGCTTCATGTTGGCCAAAAGACGTGAACACCAGTCATATACTCTTTCGTGCAAGCATTCAATACTTATTTGCATATAATGCCTCGAAGAAAGATGTTGTGTAGCACTCCCTCCCATCCGGTTAAGAATACTCACAATGACTTTGAGGGGAAGCTTGCAATAGTCGAGATCAGAACTTGACTACTGGATTTCTCAGTTCCCAGTAAGCAGTAGTCATTCACATACTCTTGTACAGACAAGGTACCCACATTGCGTGAGGACCCTTTCAAGTTCACAAAGTCTTCCCTCCGAGAGAGACCCGTGATAAAGTAGATGCTGTCTATGGTGAGTTCCAGTATTTCTCCTTGGATATCAAACACCAATGCCTCGGCATCCTAGTATTGGACCAGCCTCTCAAGCAAACGGTTTAGTGACCGCATGTTGACCGTTCTATACAATTTTTGTAATCCACATCTTCGGAGCGCATGGAGGGTCACCAGATCTTGTAATGCTATTCGATCGATGTCCTCATGCTCCCTTTCACACCATACAAGTACCATCCTACCAAGCGACAGTCAAACTTTTTAGTCTTTTTCATTTTTTACCCTACTTTCAGGGGTGTGCGCTACTATGTATACTGGATAGTCATGCTCGAGCGCTGCTCTTCCTCAAAAAAAACAACACACTTGGCTAGTATGCACTACTTTTGCTCAGAGACAATAGCGCACACGCAGAAACACATGATGAACATTGATAGAAAGTGTTTTAGACCATGAAAATTGACAAAAATTGCATCAAATTGCAAGTATGGGAGGAATAAACTTACTTGGTGGAAGCAAACGGTTGATTGGTGGCCCAGTTTGATCACAGCGAATGGAGGAAGATCAAGGTTTTGCTCCAATTTTGCCCTAAAAACTCCAAATGTGATATTTGATTTTTCAATTTGAAATTATTTATATAAATTGAACTTTTATTTTAACCCACCTTTTGCAAAAGTGTATGGTTTCAAATTGTTCCTAAAAGGTTCTATTTAATCACTAATACCTACAAGTTTTGGTGAAGTAATTTTACCCTAGATATTTCAAATTTTCACTAGAGTTTGGAAATACTAAACCGATATGACTTCTTTTCTTCATTGACAGACCAATATAAGCATCATATTGTAATTATTATGTCATTGAGAAAATTTGTTAATAGTTACTAACTCGATTATTGAGATCCTATTCTTTGGCAGGTCATGAACATACGATCGCATAAGCTGTCTTTTAAGTCATTTTAAGCTCTTGTTTTGACTATTTGAAAAACTAAACAAGATGGCCGAGTAGACTTGTTCTCTTCAAGCTCGTAAAAGGAATTGAAGGTCCATCCACTTAAGTATAAGTTTAACCCTTTTCCGGACTTTTGTGGATTGCTTACGAAAAAGGAATACTCTAGTCATGCGTGGCTAGAAGAGTTCTTCTCTCATCGTTTTATAGTTTTTCGGGGGAGGAGACTAACTATACGAAAAAGGACTTTTGGATCCTTCTTTAGGTTTTTCAGGCTCTCAAAACATGAAAACACCAAGCGAGCATTCACATACTCAGGCTCGATGTGAAATCCACGAGAGGGTATATAGAGGATTGTTTAAGTTTTTTAGACTCTATAAACAGGAAAAAATCGGTGAGCATATACCAACCTGGGCTCGATACTAAAATCCACAGGTAGGTGTATGGATTTATTGTTTAAGTTTTTCAGACTCCTTAAAATTGAAAACACCGGCGAGTAAGAATAGATCTCGGCTCGATATTAAAATCCAGATATCAGTATTATAGAGTATTCTTCTATCTCTTATTCGAACTTTGTAAACAATGAAGAAGGTACTGAGTCTTCCTCCCATGAGCTTGTTAAACTTTTTACATGGTTGGACTTATTGAGTTTTCTTTCTTGGACTCATTAAAACAACAAGAAGGGCGTTATTTTACCAAAAAGAATAAGGGATAAGAAGGGTATATCACATCTTTTCGGTTTCAAAGGAAGTTAAGTTAGTCATGTCCTTGAACACAAAACCTACTTGAGTCTATCATTTCAGTTGGGTTTAGTTTTTGGCCTTAGGGTGAACCTGATCTCTGAGTTGTCAACTCCCCCGATTGGTTATTCTTCCAATCATATGGAGGGTTTGTTATGTCCCCTACATTATAGACTTATATCATTTCCCCCTCATGTTGAAAACTGCCTAAGCCACTTTGTGTCATGCTCAATTTTCAAGGATACAGCCTGTGTCGGCCAGTCTACAGTTTACCTTGACTTCATGTGTCATCCATCCTGGTGTCAGTTTGTTCATCTTGTTACTTGTCCTACTCCACATTAGCTCATACCTATGAGTGTTCCTTGTGTTGGATGATGGAGGATGCATTAAGGCCTCCCTTCCAGTAGACTTCTTCCCATCGACTTCAACTCATTTTGCTCTAGGAATGAAGTTTAGAGTTTCGGTTAGTACCTTGGGGATTGTAGTCATCAGTGGCAGTTTCCCTCGCTGTTAAATAATGGGAATACATCAATGTCTCTTATTCGACAGGTTCCTCAAGTGTTTGACTTCAAGTCCACTTATTCACACTTGTTGGATCGTACTAGGTACCTTGGGCCCCATTATCATTATCGATGGAAGCCCTCGCATTTGTTAACAATATACACCAATGATAGATAATCAAACGATACCCCCCATGTTCGACTTAAGCTCATTGATTCACATGGTTAGGGTTTGTACCTTGGGTTGTTTGGATGAAGACCTTGGGATTTTGATAGAATCACCATATTTTTGTTATCACCCAAGCTACGCAAGACTGAGCCTCACCCATTTTGGCTCTTCATGAGACATAGATCCAGTTTGTTGTTATGGCTATGATCTCTCATTTTGACATGGATCCACACTTGTATTTCAGTGGACATGCTATATATACATCTCCTAGTTATGTATCAACGATCATGTTGTATCCTGCTACACATCTATATGATGTCAATATTGTAATTGCTCGTTGACCTTGATCGTTGTTTCAAGTGTTTTTGTGACTTGGTTCTGCGGTTTCTTGCTCCTCCTCTGAATTGGAATTATAATGTATTTCGGCCATTGTATCCCTCTGACCTCACACATTAGGGGGCATCTGTTATAGGTCAAATCTGGACTTCTCCGTCCGTGATCACATTGCTCTGTCAATCACACAAAAGGACACTATGGATTGAAGAGCTAGGTTGACCTAGATGAGTTTTGGTTGGAAGTACACTCTTCAGTTGAGAATTTGACTGTTTCTCCTGATTTCACCACATGTGCGCTACTCTTGCTATAGTAAACCCACGGGGGATTCACTCAATAAACCGCTATCATAGCACGTTCGATCGTGGCATATGAAACAATACCCCTAATTTCACTAAATACTAGAAAATACCTTCCAAAATCGTTTTTTTAACCCCCTCCCAATATGCCTTCCAAATTTTAAAAAACCCTTATTTTCACTAGATATTGTATGTATCAATTTTTTCATTTACATTTTTTATACCCCTTTATATTTCTACCTAGTATATTGATATGATACCCCTCTTATGATCCCACATGCATTCTACAATGCACCTTGCTTCTTTCAATGTATATTGTGGATGCACATTACTTCACCCACAATGCAATTACTCAACCACATATTATTATGATTTGCAACATCTAATGGTATAATGAAGAGATAGGAGATCACTTCTTGTATGTCACTAGAGTCAATGCACATAGTACAACATTTAGATTGCATGTTGCAGCTCCCCTATCGCTGACTAAGCCTGTTGTGGGCTAGGTATCCAAGCCCCCAGGGCCAGTAACAATCTCTAAAAGGCTGACTAAACCTCCCAAGGCCTGTAATAGGCACGAGTGGTTGGGTATTCAAGCCCCAAAAGCCTATCTAGGGCCTATAATGGGCCTTGGAGGCTTAGAGCCTCCCAAGGCTATTGGTAACAACTGGTTGAGTGCTATTGGTAACAATTCGCTGTCAATGACCACTATCTCTCGACTATGATCGACTGGAAACCCACTTCACCATGAAACCCCTTGGCCTCAAGCATGCCTCAAGACATGATTTCCCTGCATACTGGTAAGCCCGAGCCTTGCCTCAACCCAATTTCTCATCCAACTGTGATCCCGCCATCTCTATTTGGCAGATATTTGTTAGCCCACCCATATAAAAAAGACCCCAAAGTATTTTTGTATTGTTACATTAAATTAAAAAAAACCCTTTTTCCCTTAATATATAAGCAATATAATTTTTAGGTTTTCATGAATATTTAATACCGCAATATGAATGAACGTGGTATTATATTGCCTTCTAGTGAAGCCCCCATGAGTAAACCAGTGCACACCTCAAAAGATGTGCTGCTTTCCTCAAGAACAACTAGCGAACACCTTGGGAAAAGTTGCAAACGCTTGTTGCAAAACATAAAAGTTTCTCTCTATGCGCTACCCTTGTTGTATGAAACTCGCGCACATCTTAAAATGAAATAAAAAATATATTAATATTCCGAATTGGGATTAGTTGAAGTTGGTTCTGCAACTTCCCCAACCTACCAATTCAACCACCTCTCGATTCTAACTGCCTACCTTATCCCATAAATACAAGGAGGATCCATGAGAGAGGGACCTAGAAAGAATTCTTTAACTATTGTTATGCTGGAGGAATTCCCAAGTCATTGTGAAGAGCAGGAGCCCAGGACTCGGTTGCAGAAGCATCTTGACCGATCAAGTATATTTGTACTGATTCATGTTTCTTTGACAATAAAAGGTGGAAATACCCTTCCTGTCCCAAATCGAATGTCTATTGGATTGTATGTTCATTTGGTTTATTAGCTGATTGTAGTTGATGTTTAATTGCTTTCAATTTCATCATATTTATTCTAGTCAAGATATGCTGAGGAAGGTTAACTTTGTGTTGTAGGTTCATCATAGTAGAGGATCAAGCGGAAGATCAAGCGAAAGCTAGGACTAGCTGTCGATAAAAGGTGCATCTTTCTATATCTTGATCTCTTTCCATTTGTAGGAACTAATGCAAGACAATGAATGTATTTACTTGTCACCTCACCCAAGTTGGTAGTGTCTTCTCCTCACTATAAGGTATTTTTCCTGCACAACAGTAAGTACACCATTTTCAAATCCTGCCACTTCCGATTATTGGCACATTTTGTTAATAATTAGGCCCTAAATTTCCCATTCTATATTTTAAAGAGCCTAGAAAAGATGTCTAGCCAGGTTAGGAAAAATGTAATTAACCATGTTGGCAATTTATACCATCACTGTCTCATAAAAATCTTGATCACCCATCAGTTGAAGGAAGCATGGAAAACGTGGGATAGCTTTGTGTTTGAAACGATAAACCCCCACCTGGTCAAGAAGCCACTTGTTAAAGCCTCTGCTTCTCGCAAGCATCATCGATTCCAAACCCGTGCAGATGAGCCCGTGCAAACCCCTGCCCAAGCAAAAAGTGATGCCAAGTATGTACGATTTAGTGAGGGTGCCTCAAGAGAAATACACCCTGTTCATTCATCTTCTCCTGAGCCTGTCCACGAGGACACCACCACAGAATCCCCATTATTTTCACCAATACCTACAAAGTCAAGAAGGGCCAATCGTGACCAGTCTGTTGACCAGACCGTTGTCTAGTCTATCGATCAGTCCATCATCCATCCAATGCATTCAGACAGTCCTGATGACCAGACGAACGATCCCGTCTTTGAATCACCTCTCCTCGTGTTAGCCAATTTATCTGCCAGTTTACTTGAAGACCTTGTCGTGGAACCTGCCCCTGCACACATTGAAGATAAGGTTCTTGAGGAACATATTACATCTGTTGATCCCAAACCATCTCTAAAGGGATTGATCCCTCAAAAAGACCCTGAATCTTTTACAGAAGCATCTACTCCACTTCATCAGATTGTGGATAGATTAACCCAAGACATAGCACAACTAAAAATCAAGAATGAGAAGTATGTTGATATCATATCTGAGCTTCGTGAAGAGAACAAGGACTTACGTTTCTAGGTGAAGTGTGTTGAAGATTTAAATGAAGCCAAAACAGCTTCCAACATTTCTCTTTGGTTGAAGCATGATGCTTTGAGGGACCAGTTCCAGAAGCTTAGAGCTAAATCCACTTCCTCGTCCAATTCGAAGGCAGCTGCTACCGTAGCTCAGCCTTCTTCCTAAATTTCTCTTCTTTTGCTCAGTGGGACCTGGCATATCTCCGGTTTGGGGGAATGTTGGCATCCATTTTGATCAGTAAACATGCTCTGATTGGCGTTATTTTCACTATTTTGATATGATAAGTCATTCTCTTTTCCAATCAAACCATCAAACAGACCCAGGTATGCATTTATTTGAATATCACATGAATCATGAATAATTATCATCATTTTTATGTTTTATTGACAATCATCTCACATTTCTATACATGTTTGGGATTTAGTTTTTGTTCTACAGGTGGTGATAGTCATTAGTACCTTCATTTAGCCACGCGTTCATGCTGAAGACACCCTGCTGCATCCGAACCGCCATTCAACCCTCCATTCATACCCACGGAATCGTTGGTTGAGGTATTTCGGGGCATTAAAGCTAAAAATGGTGATGTGGGTTCTGTTGAGGACATGTCACTCATGGTTGATGAGCCTTCATTCCAGAAGATCCGTCCTCCTGCTCTCTCCAACTGGCAACACATTCTCTGCCCACGTCAACGTTCCAGAAGATCCTCGTCTTTCTGTGCCCAGTTTTCCAACACATCCTCTGCCCACGATTGAAGGGAACCAATGCCCAACTGTTCGCATCGAGGAGAATCAACGCCATGGACTCAGGCAGATGGCCGTGCACTGTTGTAAACCACCCTGCAACCGTTTTGAAGTCATTAAGACCTCTATTTTTAGAGAGGTCGACTACGTCAACCTTTTCTCTTATTGTAAACTTATATAAAGACGTTTCTTGTGAAGAAACGCAGCATCCATATACATAGAGAGCAATTGTAATACAAAGACGATAGCCGTAATTTCTACATAGACATGGTGTAATTTTTATCAGTTAATGGAAGTTTCAATTTCTTAGTTGTTTATGTCCTGTTGTTGGTGAAGAATTTGAGTTAAGCCTCAATCTCTGATTGCTGAGAAGGGCCCCTCAACAACCAGAGGTTCTACTGTATATATTCTACATTTCTTTTCTGCAAATTAATAATTTTCATTTCCAGTATTTAAATTGTTTCTTGTAGATGATGTTGTTTTATTTCCTGTACATGTCAGTTCTTTATTTCCTGTAGTTATATCTTGCTGCTAGTTTAACTTTTTAAGTTTAAATTATATTCCTAGAAGTTAATGACTGGTCATGCATAAATCATCTTAGTTTGCTTTTAGTCTTGTCATTTGCAATTAGATAAAGTCAACTAGTTAATGTTTCAGTAGTTTAGAGTTTAATTCATAATTAGATTAGTTTTGCTAGTTTTTCTTGTAGTTGTAGGTTAGTTTTATTTTACATCTCATCCTTCTTTACTATGCCGTAGAAATAGTTTGTTTTCCTTAGATAATGATTAGTTTAGGTTGCTTCTTGCCATTCCAACTCTAAATAGTCTACTCACTACTTTTCTTGCACTGTAGGTTCATATGCATCAACCAGCTGGCGTTAAGACCATTCAGTCTGCTTCTTTCCTTAGTTTAAATTGTTTTCTTCCATCTGGATTGTCATTCGGATCGTCTTTCAGACCGCCATCTGAATTGTCATACGAACTTTAATATTTTCTGCATTGTTTTTATGCTTATTTAGAATCCGGTTTCTTAGGTTTTCAAATTGTAATATTTCTTGCATTGAGTTAGCATTCTTAGATGTAATTAAGATCTTGTTCCACACTACGTAGAGAGTAAATTAAGTTTTGTCATCATTCTTAGTTTCCATTTCATTTTCCTTAAACTTTTCTCTAGTTGTTTTGCAGATTATGTTTCTTTTATATCTGATTCGTTAACACTTTACTATTCTATAATTC
The DNA here is from genome assembly GCA_027924585.1 of Larix kaempferi. Classification (NCBI taxonomy): domain Eukaryota; kingdom Viridiplantae; phylum Streptophyta; class Pinopsida; order Pinales; family Pinaceae; genus Larix; species Larix kaempferi. The sequence continues at coordinate 3,638,493 of BSBM01000717.1, read as the reverse complement.
ATTAGTTCCATTATTAGTTTAGTTATTTCATGTTTCTTAAGATTGATTTCGGATTAGATTTAGTAATTTCATTCTCCAAAGTATCTTAATTTTGATAGTTTCTTTGTTTAAGCGTAGGATTAGTTTTCCCATTTCCATAATTAGTAAAGATGTTCATAGAATAGAATTTGGTTCAAAAATAAAATATCTTTATCATTTTTTCTACTTGCTTCTACATAAAATATCTTTATTAAGTTTTCTACTTGCTTCTCAATTAGATTCAGTTTCAAGTAAATATCTTTATTAAGTTTTCTACTTGCTTCTAGATTTCATTTGTTCCAAGTCATTTGCTTATGGATATAGAATAGATCACAATGTTTAGAGTTAGTTGTAATTGGACACTCTTTAGTTTGCATTTGTTTGTCGAAGTTAAATTAGATTTGCTTCCATTTTGTTTCCTTGTTACATTTGAAAGTCATTTTGATACATTCTCTCCCATTCCTATTACCTTTTATACATTTCCCCAGAATCCCCAAGGAGAATGGAATTAGGTGTTTAGTTTAAGTTTTGAGTAATTGTTGAATGCTTGATTAGTTTAACTCTTGAATTTATCAGTATATTGTAATTCTGTTCCAAAGATCATATAATTTCTTGTTTCCATAGTTAATTGTCAATTGAAGCATTTCATACATAGGTTCCTAAACTCATTTACAGTTGTTTCTAATTCCTAGACTAGAGTTTGAATTATTAATCAGTAGCTTTCAATTTCATCAAAATAGTTCTGTTTTTCTATTTTCCTAGAATAATATTATTGTTTTTATCTTTTCAGTTATTTTCCATGGAGTAGAGTAGTATAGCTTGATACTATTCTGATCTGTTGGTTTAACTAGGCTTAATCAGTTCAGTAGTTTTATTTTCTTTAAGTTTGACTCAATTTTTCATTTTGAAAGATCTTTCGATCTTTTCATTATTAAACATTTCTAAGGTCTGCCAAGCTGAAACCTTAGGTGCCATTCTACCTCAGCATATACTGTGCCAAAACTCTAAGATTACCAACCCTGGTCGATAATTAAATATTTGGTGATTCCTTAAGACAGTAAATATACCGAACATGGACATTCAAAGGCATGATGTCCCTCTACCATACATCATATACAACATACTTTCTCACGGCCTACCTTTGGGATTGTCAACTCTTGAATCTTTTCAGTGAGAGCGGAAATTTAATTATGAACTTGTAATAGATGGAAATCTAATACTTTCTCACGGCATACCTTTGGGATTGTCAACTCTTGAATCTTGGCTAAGTCATCACCGAAGACCATTAGGTTTTAACTCACTCATGCGCCCTCTTAAGATTCTCTCTTTGCTATTTTTGAGCCTCTAACTCCCTAATGTGCCCTTTTGGTCTACCAACAACCAATTAACTAACTAATGCACCCTCCAAGCCAGATACCATCAATTAACTGCCACCTACCATCGGTTAGACTGTCATTTTATTGGAGTTGTAACTAGGTCTCATGTCTAGTTGAGTGAATCTTCCAAGATAAGCCCGCCACATGTTTGGATTCCAAATGCCTCTTAAGGATCACAAATTTCTCCATTTGGGATGTATTATAAATGTATACACACTACTGATTAATATATGCATGGAATGTATTCGAATTGAGTTCCAATATTCTTGTGTCTTTTAACATTATTTCTTCTCTATTTTCTTGTAGATATGTGTAAAACTTGTGAGTTTAGTTTTGCTGCTGGAGATCCACCTGTGAAATAATTTTCACAAGAGGAAGTTGGTGAGAATGAGTATCTATGAAATCAAAGAAATAGATAATGAGCTTATTGTGAGGGATGCTGGTATACAAACCAAACACACAGAGCGAGACCTAGCAGAGGTTGTAGAACAACAAGAGACAAATGAATTAATTGAGAATGGAGAACAGGCCCTGATAGCCAAGAAATGGAACACCCCCTATTTGTAGAAGGAATGCCTAAAATCAATGGAACCAATCCATTCTTGACCACTCCTATGGTGCCACTGCATGATATAGTACTTTATTTATCTAATTTCATATTAAGGTTTCCTTGGCATAATCATATTAGTAGTAGTCTTCAAATTGGATCAATAGCGGGAGGAAGTAGTAGTGGTCCAAGTTCTAGTTTGGTGAATAGTAACCAGAGTAGCAGTATTTCATTCCAGTTGTGGCTTTGAATTTGGTTTCACAACTTGGTCATAGAGGATTTGTTTTGGTGGGATATCCATTGACTAAGATGGTTAGGGTTCATGGTGGATCCCTTATGCAATACCAAAAACTTTGGTATAAGGGAGTTGAGGAAGATGCGAAACAACATTGGTTTTTGTGTGAATCCATCTGGAGATCAAGGGGGATTCACATGCCTCCAAAAGGGTAGAATCCCAAAAAAATTGAGAGTTTGAGCTCTGCAATGGTATATGAAGTTTATGGATTAGCATACTGATGTTCTTCCTCTCACCTTACAAGAGGTAAATAATAGTTATTCTCAAAATTTCAATTACCTAAATAAGAGAAACAAGGAATAACAATGTTGAAGGAATTTTGACAATATAAAAGAGATTCTATGTGGGAAAATGCACATAGATTTAGGGATGTGATGAGCAAGCTCTAATTTCCTATTCATGGAACTCATCACAAAGAGTAGTTCATACAAGGATTATTTTGATTGACTACAATTTTGTTGACTCAACAAACCATTGATACACTAAGGAATATGTTGGAGCAAGCTATGGAGTTTGAGGCCATGGCTAAGTATCTTGGTGGAGCTAGAGATGGAGCACCTACAGTAGTACTTGATCTATTACAAGTTCAAGACTATTTATAAACCAGCCCTTGACCTACTATTAAAATTGAGACTCTTTGGTATCTCCTGAAGATGGGCTATGCTACTCACCCCGAAACGTCGAGGTTAAATCTTCCACATAGTTTATCCAATTCTTCAAACATGAATGACTGTGAAAACCGCGTGAATGAGATAACATCATCATCATGTTTTTAAGGTATTTCTTGTTTTGGGGGCAGTGGGTCCATCAAAAGTATGCAGTGTGGGTACTTGTTGGATGCATAATTTAATTCTGCATCCAACGAGTGCTCCCGCTCTAAATTTGAGTAAAAAAAAGGAGATATATTGAAAATACGAACAAAAAAAAGTAGTTTTTTTTTATGACAAATATCTCAAGTCAACCATTATGGTTAACTCAATTTATTGAAATTTTATTGGTTCTTGAATTCCAACTGATCAAGAAATGATGGTTGGCTCGTTTTCTTATAAGGCTGATTTTAGACCCGAAATTTCCTCTAATGGGGAACAAAACTTCCCCTCAAAAAAGGACATGACACAGAAATAATAAAAATGTCTTCACAATGTCTTCTTCTTCACAGCTTGAATGAGATGAATGTTCAACTTCTTGGTGAGAGACTCGATGAAGATGTTGTATATTCCTTGATCATGCACAATGTTTTCAATGTAGCATAGCCAAAAAAACAAGTGCATGAGCCCCTTTGAACTCAGCTTCTGTTGATGGAGGAGCATCAAACGAATGCTTCTTGATGTGAACACATACATAATCAGATCTGAAAATATAATCAAATATGGACAAGAGATATGTGCACTCTCCTATCTGAAATGCACCAATGAACTCATGAGGATCAGTAACATGTGCAGCTACATAATTGACAATGTAGCAATGTATCTTCTTTTCAAATTGATTGATCACCTTCCTAACTTCACAATGGAGCTTATGAGGATCTGAAACAGAAAAATAGGAATCATATGGAGAAACAAACATCAATGGTGAAGTGTCTCCATGAGCGAGTAGGATCACAGAAAGAAAAGATTGTGCAACAAAATTATATTGATTGTTGAGTGAACCTACTGGGTCTTTAGACTATGTAACCTTGAAATTCAAACCAAAAAGGTGAGATCGGGTCTAAAAATGTGGAATATCAGTCCAAACAGAGGCAACGTGATGGAATTCCAACTACAGAAACGCTGGAATGCAATTGAAACAAGAGACATAGTTTCAGAAACCATGGGTTTTTCAACTGGCACACTTGGGGTTGGGGAGTCTTTTCTAAATCTAATGGTGGGAAGGATGAATGTGTGGGCCATACAACCAGTTTATATACTTTTGAATCAGATTCAAATATCTAATTGGAATGATTCAAATGGACTTGAAAAGAGCTTTCAGAAGGCAAGTTAGAAACATGTGAAAAAACACAAGGATTGAGAGGTGGTTCCGGTGGACTAAATGGAGATTATTCCAAGGAAGGGATGGAGATTTATGATTCTAATATATTAGAATGTACATCTAAATAAAAAATATAAAAAGCATAAAAAAGTGGTTTTACTCGAGCACTCAAAGTATAAAAATGATTACCTTCGTGAGTAGCATTGAGACAATATTCTTGGTGAGCAACAAGCTTTTCTAGTTCTTTGTTTCTTGTGAGATCAGGAACATCAATGTTATGCCTTTCAAGAAATTGATTCATGATGTACAATTTATTATTCATATGATATTTCTCATAATGAAAACCTGTGTTTCAATAAGAACATTTGGATCCACCTTTCTTGTTCTTCTTATTGGAATTGGAACCTTCATCAGTTTAATTGGAATCCTCATCATCTGGCAGCTTCTTCTCTTTTAATTTTTTCTTTCCTTTGGAATTCTTGGATCCATAAGCTACAAGTGAAATGTCCTTGGAGGATTTCAAAGTTCCCATATGAACCAACTTGTATTTCTCTTTGGTGAGCGACTCTATGAATATACTTGATGGCATTTCCCAATTCAGAATTGCTTGCTTGGTTGCAAAGAATGTTGAGACAAATACTAAGTAATCACGACCTAGTTTTGAGAGGATGGAAAGAATGAGTTGCTCTTATTTCTTCTCAATCCCACATTGCTTGAGATGAAGCACTAGTGATTTGAAATTTGAGATGAAATCTTGCATAGTGTCGAAACTGCTTGGACTCAATGAGATCAACTCATTCTCCAATAAATGACCTCTTAGCTCATCTTGCTTTCCAAAGAGGGACTCAATATTGGTCCATACATTATTTGGGTTTTTTAAACCATCAAGATGAAATAGAAAATCTTGGGAGATGTTGATACAAAGCAAACCATAAGCTTCATTTAATATGTTAAACCACCTAGCTTTCTCAACATCGACATTTGCTTCATTTTCTAGTGCCACGGTGACTCTGTAGAGACCCTTAATTCGAAGTAGGAACTCCATTTTTGCATTCCATTTGAAGTAATTGAATGGAGCTAGGATCACTACTTTAATTTGATCCATGCTTTGCTAATGTGCTCCTGGTGAGACAATAACCTACAAAAAACACTCTGAAAAAAAATCTAGAATAATTTTTTATATCAACACACTCAATATCTACTTCGACACTGAGCACATTCAAGAGCACCTCACACCTAGGTAGACTCCAAAGGATTGCTCCAATGGATTTAAGGAAATTTCCAAAAGGATTTCCATGGAACCTTTGCAGCTTCCGGTGCATCAATGGAAGTATTTGCGATGGACTAGATAGTTGTACCACTCTAATACCATGTGAAAATTCTTTCATAGGTGGATCTCCAATAAAAAAACTAACCTCACAAGTTTTACACATATGTACAGTAAAATAGAGAATAAATAATGTGAAGAGACACAAGAATATTGGAACTCAATTGGAATACTTTCCATGCATATATTAATCAACAGTGTGTATACATTTATAATACATCATAAATGGAGAAATTTGTGAGCCTTAGTAGGCATTTGGAATCCACACATGTGGCAGGCTTATCTTGGAAGATTCACTCAACTAGACATGAGACCTAGTTGAAACTCCGATGAAATGGTAGTCTAACTGATGGTAGGTGGCTTGGAGGTCACATTAGTTAGTTAAATGGATATTGGACCAAAAGGGCACATTAGGAAGTCAAAGGCTCAAAATAGCAAAGAGAGAATCTTAGGAGGGCACATGAGTGATTTAACTACTAGTGGTATTCGATGATGAAATCAAGGAAGGTGCTCAAGATCCCTAAATTTAAGGATTCCCCTAGAATTTAGGAAACTAACTCAACATGTCCCAAAAATCATGCATCAATGGATAATGAGGCTAAAGCTAACAAATCAATAGCCAATGATAACCACAATAATGGGAACTATGCACTAGGAAGTCAACTAGGGTGTCTATGCGCTAGGAAAAACAAAAAAGGTTTTATGGCTAATGTTTAGATGGGTAATTTATCCCAAATCCTATGACTGAAATTTATTCCACTAATATCCCTCTCTCTTTCAACAAAGGATTGTCCAACTCTCCATGTCTCTTTAACTTCCAGAACTCACTCATCCTTTCGTCATCACTTCCTTCATCACTTCTGTTTTTATGCAACTTCTCACTCCTTTTCATCACTACTATCATCTAGTTCTTCCACCACTTCTACTTAATATTTGACCTTTTGGAATCCCACTCAACCCTTGCACTATCTCCCAAATCCCCCCCCCATATTTTTCACCGTCCATATTCTGCAACTAGCCAATGCCATCTTCAACCAATTCCCCATGGTGTGGGGTTTTACTTGTCAATAGAGGTCTAATTAAATGGGAGAAATCTTGTTTCCACTAACCAAGCTTTGATCCATAGTAATATTGATGTTGTCATCCTCCTTCATGCTCCTTTCTAGAATTTTCTTCTTCTTTAAAAAAGGATTGATGATTTTCTGCATCAAACTTCACCATATACCCATTAATTATTTTATCCACTCAGAAGTATGCTTCCAGCACAAATTGATGGTCTAATTAATCCATCACAACAAGGTCCGTAACAGTCCATTGAATAGTTGTCTTCCATCAATGTTTATGTTTTGGAGCTTATGTGAGTCTCTCTAGCCACTTATACAAGCTCACAAGAAATTCACACTATAAAATGTCACATTGATCTAGTGAAGGTTGATCATATAGCATGAAATCTCTACAAATCACCATATTCCATTCCCACAATTAGGATTCTTATAACACAAAATATTCAAATATTTTCTCCCACCAATCTTGAATCTTGTATTTATAAATCCCCTTGTCCATCCAACTAGTGTTTTCCTCTAAAATAGTCCCAACAACAAAACCATTTGTTGGTGACAAGTTGAGACCGGATTCCTTACACAAGAGCCACCAAAGGTCTAGTGTAGTTCAGTTGAGCTAGCATTTTTTATCTTTCCCAAAAGGAAAAAAATCCCCAGTCAAAGTACAACCAAAACTAAATATGGATGAGGGAACAAACTAAAAGGTGGATGCAATTCCAAACATATTGATTATTTAACAATTAAATATTATTGTTAAAAAGGAAAGTTCAATATTGTGGGACATCCCACTAAATACATATGATTAAAACAAGAAGAGTAAAATAGATTCATTCATCAAAACACATTGTGCAACAAAATTAAAAGGGGGGATCCCAATCATTCTCATTCTATTAACATTTCTCAACCAAATCCAATGCACATTCCTTACAATAGAGAGGATTTCTATTCTCCAACTCAAAACGCATAACAATACCCTTCTCTTTACAACATCCCTTCCCACAATTATCATTTTCTCTTCATATCCTCTAGCCACTCCAATCCCTTAACCTTTCATGGTGTTTTATACAAGATAAGTGGTCATTTTTTACCACATCAAGATGGTTATAACTTAACTAATCCACTTGAATGCATTGATATCTTCTTAATCTTGCACCATGTCCTTTTGTGAAAATCCCCACGTGTTGTCTGCTCTGTCCACTTTTTTGTGATCTGGATTTCAAAATGAATGGGACACACACACACACACTCCCCAAGGTTTAACTTAAATGATATATGCTCTTGTGCAAAGGCTCACAGAGGTCTTAAGATGAAATCTCATTATGTCCCCCGGGTTACTATCCAAGGTCCATTCTATAGCATAACATTGACATGACTGTTAACACCAAAACTGACCCCAAGGCCAAAAGAGGGTAATCTCGGGTAACCACTAACCAATATTTGGTTTACACTTCTAATCAAATGTAAACAGAGAGGGATCTCTCTATAAACTCATAGAATACTGGAAATCTTCAAAGGTGTCAATCAGCAAAAACATACACCAGCATTCAACATTAATGATATTCAATTACGACAATGCATAGAAGATCATATTTCTGTTTATGAAACAAAGAACGATTTAAGAGTTATTTGGTTGAAAACGCATGGATTTCATTTGGGCCAATGGAGTCACATTTAACTGGTTTTGCAAACATTATTCAAAAATATTTAGCAAGCACATTCACAAGGGCAAGGTAGCAAGCAGCTAGTAGTCAAAGAGCTTTAATTTGTGGAACAGAAGAGAGAAGAAACAGTCCATCAATGTAAGGCATCTAACAAGGATGAATCCTACATCAACTTTAGAAGAATATATTTGGTGAAACACTTGGAATAAGCTAAGCAGAGCATAATCTCTATGAATTCTACTTAACTGTCACCCTAATCCAAGCATGAAGGAAATATCACAGAATGGGATAACAAAAGATAGAAACACATTTGCACATGGGAAAAGAAAGGGACATACTACTAGATCGATTACACAGGAATCCTTGTTAAAAACTGTAGGGCATCAAGCTCTGCAAATTCTATTAAACAGCTCCAAGAAAATGTATTACAAACTGATCATGGAAATACAAATACTTTCTCATAAGATTTTTCAACCCTTGTGTCTCTGATTACAACTGTATATATAGGTGGCCTTGAGCTCTAGAATCGGCTCCTTCTCAACAGAAATTAGTTACAACCAATTGACACCTATCTAACAGCCAAAACGAACATCATTTGCTATTGCTATCCTTAAACAAATATCTACGGGACAAATTTTAACTGCCATTTATAATTACATAGCTTCTTCTCTACATAATCCAACTATTTTAAACAAAAGTACAAAAATACAAAAATGTAGCTGCCGCTAGCCGGATTGCTTTCACTATGGTCGAATGACTTCATTGATTATCCTTTGAACTCGTCATACTGAACAAAAACCTCTAAGGCTAGAACTGCTGCCTACCAGGCATGGTTTCTAACTTATACTAGCTCTATGTAGAAATGAAAATTACATATAACAGATTATACTCGACTGATCTTGCCAATGTCATACATCACTAAGCCATACCGCCCTTCAAAATAGGTTATGGACCGTCTTAATCTTCAAAAATTAGAGATACAGAATATACCCACTTAGCCAATAGACAGACTTGCCGAGTGATAGCCAATAGATAGACTGCCACCTTAGTTTTGGGTTTTCACTTGACCATACCAATCAAGAAAATCACCCACGTCAAAAGAATCTTCTGCTTGGGTTCTTTTTGGTAGAGGAGTAGAGGGTACCCCTTCCGTAGGGAGAATTAGATCCTTGATAATTTCCTCCTCCTGGATGATTCCCTGCTTGTCTTCTTCATAGGTTTCTTCCCTCTTTCTCTACTGTTGCAAACTCCGATCTGTCTGCCCTTCCTAGGGTTCTTCTGATTTGTAGACGGAACCATCTTCCACGTGATCACGAACTATGGGAGGTAAATAAATGGGTTCTTCCTCCATCTCGAACAACACCTGCTCTGGTATAATTACTACTTCGGCTCCCTGCTCTCTCTCCATGTTATGATACAAACTGCGAACAATACCAAGATAGAGGAACTCACCACCTTTTAGACATGAGTTGTGAGCCTAGGAGATCAGGTTTATAATAACTCACAATGACGATGCTTCCATCCGAATCATTAAGCTATGATTTTCTGACTGGACCTTCCAAATGATTTGGCATGATGATTGAGGTTTGAAATGACGTCGGACATATTTGGTCGTACTTTTTGGGCCATACCGAAAGGACACCTGACTACGCTGAGGTGGTTCGGCCCAAGTGGTAATCATTGGTCTTCAACGAAAATGTCTTTCACCTGTGAGAACTCAAGTTTGGCTTAGGACCGCAGGTTGTAGCCTCCATAGTTTTCTATTTTATGGACATACTCGTTCCAATCGATAGCTTGACCCTTCAAAGCATTCCTAGCTGTTGGTCCCGTCTTCGCTCCAATCCTGGTCGTCAGATGATGCATCCTTTACCTGTCGTGGTGATTTGAGACAAGGTTAACCTACCCATGAATAAAATTAGCGCAGTTATTTTAGACTGCTGATTCACCTCCAGTAGATCTGCACAGTTGATAGTTGCGCAATACATAACTCGACCACGACGATTTGAAACATAACATGTTTTGCGCTTGTTGGATCAGCGCGGGGATTGTGCACCGTAGATCTTCCCACACGCCGATCTTTGCCGTCGATTGATTTGCTCACTTGCCTGCCGATTACCACCCGCTCATTATGATATATTTCCTACATCTTCGTTCGCGCAGTGGGCTCGGGACCATCGATCTTCGGGGTATTCAATCTCAACCGTCATCGCCTTCTTTCCACCAATGCCAAAAGATTCCATAGAATTCAACACAATTTGAGTGCTAACAACTGGCTCCAACGGGGATGCTATCCTCCCAGCGAGGTAGAGAAGAATGCCCGTAGACCAAGTTCCTGATCCATTGGGCATTTCTAATCCTGGGGGAGAAATTCTCTTAAAACTGAAATCATAAATCGTGCCTTATTGCACCCTTGACTGAATATAACCAAAACAACAGAGACCATAGCTGCCTTCCGGTTCTTAGGGTATCTACTCTGGGCTTCATATTCCTTTGGCTCTATCATCAAAATCTCAAGACAATTAAAAACATATGGAAAAATATATACATACGGGCTATAGTACATGGGTTACCTGCCATTGCTCAAGACAAGTAATGTTTCAAGAATCTTCCATTAACTGGACCCCCTGACTAGGCAGATCCATCTTGCTCCTCTAGTATGAAAGAATTTATTCCTCTGGATGCGGTGATAATGTATGGACCCATCCACATGTGGTCGAATTATTCATGTCTGTCTTCTCTCGGGCAGTCCCATTTCAGAACCAGGTCATTCACCTAAAATTGATCTTCCTTGGTCTCCTTATCAAATGCTTCCTTCATCTTTTCTTGATGTCCTTGCACTCTATCATAGGCTTTAGTTCTTAATTCATTTAACTCAATTATCTGGTTCACTCTCCTTTGCATATGATTCGGCTCTTCTTCTAAACCTTGCAGTAACCTCATAACCGATAACCCCAACGAAGCTAGAAAAACCACTTCGGCTCCATACACCAACTGGAACGGGGACATTCCAATGGCCCTTTTATTCCTTATTCTATCCGCCCACAGGGCATACTTCAGTTTAGTGTGCCATGCCCTCTTATTTTCTTCCAATAATCTCTTTATGATATTTACTAAGCTTTTATTGGAGGATTCTGCCAGACCGTTTCCTTGGGGGTAATAGGCTGTAGAGTGGTTTAGACTGATATGATATTTGTGGCAGAAATTAACCATATTCTTAGAACAAAATGCAGGCTCATTATTAGTCATGATCCTTTTGGGGCAACCAAACCTAGATAGGATATTATCCTCCAGAAAGTCCATAATAACGTTTTCTGTTGCCTTCCTGGTAGGTATAGCTTCTATCCATTTAGTGAAATATTCTGTGGCTGTCAATATCCACCTGTGTTGACCAGACGAGTTAGGGTTTATCTCCCCGATAAAATCTAGTCCCCATTATTGAAAAGGAGCTTCTATTATGACTGGGTGAAGGGGTAGCGATACAACTTTCCTTTTTCCCTTGAAGATCTGACATTGGTGACATATTACTGTCTCTTTATACACATCTGTGAACATGGTGGGACAAAAGAGACCAGCCCTTAAGATCTTGTTCACTGTGACTTTCCAAGAATGATGACCACCACAATCTCCCTTATGAAACTCTCTCTTGGTATGAGTGGCTTCTTCCTCCAATAGGAAATTGAGCAGTACCCCCCTAGGATCCTTCCAGTACAAGAACTGATTCATGATACAGTATTTTGTGGCCTTTAACTTTACAGCTCTGGCCCTGCTCTTACTTAATCCTATAGATTTTGCAACACATAAACACTATCAAAGTACCGGGGGGACGCAGAAAAATCTGGCTTTATCTGTGGTCCTACGTCTAGCTAACATAAAGAGTCTAAAAAATTTAATTGCAAAGAGTCATAATTAGCTTGGGTCATCAACTTCGCTAATCCTTGCCCCTTTATCAGCTTAGTAGGCTTTATCTCTAGGTCGTATTCTAGCAGCACAGATATCCACTTTGCTCTTCTCCCTTCTGGATCGGCTTGGGTGAGGATGCCCTTTACGGCGCTGTCTGGGACATGAGCAATGATGTGCGAATGGAGAATATAGACTCTAAAATCCTTTAACGACTTGATTAAAGCATAATCTTGTTTCTCCATGATATCGTATTTTAATTCCGCATCCCTTAATACTTTGCTGAAAAACGCAATTGGTTGTTCTGCGTTCTGACCATTCTTCTGCAACAACACTCTTGCTACTGTATGCTCAGAAGCATAAGAAAAAATAAAAAAATCCTTAGAGAAATCAGGGCTGGCTAAGACAGGGGCCTCAGTGATAGCATTTTTGATACTCTTGAAAGACTCTCTAGTTTCTTCAGTCCATCTTATCTGGTTCTCCTTTCTCAGCATATTAGTGATATTCATCATAATCTCAGCAAAACTAGCTATAAACCTTCTCAGAAAACCTACTTGCCCAATGAAAGACTGCACTTCCTTTTTGCTTCTGGGTTCTCCAACTTTCTAGTTCGCACTAACCCTCTCAGGGTCAATCCGAATACCTTCTTTAGAAATAATATGTCCCAGGAGTTTAGCTTCTTCTAAAGCGAAGTGATATTTTTTTGGGTTGAGGGAGATACCATATTTTATGCATTTCTTAAAGACCTGTTCTAGATGCTTTAGATGCTCGTCATCAGACCTTGAATATACTGTTATGTCGTCCATGTACACCACCACAAACTTATCTTTCTCTTCAGCGAAGGCAATGTCCATCGCTCTTTGAAAGGTAGCTCCAACATTCATCAATCCAAACGACATCTTAGCATACATGAAAGTGCCCCATGGGGTGGTAAAAGCAGTCTTTTCTTGATCCTCTGGGTTAACTTTGATCTGATTGTACCCAGAAAAACCATCGATTGTAGAAATCCTTTATGCTCCCACTACTTTCTGCAAGATGTGTTCCATTTTTGGCAAGGGGTAATTATCTTTTAAGGAAGCTCTGTTCAAATTCCTGAAGTCTATATAGATCCTAATCTCTCCATTCTTTTTTCTCACAGGAACTAGGTTAGCTACCCACTGAGAGAATCTCAAAGTGACAATGATATTTGCATTGAACAACCTTCTAATCTTCTTTTCTATTACAAGTACCAGTTTTGGATTCATCCTCCTTAACTTCTGTTTAAAAGGCTTTTCCCCAGGCCAGATTGGGATAGAATGTTGGATTATTGAGGTGTCATATTCTTTCAGCTCTTCGTAGTTCCAAGAAAAGGCAGCTGCATGCTTTTTCATCAAATTGACATACTGCACCTTCCTCCTGGCGTTCAACTTATTAGACAACTTCACCATCCGGGGCTCCTTTTGGGTACCTAGATTTTGATCTTCTACAGTGTCTCTGGGCGGTTCAAATTTTGGATTCTTTGCCACATCGTTTTGATTAAAGAGATTTTCCAGAGGTATTAGTCCTTTAGGAATATAGTTGCTTTTTAATTAGACAATGTCTTTGCCTCCCAACTTATCCTTCCAATCCACGTTTCTCTTTTCCTCATCTTTTGACAGTGCATGGTCTACCAGACCTTCTACGTTTTCATTTTCTGTATCAATCTGGACATTAGCGAACTCATGAGACAATTCTAGAAATCTTTTAATTTGTAGATTGTCGTCAAACACTTGCCAATACTTAAAATTGTCTGGGATGGAAGGTCTGTTTATCACTTCGACCTCATATTTTTCTTGGGAAAAGATGGGGGTTCTAAAACCACCCGCCATAGTGGCCAAGGAGTCTGCTATTTGGTTTTCAACTCTTGGGATTACCCATATCTTATGTTCAGAAAAAAAGTTTCCAAACATATTCCAGACTTCATTTCTATATGCTCTCATCCTGGGATCTTTTGTCTGATAACTATCATTTACCTGATTGACCACCAACTATGAATCTCCAAAAACATGTATTCTCTTGGCCCCTAAATCATTCAAAGCTCTTAATCCTAGGAGCAAAGCTTCATATTCAGCCACATTATTAGTGCATTCAAAAGTAAGCTTATATGAAAAAGCTCTGGATTCTTGGTCAGGAGGTACGATCCAAACCCCTGCACCCACCCCATTCTTGCTTAGTGACCTGTCAAAATACATCTTCCATAGGCCTTCCTGATTTTTCAGCTTTTTTGAAGCTTCATACTTGGCTGCTAAATTCTTGTATTCCTTGACTTCATGGAAAAATGGGGGCACAAGATCAATATGTGGGCCGTCATTGAAAAGGATGGAAGAGCCTATGTTTGTATCTACGACAAATATAGGGTGATTTTCAGGTTTGTCGTCACTGCTAACCACATAAGCCATTCTCTTTTCCCTGTATAGCTTTCTATTACTTCCAAAAAGGGGTATAGTAGTGTATGAGAAATCCATCTGCATGGTCCCTTTCAACTTTTTAACCCAGGATCTAGACAGCAACATCCCAAACTTAACCGGGAAATCAGCTACTACTATGTCCATCATGATGCTCTTTGCTGGAATCTGGGCAAGGGTTACTACCACATCCTTTATTAGACCCAAACATGGTACTTTTCTAGAATCAAAAGAATATAGGTCCTTATAGGGTCGGGTGACTTCTAATCCCAACGGGTCCACCACTGATTTGGGCATCAAGTTGTGTGAAGCACTAGAATCTATAAGGGCATTGTGTAGTAACTTACCATGGATATTTAAAGTCAAATAGAAAGGGGGAACTTCTTCATCGTCTGGCTCTTCCATCTTGGACCCAAAGATTATAGTAGGGGCATCATCTGTCACTTCCAAGATGTCCTGTGAACTTTCTGCCTGCCCCTTTACCAGGCTATTTATCTCTTCCCTATATTCATTGTTTCTTAGCAGTTCATTTAAGGGGGCAGAGATCTTTACCTTAGACAGTTCTGCCTTCAAGCTGAACGTTGAAGCTGGCTTTCCCACTTCTATGACCCTGGGTTTTCCACTTTCTTTGGAATGCTGTCCCTTATCTTCTGCAGCTTTCTGTGTAACGACCTCCGACTGTTTTTCTTTGTGCTTATCCATATTCTGTGGAGTATTACGGGGTTGAATTTGAGCAGATTTTCCTTCAGTTATCGGTATCTCTCTATTTATCAACTTCATCTTCCTTTGAATGTCATCCATAGCGTTCATGTAACCCATTTGGTACTGTTCAGAATCAAATTCAGCGACCTTACCAGTATTCGTCATGTTGAAAAAATCATGCTCCCTTTGGGTCAAATGTATTTCAGGCTCCAAGGTATCAAAGAGATGGATTTGGTCTATAGCAGGCTCTTCATCTCCTTCGTCATCCACCAGATTCTCAGGGAAAGGAGGTCTCATTTGGTGATCTTCCTGGTTTCTTGGATTTCTTGGAGGGGGTGGCCTTCTAAAATTTGGGTTCCTTATTTGATTTTCAGGTGGTTCCCTAGCAGGAGGTTTGTTCTCTACGGCTAACCTCTCCATCAGCTTTTCCATGGTCTTCATCATGGTGTCAAACCTGGCATCACTAGAGGAGGAAGAGGCAAGGGCTTGATTTTCTTGCTTCTTTTTCTCTGCTTCCATTTTCCCTTTCATTTTTCTCGAGGCCATCATGTTGGCTTCCACCTCTACGACATCTTTTAGCATAGCAGGAAGGGTAGCATATTTCCTTTCTCTTAATGTGCAGGAAAAGTCTCCATCAAAAGCATCGGCATAGTGGAGCTTTGCAGTGCCCACTGAAGGTTTTAGATCATCAGGAATAGAATTATAGGCCTTCATGAATCTGGCAGAGAACTCATGGACTGATTTGAAACCACTTTTCTTTAAGTGATTATACTAGGATAAGACTATAGCAGGACTCCCCATCATTTCCCATCTTTCTAGAAACAATACTTTAAAAGCTGCAAAATCTACTATAGAAGCATTAGATAGCAGCCTAAACCATTTCTTGGGTTCTCCATATAAGCTTTGGGCGAATAATCTCATTTTAGCATCACTGTGGTCCACTTCCTCTAGATCTAAAAAATCTTCAAATCTATCAACATGCTGTTTAGCTGACCAGTCTCCCTCTCCATTATAAGAGACAATTCTCTAGGCATAATTCTGAGGGAGGTCATTCAGGGCAGCAGGCAGGACCAAAGGCGCATATCTAGCAGCCATGGGTCTAGGTAGATTCTGAGCTTGTGGGGGGAAATTCTGAGTAGGATTACAGATTGGGATTGCAATATGGGCTTCAGGAATTTGGGAACTGGGTTTGCTGCTTTTAGCTTTGGCAAGGCTTTTAAAATCCAGCCACACAGGGTCTAAAAGATATGAGTCAAGATTATTTGGAGTTTCTTTTCCCAGGTTCAAGTACGATTCAGATTTAGTTCTTGACAAAGGTTTGCTTATATCGACCTCTAGATTCAATTCTTGAAAAACAGATGCACTTTCTGAAAAAGAAATAGTCTCAATGCTAGGGGTGCTAGCCCGATCTTTCACAGTTTTTCATCTAAGTAGACTTTCAGGGTCATCTATTCCTATCAAGATTTCAGGTAAAGGATTACCTCTCGTATGGATCTTTCTTGAGGCCAGGATGACTTTAGAAATTCTTCAGTTGTATATTTCGGCGTACTGATATTTCTCCAGTGGAGTCTTGCTGAATTGTCTAGTCTCAATAGGTGGAGTCTCCAGGGAAAAATTCTTCAACCTTCTTGAAAAATGTGGAGATCTCTGTTTGCCCACAGGGATTTCTCTTATTCTTTGAAATTTCTGACAGGTATGTCGTTCTTCCAGGGCTCGATAAACAACTCACGTTCCCCGACAACGGCGCCAATCTGTTAACACCAAAACTGACCCCCAAAGCTGAAAGAGGGTAATCTCAGGTAAACACTAACCAATCTTTGGTTTACGCTTCTGATCAAATGTAAACAGAGAGGGCTCTCTCTATAAACTCACAGAATACTAGAAATATTCAAAGGTGTCAATCAGCGAAAACATACACCAGCATTCAACATTAAAGATATTCAATTACGACAATGCACAAAAGATCATATTTTTGTTTATGAAACAAAGAATGATTTAAGAGCTATTTGGTTGAAAACGCATGGATTTCATTTGGGGCGATGGAGTCACATTTAACTGGTTCTGCAAACATTATTCACAAAGATTTAACGAACGCATTCACAAGGGAAAGGTAGCAAGTAGCTAGTAGTCAAAGAGCTTTAATTTGTGGAACAGAAGAGAGAAGAAACAGTCCATCAATGTAAGGCATCTAACAAGGATGAATCCTACATCAACTTTAGAAGAATATATTTGGTGAAACACTTGGAATAAGCTAAGCAGAGCATAATCTCTATGAATTCTACTTAACTGTCACCCTAATCCAAGCATGAAGGAAATATCACAGAATGGGATAACAAAAGATAGAAACACATTTGCACATGGGAAAAGAAAGGTACAGACTACTAGATCGATTACACAGGAATCCTTGTTAAAATTGCAGGGCATCAAGCTCTGCAAATTCTATTAAACAGCTCCAAGAAAATGTATTACAAACTGATCATGGAAATACAAATACTTTCTCATAAGATTTTTCAACCCTTGTGTCTCTGATTACAACTGTATATATAGGTGGCCTTGAGCTATAGACTCGGCTCCTTCTCAACAGAAATTAGTTACAACCAATTGACACCTATCTAACAGCCAAAACGAACATCATTTGCTATTGCTATCCTTAAACAAATATCTACGGGACAAATTTTAACTGCCATTTATAATTACATAGCTTCTTCTCTACAGAATCCAACTATTTTAAACAAAAGTACAAAAATACAAAAATGTAGCTACCGCCAGCCGGATTGCTTTCACTATGGTCGAATGACTTCATTGATTATCCTTTGAACTCTTCATACTGAACAAAAACCTCTAAGGCTAGAACTGCTGCCTACCAGGCATGGTTTCTAACTTATACTAGCTCTATGTAGAAATGAAAATTACATATAACAGATTAGGCTCGACTGATCTTGCCGATATCATACATCACTAAGCCATACCGCCCTTCAAAATAGGTTATGGACCATCTTAATCTTCAAAAATTAGAGATACGGAATATACCCACTTAGCCAATAGATAGACTTGCCGGGTGATAGCCAATAGACAGACTGCCACCTTAGTTTTGGTTTTTCTTTTGACCATACCAATCAAGAAAATCACCCACGTCGAAAGAATCTTCTGCTTGGGTTCTTTTCGGTAGAGGAGTAGAGGGTACGCCTTCCGTAGGGAGAATTAGATCCTTGATAATTTCCTCCTCCTGGCTGATTACTTGCTCGTCTTCTTCATAGGTTTCTTCCCTCTTTCTCTACTGTTGCAAACTCCAATCTGTCTGCCCTTCCTGGGGCTCTTCTGATTTGCAGATGGAACCGTCTTCCACATGATCGCGAACTATGGGAGGTGAATAAATGTGTTCTTCCTCCATCTCAAACAACACCTGCTCTAGTATAATTACTACTTCGGCTCCCTGCTCTCTCTCCATGATCTGATACAAACTCCAAACAATACCAAGATAGAGGAACTCACCACCTTTTAGACGTGAGTTGTGAGCCTAGGAGATTAGGTTTATAACAACTCACAATGATGACGCTCCCATGCAAATCATTAGGATATGATTTTCTGACTGGACCTTCCAAATGATTTGGCATGATGACTGAGGTTTGAAATGACATCGGACATATTTGGTCGTACTTTTCTGGCCATTCCGAAAGGACACCTGAATGTGCTGAGGTGGCTCGGCCCACGCGGTAATCATTGGTATTCAGTGAAAATGTTTTTCACCTGTGAGAACTCGAGCTTGGATTAGGACCATAGGTTGTAGCCTCCATAGTTTTCCATTTTATGGACATACTCATTCCAGTCGGTAGCTTGACCCTTCAAAGCATTCCTAGCTGTTGGTCCCGTCTTCGCTCCAATCCTGGTCGTCGGATGATGCATCCTTTACCTATCGCGGCAATTTGAGACAAGATTAACCTACCCATGAATAAAATCAGCGCAGTTATTTTAGACTGTTGATTCGCCTCCTGTAGATTTGCACCGTTGATAGTTGCGCGATACATAACTCAACCGCGGTGATTTGAAACATAAAATGTTTCGCGCTTGTTGGATTAGCGCGGGGATTTTGTGCCGTAGATCTTCCCACATGCCGATCTCCGTCGTCGATTGATTTCCTCACTTTCCCGCCGATTACCACCCGCTCATTATGTTATATTTCCTACATCTTCGTTCGCGCAGTGGACTCGGGATCATCGATCTTCAGGGTATTCAATCTCAGCCGTCATCGCCTTCTTTCCACCCACGCCAAAAGTTGCCATAGCATTCAGCACAATTTGAGTGCTAACAACGACATATGGTAATGATGAGGTGCTTGACCCAATATGTATTATATGTATGTAATAGTGTTGACAGGGTGGAATGCCCCTTGTGTCAATAGTATGGATTCTCCCAAATATAAGGTCCCAATCAAACCTTACACTATTTTTTTGGGGAATCCATCCAGATTCTAGACTGCCAACCATTATGGTTGTAAATGTTTTTAAACTTCCTACATGCATAATACTGAGGTATGCAAAATCTAGGCCTATAGACTGAAAGCTAAGATATTTAGCTATCATAGCTAGGAGAAAATTACGAAGTGTGGAACACACAATTCATATTTACTTTCACTATTGATGTCAACAATTGAGATTACTATAATCTTAGATGAAAATACACTCAACCAACCAACTATTAAGAGCAATCTTTAGTTTCTTGTTAGTTAAATATGTTCAAAAGGCTATAAAGAACCATTGTAAGATAAAAAAAATAAGAATGCATTCATTACTAGAGAAAATTCGCAAGTGCAGGAAAACATTCTTACAACATATTCCCATGAATAATATATGACAAAAGGAGTTCCGGGTGAAATCATCATAGAAACACCATTTTATCCCAATAGTTAATCCATCAAATGTATTCTTCTTAATAGAACCATGCAGAAGAATTTTGCAAAGAGTTTTAGTAGTAGAAACCTTCCCCCTCTCCAAAGAGAAATGTCCCCACCCATCAATATGGCCAACAAAGGGAGATATTTATGAATTACAGGTCTCTAAATTTCGTCCCATGCCCATAATACAAATTTATAAATAAGAAATGTATGTGCAATTACAAAATGAAAAACACAACGGAATGAAGACTTTATCTATAGATGCATCATGCATAAATAAGCATATTCATCACAAGAAGAAAATCAAATTATTCCACATTCATATACAATGGGAATACTTATGTTTAAACAATAAGATCCAAGCAATTGGTTGTGTAAGCATGATTTTCTACCCAAATGTAGGTACCAATTGTAGATACCACCCCCAAGCTAGGATATCAGGCCACCAAAGAGAAGGAAACACATACAAGCTTCTCTCTGTTATCCCACAACCCATTTGCTCTTATGCTTAGCCAAACTGCCCACCTCTAAGTATTTACATGGATCTCACTCATCCATCCAAGCCATGGAATTCTTCTCTACTGCCCCACGCGACACATGGAAGGCATTTCCCTTCATTATTCCACATTTTTCTCAGGAAATATAACCCTTACAGTACTTACCAGTGTGTGTAGAAAGAGTTTAACCTACTGCACACCATTGAAGAACCTCCTATAACATTAATCCATGGCTTCTCAAGTGTTTAGAAGCAAAAAAACTCAATGAGTAAAGGTTCCTATCTTTCCCAACCTATATGCTCACATGCAACCATATCTTTTATCTAAAATCTCCAATTTTCCTTCATAAATCTCCAATTTTTGGTTGTTTCGCAGTTTAGTAATGATCACGAAAATGGAGAGAATAACACAAGAAAACTCTACGTAGTGTAAAATATGCATGATAATGAGTGGTAGAATCCAAAGAAGATGAGAGAATGGTGAAAAGACAATTGCCATAACTTCTGACAATACAGAAAAGGACCCTTCCAACTTTCATAGAAGTGTATTCATCCCATTCTTCTATAAATACATGAGACGAATTTCCCCACCAACCTCACACATCCATTGAATGATTGGATTTAATAGTAAAAAGAGAAGTAATTGGCTCATTAAGGCACATGGAAGCAATTGCATGAGTTCTAAGGTTGACACTTGGCAATAGAGGATTTAATCTCTCATGGGCCCTTTTTCCTCTTCCCCTTTAGTGCTCCTTGTACAACCATCTTGGACCATTTTATTATTTTTCCAACTGAATATTTTAATATATTTTGATTTAGCATGACAATCCAACCACATGGTCCATATATAAATATTTACATAATACATGCCTAGTCATTCAATACTCGGGCCTTGGTGTTGAGCTCCAAACTAGGGATCCATACTAGCATATTTAAATCATTTATATAATTTTGATTTAACCCATTCCAAGTAAAAATGGGGGGTTATTACAATATAATAGTGTTGACAAGGGGAATTCCCCTTCTGTCAATAGTAGGGATTCTCCCCAATACATGGTCCCAATCAAATCTTGCAATATTTGTTATGGGGAATCCATCTAGATTATGGACTGACAATCATTATGGTTGTAAATGTTTTTAATTTAATTCCTCAATTTAGAATACTAAGGTGTGAAAAATTTATACCTATATATTAAATGCTAAGATATAATTAATCTATCCTAGCTAAGAGCAAATTACTAAGAGTTGAACAAAATTCAAATTTACTTTCACTATTGATGTCAACAATTGAGATTACTATAACCTTAGATGAAAATACAATCAACCAAACAACTATTAAGATAAATATTTAGTTGCTTGTTATTTAAATTCCATGTTCAAAAGGCTATACATAACCATTGAAATATAAAAAAAATAAGAATGCATTCATTACTAGAGAAAAGTCACAAGTGCAGGAAAACATTCTTACAACATATTCCCATGAATAATACAAGACACAAAGAGTTATGGGCACAATCATCATAGAAACACCATTTTATCCCAATAGTCAAGCTATCAAATGTATTCTTCTTATTATAACCTTGCTTAAGATTTTTACAAAGAGTTTTAATAGCATAAGTCTTCCCCTTGTCCAAAAAAAAAGATCATTCAACTTTTCTATAAGTATCCTTTATACAATTTACAAAAATTAACTCCCGGTGACTTTTGGGCTGCCTAGTTGTGTAGTTACAATTGTACAATTTCCTTTTGTCTTATATATATAGAAGAAATTTTTTATTTCATTTACATAAACTAAGCATCCCTTAGAGATTTATTGCTAAAGTAAGACACCCAAACATTATATTGGTCAGAGATATTGGTTATATGGCTCGACTAAAGATTAATTATTCCGTGGTGACTTCATAATTAGTTGAGTCTTTAAACATCATACTCATGCCTCTTCTCAATGTAGTGATATATGACTTGATAAGTGTAGTATCCTTGGAGTGAGTGGAAATGAAGTCACGTGACGTATCTTTGTTGACCCTATATGCAATTTTGATAGCAATTCTTTTGCTCCTTATGAATTTTTCAAGATCATTCTATATTTCTTCTTGGCTTCTAGGTGTTCATAAGGGACATATAGCTATGTTGTGCCCGCAACAACTCCCAAGCAATTTCACCCCTCTCTAAATTTTTTGGCTAAGTATAAATGAATAACAACCACACTTGACGATCGGAGTTGTTTGAAAGTTTTAAAACTCATCTTTGTTAAGTTTTAAACCAAATAGACTAGCAAGATCACTGAAAGAAACATAATCACAAGATAGACACAGAATTTACCCTGGGAAACCCTCATGGGGTAGAAAACCCAGCAAAGCTTTCCTCAATAAGATGATCAACCAAAATACAATATGTGCTCCAAGACTTGTCCTTCTTCTCTACCTCACATGAAGACCTCCTAGACACAAGTGCACTACTTTCTGAGTTGTGGAAGTGTGTCAAATGAGTAGCTCTCCTCCTCTACTTATACTAGATCCCGACTGACCAAAAACCCTAATGGGGTCGACCTCTCCTGGAGAAGTCTAATAACCCCTAAAATATAAACTCAGGGCCGACCCCCACATGGTGGGTCTAATAACCCTAGTTACCACAAACCATCGGAGGAATAAACATCTCCGGATACATAATAGAATTGCCTCGGAGGGATGAAACATCTCCGGAATAATAATGTACAAATATAATATTCTTAGAAGTTACAATATTCAACACTCCCCCTTAACGAGAAGGATATTATAACAACATCTGCAGAAGCAAGGAGTCATCAACTACATCATACATGATACATGTATATATCATCGGAAGCTTTCTTCAATACATCATCATCAGTAACTCAACCAGTTACTAGAACATCAACATCATTGTCATCACATGATCATCAGCATCGTCATCACACGATCATCAACATCGTCATCACATGATCATCAACATCGATCTACAGTATCTGGATCATCTCGATCTACAATATCTGGATCATCTCGATCTACAGCATCTGGATCATTTGCGTAGCATACTCTGCAATATACACGATCATATTACAGGATGATCAATCCCGTTCTCTTTATGACATAGGTCCATGGATGATACAATCCAGATCAAGTTGCAGGATGATCAATCCTTATCACTTTAAGACAAGTCTCATGTCTAGGGACAATGCAATCCCATCACGTACATTTTGAACCCAGTTCACGGACGATGCAGTCCTCTCATGTACCTTTAAGACAAGTCTCATGTTTAGGGATGATGCAATCCCATCACATACATTTTGAACCCAGTTCATGGACGATGCAGTCCTCACGTACATTTTGAACCCAGTTCATGGACGATGCAGTCCTCACGTACATTTTGAACCCAGTTCATGGACGATGCAGTCCTCACGTACATTTTGAACCTAGTTCATGGACAATGCAGTCCTCACGTACATTTTAAACCCAGTTCATGGACGATGTAGTCCTCACGTACATTTTGAACCTAGTTCAGGGACGATGCAGTCCTATCTTCATTTCTCGGAGACATCAGTCTACAGCTCAATTCTGGGACCGAAGTCCAAGGAAGATGCCATCCCCTACCTGTTCATTCAGGACTTCATTCTCAGAGACATCATATCTACAGATCAATTCTGGGACCGAAGTCCGGGGAAGATGCAATCCCCTACCTGTTCATTCAGGACTTCATTCTCGGAGACATCATGTCTACGGCTCTTTTTAGGACTGAAGTCCAGGGATGATCCAATCCTCACATGTCCACCAAGGACTTCATTCTCGAAGACATATGTCTACAGCTCTCTTTAGAACATGTGTTCAAGGATGATACAATCCCTCTTCTTTCTCGGAGACATCTGTCTACGGATCTCTTTAGAACATGTGTTCAAGGATGATACAATCCCTCTTCTTTCTCGGAGACATCTGTCTACAGCTCTTTTTAGAACATGTGTTCAAGGATGATACAATCGCTCTTCTTTCTCGGAGACATCTGTCTACGGCTCACTTTAGGACTGAAATCCAAGGATGATTCAATCCTCACATGTCCTCATCAATACAGGTACAAGTATCCTCATCCATACAAGTACATTAATCAATACATGTAATAATACAAGTACTCTCATCAAAAGCATGTATCCTCACCAATACATATATCATCAAAAGCATGTATTCTCACCAATACATATATCATCAAATGCATGTATTCTCACGAATACATATATCATCAAAAGCATGTATTCTCACCAATACATATATCATCAAATGTAAAAGCAAGTAAAATAAGTATTCTGAGTATAAGAGTCCTAAATCTAAATAATCTAAGTGTAGTAAATAGGTATCCACATCATCGACCTTGCTGTCGATGAGACAATCTCATCATTAGTGACTATACTACTCCCCCTTTTGAGGAGGGTCCTTTTGAATTACACTAAGCTTGTCTCGGAAGTATTCAAATTTCACTCGAGACAGAGGTTTGGTCAAAATATCAGCAACTTGATCCTCAGTGCTCACATACTCGAGCTTGATATCTCCTCTTTGCACCATATCTCATATATAAAAGTATCGGATCTCTATGTGTTTTGACTTATCGTGGAATACAAGATTTTCTGTCATCTTAATATAGCTTTGATTGTCACACATGATCACAGTGGGATCCATTTCTAATTCAAACACTCTAGATAATAGCTTCCGAAGCCACACTACTTCACAACTGGCAGAGCAGGAAACTATATATTCTGCTTCAACAGTACTGAGAGCCACACTAGATTGTTTCTTGATGAACCATGAGATCATGGCAGATCCAAGACCATAACATCCATCTGATGTACTCTTTTTGTCTGAGACACTTCCTACCCAATCAGAATCTAAGTAACCATGTAATCTGAGTTCATGATCTCCAAGATAATATAGACCAAAATCTAATGTACCCTTTAGGTACCTCATTACATGCTTTGCAGCTATTAAGTGAACCTTTCTAGGTTCTACTAGATACTGACTCAGGGTATTTACAGCAAAGCATATATCTGGCCTAGTATTTGTTAAATGCATCAATGTCCCAATGATTTGTCTATATAGAGTTAAGTCCACTAATTTTGATGACTCATTAACTAGTAACTTCAAGTTGGAGTCCATGGGAGTGGCCATGTCTTTACACTCCAACATATCAAATCTTTTTAGAATCTCCACAGCATACTTACCTTGATTTAAAAAGATTCCTTTTGGTTCTTGGCATACTTCTAGACCTAAGAAGTAGTGCATTAACCCAAGATATTTCATCTCAAATTTTGAAGAAAGCTTCTTCTTGCATTTAGTAATTTGTTTCTCATTTCCGGTTAGAAATAGATCATCTACATATAACAACAATATAAGTGGTTCATTATCCATCACTTTGAGATAAATATTAGGGTCAAATTTACTCTTGGTAAAGCCCATGCTTGTTAAGAAATTGTCAATCCTTCCGTACCAAGCTCTGGGAGCTTGCTTCAATCCATATAATGCCTTTTTCAGTTTGCATACATGAGTTCTCCCGTCTTTAACCTCAAACCCTTGTGGTTTCTCTATGTACACTTCTTCTTCAATTACACCATTCAGAAAAGCTGTCTTAACATCCATTTGGTGTAATTTCCACTTCATCATAGATGCAAGTGCCATGATAGTTCTAATTGAAGTATACCTAGCAACTCGTGCAAATGTTTCTTCGTAGTCAATTCCCTCTTTCTAAGAGAATCCTCTAGCTACAAATCTTTCCTTGTATTTTTCAATGCTACCATCTGCAGCATGTTTTATCTTGAAAATCCATTTGGAAGAATCCACACTTTTATCTTTTGGTTTGGGAACTATATCCCAAACATCATTTTTTATTATTGACTGATATTCTTCTGTCATTGCTTCTACCCATTCTTTCTTCTGAGCTACCTCTTCATAACCAGTAGGTTGTTGATCCACAAGATCACATATCAAGGCCACATAGTTGGATACTAGCTTTGGTTTCTTTCTTTCTCTAGTGGAGCCTTTAGGAGCTCCATATCTTTCAGCTCCTTGAATAATGTCTCTAGCCCATGTTGGCCTTCTTTTCCTAGATAAGTTTGTAATAGGGGGTTCTTGTGGTTCCAACATGTCATGATCCTCTGGTGAATCATCTTCAGGGATGGGCACAGCTTCTGTGATTCTAGGAGGTGTATCTTCTTCATATATTTCTTCAAGTTGGCACTTCCTGGATTTCTTGAGAGCTGCTTCTTCATCAAATGCTACATCCCTACTTATTTCCATATGATGAAAAGCTGGTATGTAAATTCTGAAGGCTTTGGATGATTCACAATATCCAACAAATATTCCCTTCTTACCAGAAGGATCCAACTTGATTCTCTTTTCTTTTGGAATGTGAATGTACACAGGACACCCAAATATTTTGAGATGACTTACCTCAGGCTTCTTTCCCGTGAACACTTCTTCCAGAGTTTTGAATTCAAGAGCACTATGGGATAGTCTATTTTGCACATAGACTGCTATCCTAGCTGCTTCAGCCCATAGATACATGGGTAGATCTTGGTCATGTATCATAGTCTTTACAGCTTCCATGATGGTTCTATTCTTTCTTTCCACAACCCCATTTTGTTGGGGATTGTAGGGAGTGGTTAGTTCCCTCTTGATTCCAGCTTCTTTACAAAAGTCTTCAAAGTCCTTTGAAGTATATTCTCCGCCATTATCTATTCTGAGAATCTTGATTTTCTTTTCTGAGAGATTTTCTTTTAGGGCCTTGAACTCTTTGAATTTTTCAAAGACTTCATTCTTGCCTTTTAGAAAGTATATCCAAGTCTTCCTTAAATAGTCATCAATGAATGAGAGATAGTATTCAATCCCACTTAGGGAAGTGGTGGGCATTGTTCCACATACATCTGAGTGTATTAGCTCCAAAATGTTCTTAGTCTTTGTTTCACTCTTTGGAAAAGGGTTCTTGACATTCTTCCCTTTCTCACATCCTTTACATGAGCCATTATGATCAACCTTCAAATTTGGTAATCCTATGACCACCTTGCTTACATAGGGTAGGGCTTTGTAGTTAATGTGGGATAATCTTCTATGCCATAGCTCACTGGGGCTAGAGGTTTCATGAGCAAGGGAAACTTTAGGATGTTCCTTGAGCTTATAGAGACCTCCTTCCTCTTCACCATTGACAACTGCATCTTCAATTGATTTTCCTTTGGGCCACATAAGTACTTGTCCATCTATGAAAGCAACCCTAAAACCTTTCTTATCTAGTGCTAAGATGGAGCGTAGGTTCTTCTTCAAACCTGGTACATATAAAATTTCTTTCATCTTCAAGGGTGTTCCAGAATCAAGCTTGTAGCTTGCTTCACCAATTGCCTTGATGGGATATTGATAATCATCTCCTAGAGATACCTTTTGAGGTGAAGACTTTTCTTCAAGTCTTGAGAGAGTTTTCTTTTGACCTGTCATGTGCTTTGAAGCACCACTATCAATGAGCCATGTATCTTCTCTAGGAGACACAGATCCAGTGAGTGCAAAAAATAGGACATATTCTTCTAGATCTTCTTTCTTTACTTTAGATCTTTTCCTTTGAGGCCTTTCCTCCTCTTCTTCTTCTTCTACTTCTTCTACTTCTTCCTCACTATCATCTTCTGCCATATGTGCATGATGTCTTTTGTGAACAAACTTCTTCTTCTTCTTTTTTGGTAAAGTACAGTCTCTGGCATAGTGTTCTAGTTTAAGACAATTATAACATTGGACTGTGGAGAGGTCTCTTTCTGAGTTTGTTCCTCCTTTCCTTTTGAATCTATGAGAGGGTTGAGACTTCTTGTGGTTCACTTTCTTGAAGTGACCCTTTCTTCCTCTTTTGGTGTGTGTGGACAAGGCCTGGTCATCCTCCTTGAGAAGGGCTTCTCTGTTGGCAACCCTAGCTTCTCCTTGAACACAATCCTCCCCATACTACATCAAACTTCATACTTTCTTTTCTGGCACACATAGTTTGTATAAATGACTCCCAAGGTCTAGTGAGACCATTTAGAGTAGTCATCACAAGTTCATCTTCATCAAGAGTATCACCAATGGAATCTAGTTGCTCCTTGATTTGGGAGACCCTTGAGAAGTAGTCTTGAATGGATTCTCCTTTGTGCATCTTGGTACTCTTCAACTGAGTTCTTAGGTTCATCTTCCTATTGATGTTCTTTCCCTCATACATTCTTCCTAGGGCATCATACATTTCCTTTGGAGTTGTCTTGGAAGCCACTTGGGGAATCAAGTGGTCTTTAATAGAATCAACTGTGATTCTCTTTGCCCTAATCAAATCCTTCCTATGCTTCTCTTTGGCTTCATCTCCTTCTGGTTTTGCAACTTCATCCTTGATATACTGAGCAAGATCATTCTCTTCAAGAATGAGACCAATTCTGTATTTCCATGTTTGGAAATTCTCTATACCTTCTAGCTTGTATTCAAGCGTAGTGCTTGGAGCCATCTTCTCTTGGGGGAGTCCAAGAGACAAGAGATAGAATAGTACTTACCTGGAAACTTTAACTTTTAACTTTTTCGGATCTGCAATAAAATTTTTGGTTTATCGCACTTTTGGTAAAACTAGGGTTTGACTTTCCCAGAGTTCTACCCAACCAAACACCTCAATCCAAAGCTCAAAAGATAGATCTTTAGAAGGGCTATTCAGCCATGTAATCAGAATCCAAAAATACTAACTTCTAAAGAAACCCTAATTTTGGGAGAGAGAGAGAAGTATAATTTCACCTTGTGAAAGATGTTCTATTCAGGCTAGATCTGATACCATGTTAAGTTTTAAACCAAATAGACTAGCAATATCACTGAAAGAAACATAATCACAAGATAGACACAGAATTTACCTTGGGAAACCCTCATGGGGTAGAAAACCCAGCAAAGCTTTCCTCAATAAGATGATCAACCAAAATACAAGATGTGCTCCAAGACTTGTCCTTCTTCTCTACCTCACATGCAGACCTCCCAGACACAAGTGCACTACTTTCTGAGTTGTGGAAGTGTGTCAAATGAGGAGCTCTCCTCCTATACTTATACTAGATCCCGACTGACCAAAAACCCTAATGGGGCCGACCTCTCCTGGAGAAGTCTAATAACCCCTAAAATATAAACTCAGGGCCGACCTCCACATGGTGGGTCTAATAACCCTAGTTACCACAAACCATCGAAGGAATAAACATCTCCGGATACATAATAGAATTGCCTCGGAGGGATGAAACATCACCGGAATAATAATGTACAAATATAATATTCTTAGAAGTTACAATATTCAACAATATTTATATGGATAAAAGTACCCCCTCAAATTTTCCCAATTTTCTTAACTCATATTCTTGAAAATCAATGATCTGGATATGAAAAAATGCTTAATTGGCCTTAATATTTCAAAGATGACTTATCGGACCTTTCATATCAGGGTATCTTTCAATGCATCAATTTTTAACTCCAACAGCCCTGTCCCTGTAATCAGACTTACCCCATCGGGATATTTCTTGAGATACATTATTCGCACACTCGTTGGAATTACTTCAATAATTGTATCATACTTACATGATTGGGATATTAATTTTATGGATATATCTGTTTTGAATCATTGATGAATATCCTCTGATAGTGTTTCATTAGACTTATCATATCAGGACTTTATCTGACGTAACAAACTTTCACCTCCAATGGGCCAAATTTGACAACGCCTATCAAGCATGCTATATCAGGATGTCCTCCGATATGACTATTGCACACCTCCGATGAGAATGTTTCAAAACCTTTTATTGGACTTATCATATCAAGGCATTTTCTGATGTATCTTGTATCCATCTCCAATGGATAAATCCCGATGTTGTTTTATCGAACCTACCCTATATGGGTAATCTCTGATATACTTATTTGAAAACCCCAAAAATTGTACTCCAATATACTTATTTTTGGACATACTTAATCAAATTTACAATTAAACTCACTAGAATAACCCCCCCAAAATTGTGAGATTTTCAATTACTAGGAACTAGATTCATAAGACAATTTCACCATGGAATATTTTAGACAATGAGAGAAGAAGAATAAAGAGAATAAATTATGGAAAACACTCTGTATCTTATTCATTGATATGATAACAATATATAATACATCCTCCATGGAGAAAATCGAATTTCTTTGAAGCAATATGGAAAGAGCAAAAAGAAAGTCTTAGAAAAGACAAAAAACCCCCTAGGTGGAAAAAGTAGTTTCCAAAACTGTGCTAGAGGCTCACGAATTTGGCAAGTATGTATGGAAGCTCATGAGTGAGGTAAATGGAATGTAATGATGGATTTAGAAGGTTATATATGATGTGGAGGTCGAATTGGTCAAGTGGCAAAAGATTCCAAGTAAACTAGCTTTATCTTTTCCACTAGAAAGCAGAAAAAACAGGACAAAGCTAACTAAAACTGGATAGTGTCTTTCTAATTTAGGAATGGAACAAAATCAGACAGAATCCAAGGAAATCTTATCCAAAATATATCCAAATTCATTTTTGTGAATGAGGATAGCATGTGGTCCACCAAAAGACAAAACTGGCCTATTCTACCTAGTCAAAACTCAGGAAATTAATCATAAATGATTAATTAATTTTATCCCAAGTCTAGAATGACATAGTGGGTTTTTTAAATGTTCCAACACCCCCCCTTAATCCTAAGTTTATGTGATGGGAATTAGAAAAATATCAGAAATATAGGGCCCAAGCAACAAGACTTATGGTCACCCCAATACAAAAATAACAAGTCCATATAAACTGAGGAAACAAGGAAAACCTCATGGGAACAAAACCCTCCCTAAAAAATGGACATGCTTGATGTCTTCATACTGTAATGTTGCTCATTTGAATGATCTGAATGAGCTGAATGGGCTGCTTCCGAGTAACTGACTTGATGAAGAGATTGTGGATGTCATGATCATGCATCAGTGCATCGATGTTGTGTAGGCAAGAACCATGTGTTGAAGCTCTATGAAGTTCATCTTTTGATGATGGAGGATAATCAAATGAATTTTTATTGCTGTTGTAACATACATAATCAAATCTGAAAACATAATCAATGATGGAAAGAAGATCTATGCATACTCCTTCCCAAGGAGAAACAATGAACTCAACAGGATCAATTTCTTCTGTAGTTGCAATGTGGTGTACTAGTTCTTGTACTTTCTTCTCAAACTGATGTAGAACCTTTATAATATTTAAAATGAGATCATGCAGCTCTGAAATATCAGAATGTAAGTCATATGGAGCAGCAACTAGTAAAGATGTGGAGTCTCCATGATCGAACATAATTTCAGTAGAAAAAATTTGAGAAACTAGATCACCCGAACAGCTGAGCGAGCCTGGAGAGTGTGAGGACTTGAATTTTGAACCATGAGTGATGGGATCATGTCCAGATGTGTGGAATATCAGTCCAAATAATGCCAAAACAATGGCTTTCCAACCAATGAAAGATACACAACACAAAAGTGCAACAGAGGCAAGTGACACAATGTAGGAAAACATAGAATTGTGTAGTTTCTTAACTGGAGAAATTAGGGTTTGTAGGGTCTTTTGTGCATCCAAAGGTTGGGAATATGATGTGGGATATGTAATGACTTGCATATCCGACTGTAAATCATCTTCTAAATCAGAATCTAAAATATTTGAATGATGGTGGAAAGACCTTTCAGAAGACAAGTCAGAAGCTAGTAAAAAATGACTAGTTTTGAGAGTAGACTTGGATGAACTGATTGAATATTGTTCCAAGGAAGAGGTGGAGGTTTCTGATTCTGATATATTAGAATGTGAATCAATATCAGAGACATCAGAATTATATTTCACTCTATCACTCAAAGCATAAACATTATTACCTTTGGGAGAGGCTTGGAGATAGAGTTCTTGTTCTACAACAACCTTTCCTTGTTCTTTCTTTGCAAAGTCAGGAACATCTATGTTATGCTCTTCAAGCATCTTGGACATGATGTCTAATTTCTTCTTGAAGCAAGATTTCTCAGGATGAGTGCCTTTGCAGCAATAAGAACACTTGGGCTTCTCCTTCTTCATCTTCTTGGATTTGGAATCTCCATCAGAATCCTCTTCATCTGACAATATCTTCTGTTTGGATTTGTCATTCTTGAAACTCTTTGCTCCATGAGCAACAAGTGCAAAGTCTTTGGAGGGTGATTGATCCCTCATTTGGACCATCTTGTCCTTTTCTTGAGTGAGCGAATCAATGAATGCATCCAAGGTTGGCATCTTCCACTTGGAAACTTCAAGTCTTGTAGAATGAAAAGTAGACACAAATACTGAGTATTCAGAGCTCAGTTTTGACAGAATGGTAAGTATTAATTGCTCATCCTTCTTCTCTATACCACATTGCTTGAGTTGAAGCAATAGGTTTGTTAGAACATTTTTCCACCTATGTACATTAATCATTTATTAATGATGATTAATTAGCCCAAGTGATTAATGATTACATCCCTAAGTTGATTAGCTACTAAATGGTCAATTATCATGAACTAGATGGCAAATGTGAACAAGTGCTGAGTCAAACCAGCTAAGTAGAGCGCTCCCCAGGGCAATTAATGCACTCAGCATGCCTAGAGCGCCCTCCTCAGGTCATTTAATGCACTCAGCATGCTTCTCTTCTACCTAGGGCGCATTTGCTCTCTTTGTGGACAATCTTGCCTTGTTTTGTCACATTTTTGACCAATTTTAGACTCCAAACCTCTAGCCAACCAGTTTCTTCACATGTGTGAGGTCACATGGGCCTGTCCAGTCATTCCCAGCATTCACACTGCAGATTCGAACCAGTTTGGGATGGTTTGGGATATTTTGGTCAACCTAGGGGGGTTTGAGCTTTTTCTAAGCTAGATCAGTGTGAACACTCCAGATGGATTCGAATTCTTCCAGATTTGTATATATGGGTGTTCTTAGCCTTTGTTAAGGTTGGACAGTTAATAATATTGACATTATTCACCAATTCATGTGTATTGTTCTTCATTCATTTAAATTTTTTATGCTAATTCTTGCAAATGTTGTGCAATCTTTCACCAGTGAGGAATCCACAGTAGCTAGATTCAACTGTGCTTGAGATTTTACATGGTATCAGAGCTCTTGGAGCTAGAATTCGAACCAGCAGACTGTTGTAGTGGATTGCCAGAAACAGTGGAGAAACCACATAATTCCTGAGGCCATTGCCTTGAGCTTACTGGAGAAATCTAGTGGCTCCTCTCAGGTGTGATGCTCTCCCGAATGCACCCACTATCCATACAGGGTTCGAATCTGTGAGTGTAGATCCCTCCAGAGTGATTTGAGAGTTGTTTGCAGGTACTGAAGATCAGCATTGTCAGCAAGTACGAATTGCAGCAGAGGAGAATGGAGCCATCTCACCCAAACGTGCTCACTCCCTTCAACTATTTCGATTGGAAGGCAGAAATGGTGATTTTGCTGAGATCCAAGGGTCTCTACAGAATCACGATGGGCACTGAGGTTGAGCCAAACTCAGCTGTGGAGAAATCCAAGTTTTTCAACAGAATGGATGAGGCATTTGGCCTCCTTTGTCTCAGCATTTCGAGAGACCTCCTGTTTCATGTAGAAAGTCTAGCAACTCCAAATGAAGTGTGGCTCAAGCTTGAGACACTGTTTGGAAAGACTGATGAGATGAGAGGCCACCAGCTCGAAAATGAGCTTGTCTCACTGAGCCCAGGGAATTTCGATTCCATCCAGGACTTCTTCACCAAGTTCAAGAACTTGGTCTTGCAGATCAGACAATGTGGCATATAGAAGAAAGAAGAACAGTTGGTGTTGTCCATTCTCTCAAAATTGGGTTCAGAATACTCAGTTTTTGTGTCTTCCTTCAACTCCACAAGGCTCACAGTCAGAGGTTGGAAGATGCCATCCTTGGCTGACTTCATGGAGATGCTAACTCAAGAGCAAGACAAGCTGGTCTTGATGGGCTCCATCAAACAAAAAGATCAAGTTCTTGCAGCTGGAGATTCGAAATGTGGAAGAAGCAAGCAAAAACCCAGGGTTTCGAAACCTCAAGAGAAGAAGAAGAAGGATGAGAGGCCCAAATCCTCTGAGGGGGTTTCGAATCCTGTCAAGAACAAGGGAAAGAAGGCTGAGAAGATGAAATGTAGCTACTGTCAAAGAGGTTTTCATCCAGAGAGCTCATGCATGAAGAAAACCATAGACACCATGACCCATCTCCTACAGAAAAATAACATTCCTCTTCCTGAAAGTTCCAAGAAGAAGGAGTGCGCTTCTGAAGACAAGGAGAGCTGCCATGCTTTGGTGGCTAGCTCATCTCATTCACCTTTGTTTATCATTGATTCAGGTGCCTCAAGGCACATGGCTTCCTCAAGAGACTCGTTTTCTGAACTTGCTCCCTACAGTGGCCTCTCAATTCGAATGGGAGATGACTCAGAAATCCCTGCTCATGGCATTGGGAAAATCTCTATGGAGAATGGCTTCTTCTCAAATGTGCTGTATGTGCCAAACCTTGCAGAAAACTTGCTCTCTGTGTATCAAATGACACATACTGGAGCAGCAAAGAAGGTGGTCTTCACTCAGGATGAAGTGGAGATATCAGAAGTTTCCACCGGGAAAATTGTTGCAAAGGGTGTTGCAGACCATGACATGAAGATGTACATGTTCTCCCACTTCCTCGAATTTTCTTCACCAAGTGTGCTGCTGTCACATGGGAATGAGACCAGCAAGCTATGGCATCAAAGGTATGGGCACCTAAACTACAGATATCTTCAAGTTTTAAGCAAAGAAAATATGGTAGAAGGGCTGCCCCAAATCAGATTTTCGAGTGGAACATGCAAGGGTTGCATGATTGGGAAACATCCTGAAAAGAAGTATGACAAAGGGAAGGCTAGGAGGGCTGATCAACCTCTTGGGATAGTACATTCTGATCTCATAGGGCCACTCCCCACACCCTCCTATGGCTGCAGCAAATATGTGCTCACCTTCATTGATGACTACTCAAGGTACTGCTGGTTATTTTTCCTTAAGCAAAAATCTGAAGTCTTTGATTGTTTCAAGATTTTTAAGAGCATGGTTGAGAACTTCAGTGGGAAGGCCATGAAGGTTTTGAGGACTGATAATGGCAGAGAGTATGTCAACAACAATTTGCAGCAGCTCTGTCAAGAGCATGGCATTCAGATGCAACACTCAGTGCCCTACACACCTCAGCAAAATGGTGTTGCAGAGCGCAAAAATAGAGCACTGAAAGAGATGGCAACTTGCATGTTGCAAGCAAGGGATTTGTCTCCCAAATTATGGGCTGAAGCTATGAATTGTGCAGCATATGTTCAGAACAGGGCACCACACAAAGCATTGCAAGGAATCACTCCATTTGAAGCTTGGATGGGCCACAAGCCAAATGTCTCACATTTCAGAATTTTTGGCTCAAGGGCTTGGGCCAGAATTCCACCGGAGAAGAGAAAGGCATTGCAGCCCCAAAGCAAGGAGTCAATCATGGTTGGGTATGCAGAGGATTCCAAGGGCTACAAGCTCTTTGATCCATCCACTCACAAAACTTTCATTGAAAGAAGTGTCAAATTCGAAGAGGAAGAATTTTTGCAAGCTAGTGAACAAGGTGATGGGGAATGCTCATTCCCTCGTCTTGATGATGAAGTAAGTAGTGATTCATTCTCTGATATTTCTGATTCTGAGATTGCTGAAGATGATGTTGATATGGATTCTGAACATATCCCTCCCTCAAGGCCCAAGTGGGTAGAGAAAACAATTCAAAGTGCCGGAGAGCTAGTGGGAGATCCCCAAGATGCTAGGAAAACTAGATCTCAATTTCACAATTCCTTTGCATATAATAATTATGATCTGAGTGAGGCCTGTTATTTGATGGTTGGATCTGATCCAATGTCATATTCAGAAGCATGTACAGACCCAAGGTGGCAATCAGCCATGCAAGAGGAGATGAACTCACTCCATGAGAACAAAACTTGGGATTTGGTCCCTCTTCCTCCCAAGAGGAAACTAGTGCAATGCAAGTGGATTTATAGAACCAAAATTGGATCTGATTGCTCTGATCTGAAGTATAAGGCCAGGTTGGTGGCTAAGGGTTACTCTCAGGTCCAAGGAGTGGACTATACAGAAACATTTGCACCGGTGGCAAAGATGGACTCCATAAGACTAGTTTTGGCAATTGGGGCTTCCAAGCGATGGGAGATTCATCACATGGATGTAAAGAGTGCCTTTCTTCATGGGGATCTGAATGAGGAGATTTATATGCAGCAGCCTGAAGGTTTTATCTCTGATCATATACTTGTTTGCAGGTTGAACAAATCACTCTACGGGCTCAAGCAAGCTCCTAGAGCATGGTATGCAAAAATGGACAATTTTCTGCTATCTTTGGGGTTTGAGAGGTGTAAGTCTGATCCAAATGTGTATATGCAGCATGTTAGTGATCTGATATTGATTATTGTACTGTATGTTGATGATATTTTGATCACTGGTAGCTGCACCAAAGAACTTGACTCAGTTAAGAGAGCATTGCACAGTGAATTCTCCATGACCGATCTAGGATTGCTAAAACAATTTCTGGGTTTGGAGATTGATCAATCTGTGAATGGAATTTCTGTATGTCAGTCAAGGTATGCTTCAGATTTGCTGCAGAAATTTAAGATGGCTGAATGTAAGTCTGCAAAATTTCCATTTCTTTCAGGAGTTAAGCTTACAGAATGGGGTTCTTCACCACTAGTTGACAGTTCGTTGTATAGACAACTAGTTGGGAGTTTGTTGTATCTTACACACTCTCGACCAGATTTGTCTTATGCTGTTGGGGCTATTGCAAGGCACATGCAAGAGCCTCATGAGATCCATTGGAAGGCATCCAAGAGGATCCTTCATTATGTTCAGGGTACTAAGTCTTTTGGTATCCATTATGCTGCTGGTTCATCCCTTGAACTAGTAGGATTTACAGATTCTGATTGGGCCGGTGATTGTATTGATCGGAAGTCAACTTCCGGTTATGTCTTTATGCTTGCACATGGACCTATATGCTGGTCAAGCAAGAAACAGAGCACTATTTCCTTATCTTCAGCTGAGGCCGAGTACAGGGGAGCAGTCAATGCAGCCACACAATGTGTTTGGTTGCAAGGTATTCTTGCAGAGTTCGGGATTGTCTTTGATTCACCCACTATTCTTTGGTGTGATAATCAAAGTACAATCAAGATTTCTACCGATCCAGTACAGAGGCAGAGGACCAAGCACATAGAGATACACATGCATTACATTCGGAGTTTGGTGCATGACCGGATCATAGCATTGCAGTATTGCCCATCCAGTGAGCAAACTGCTGATATCTTCACCAAGTGTTTTACCGAGAAGACCTTCACTCACCTTAGATCTTTGCTTGGGGTGAGTGATGCATGGTGATGATTGGTGTATTTTGATATATGCCACATGTCCATTTTAGAGGGGAGGTTTTATTTCCCATGTGGTTTTCCTCCTTACCTTGGTTACATGGACAAATAAATTTTCATGATGTAAAAGGTGACTTGAGCCTAGTTGCCAAGGCCTTAATTTTTGATATTTCACTAAGTCTAGCTTAAGGGGGGGTGTTAGAACATTTTTCCACCTATGTACATTAATCATTTATTAATGATGATTAATTAGCCCAAGTGATTAATGATTACATCCCTAAGTTGATTAGCTACTAAATGGTCAATTATCATGAACTAGATGGCAAATGTGAACAAGTGCTGAGTCAAACCAGCTAAGTAGAGCGCTCCCCAGGGCAATTAATGCACTCAGCATGCCTAGAGCGCCCTCCTCAGGTCATTTAATGCACTCAGCATGCTTCTCTTCTACCTAGGGCGCATTTGCTCTCTTTGTGGACAATCTTGCCTTGTTTTGTCACATTTTTGACCAATTTTAGACTCCAAACCTCTAGCCAACCAGTTTCTTCACATGTGTGAGGTCACATGGGCCTGTCCAGTCATTCCCAGCATTCACACTGCAGATTCGAACCAGTTTGGGATGGTTTGGGATATTTTGGTCAACCTAGGGGGGTTTGAGCTTTTTCTAAGCTAGATCAGTGTGAACACTCCAGATGGATTCGAATTTTTCCAGATTTGTATATATGGGTGTTCTTAACCTTTGTTAAGGTTGGACAGTTAATAATATTGACATTATTCACCAATTCATGTGTATTGTTCTTCATTCATTTAAATTTTTTATGCTAATTCTTGCAAATGTTGTGCAATCTTTCACCAGTGAGGAATCCACAGTAGCTAGATTCAACTGTGCTTGAGATTTTACAAGGTTCTTGAATTTTGATATGAACTCCTCCATAGAATTGAAATTACTTGGACTAAGAGAGATCAGCTCAATCTCCAACAAATGACCTATGAACTTGTCTTGTTTTCCAAAGAGAGACTCTAGCTTTGTCCACACTTCATTTGGAGTTGAAAGAGAATCGATATGGAATAGAAGATCTGGAGATACAGAGAGAAAAAGTAACCCATAAGCTTCATCAAGCCTATCGAACCATTTGGATTTTAATGCAACAGCTCCTGGCTCAGTTTCAAGCCCCATAGTGACTCTATACAATCCTTTACTCCAAAGATGGATGATCATATGGACCTTCCAGTCAAAGAAATTGAAGGGAGTGAGAGTCACAACTTTGGCTTGATTTTTCTCCATACTAATGTGCTCCTAGTAATGGTAATACCTGCAAAAAACACTCTTGGAAATTGTTTTGAATCAAGCTATCTATAATACCATGTGAGATTTTCAATTACTAGGAACTAGATTCATAAGACAATTTCACCATGGAATATTTTAGACAATGAGAGAAGAAGAATAGAGAGAATAAATTATGGAAAACACTCTGTATCTTATTCATTTATATGATAAAAATATATAATACATCCTCCATGGATAAAATCGAATTGCTTTGAAGCAATATGGAAAGAGCAAAAAGAAAGTCTTAGAAAAGACAAAAAAACCCCTAGGCGGCAAAACCAATTTCCAAAACTGTGCTAGAGGCTCACGAATTTGGCAAGTATGGTATGGCAGCTCATGAGTGAGGTAAATGGAATGTAATGATGGATTTAGAAGGTTAGATATGATGTGTAGGTCGAATTGGTCAAGTGGCAAAAGATTCCAAGTAAACTAGCTTTATCTTTTCCACTAGAAAGCAGAAAAAATAGGACAAAGCTAACTAAAACTGGATAGTGTCTTTCTAATTCAGGAATGGAATAAAATCAGACAGAATCCAAGGAAATCTTATCCAGAATCTATCCAAATTCATTTTTGTGAATGAGGATAGCGTGTGATCCACTAAAAGACAAAATTGGCCTATTCTACCTAGTCAAAACTCAGGAAATTAATCATAAATGATTAATTAATTTTATCCTAAGTCTAGATTGACATAGTGGGTTTTTTAAATGTTCCAACAAAAATACATTGTCGATGGGATCACCCCAATCAAGTTGGATTTGTTCCATGATGCATTAATAATAAAGCCCTGAAATCCTACCTTCGATGGCATATCATAACTACATAAACTAGTGTACGGAATAATCGTTTAAAAAATCAAATCACAGAATCCCGAAAAATCTGTCTAGAAATATTTGGCACCCTTGGAAATTAATGCAATGAATGGGTTGTGTATATGATGAGACCTGTAATAAAATTACAATCATTATACCATTAATTATAGAATGGATTCGAATTTCAAATTAATAAAATGACTAAAGTAGTTCATTGCATTCATTATGTCCTATATTCACTAATTCTACAACTAGCACTCATGTTATTTGATATTAATATGTGTTTTCAGTTGCTTACGAGATGTCGAGAACACCAAGACAAAACGTAGTCATGCACAAATCAGTCTAAAAGATTAGTGCTCCCATTTCCATTTCTACAACTAACACTCATGTTATTTGATATTAATATGTGTTTTTAGTTGCTTACGAGATGTCGAGAACACCAAGACAAAAGGTAGTAATGCACAAATAAGTCTAAGAGATTATTGCTCCCATTTCCATTGCAGGGATATTCTATCTAATACTAGTCACCTGACTAGTTTCTAAGATGATCCATTGTGGGAAAAACTCTACAAAATGTACACCATCATCGAATTCCCACAAGATAGTGATGACCTATCAGTTTATGAAAATACCAAGAAGAGACAGTAGCATTTTTGAACCCAAAATCCGACGACATATATGTCTGATTTTCAACATCACGTTGTCGGCCATCGGACAAGCTTCTCCTTTTTTAAACATCGGTTGCACTTCGACCGATATCTGTTGGTGGGTGGTTTGGTGAGTCAGCATCGTAGCATCGCGGATGCTGCGCAAGGACAAAGGTACCGCGAAAGGAGGAAAGCAGAATGCATGGCAATAGTACTTTTTGTAGTTTTTGGGTCATTTGGACCACGTCGTATGTATTTTGGGTCATTTGGACCGTATTATGTGGGTTGTGGGTCATAGTTTGGTAGAGTTTGTTAAGAAGTAGTTAGGCGGTTGCCTAAGTGGATCGTAAATGTAAGGGCACAAGCCTATAAATAGATGTAGGTTTGTAAGGGAGAGATAATCTTGGCAAGTGTATGAACTCTTTGGCGAGCATGGTTGAATCTTGATCTGAAGCTAAGACTGAGTATTTTGTCATATCTGGGTTTTGCAGAGACAATATGATGTGACAGAAATTTTGAGAAGAACCTTTGTGTCGTTTCCATCTTTCTGTGGTAAATGTGATATGGATTTGTGAATAATGCAATGTTTCCTTGCTGTGATTAATGCTTTACTGTTATACCTATTGCATGTTTATGGTTTTGTCAATGATGAGATTTTTTGAATAATGTCGTGACTATACTTAATGACCGAGTTGAATGCTTAGATCTAATTCTGAATGTTGTGATAATTTAATCAATTGATGCACAACATCCTCCTTCATTTGGTGGAAATATGGTTCCATCAACTCTCCCTTGAACATCTCGGGTGAGACCTCATCTGCTCTGCAGGTGTTGCTGAACGGGGTAAAACCTGTCTGGTCCGGTGCTCAAGGAGATCGCGGTGGTCTGGGTGTCGACAGTGTCGGGAACCCCTGTCGAATGGGTTTGCATCAACAATATCCGACAACAAAATGGATGCGTCGGATATCCGACATAATCCTGTCAGATATCCGACCACTACTCTTTTAATATACCCGCCGAATATCCGACACCCATTACTTTAAGGGTGGTCGGATATTTGACAAAAGGGTCATCGGATATCCGACATGCATTACATCAAATATTGTAGGATATCTGACGCAGATACCTAGAAATACCGACGTCGTTTGGCGTCAGTGGTTTCACGAGCTCATCGGATTATTTTTAAGGGGGTGTCGGATATCCAACCTAAATTACATTATAAGAATTCTAATATCCGATGCCTCTTGACGTCGGTGGTATGGCGACGTTGTCAGAGTCTTTGGAAGGGAACGTCGATTATCCGACGACTATGAGGAATTTAAAAAACAAATACAGAGATATTCGATGCTCATCATCCATAGCATTGATTCTAATAGGAATAGAAAGTATAAGAACTCACCAAGCTATATATTTCAACATAGCCAGATCAACATACAAATTCTATCCCTCTCACGAAGATTTGGTATGCATAAGTTAAGCAAATGAATATTGTCAATTCCTTTGTGAACTATTTTATCTTGTGTTGTATTGTAATTCCTTCCCATCATGATCAACATGGTGATTAACAGTGATGAATGCACTATATTAGTTCATTTTGGCATTTCATTTTGCATGTTGTAATTAAGGAAAACGTTCCTTGGAATCACAACAATCCTTAGCAAAATACACTCATAAAATTAAGATAATCAAGGCATGGAACAAGATACAAATGAAACTATAGCTTAATTGTTATAAGAAAAATACACAACTTCTATGTTGGAAGTTCCTTGGCTTCTTTTGCCAAGCTATTCTTAATTGCAATTTGTAAAATATCTTTCTCAAAGACAATCAACCCCTCTAAGCATGACATCCTATCCTACTTATCATGACCACAACAAATAATTTTTATATCTTAATATTAAAACATGAATTGTGACATATTTGTAAATTCATTTTTGCTTGCATGATTCTATCACAATTTCATCTTAGTTGCAACAAATCCTATAACTTGTCAGTATCTACACAACCAACAAAACATCAGTGGTCAATACAAACTTAGCATAGTTTTCCACAACCAACATACAAATCCATTGATCAGTCCACAAACAATCAAGCTGAGTTGAATATAATCAATCCAATCTACTCAATAGTAACCAATGTTGGTCTAGTTGTAACTCCTTATGAAATGATATAATGTAGCTGCCATATCCATACTAAATGCAATTTCAAACTTGAAAATGCATATCCCCTAGAAAAAATATTTCAAATTCCCTTAGTGGAGATCATATTAGGACTAATATCATCAATGGCACTCCACAAGGTAAACAAGGGTGTACAAACTCATCCATGAAAACCTTGATTCTCATCCTTCCAAGTTACAAATCGACCTTCTAAAGCATATAAAAATATTGGGAAGCTTGTAAAACTTTACTTAGGTGGGAAATCCATGTACTTAGTAAATGATATTCTATTAATATGCAGACTTTGTGGTAGCATGGGGCATTTAATCATAAAAAACAAGTGGTGGGTAAAATACCTTGTATAATGCCAAAATATATGACAAAAATAACATACACCATTGTTGATCTATCCATAACTAATTATAGGAAATAATTAGGTTGGCGTGACTTTAAAACCAACTTCAAGTGGAAAATGCTGATAAAATACTATGGAGAAAATGCAATATTTGACCACAGAATCTTTGCAACACAAGCCATGTGTCAAGCAACTTATCAACTAGTGGAGAGATTGGATTAGAATGGATCAACTTCCATAATAAAAGTAGTTACATTTTTGGCAAGTACATGAGAAGAAGTAGCAGATAGTCAATTTGGAATCTGACTAGGCTGTGAGTCTTATATTAGATTATTATTATTTTCCACCATGTATTCGCCACCATGGAAATACTTGCTAAACTTAATTTCTCTACTGCTCACTTTCATGGATGAGAAGATGAAAAGTATCATGGCATATAATTTGGTAGTGTTCCAAGCCCAAAGAAATTTTGTAGTATGTCATGTTGTTCACTATACATGATCCTAGAAACATATTTAGTTATGATTATACTCTATTAGGAGATGTAGGATTTTGGTTAGACACCTTTCAAGAAGGATAGTAGTTACTTAGGATTCAAGATGTAGGAACCACATAATCAATATCTAAAGTAGATTTATACATTTATGTTGTAACTTGTACTAATTCCACTAGGAAAGAGAGGAAGATATTCCATTGATGAATGCCGAAGATTGAAGAGACATCCATTTCCTCTATGAATGAAGCAACAACTGCAAGTAGGTGAGTCCCAATCTTATGTGGTTTTTATTTTCCCAAAAAATAGATACTTTGGTTCAAATTGAGACTCAAAAGCAAAATACAATCTTTCTTTCTTCCTTACTTCTCATCCCAATTTAGGAACTAGGGACTGGATATTTTCCCTAGTG
Organism: Larix kaempferi; assembly: GCA_027924585.1. Taxonomy (NCBI): domain Eukaryota; kingdom Viridiplantae; phylum Streptophyta; class Pinopsida; order Pinales; family Pinaceae; genus Larix; species Larix kaempferi. The sequence goes on along the minus strand of BSBM01000717.1, from coordinate 3,594,206 downwards.
AATATCATCCAATCATGCATACAACACACATGAAGAAGAAAAAGCACAAAACCAATCAAGAAGAAGAAGCATACAAAGCACAAAATCAATATCAATCATTGCAAGAGTATGTGCAGCTCCACAAGCAACACAAACAAAGTGAAGTTCACATGTCCCTTTAATAATGCAAGGCTTAATAACATCAACAACACCACCAAGATATTTGTGTCCTAGTTGACCAAGGTCTGTTGCACCCCATGACACCAACGCTCCAACATCTGAAACACCAAACTTTATTAGATCAAGCTTATGATCAAAATACAACAAAAAATGAAAGAAAGAGGTTATGGTCATCCTTTATCAACTCCTCCAAATACTACAACCAATGATATGGAAATTCACAATATATTTATTAACCAAAACTTCTATATGGAACTTCACATCAGATTGCCTAATCAACCCTTCTTAGTGTAGGAAAAATATCCAAATTCTACCAGTTATAGCATGGATTATGTTTGATTAATTTGCTATTGCTCAAGATTATCTACAACCTATGAAATGGGTATCCATGGGTGTTAATTTCAATTCAATATTCCACTTAAATATTATTTTTTTGAAAACAAGATCAACCCAAGATTCAAACCAGAGATCTTTGTACAGAAAAGGATAAATATTTGCAATGAACAACACACTCCAAAGAAAATATAAATGCCAATTTCATTAAACTTGGACTTATTCTAGTCCAAGTGACTTTGAAGACGGGTCAAAAACCGCCTTTCTAAACTCCAAAATCAAGCAAAATCCACTTCCAAAACTGCCAAATCCAGGTTCCAAAAGTGCCAAAATTGGTTCTGAAAGTGCCAAAACCGATTCCAAAATTGCCAAAACTGATTCTGAAAGTGCCAAATCAAGGTTCCAAAAGTGACAAAACCGGTTCCTAAAGAGCCAAAAACCGGTTCCAACAGTGCCAAATCCAGTTCCGAAAGTGACCAAACTGGTTTCGAAACTGCCAAATCCGTTTCCAAAAGTGCCAAAATCCAGGTTCCAAAACCATACTTTTTCTTTTGATATTGGTGTATGTATAATATGACAATCATTTGAAGTTGAATGTCATTAACCAACACCCCATTTTTGAATGAGGCTTGAGATAAATGAATGAAGGGGTGATTGACCCTTCTTCTGCTCACTATTATTTTCATAATAGTTCTGCATTGCAAGAAGGGTGGTTCGATCCTTCTTGTGTTCACCATTCTGGATACAGGTGAATTGTCGGATATTGGTGTTCACAATTATCTACTAAAAGAAGGGGCGGACGATCCTTCTTGTCGGCAGTCTGAAGTCGGGATAAATATTTTTTACATGTTATAACATAGGCAATGTCCAAATCCCTACCATATACCGCAGAAGTCGATAGTGGGGAAATGTTGTCCCAACTTTTGTAGATTAATTGTTTTTTCATTTCTCTTTTAAATGAAGGGTCGACCGACCCTTATTGCACTTAGTATTTTTGCAGTTTTCACCATTCAGGATATACATGAATTGACAGCCTATACTTCGTAGGTTGAATATTTGCACAATTCCCTCATAAATGAAGGGGCAACCGACCCTTCTTCTGCCCAATATTATTTTCATACTGGTTCTAGACTGCTAGAAAGGTTGGCCGACCCTTCTTGTGATTTATATTTTTCCAGTTTTGACCATTCTGGTTATACATGAATTGATCTCTATTTTGGAAGGCCAAAATCTCACATGTGTGAGCCTCAAAGAGAGAACTGACGCCATAGGAAGTGATGACATGGAATGTATGATGACATGGCATCTATGATGACATGGAATGTGTGATGAGGGTGGAAATACACATGATGGTGTTCTGGTGCTATTTGACATCATTCTGGAAAAGTATGACAAGTTTGTGAAACTTTGGAAATTAACAAAGTATGGAAAAAGTAGTCAAAACTGCTCTAAGAGAATGCCTGCCATAATTCATCGTTAGAGAAAAATGCACACACCATCATGCTATAGCTTGTTGAAGTGGCTATATAGTTATACATGATTGCATATTGTGGGAAGTGTTTGAATAATGGATTTACGACATGCATTTCCGCATCTCGCAATGGGGATTGTGGATTTCGGAAATGCAGGTTTGTTTTTATTTGGAGTTGTAGTCTCGCAACCTGCAATTGCGGATTGCGGATTGAGGGAACATTGTATATATTTCCAAAAAAATAAACCCCCGCAACACGTCTTCCGCATTCCACAGATTAGATCTCAGCCGTCGATTTGTCTTAATCTTACGGCCCAGATTTAACCCGATGGAATTAATAAATATGTTGATTTTTTTTTTTTTTCATCTTCGAAAATTACCTGCAGTGTGCATTTTATTGTGAGTTTTTACCAGGGGTCGTTTTCACCATTTTTTTATAGCTTAAATGAAGGGTCGGTCGACCCTTCTTGTCCTTAGTATTTTTACAGTCTTCACCATTCTAGATATATATGAATTGACATCCTATCCTTTGTATGTTTAATATCTGCACAATTCCCTCATAAATGAAGGGGCAGCCGATCCTTCTTTTGCTCAATATTATTTTCATACTAGTTCTAGGCTTCCAGAAGGGTCGTCTGATCCTTCTTGTGTTCACAAGTCTGGATACAGGTGAATCGTTGGATATTGGTGTTCACAATTATCTACTAAACGAAGGTTCAGCCGACCCTTCTTGTGATTTATATTTTTTCAGTCTTGACCATTCTGGTTATACATGAATTGATATCTATTTTGGCAGGCCAAAATCTCACACCTGTGAGCCACAAAGAGAGAACTGACACCATAGGAAGTGATGACATGGAATGTGTTAGTGTTTCAATCTGACATCATTCTGGAAAAGTATGACAAGTTTGTGAAACTTTGTAAATTGACAAAGTATGGAAAAAGTAGTCAAAACTGCTCTCAGACAATAACCGCCATAATTCATGGTTTGAGAAAAATGCATGCACCATCATCTCATGCTATAGCTTGTTGAAGTGGCTATCTAGTTATAAATGATTGTGGATGCGGGAACTGTTTGAATAATGGATTTGCGACATGCGTTTCTGCAACCCGCAATTTGGATTGCGAATTGCAGAAACTTAGGTTTGTTTTTATTTCGAGTTGTAGTCCCACAACCCGCAATTGTGGATTGCGGGAATGTTGTATATATTTCCAAAAAATTAAACCCCTATAACTTGTCTTCTGCATTCCACAGATTAGATTTCAGCCGTCGATTTGTCTAAATCTTATGGCCCAGATTTTACCCGATGGAATTAATAAATATGTTGATTTTGTTTCTGTTTCCTTTTATTATTTTTCATCTTCAAAAATTACCTGCTGCGTGGATTTTACTGCGAGTTTTTACCAGGGGTCATTTTCGCCATTTTTTCCATCTTAAATGAAGGGTCGGCCAACCCTTCTTGTGCTTAGTATTTTTGCAGTCTTCTCCATTTAGGATATACATGAATTGACAGCCTATACTTCGTAGGTTGAATATTTTCACAATTCCCTCATAAATGAAGGGGCGGCTGACCCTTCTTCTGCCCACTATTATTTTCATACTAGTTCTAGATTGCCAGAAGCTTGACGGAAATCGATGGTTACAAAAGATTGACGGAGATCGACAACCACAAGTGCTATTTGCGAAAGTAAGATAGGACGGTTTAAGCATGGGCGGAGTGTTGCTAGCCCTCGAGCAAGTTGGAAATTAGATCAATGGGCAAAAGGACAGATCTATAGACGACAGGTACTTCGATGATTTGAGATGCGCGGGGAAATGGACTTTTCAGATTTGCAAAGTTTTGGTAGGGACCGCATGTTTCGACGGTGTAGATCTGGCGAGGAAAGGCGTCAGTGACGGAAGTTTAGTTCGCAGATTGAACATGGATAGAGTATCGGCACGTTCCAAATTCACAAACCTCGGTAAAGGCTGCACCTTTGGACTGCAAGGATGCAAACAGAGGCCAGATCGACAATTGATAATAAGTACGCAGATCTAAGGTGTGAGGAAGGCGGCGTTTGAGAGATTGAAGATTGTTGAAGGCCATGGGGCTAAGCATGGAAGAATATCAATGGTACCAGATTGATCATGCAAGATGGACAGCTTAGAGAAATTCCTTTATCGCTAGAGGTGCAAGAATGATAGGAAAGGATTGATAATATAAAAAATGGAATGCACGGGGATATGAGTACTGTATGATTCAGTTGCCCCCTTTCCCCCTTGGTTGAGGTCAAGGGGGGCAAGTTAATTTAGATAGAGTCAAATAGACTCTAGCACCTTGTTGACTTCACATTCTATCTGGGAGCAAGTCCAACAAAACCGATGCAATAACTTAACAACTAGCTCAAAGAAAACTTCAAAGAATCAGGTAAGAGAGATATAATGGAAAGTCACATGACACATATGGAACAAAGTTATAATCATTTTGAATCTTTGATATATAAGAAAATATAGGGGTTTAAGCTTGCTCCAATGCATGCAAGAAAAATTCCCACTTCCAAAGGTATATTCTTCCTCCATGAGACCAAATGAGCTAAGACTTAAAATTGGACGAAAGTATATGCAGGCCACCCGTTAATTTGAAAATATTTCTGGTATTAAAAATAGAATTTACATGCATTGAATAGATGGCAACCTTAATTTACCTAGTGTGTGGATTTTACTGTGAGTTTTTACCCGAGGTCGTTTTCTCCATTTTTTTCAGCTTAAATGAAGGGTCGGCCAACCCTTCTTGGGATTAGTATTTTTTCAGTATTCACCATTCAGGATATACATGAATTGACAACCTATACTTCGTAGGTTGAATATTTGCACAATTCCATCATGAATGAAGGGGCGGTCGACCCTTCTTCTTCCCATTATTATTTTTATACTAGTTCTAGACTGCCAGAAGGGTAGTCCAATCCTTCTTGTGTTCACCAGTATGGATATAGGGGAATTGATGGATATTGTTGTTCACAATTATCTACTAAAGGAAGGATTGGCCGACCCTTCTTGTGATTTATATTTTTCCAGTCTTGACCATTCTGGTTATACATGAATTGATCTCTATTTTGTAAGGCCAAAATCTCACACGTGTGAGCCTCAAAGAGAGAACTAATATCATAGGAAGTGATGACACTTTGTTTTGTTTTTATTTGGAGTTGTGGTCCCGAAACCCGTAATTGCGGATTGCGGGAATGTTGTATGTATTTCCAAAAAATTAAACCCCCGCAACTTGTCTTCCGCATTCCCCATATTAGATCTCAGCCGTCGATTTGTCTTAATCTTTCAGCCCAGATGTAACTCGATAGAATTAATAAATATGTTAATTTTTTTTTTGTGTTCTTTTATCATTTTCTGTTTTCAAAAATTTCCTACTGTGTGGATTTTGCTACCACTTTTTACCAAGGGTCGTTTTCGCCATTTGTGCGGATTTTACTGCGAGTTTTTACCAGGGGTCGTTTTCACGAGTTTGTACTAGGGGTCATTTTCGTGACTTTTTACTAGGGGTCGTTTTCACGACTTTTTACCAGGGGTCGTTTTCGCGACTTTTTACCAGGGGTCGTTTTCGCCATTTTTTCCAGCTTGCATAGGTTGGCTTCATGTCACTTTCTTATTCAATTGTTCAAGGTTTTTTGCTATTTTGAGTTTTTTTTCTTATTGGTGTTTATTTATTCATCAGATTTCTCTAGTTTTTCAAACATGTCTCGCAACACTCGCTGCAAAACTCCTCAGAAATATCTTTTGAACAAAGACCAAACTTCAGCATCCTTGCCAACACCAGCGATAAGGTTTCTGAGACACACCAGAGGGATTGGTCCAAAATTTACTCCATCTTTGACAATGACGACCTAACTGATATTCATAGTGACCGCCTCGCCTATGAAAATATTAGGGATTCACAACTCCACGCTATAGCTTCCAGACCTGCTATCCTTCCCTACATTGATGTAGTTAAGTGGATTATAGACCATGCTAACCCTAAATATCGCTCTTTCAATGATAGCGTAGGGTCTCAATTGGCTACTTTTCGCGCTGAGGTTTTTACCAAAGCTTATGCCCTAAAACCAACTATTCAACCCCTCAATGTTGCATTCCTTGAGTCATCAAAGACTAGGTACAATTTCAATAAAATGTTGAAGTCTTGGATGCAAAAACTGACAAATTTCATGCCCAAGGTTGATAATTTATACCCAATTTCCTGGTTCAAAGAGCTGTTGATGTATATGTAACTTCGGAATGTATTTCATCTATGTATTTTATTGTACTCCTATAGAGATGTATTATTCCTATATATGGAAGTTTCATCATTTGTATTGACAAGTGTCCCAAGTGTCATAACTTGCCGATGGGTTATTAGACCACCATGCGTGGGGTCAGCCCTGATTAAGTTAACCTAGGGTTATTACGCTGAGTTAGACAAGTCGGCCTCATAGGTTTATTAGGCTGCTCAGAACAAGTATAAATAGAGAGTGAGATCTCTCTATTTGATCATCTCATTATTCACTTGTACATCACTAGGAAAGTGGTGCACTAGTTGAGGAGGAGGAGGAGCTGCTAGTAGAAGACTATCTCTTGTACTTTGGTTGTATCCTTGCTCTTTCTATATTTGAGGAAGTTGTGGGGTTTTTCACCTTTATGGTTTTCCCCAGTGAAACTCTGTGTGTCTATTGTCTCATGTGATTGCTTGATGTGATTGATATGCATTGTTATACTTGATATGTTGTACATGTTATTCTCTCAGTAAAGATCCTAGAGTATATTGAATTAATGCTCAAAAAATTAACATGGTATCAGAGCTTCCCTGAGAATAAGACATTGTGCGGTGGCGGAAACTAAGGTTTCTTATTTATTGGGTTTCTCTCCACAGATTATGGAAATGCAGTAAGGTAGATCGACTCTACTCATCGAGGAGAATCTATCTGTCCAATCAAAATTCAATTCTGAGCACTTCCCGTTTTGGCCCTAAAAATTAGGGTTTCCTCAAAAATAGGAATTTCTAAAATCTGAAGACATAGTTGGAAGCTCTTTGGAAAAATCGATGTTTAGAGCTTTGGATCGATATTTTTGGTTGGGTGAAGCTCTGAGAAACTCAAACCCTAATTCAGGGTCCTCCCTAGTGAATCCGGGAGATTGAAAAGCATTTCCTCAAGGTGAATCCTTGAAGTTTTCAAATTCTGAATATACCAGGCTGATCAGCTCATCAAGGCGCATCTTTCTATCCTTCCAGAATTTTGAAATTCACATTTTGAATTTTTAGGGTTTCTCTAACAAACCCTAATCCGAGACCAGATCCAGTTTTCAGCAAATCAAATCGTAAGATCTAAATCTTTTCTATTTCTATTTGAAGTACTCTTTAAAGATGTCTCACCACACCAAGCTTGAAGATAAGCTTGAAGGGGCTGATAACTTCCGAGCATGGAAGTATAGGATTGGGTTAATCCTGGAAGAAAATGAATTGGATACTTGCATAAGGGAAGAGGTCCCTGTCCCAGAGGAAGAAGAGGTTAAATCCCTCCTCAAGAAGAACTTGGTCAAGGAAAAGAGGATCATTGCTGATTCTATCAAGGACCATCTCATCCCATATGTATCATCTCTAAAGACACCCAAAGAGATGTTTGATTCCCTGACCAAGCTATTTGAAGGGAAGAACATAAATCGGAAGATGACCCTGTGGAACCAATTGAAAGGGGTAAAGCTTCAGAATGGAGAAACCATTCAATATTATTTTTCTAGGGTCTCTCAGATCAAGGAACAACTTGAAGCGGTGGATGAAATGGTGGGGAATGGTGAAATTGTCATGACCACTCTGAATGGCCTACCTAGGTCATGTGATTCCTTTATTCAAGGAATTTGTGCAAGAAAGAAGTTGATCTCCTTCAGCAGACTGCGGGAGGAATGCTCTCAAGAAGAAGCAAGGCTTGTGGCACAAGAAGAAAAGATGGGGAATGAAGATCAAGCTCTCACAGCTCACACCAAGAAAGGGAAGCCCAAGAGAGAGCCATCTCACTTCAAGAAATCTCCACACCACCACAAAGAAAGGAGAATATGTTTCACCTGCAATGAGAAGGGACACATTGCTATAAATTCTCCCAAGAACAAAAAGGACAACAACAACTTCAACAAGAAAAAGAAGAACAACAAAAGGAGATATCATGCTCATGTTGTTGAGGATGATGAACCTCCCAAGAAGAAGGCTAGAGCAGAAAGTGATGATTCATCAAGTGAAGATGAATATGTTCTAATATCTGCTCTCACAGGTACTATCTCTCCTGGATGTAATGATTGGTTAATTGACAGTGGGGCTTCTAAACACATGACTGGGTTTAAAGAATCTTTTGTAAATCTATCTAAAAATGAATCACCCCATAAGGTGAAACTTGGGGATGATTATCAATACCCTATCAAAGGAAGTGGGGAAGCCTCCTACAATCTAGACTCTGGGAAGTCTTTGAAAATGAAAGAAGTCCTATATGTACCTAGGCTCAAGAAGAATCTACTCTCCATATCTGCACTAGATGCAAAAGGTATGAGGGTTGCATTTATAGATGGCCAAGTACTTATGTGGCCAAAAGGTAAAACTATATATGATGCAATGGTGATTGGAGAGAAAGAGGGAGGATTATATAAATTGAAGGGACAAACTGAACATGCCATGGTACATGAATCCATGGAGCCAAGTGAACTTTGGCATAGAAGGCTTCCACATGTACACTACAGAGCACTACCAATTGCAAGCAAATCTGTAGAAGGTATTCCTGAAATCAAGACCAAGCATGAAGGTGTTTGCAAAGGCTGTGCAAAAGGAAAGAACATAAAGAAGGAATTTCCAAGCAGTGAAAGCAAATCAAAAGGAATGTTGGAAATTATCCACTCCGATGTATGTGGTTCGATGTCATCCAATTCTCTAAGTGGGTATGTTTACTATGTCTCTTTCATTGATGACTTCTCCAGGAAGACTTGGGTTTATTTCTTGAACAACAGAGATGAAGTGTTTGCTAAGTTCAAGGAATTCAAAGCCTTGATGAAAAATCAAATTGATAAGAAAATACAGACATTCAGATCAGACAATGGCGGAGAATTAACTTCAGGTGACTTCAAGAAGCTATGCAGTGATTCAGGGATTAAGAGGGAGTTGTCTGCTCTCTACAATCCACAACAGAATGGAGTTGCAGAAAGGAAGAATAGAACAATCATGGAAGCAACACGGGCAATGCTGCATGACCAAGATCTTCCTATGCATTTATGGGAAGAAGCAGCCAGGACAGCTGTTTATGTGCAGAATAGAACACCTCACAAGATATTGGACAACAGGACACCAGAAGAGGCATTCTCTGGTAAGAAATCAGACGTCAGCCATCTCAGGATATTTGGTTGTCCAGTATACACACATGTTCCAAAGGAAAAGAGGAAAAATCTAGATCCTTCAGGAAAGAAGGGCATCTTTGTGGGGTACAGTGAAATCTCAAAGGCTTACAGAATATACTTTCCAGGGTTCAAGAAGATTGATGTCAGCAGGGATGTAACTTTTGATGAAAACTCAGCCTTCATCAAATCAAGAAAGACACCTGTTGAAGATCATGAAGAACCAAAGGAAAACAAATTTCAAGACACTACCATGACTGAATCAATTCTAGAAGCAGAACGTGAAGTTGAAGATCCACAAATACCTGTAGATCCACCTCGTGAGAATAACTCTCACAAGAGGAAACCTGCATGGGCTAGAGAGCTCATTTAAGATGCAGAAAGATATGGCATTCCAGAAGAAGAACACAAAAGAAAAGTAGATCACATACCAGCTATGTTGCTTTACTCTGTGATATTATGAACAAAGAACCTTCCAGTTATGAAGAAGCAATAGAAAAGAAAGAATTGAAGAATTCCATGGTCGAAGAATACTAGTCGATCATGAAGAATGATGTTTGGGATGTAGTCCCAAGACTTGAAGGGAAGTCAGTGGTGACTTCTAAGTGGATTTACAAGATCAAGCATGCTGCAGATGGCAGCATAGAGAAATACAAAGTGATATTTGTGGCTCGTGGCTTCTCCCAGAAAGAAGGGATTGACTATGAAGAGACTTTTGCTCCTATGGCCAGATACACTTCCATTAGATCAATACTTTCTCTGGCTGCAGTGATGAAATGGAAGATACACCAAATGGATGTCAAGATAGCCTTCTTGAATGGTGTAGTCGAGGAGGAAGTGTATGTGGAGTAGCCACTTGGTTTTGAGACACATGATAGGGAGTCATATGTGTACAGACTGAAGAAAGCCTTGTATGGCTTGAAGCAAGCTCCTAGGACTTGGTATGGTAGGATGGACAACTTTCTATCCAGTTTGGGCTTTATCAAGAGTAAAGCAGACTCTAACCTTTACTATAAGGTTGAGGAACGCAATCCTGTGATACTACTTCTGTATGTGGATGACCTATTTGTTACAGGAGAAGATAGTTTGATTGCTGATACCAAGAGGAAGCTTGCTTCCGAGTTCAATATGAAGGACTTGGGGATGATGCACTATTTTCTAGGAATGGACGTGTGGCAGAGTGCAGATGGGATCTTCCTTGGACAAGGGAAGTATGAAGTTGAGATCTTGAAGAGGTTCGTGATGATGGACTGTAAGGCCATGGCCACACCTATGGCATCAAACCTGAAGCTTTTGTGTGATACTTCATCTGAGCTAGTTTATGTCACTATGTATCATCGAATGATTGGGTCCTTGATGTACCTAACGAACACAAGACCAGATATTTGCTTTGTTGTGAACACATTGAGCCAGTTCTTGACAGATCCGAGGAGTGTTCACCTGGTTGCTGTAAAGAATATTCTGAGCACAGGGGCTTCACTCAATAAACCGCTATCATAGCACGTTCGTTCGTGGCATATGAAACAATACCCCTAATTTCACTAAATATTGGAAAATACCTTCCAAAATCGTTTTTTAACCCCCTCCCAATATGCCTTCTCAATTTTAAAAAACCCCTATTTTCACTAGATATTGTATGTATCAATTTTTTCATTAAGATTTTTATACCCCTTTATATTTCTACCTAGTATATTGATATGATACCCCTCTTATGACCCCACATGCATTCTACAATGCACCTTGCTTTTTTCGATGTATATTGTGGATGCACACTACTTCACCCACAATGCAATTACTATTAGGATATTTAGACACTTAGGAGTTAGTTAAGATCAACTTGTGTAATATAGCCGTTAGGGATAGTGTGTTTCTTTAGTATGCATTAGTATGCATTTGTAAATACTTAATCCGACGGTCACGATATGTTCCCGACATAGAGTGATCCGATGGCTCAACTTATCTTAGATCAAACCTAACCTTGATCCGTGGCTTAACACCCGATTGGTCCATGATCTCTATTTAAAGAGCATGGAGGGTCATTGTTTAGTTGATCAATTATGAGAAGCTCATTTGTAACTTTCTTTCTTTGCATAATAAATTGTCCCGTAGAAGCTATTTGGCCGGGGCCGTGGAGTGTTTCCCTCAAGAGGGTTTAAGCCACGTCAAAACATCGGTGTGTTGATATGTAATCTGTTTGTGTGAAGTGGTTGCTCTTGGTGTTCGGTCCTTTGGTAGTACCCTGTGTACCAGAACATGGTATCAGAGCTTTTATGAAGAGCCGCTTCTGGTTATGATCTAGATCTTGAATTGTTGTTGCTGAAACTCGAAAAGGTTTCTAGTTCTAGTATTTCTGTGCATTTCTAGGATGTGGGAGGTGTTCCATTATGTCCAGAGCGTTGTTTCCATTGGGAAATAGTTTTCGTTTGATAAAAAACGGTTCCCGGTTGCTCCAGAAACGCATATTTCATCAGATCTGAAGGTATAATGTTACAGTGATGCATATTTTTATTTTCTGTTTTTAAAAGAAAAAATCTCATATTTTATCATTTTTTTTACTGTTAGAATTTTTTTGGGTTCGGATTGTTGCTTTCCTGTTTGTGTATGCTCTTTGCCGTGCACCTTGAGCGATCTCGGCAAGTCAGAAACAGAAAGGGAAAGTTTTTCTCGGCTGCATATGCTCTTTGCTGTGCACCTTGCGCGATCTCGGAAAATATGGAAAAGTTTTTTTTGTTTCGATTTGTGGTGTGTTTTGCAGGAAAAAGGGCAAGCACGCAAATTGAACAAAAAAAAAAAAAAAAAAAAAAAAACCCTTCCTCATTCCCATATTTTACATACCTTTTAATCTAGCTCACTTGGTTCAAAGTTGCTTTATTCCTTAATAGGTCTTGAGTTCAAGTCTTAGGAAGTTACTTTTAAAAGAAAATGTGCATGCAATTTCTATTTTCAAATTACTTTATTGTAAAAGTGCATCTCACTTAAATAATAAAAAATAGAAATACAAGTGAGTCACTTAAGTTTTTTTATTGTTGCACTATTTAAAAGTAATATCATTGTAAAAGTGAAATCACTTATTTTACAAAAATGGTTCACTTAAAGCAACTTTCTTGTAAAATGATTGTCAAAAGGTTCATCTTGGGAAGAGAGGGGGGTGCTTTTTTTCACTGGACATTCTCTAGCTGCCACATCACTATTGGGGTTATCTTCAACAGTTTCTTTGTTCAAGCATAACTTTATCATACAGAGTCAATTTTCAGTGCCGTGTTTTTTGAAACCGCCTATTTTTTCGAGCTCTTCGCATCCAGACTATTGGTTTCTGCTTTTACAGCCATTAATTTACAAATATGACTCCCTCTTGTGATATTCTACTTAACAGTTCCAACTATTTCTCATGGAAATCTCGTATGGAGGATGTTCTACGAAGTAGGAGACTTTTCAGAATTACCTCAGGAAAAGAAATCAAACCCACTGATGATGATAAGAAAATAAAATGGGCAAATAGATGTAACGAAGCTCGTGGATTGATTGGGATGTCAATCTCTATTGATTTGCGATTCCACATGTTTGGAATTGATGAACCTGATGTTGCTTGGGACAAGTTAGAATTTGTGTTTGGTAAACACAATGAAATTTGAGGTCACCAACTTGAAAATGAGTTGATTTCTTTAAATCCAAGTGACTTTTCATGCATTCAAGATTATTTATCTAAGTACAAAACTCTTAAACTCTTATGTGCAGAATGTAAGATTAAGATGGAAGACAAACAATGCATTTATCATATTCTTTCTAAACTTGGACCTGCATATTCTGTTTTTGTATCTATATTTTAGTCCATGAAAGAATCCTTGAATGCAGCTAGTTATCAAGAGCCTAGTCTTGAATCCTTTTGTGATTCCTTGATTAGAGAGCAAGATAAAATCATTCATCTTGGAATAATCAATAATGCAGATACATCTAGGAAAGCCTTATTGTCCCAACAGAAAGAAAAGTCCAAGCCTTCCAAAAAACAAAATTTTCATAATAATAAGTCAAACAAGGGTCCAAAACCCTCTCAGTCAGCTCCTTCTTTAAAAAATGACAAAGGATCCAAGCCAAAAGGCAAGAAGACTGAGCATCATTGCAACTATTGCGGGAAAGATAATCATGATGAATCTAAGTGTTTCAAGAAGATGGCAGCCTTGGAAGCAGCAATGAAGAAGCACCACATCAGCCTAGATTCGCCTTCAGAATCTGCCTCTCATGGACATGCACTTTGTGCTTTTGATTATTCTTATAATGCATCTTCTTCTTCTACTTCAAATGAATGGCTCATTGATTCTGGAGCATCTTATCATATGGCTAAGGATCAAGCCATATTTTCTACTATGCATGAATGTAACACCAAACAAATATTTGTTGGTGATGATAGATATCTAAGTGTTGTAGGAGCTAGAACAGTTCCAGTAGATAATGGTCATTTTAGTGATGTACTATGTGTTCCAAGAATTTTCTACAATTTGTTATCAGTCTATCAGATCACTTATTCTGGTGAAGGTAAAACTGTGACCTTTACGCCTCACCAAGTTGTAATCAAGGATTTTAAAGATCCTCAACAGGTCCTAGCTACCGGAATTGTTGATGATATTACCAGGTTGTACAAGTTTAACAACTTTGGGTCATCACCTTTCCCTTCAGTTTTTGTTGCTCATAGTGATAACTTGAGCAAAATTTGGCATGAGCGATTTGGACACTTAAATTATCGGTCATTGCAACAACTATGTAAAGACAATATGGTGATAGGTCTTCCAATGGTATCTTGCAGGGATGGTGTTTGTTTGAGTTGTGTACTCGGAAAACATCATCGGGGCAGTTTTGACAAACGTGCCTCTTGGCATGCCTCGGTTCCCTTGGAGCTTGTGCATAGTGACTTGTGTGGTCCTCTTCCATCTGCTTCCTTTTCTAGTTTCAAATATTTCTTAACTTTCATTGATGATTACACCATATGCACTTGGATTTATTTCCTAAAACTTAAGAGCAAAGTATTTAACATGTTCTTGGCCTACAAGGCCCTTGTTGAAAAACAATCTGGTCATCAAATATTAAGTTAAGATCTGACAATGGAGGAGAATGTGTTAACAAAAAGTTCACTACTTTCTGCACTGAACAAGGCATCCAACAACAGCACACTATTCCATATACACCACAACAAAATGGTGTAGCTGAGCAGAAGAACCGCACCTTAAAAGAAATGGCTAATTGTATGATCCAATCTAAGGGACTAAGTCTTCAATTTTGGGCTGAAGCCATAAATTGTGCAAATTACATAGTTAATCGCACCCCCACTAAAGCATTACAAGGGTATAACATCGGAAGAAGCATGGAGTAAAACTAAACTTGATGTAAGTCACTTCCGTGTGTTTGGTAGTGAAGCATGGGCTCACATTCCGGATGAAAAACGAAAAGCATTGCAGCCTAAAAGTGAAAAGTGCATATTTGTTGGATATTTTGAAGATGTAAAAGGTTATAGACTTCTTCAACCACATTCTCATGATATAATCATTAGAATAGATGTTAAATTTGATGAAAATCTCTTGTCCTGTGAGCCTAACTTGGCGATTGTGCCATCTTTGGCCTGCGAGCCTGATTCGGCGTTTGTGCCTTCTTCTTCTTCTTCCAACTTCCTTGAAAGGTTTCCAACTCCAGTTTCTGATGATGACAGTGAGGATGAAAATCCACCTCCACCTACTCATGTTCCTCCAGTTGCACCAGCACAAGTGCTTCCTCGATGGGTCCGTTTAACATGTGAAGCAGTTGGTGATCTTGTCGGTGATCCTAGAGATCAAAGTCGAACACGTTCTCAGTTTTAGTGAGCCTCTTCTCTTTTGGCTCAAGTTTCCGAGAATCATGATCCAGAAACTTTTGCAGAAGCTTCAGGGAATCGAGATTGGGATGCATCCATGGATGAAGAATATCATTCCTTAATGGCGAACGATACTTGGGATCTTGTACCTCTTCCAAAAGGAAGAAAACTTGTCAGATGTAAATGCGTCTACAAAACTAAGTATGCATTAGATGGAAGTGTTGAAAGACTTAAGGCAAGGTTAGTTGCCAAAGGTTTTTCCTAAGTTGAAGGGATTGAATACAATGAAACCTTTGCTCCTGTCACAAAAATGAACTCCATCTGCCTTGTTCTTTCCCTTGTAGCCTTACATAACTGGGAAGTCCATCAAATGTATGTCAAGTCTGCCTTCTTACATGGTGATTTACAGGAAGAAATTTACATGGAACAACCTCCTGGCTATGTTCAGAATAACTCTAGCCTTCTCTGCCCCCTTAAGAAATCCTTATATGGCCTTAAGCAAGCTCCTAGAGCTTGGTATGCCAAAATGGATAACTTTCTCCTTGAAACTAGTTTTTCTAGATGCCATTCTGACCCCAATGTCTATACCAAGAAAGTAGGAAACCATCTCATCATACTTGTTCTATATGTTGATGACCTTATTCTTACTGACAGTGACTCTAAGCTTATAACCCATGTGAAATCCAGTCTTAAACAAAATTTTGAAAGGTCAGACTTAGGACATTTGCATTATTTTCTTGGTCTCCAAGTCCTGTAAACCAAAGAAGGAATCTTTCTTTCTCAGTCTAAGTATGCTTGTGACCTTCTTCGTCACTTTCACATGGAATATTGTACACCAACCCCTTCTCCCTTCCAGTCCGGAGTCAAACTTTCTGCCACTTGTACTTCACTTGAAGTCGATGCCACCTTATAGCATCAGCTTGTTGGTAGTCTCTTATACTTGACTCATTCCCGTCCTAACCTTTCCTTTGTCGTTGGTCGTGTTGCCCGTTATATGCAGACACCTCATGAAAGTCACTGGAAAGCAGCTAAAAGAATATTTCGATATATTCGAGGTACAGTTCGGTTTGGGATTCATTACAGTATGGGGGGGAAACCTTTGTTGGTTGGTTTCACTGATTCAGATTGGGCCGGCGATCCTGATGATTGAAAGTCTACTGCAGGTTATGTTTTCAGTCTGGGATCTGGACCTATTACTTGGGCTTGTAAGAAACAACAAGCTCTTGCTCTTTCTTCAGCAGAGGTAGAATATCGAGCAGCAGTTAATGCCAGTCAGGAAGCTTTATGGCTTCGACAGATCCTTTTAGAGTTTGGATTCGAGCAGCAGCAACCTACTCCACTTTGGTGCGACAATCAAAGTGCGATCAAGCTTGCCAAAGATCCAGTTCTACATCAATGCAGCAAACACATTGAGCTACATATGCACTTCATTAGAAATCTTGTTCATGATCGTGTTCTTGAAGTGCTTTTTGCCATACAGATGATTAAGTTGCAGACATCTTCACCAAGTCTCTTACAGAAGCGAAGATTTCTAAACTTCGATCTATGTTAGGAGTTCAGGAACTTGTCATTAAGGGGGGATAGGCTCTAATGCCTCCTTCCTTCTCCTAATAGTGTCACTTTTGTAAATCCTTCAATCCTATCCCAAGTTGTTCTTAAGGGGGGATGTTAGGATATTTAGACACTTAGGAGTTAGTTAAGATCAACTTATGTAATATATCCGTTAGGGATAGTGTGTTTCTTTAGTATGCATTTGTAAATACTTAATCTGACGATCGCGATATGTTCCCGACATAGAATGATCTGACGGCTCAACTTATCTTAGATTAAACCTAACCTTGATATGTGGCTTAACACCCGATTGGTCCATGATATCTATTTAAAGAGCATGGAGGGTCATTCTTTAGTTGATCGATTATGAGAAGCTCATTTGTAACTTTCTTTCTTTGCATAATAAATTGTCCCGTAGAATCTATTTGGCTGGGGCCATGGAGTGTTTCCCTCAAGAGGGTTTAAACCACGTCAAAACATTAGTGTGTTGATCTGTGATCTGTTTGGGTGAAGTGGTTTCTCTTGGTGTTCGGTCCTTTGGTAGTACCCTGTGTACCCGAACAATTACTCAACCACATATCATTATGATTTGCAACATCTAATGGTCTAATGAAGAGATAGGAGATCACTTCTTGTATGTCACTAGAGCCAATGCACATAGTACAACATTTAGATTGCATGTTACAGTTCCCTAATCACTGACTAAGCCTATTTTGGGCTAGGTATCCAAGCCCCCAAGGCCTGTAACAAGTTCTAGGAGGTTTACTAAACCTTTCAAGACCTATAATAGGCACGAGTGGTTGGGTATTCAAGCCCCCAAGTCCTTTCAAGGGCCTATAATAGGCCCTGGAGGCTTAGAGCCTCCTAAGGCTATTGGAAACAATTGGATGAGTGTTATTGGTAACAATTGGCTATCAATGACCACTGTCTCTCGTCTATGATCGACTGGAAACCCACTTCACCACGAAACCCCCTGGCCTCAAGCATGCCTCAAGACGTGATTTCCCTGCGTCCTGGTAAGCCCAAGTCTTGCCTCAACCCAATTTATCATCCGATCGTGATCTCGCCATCTCCATTTCATGGATATTTGTCAGCCCGCCCATATAAAAAAGACCCCAAACTATTTTTGTATTGTTACATTAAAGAAAAAAAAACCCTTTGCCCCTTAATATATAAGCAATATAATTTTTAGGTTTTCATGAATATTTAATACCGCAATATGAATGAACGTGGTATTATATTTCCTTCCAGTGAATTCCCCGTGATTCTGAGGTACCTGAAGGGTACGGTTGATTATGGGCTCAAGTATGATGCGAATCAAAAGTTTAACTTGCAGGGTTATGTTGATTCAGATTGGGCAGGCAGTGCTGCAGATAGGAAGAGCACATCTGGGTGTTGCTTCAGTATGGGATCAGGTGTGATCTCTTGGTTTAGCAAGAAGCAATCCTATGTAGCACTGAGTACAGACAAAGCAGAGTATGTTGCAGCTTGTTTGGCTAGTTGTGAGGCAGTATGGCTCCGGAAGCTACTGTCTGAGTTATTTGATCTCCCATTGGAGGCTACTGGTATCTTTTGTGACAACCAGAGCTATGTGAAGCTGTCTGAGAACCCGGTGTTCCATGAAAGGTCGAAGCAGATCGAGATCAAATATCACTATATCAGTGTTCGGATATCCACATCATCTTTTTCAGGATCTTGCATGCAATTAGGGTTTGCATGCAAAATCTAGGGTTTGCATGCACCTGCATGCACTTGCATGCATCCCAGTCACCAGTTTGATGCCTCCAGCACCTTATCCACCTTATTCTAGCACCCGGGAGCCACTTACTACAGAGTTTTAGCCCTCCTAGGCTGAAAGGCGTCCACTTCTCACCTACTGCCAGAGAAGGGCGCACTTGTTCACCTACCATTGCAGTTCCACTTCAGTTACA
The DNA here is from genome assembly GCA_027924585.1 of Larix kaempferi. Classification (NCBI taxonomy): domain Eukaryota; kingdom Viridiplantae; phylum Streptophyta; class Pinopsida; order Pinales; family Pinaceae; genus Larix; species Larix kaempferi. The sequence continues at coordinate 3,575,538 of BSBM01000717.1, read as the reverse complement.
TTCAGTTAGCTCCGATTCTCCCTGATTTGAGGATAGTTTCACTCCCGACTGACTGTTTCAGTTCCGTTGGACCTCCAGTTTGACTAGATGACTTGTTATGACTTCAGTTAGTCTCCCATGTGCCCTCCACTGAGCCTCCTTCCCTTAATCAGTGCTACACACTTCAGTTACACATGACACACTCAGTTAGACTCAGATTGACACCTGGATGACTGGTTCTTGTGCATTGATGACCACCACCGATTGATGATGAGGACTCCTAGTTGGAGTCAAGCTACTCCATTCAGTGATTCGAATGGCCTACTTAGTCAATTAGAATTGCTCATTGACAGTAATTGTATTCTATTGTAATTCATTCACCCTTTCTGGGATATTGAGCACTGCTGCATGTTTTGCACAGTTTTGCACCATATTTTCTATGTTCATCTGTTGTGATTGATTTACTTGTTCATTAGATCTGCTGTGACTAATTTTACATGGTATCAGAGCCATTGCAGGGACAAGATCTCTTTTCTACAGGTGTTTGTACAAGAAGATTTGACTGAATTGCTCAAATTGCAAAAAGTTTTGGCATGAGATATCTCAAGGGCATTCGCTCCTGTGCATGCAAATCTTGAAAAATACATCCAATACCACTCCAGAGGCTTGAGTTTCCACATAATTCCTGGATCTGATACATTGGACCCATTCAACATTGTTTGATCTCCAATCCCAGGTGTGATGCAACTCTAAAAGGGTGGATTGTTCGACCTTACGGTTCTCGGTTTGATTGTGATTTGCAGGTTATCAAGCTCCTCTTTTGCATTCGCTACACTCTGCATGCAAGCTCATCTACATCAGTTTGACTCGCTCCTAGCAATGGAATACTCTTCTTCAAAGCCTATCCTCACCCCATTCAATTATTTTGATTGGAAAGATGATATTTTGACTAGGCAGATCCATCTTGCTCCTCTAGTATGAAAGAATTTATTCCTCTGGATGCGGTGGTAATGTATGGACCCATCCACATGTGGTCGAATTATTCATGTCTGTCTTCTCTCGGGCAGTCCCATTTCAGAACCAGGTCATTCACCTAAAATTGATCTTCCTTGGCCTCCTTATCAAATGCTTCCTTCATCTTTTCTTGATGTCCTTGCACTCTATCATAGGCTTTAGTTCTTAATTCATTTAAATCAATTATCTGGTTCACTCTCCTTTGCATATGATTCGGCTCTTCTTCTAAACCTTGCAGTAACCTCATAACCGATAACCCCAACGAAGCTAGAAAAACCACTTCGGCTCCATACACCAACTGGAACGGGGACATTCCAATGGCCCTTTTATTCCTTATTCTATCCGCCCACAGGGCATACTTCAGTTTAGTGTGCCATGCCCTCTTATTTTCTTCCAATAATCTCTTTATGATATTTACTAAGCTTTTATTGGAGGATTCTGCCAGACCGTTTCCTTGGGGGTAATAGGCTGTAGAGTGGTTTAGACTGATATGATATTTGTGGCAGAAATTAACCATCTTCTTAGAACAAAATGCAAGTGCATTATTAGTCATGATCCTTTTGGGGCAACCAAACCTAGATAAGATATTATCCTCCAGAAAGTCCATAATAACGTTTTCTGTTGCCTTCCTAGTAGGTATAGCTTCTATCCATTTAGTGAAATATTCTGTGGCTGTCAATATCCACCTGTGTTGCCCAGAAGAGTTAGGGTTTATCTCCCCGATAAAATCTAGTCCCCATTATTGAAAAGGAGCTTCTATTATGACTGGGTGAAGGGGTAGCGATACAACTTTCCTTTTTCCCTTGAAGATCTGACATTGGTGACATATTACTGTCTCTTTATACACATCTGTGAACATGGTGGGCCAAAAGAGACCAGCCCTTAAGATCTTGTTCACTGTGACTTTCCAAGAATGATGACCACCATAATCTCCCTTATGAAACTCTCTCTTGGTATGAGTGGCTTCTTCCTCCAATAGGAAATTGAGCAGTACCCCCCTAGGATCCTTCCAGTACAAGAACTGATTCATGATACAGTATTTTGTGGCCTTTAACTTTACAGCTCTGGCCCTGCTCTTACTTAATCCTATAGATTTTGCAACACATAAACACTATCAAAGTACCAGGGGGACGCAGAAAAATCTGGCTTTATCTGTGGTCCTACGTCTAGCTAACATAAAGAGTCTAAAAAATTTAATTGCAAAGAGTCATAATTAGCTTGGGTCATCAACTTCGCTAATCCTTGCCCCTTTATTAGCTTAGTAGGCTTTATCTCTATGTCGTATTCTAGCAGCATAGATATCCACTTTGCTCTTCTCCCTTCTGGATCAGCTTGGGTGAGGATGCCCTTTACGGCGCTGTCTGGGACATGAGCAATGATGTGCGAATGGAGAATATAGACTCTAAAATCCTTTAACGACTTGATTAAAGCATAATCTTGTTTCTCCATGATATCGTATTTTAATTCCGCATCCCTTAATACTTTGCTGAAAAACGCAATTGGTTGTTCTGCGTTCTGACCATTCTTCTGCAGCAACACTCTTGCTACTGTATGCTCAGAAGCATAAGAAAAAATAAAAAAATCCTTAGAGAAATCAGGGCTGGCTAAGACAGGGGCCTCAGTGATAGCATTTTTGATACTCTTGAAAGACTCTCTAGTTTCTTCAGTCCATCTTATCTGGTTCTCCTTTCTCAGCATATTAGTGATATTCATCATAATCTCAGCAAAACTAGGTATAAACCTTCTCAGAAAACCTACTTGCCCAATGAAAGACTGCACTTCCTTTTTGCTTCTGGGTTCTCCAACTTTCTAGTTCGCACTAACCCTCTCAGGGTCAATCCGAATACCTTCTTTAGAAATAATATGTCCCAGGAGTTTAGCTTCTTCTAAAGCGAAGTGATATTTTTTTGGGTTGAGGGAGATACCATATTTTATGCATTTCTTAAAGACCTGTTCTAGATGCTTTAGATGCTCGTCATCAGACCTTGAATATACTGTTATGTCGTCCATGTACACCACCACAAACTTATCTTTCTCTTCAGTGAAGGCAATGTCCATCGCTCTTTGAAAGGTAGCTCCAACATTCATCAATCCAAACGACATCTTAGCATACATGAAAGTGCCCCATGGGGTGGTAAAAGCAGTCTTTTCTTGATTCTCTGGGTTAACTTTGATCTGATTGTACCCAGAAAAACCATCCATTGTAGAAATCCTTTATGCTCCCACTACTTTCTGCAAGATGTGTTCCATTTTTGGCAAGGGGGTAATTATCTTTTAAGGAAGCTCTGTTCAAATTCCTGAAGTCTATATAGATCCTAATCTCTCCATTCTTTTTTCTCATAGGAACTAGGTTAGCTACCCACTGAGAGAATCTCAAAGTGACAATGATATTTGCATTGAACAACCTTCTAATCTTCTTTTCTATTACAAGTACCAGTTTTGGATTTATCCTCCTTAACTTCTGTTTAAAAGGCTTTTCCCCAGGCCAGATTGGGATAGAATGCTGGATTATTGAGGTGTCATATTCTTTCAGCTCTTCGTAGTTCCAAGAAAAGGCAGCTGCATGCTTTTTCATCAAATTGACATACTGCACCTTCCTCCTGGCGTTCAACTTCTTAGACAACTTCACCATCCGGGGCTCCTTTTGGGTACCCAGATTTTGATCTTCTACAGTGTCTCTGGGCGGTTCAAATTTTGGATTCTTTGCCACATCGTTTTGATTAAAGAGATTTTCCAGAGGTATTAGTCCTTTAGGAATATAGTTGCTTTTTAATTAGACAATGTCTTTGCCTCCCAACTTATCCTTCCAATCCACGTTTCTCTTTTCCTCATCTTTTGACAGTGCATGGTCTACCAGACCTTCTACGTTTTCATTTTCTGTATCAATCTGGACATTAGCGAACTCATGAGACAATTCTAGAAATCTTTTAATTTGCAGATTGTCGTCAAACACTTGCCAATACTTAAAATTGTCTGGGATGGAAGGTCTGTTTATCACTTCGACCTCATATTTTTCTTGGGAAAAGATGGGGGTTCTAAAACCACCCGCCATAGTGGCCAAAGAGTCTGCTATTTGGTTTTCAACTCTTGGGATTACCCATATCTTATGTTCAGAAAAAAAGTTTCCAAACATATTCCAGACTTCATTTCTGTATGCTCTCATCCTGGGATCTTTTGTATGATAACTATCATTTACCTGATTGACCACCAACTATGAATCTCCAAAAACATGTATTCTCTTGGCCCCTAAATCATTCAAAGCTCTTAATCCTAGGAGCAAAGCTTCATATTCAGCCACATTATTAGTGCATTCAAAAGTAAGCTTATATGAAAAAGCTCTGGATTCTTGGTCAGGAGGTACGATCCAAACCCCTGCACCCGCCCCATTCTTGCTTAGTGACCTGTCAAAATACATCTTCCATAGGCCTTCCTGATTTTTCAGCTTTTTTGAAGCTTCATACTTGGCTGCTAAATTCTTGTATTCCTTGACTTCATGGAAAAATGGGGGCACAGGATCAATATGTGGGCCGTCATTGAAAAGGATGGAAGAGCCTATGTTTGTATCTACGACAAATATAGGGTGATTTTCAGGTTTGTCGTCATTGCTAACCACATAAGCCATTCTCTTTTCCCTGTATAGCTTTCTATTACTTCCAAAAAGGGGTATAGTAGTGTATGAGAAATCCATCTGCATGGTCCCTTTCAACTTTTTAACCCAGGATCTAGACAGCAACATCCCAAACTTAACCGGGAAATCAACTACTACTATGTCCATCATGATGCTCTTTGCTGGAATCAGGGCAAGGGTTACTACCACATCCTTTATTAGACCCAAACATGGTACTTTTATAGAATCGAAAGAATATAGGTCCTTATAGGGTCGGGTGACTTCTAATCCCAACGGGTCCACCACTGATTTGGGCATCAAGTTGTGTGAAGCACTAGAATCTATAAGGGCATTGTGTAGTAACTTACCATGGATATTTAAAGTCAAAATAGAAAGGGGGAACTTCTTCATCGTCTGGCTCTTCCATCTTGGACCCAAAGATTATAGTAGGGGCATCATTTGTCACTTCCAAGATGTCCTGTGAACTTTCTGCCTGCCCCTTTACCAGGCTATTTATCTCTTCCCTATATTCATTGTTTCTTAGCAGCTCATTTAAGGGGATAGAGATCTTTACCTTAGACAGTTCTGCCTTCAAGCTGAACGTTGAAGCTGGCTTTCCCACTTCTATGACCCTGGGTTTTCCACTTTCTTTGGAATGCTGTCCCCTTATCTTCTGCAGCTTTCTGTGTAACGACCTCCGACTGTTTTTCTTTGTGCTTATCCATATTCTGTGGAGTATTACGGGGTTGAATCTGAGCAGATTTTCCTTCAGTTATCGGTATCTCTCTGTTTCTCAACTTCATCTTCCTTTGAATGTCATCCATAGCGTTCATGTAACCCATTTGGTACTGTTCAGAATCAAATTCAGCGACCTTACCAGTATTCGTCATGTTGAAAAAATCATGCTCCCCTTTGGGTCAAATGTATTTCAGGCTCCAGGGTATCAAAGAGATGGATTTGGTCTATAGCAGGCTCTTCAGCTCCTTCGTCATCCACCAGATTCTCAGGGAAAGGAGGTCTCATTTGGTGATATTCTTGGTTTCTTGGATTTCTTGGAGGGGGTGGCCTTCTAAAATTTGGGTTCCTTATTTGATTTTTAGGTGGTTCCCTAGCAGGAGGTTTGTTCTCTACGGCTTAACCTCTCCATCAGCTTTTCCATGGTCTTCATCATGGTGTCAAACCTGGCATCACTAGAGGAGGAAGAGGCAAGGGCTTGATTTTCTTGCTTCTTTTTCTCTGCTTCCATTTTCCCTTTCATTTTTCTCGAGGCCATCATGTTGGCTTCCACCTCTACGACATCTTTTAGCATAGCAGGCAGGGTAGCATATTTCGTTTCTCTTAATGTGCAGGAAAAGTCTCCATCAAAAGCATCGGCATAGTGGAGCTTTGCAGTGCCCACTGAAGGTTTTAGATCATCAGGAATAGAATTATAGGCCTTCATGAATCTGTCAGAGAACTCATGGACTGATTTGAAACCACTTTTCTTTAAGTGATTATACTAGGATAAGACTATAGCAGGACTCCCCATCATTTCCCATCTTTCTAGAAACAATACTTTAAAAGCTGCAAAATCTACTATAGAAGCATTAGATAGCAGCCTAAACCATTTCTTGGGTTCTCCATATAAGCTTTGGGTGAATAATCTCATTTTAGCATCACTGTGGTCCACTTCCTCTAGATCTAAAAAATCTTCAAATCTATCAACATGCTGTTTAGCTGACCAGTCTCCCTCTGCATTATAAGAGACAATTCTCTGGGCATAATTATGAGGGAGGTCATTCAGGGCAGCAGGCAGGACCAAAGGCGCATATCTAGAAGCCATGGGTCTAGGTAGATTCTGAGCTCGTGGGGGGGAATTCTGAGTAGGATTACAGATTGGGATTGCAATATGGGCTTCAGGAATTTGGGAACTGGGTTTGCTGCTTTTAGCTTTGGCAAGGCTTTTAAAATCCAGCCACACAGGGTCTAAAAGATATGAGTCAAGATTATTTGGAGTTTCTTTTCCCAGGTTCAAGTACGATTCAGATTTAGTTCTTGACAAAGGTTTGCTTATATCGACCTCTAGATTCAATTCTTGAAAAACAGATGCACTTTCTGAAAAAGAAATAGTCTCAATGCTAGGGGTGCTAGCCCGATCTTTCACAGTTTTTCATCTAAGTAGACTTTCAGGGTCATCTATTCCTATCAAGATTTCAGGTAAAGGATTACCTCTCGTATGGATCTTTCTTGAGGCCAGGATGACTTTAGAAATTCTTCAGTTGTATATTTCGGCGTACTGATATTTCTCCAGTGGAGTCTTGCTGAATTGTCTAGTCTCAATAGGTGGAGTCTCCAGGGAAAAATTCTTCAACCTTCTTGAAAAATGTGGAGATCTCTGTTTTCCCACAGGGATTTCTCTTATTCTTTGAAATTTCTGACAGGTATGTCGTTCTTCAAGGGCTCGATAAACAACTCACGTTCCCCGACAACGGCGCCAATCTGTTAACACCAAAACTGACCCCCAAGGCTGAAAGAGGGTAATCTCAGGTAAACACTAACCAATCTTTGGTTTACGCTTCTTATCAAATGTAAACAGAGAGGGCTCTCTCTATAAACTCATAGAATACTAGAAATATTCAAAGGTGTCAATCAGCGAAAACATACACCAGCATTCAACATTAAAGATATTCAATTACGACAATGCACAAAAGATCATATTTTTGTTTATGAAACAAAGAATGATTTAAGAGCTATTTGGTTGAAAACGCATGGATTTCATTTGGGGCGATGGAGTCACATTTAACTGGTTCTGCAAACATTATTCACAAAGATTTAACGAACGCATTCACAAGGGAAAGGTAGCAAGTAGCTAGTAGTCAAAGAGCTTTAATTTGTGGAACAGAAGAGAGAAGAAACAGTCCATCAATGTAAGGCATCTAACAAGGATGAATCCTACATCAACTTTAGAAGAATATATTTGGTGAAACACTTGGAATAAGCTAAGCAGAGCATAATCTCTATGAATTCTACTTAACTGTCACCCTAATCCAAGCATGAAGGAAATATCACAGAATGGGATAACAAAAGATAGAAACACATTTGCACATGGTAAAAGAAAGGTACAGACTACTAGATCGATTACACAGGAATCCTTGTTAAAAACTGCAGGGCATCAAGCTCTGCAAATTCTATTAAACAGCTCCAAGAAAATGTATTACAAACTGATCATGGAAATACAAATACTTTCTCATAAGATTTTTCAACCCTTGTGTCTCTGATTACAACTGTATATATAGGTGGCCTTGAGCTCTAGACTCGGCTCCTTCTCAACAGAAATTAGTTACAACCAATTGACACCTATCTAACAGCCAAAACGAACATCATTTGCTATTGCTATCCTTAAACAAATATCTACGGGACAAATTTTAACTGCCATTTATAATTACATAGCTTCTTCTCTACAGAATCCAACTATTTTAAACAAAAGTACAAAAATACAAAAATGTAGCTGCCGCCAGCTGGATTGCTTTCACTATGGTCGAATGACTTCATTGATTATCCTTTGAACTCTTCATACTGAACAAAAACCTCTAAGGCTAGAACTGCTGCCTACCAGGCATGGTTTCTAACTTATACTAGCTCTATGTAGAAATGAAAATTACATATAACAGATTAGACTCGACTGATCTTGCCGATGTCATACATCACTAAGCCATACCGCCCTTCAAAATAGGTTATGGACCATCTTAATCTTCAAAAATTAGAGATACGGAATATACCCACTTAGCCAATAGATAGACTTGCCGGGTGATAGCCAATAGACAGACTGCCACCTTAGTTTTGGTTTTTCTTTTGACCATACCAATCAAGAAAATCACCCACGTCGAAAGAATCTTCTGCTTGGGTTCTTTTCGGTAGAGGAGTAGAGGGTACGCCTTCCGTAGGGAGAATTAGATCCTTGATAATTTCCTCCTCCTGGCTGATTACTTGCTCGTCTTCTTCATAGGTTTCTTCCCTCTTTCTCTACTGTTGCAAACTTCGATCTGTCTGCCCTTCCTGGGGCTCTTCTGATTTGCAGATGGAACCGTCTTCCACATGATCGCGAACTATGGGAGGTGAATAAATGTGTTCTTCCTCCATCTTAAACAACACCTGCTCTGGTATAATTACTACTTCAGCTCCCTGCTCTCTCTCCATGATCTGATACAAACTGCAAACAATACCAAGATAGAGGAACTCACCACCTTTTAGACGTGAGTTGTGAGCCTAGGAGATTAGGTTTATAACAAATCACAATGATGACGCTCCCATGCAAATCATTAGGATATTATTTTCTGACTGGACCTTCCAAATGATTTGGCATGATGACTGAGGTTTGAAATGACGTCGGACATATTTGGTCGTACTTTTCTGGCCATGCTGAAAGGACACCTGAATGTGCTGAGGTTGCTCGGCCCACGCGGTAATCATTGGTATTCAGTGAAAATGTTTTTCACCTGTGAGAACTCGAGCTTGGATTAGGACCATAGGTTGTAGCCTCCATAGTTTTCCATTTTATGGACATACTCATTCCAGTCGGTAGCTTGACCCTTCAAAGCATTCCTAGCTGTTGGTCCCGTCTTCGCTCCAATCCTGGTCGTCGGATGATGCATCCTTTACCTATTGTGGAAATTTGAGACAAGGTTAACCTACCCATGAATAAAATCAGCGCAGTTATTTTAGACTATTGATTCACCTCCGGTAGATTTGCACCGTTGATAGTTGCGCGATACATAACTCAACCGCGGTGATTTGAAACATAAAATGTTTCGCGCTTGTTGGATTAGCGCGGGGATTTTGTGCCGTAGATCTTCCCACATGCCGATCTCCGTCGTCGATTGATTTCCTCACTTTCCCGCCGATTACCACCCGCTCATTATGTTATATTTCCTACATCTTCGTTCGCGCAGTGGACTCGGGATCATCGATCTTCAGGGTATTCAATCTCAGCCGTCATCGCCTTCTTTCCACCCACGCCAAAAGTTGCCATAGCATTCAGCACAATTTGAGTGCTAACAACGACATATGGTAATGATGAGGTGCTTGACCCAATATGTATTATATGTATGTAATAGTGTTGACAGGGTGGAATGCCCCTTGTGTCAATAGTATGGATTCTCCCAAATATAAGGTCCCAATCAAACCTTACACTATTTTTTTGGGGAATCCATCCAGATTCTAGACTGCCAACCATTATGGTTGTAAATGTTTTTAAACTTCCTACATGCATAATACTGAGGTATGCAAAATCTAGGCCTATAGACTGAAAGCTAAGATATTTAGCTATCGTAGCTAGGAGAAAATTACGAAGTGTGGAACACACAATTCATATTTACTTTCACTATTGATGTCAACAATTGAGATTACTATAATCTTAGATGAAAATACACTCAACCAACCAACTATTAAGAGCAATCTTTAGTTTCTTGTTAGTTAAATATGTTCAAAAGGCTATAAAGAACCATTGTAAGATAAAAAAATAAGAATGCATTCATTACTAGAGAAAATTCGCAAGTGCAGGAAAACATTCTTACAACATATTCCCATGAATAATATATGACAAAAGGAGTTCCGGGTGAAATCATCATAGAAACACCATTTTATCCCAATAGTTAATCCATCAAATGTATTCTTCTTAATAGAACCATGCAGAAGAATTTTGCAAAGAGTTTTAGTAGTAGAAACCTTCCCCCTCTCCAAAGAGAAATGTCCCCACCCATCAATATGGCCAACAAAGGGAGATATTTATGAATTACAGGTCTCTAAATTTCGTCCCATGCCCATAATACAAATTTATAAATAAGAAATGTATGTGCAATTACAAAATGAAAAACACAACGGAATGAAGACTTTATCTATAGATGCATCATGCATAAATAAGCATATTCATCACAAGAAGAAAATCAAATTATTCCACATTCATATACAATGGGAATACTTATGTTTAAACAATAAGATCCAAGCAATTGGTTGTGTAAGCATGATTTTCTACCCAAATGTAGGTACCAATTGTAGATACCACCCCCAAGCTAGGATATCAGGCCACCAAAGAGAAGGAAACACATACAAGCTTCTCTCTGTTATCCCACAACCCATTTGCTCTTATGCTTAGCCAAACTGCCCACCTCTAAGTATTTACATGGATCTCACTCATCCATCCAAGCCATGGAATTCTTCTCTACTGCCCCACGCGACACATGGAAGGCATTTCCCTTCATTATTCCACATTTTTCTCAGGAAATATAACCCTTACAGTACTTACCAGTGTGTGTAGAAAGAGTTTAACCTACTGCACACCATTGAAGAACCTCCTATAACATTAATCCATGGCTTCTCAAGTGTTTAGAAGCAAAAAAACTCAATGAGTAAAGGTTCCTATCTTTCCCAACCTATATGCTCACATGCAACCATATCTTTTATCTAAAATCTCCAATTTTCCTTCATAAATCTCCAATTTTTGGTTGTTTCGCAGTTTAGTAATGATCACGAAAATGGAGAGAATAACACAAGAAAACTCTACGTAGTGTAAAATATGCATGATAATGAGTGGTAGAATCCAAAGAAGATGAGAGAATGGTGAAAAGACAATTGCCATAACTTCTGACAATACAGAAAAGGACCCTTCCAACTTTCATAGAAGTGTATTCATCCCATTCTTCTATAAATACATGAGACGAATTTCCCCACCAACCTCACACATCCATTGAATGATTGGATTTAATAGTAAAAAGAGAAGTAATTGGCTCATTAAGGCACATGGAAGCAATTGCATGAGTTCTAAGGTTGACACTTGGCAATAGAGGATTTAATCTCTCATGGGCCCTTTTTCCTCTTCCCCTTTAGTGCTCCTTGTACAACCATCTTGGACCATTTTATTATTTTTCCAACTGAATATTTTAATATATTTTGATTTAGCATGACAATCCAACCACATGGTCCATATATAAATATTTACATAATACATGCCTAGTCATTCAATACTCGGGCCTTGGTGTTGAGCTCCAAACTAGGGATCCATACTAGCATATTTAAATCATTTATATAATTTTGATTTAACCCATTCCAAGTAAAAATGGGGGGTTATTACAATATAATAGTGTTGACAAGGGGAATTCCCCTTCTGTCAATAGTAGGGATTCTCCCCAATACATGGTCCCAATCAAATCTTGCAATATTTGTTATGGGGAATCCATCTAGATTATGGACTGACAATCATTATGGTTGTAAATGTTTTTAATTTAATTCCTCAATTTAGAATACTAAGGTGTGAAAAATTTATACCTATATATTAAATGCTAAGATATAATTAATCTATCCTAGCTAAGAGCAAATTACTAAGAGTTGAACAAAATTCAAATTTACTTTCACTATTGATGTCAACAATTGAGATTACTATAACCTTAGATGAAAATACAATCAACCAAACAACTATTAAGATAAATATTTAGTTGCTTGTTATTTAAATTCCATGTTCAAAAGGCTATACATAACCATTGAAATATAAAAAAAATAAGAATGCATTCATTACTAGAGAAAAGTCACAAGTGCAGGAAAACATTCTTACAACATATTCCCATGAATAATACAAGACACAAAGAGTTATGGGCACAATCATCATAGAAACACCATTTTATCCCAATAGTCAAGCTATCAAATGTATTCTTCTTATTATAACCTTGCTTAAGATTTTTACAAAGAGTTTTAATAGCATAAGTCTTCCCCTTGTCCAAAAAAAAAGATCATTCAACTTTTCTATAAGTATCCTTTATACAATTTACAAAAATTAACTCCCGGTGACTTTTGGGCTGCCTAGTTGTGTAGTTACAATTGTACAATTTCCTTTTGTCTTATATATATAGAAGAAAAGTTTTATTTCATTTACATAAACTAAGCATCCCTTAGAGATTTATTGCTAAAGTAAGACACCCAAACATTATATTGGTCAGAGATATTGGTTATATGGCTCGACTAAAGATTAATTATTCCGTGGTGACTTCATAATTAGTTGAGTCTTTAAACATCATACTCATGCCTCTTCTCAATGTAGTGATATATGACTTGATAAGTGTAGTATCCTTGGAGTGAGTGGAAATGAAGTCACGTGACGTATCTTTGTTGACCCTATATGCAATTTTGATAGCAATTCTTTTGCTCCTTATGAATTTTTCAAGATCATTCTATATTTCTTCTTGGCTTCTAGGTGTTCATAAGGGACATATAGCTATGTTGTGCCCGCAATAACTCCCAAGCAATTTCACCCCTCTCTAAAATTTTTGGCTAAGTATAAATGAATAACAACCACACTTGACGATCGGAGTTAGTTGAAAGTTTTAAAACTCATCTTTGTTAAGTTTTAAACCAAATAGACTAGCAAGATCACTGAAAGAAACATAATCACAAGATAGACACAGAATTTACCCTGGGAAACCCTCATGGGGTAGAAAACCCAGCAAAGCTTTCCTCAATAAGATGATCAACCAAAATACAAGATGTGCTCCAAGACTTGTCCTTCTTCTCTACCTCACATGAAGACCTCCCAGACACAAGTGCACTACTTTCTGAGTTGTGGAAGTGCGTCAAATGAGGAGCTCTCCTCCTCTACTTATACTAGATCCCGACTGACCAAAAACCCTAATGGGGTCGACCTCTCCTGGAGAAGTCTAATAACCCCTAAAATATAAACTCAGGGCCGACCCCCACATGGTGGGTCTAATAACCCTAGTTACCACAAACCATCGGAGGAATAAACATCTCCAGATACATAATAGAATTGCCTCGGAGGGATGAAACATCTCCGGAATAATAATGTACAAATATAATATTCTTAGAAGTTACAATATTCAACACTCCCCCTTAACGAGAAGGATATTATAACAACATCTGCAGAAGCAAGGAGTCATCGACTACATCATACATGATACATCTATATATCATCGGAAGCTTTCTTCAATACATCATCATCAGTAACTCAACCAGTTACTAGAAAATCAACATCATTGTCATCACATGATCATCAGCATCGTCATCACACGATCATCAACATCGTCATCACATGATCATTATCACATGATCATCAACATCGATCTACAGTATCTGGATCATATCGATCTACAACATCTGGATCATCTCGATCTACAGCATCTGGATCATTTGCGTAGCATACTCTGCAATATACACGATCATATTACAGGATGATCAATCCCGTTCTCTTTATGACATAGGTCCATGGATGATACAATCCAGATCAAGTTGCAGGATGATCAATCCTTATCACTTTAAGACAAGTCTCATGTCTAGGGACGATGCAATCCGATCACGTACATTTTGAACCCAGTTCACGGACGATGCAGTCCTCTCATGTACCTTTAAGACAAGTCTCATGTCTAGGGATGATGCAATCCCATCACGTACATTTTGAACCCAGTTCATGGACGATGCAGTCCTCACGTACATTTTGAACCCAGTTCATGGACGATGCAGTCCTCACGTACATTTTGAACCTAGTTCATGGACAATGCAGTCCTCACGTACATTTTAAACCCAGTTCATGGACGATGCAGTCCTCACGTACATTTTGAACCTAGTTCAGGGACGATGCAGTCCTATCTTCAATTCTCGGAGACATCAGTCTACAGCTCAATTCTGGGACCGAAGTCCAAGGAAGATGCCATCCCCTACCTGTTCATTCAGGACTTCATTCTCGGAGACATCATATCTACAGATCAATTCTGGGACCGAAGTCCGGGGAAGATGCAATCCCCTACCTGTTCATTCAGGACTTCATTCTCGGAGACATCATGTCTACGGCTCTTTTTAGGACTGAAGTCTAGGGATGATCCAATCCTCACATGTCCACCAAGGACTTCATTCTCGAAGACATACGTCTACAGCTCTCTTTAGAACATGTGTTCAAGGATGATACAATCCCTCTTCTTTCTCGGAGACATCTGTCTACGGATCTCTTTAGAACATGTGTTCAAGGATGATACAATCCCTCTTCTTTCTCGGAGACATCTGTCTACAGCTCTTTTTAGAACATGTGTTCAAGGATGATACAATCCCTCTTCTTTCTCGGAGACATCTGTCTACGGCTCACTTTAGGACTGAAATCCAAGGATGATTCAATCCTCACATGTCCTCATCAATACAGGTACAAGTATCCTCATCCATACAAGTACATTAATCAATACATGTAATAATACAAGTACTCTCATCAAAATCATGTATCCTCACCAATACATATATCATCAAAAGCATGTATTCTCACCAATACATATATCATCAAATGCATGTATTCTCACGAATACATATATCATCAAAAGCATGTATTCTCACCAATACATATATCATCAAATGTAAAAGCAAGTAAAATAAGTATTCTGAGTATAAGAGTCCTAAATCTAAATAATCTAAGTGTAGTAAATAGGTATCCACATCATCGACCTTGCTGTCGATGAGACAATCTCATCATTAGTGACTATACTACTCCCCCTTTTGAGGAGGGTCCTTTTGAATTACACTAAGCTTGTCTCGGAAGTATTCAAATTTCACTTGAGATAGAGGTTTGGTCAAAATATCAACAACTTGATCCTCAGTGCTCACATACTCGAGCTTGATATCTCCTCTTTGCACCATATCTCATATATAAAAGTATCGGATCTCTATGTGTTTTGACTTATCGTGGAATACAAGATTTTCTGTCATCTTAATATAGCTTTGATTGTCACACATGATCACAGTGGGATCCATTTCTAATTCAAACACTCCAGATAATAGTTTCCGAAGCCACACTACTTCACAACTGGCAGAGCAGGCAACTATATATTCTGCTTCAACAGTACTGAGAGCCACACTAGATTGTTTCTTGATGAACCATGAGATCATGG
Organism: Larix kaempferi; assembly: GCA_027924585.1. NCBI lineage: Eukaryota > Viridiplantae > Streptophyta > Pinopsida > Pinales > Pinaceae > Larix > Larix kaempferi. Next base: position 3,560,034 of record BSBM01000717.1, on the reverse strand, counting down.
CAGATCCAAGACCATAACATCCATCTGATGTACTCTTTCTGTTTGAGACACTTCCTAACCAATCAGAATCTAAGTAACCATGTAATCTGAATTCATGATCTCCAAGATAATATAGACCAAAATCTAATGTACCCTTTAGGTACCTCATTACATGCTTTGCAGCTATTAAGTGAACCTTTCTAGGTTCTACTAGATACTGACTCAGGGTATTTACAGCAAAGCATATATCTGGCCTAGTATTTGTTAAATGCATCAATGTCCCAATGATTTGTCTATATAGAGTTAAGTCCACTAATTTTGATGACTCATTAACTAGTAACTTCAAGTTGGAGTCCATGGGAGTGGCCATGTCTTTACACTCCAACATATCAAATCTTTTTAGAATCTCCACAAGATACTTACCTTGATTTAAAAATATTCCTTTTGGTTCTTGGCATACTTCTAGACCTAAGAAGTAGTGCATTCATCCAAGATCTTTCATCTCAAATTTTGAAGAAAGCTTCTTCTTGCATTTAGTAATTTGTTTCTCATTTCCGGTTAGAAATAGATCATCTACATATAACAACGATATAACTGGTTCATTATCCATCACTTTGAGATAAATATTAGGGTCAAATTTACTCTTGGTAAAGCCCATGGTTGTTAAGAAATTGTCAATCCTTCCGTACCAAGCTCTGGGAGCTTGCTTCAATCCATATAATTCCTTTTTCAGTTTGCATACATGAGTTCTCCCGTCTTTAACCTCAAACCCTTGTGGTTTCTCTATGTACACTTCTTCTTCAATTACACCATTCAGAAAAGCTGTCTTAACATCCATTTGGTGTAATTTCCACTTCATCATAGATGCAAGTGCCATGATAGTTCTAATTGAAGTATACCTAGCAACTCGTGCAAATGTTTCTTCGTAGTCAATTCCCTCTTTCTAAGAGAATCCTCTAGCTACAAATCTTTCCTTGTATTTTTCAATGCTACCATCTGCAGCATGTTTTATCTTGAAAATCCATTTGGAAGAATCCACACTTTTATCTTTTGGTTTGGGAACTATATCCCAAACATCATTTTTTATTATTGACTGATATTCTTCTGTCATTGCTTCTACCCATTCTTTCTTCTGAGCTACCTCTTCATAGCTAGTAGATTGTTGATCCACAAGATCACATATCAAGGCCACATAGTTGGATACTAGCTTTGGTTTCTTTCTTTCTCTAGTGGAGCCTTTAGGAGCTCCATATCTTTCAGCTCCTTGAATAATGTCTCTAGCCCATGTTGGCCTTCTTTTCCTAGATAAGTTTGTAATAGGGGGTTTTTGTGGTTCCAACATGTCATGATCCTCTGGTGAATCATCTTCAGGGATGGGCACAGCTTCTGTGATTCTAGGAGGTGTATCTTCTTCATATATTTCTTCAAGTTGGCACTTCCTGGATTTCTTGAGAGCTGCTTCTTCATCAAATGCTACATCCCTACTTATTTCCATATGATGAAAAGCTGGTATGTAAATTCTGAAGGCTTTGGATGATTCACAATATCCAACAAATATTCCCTTCTTACCAGAAGGATCCAACTTGGTTCTCTTTTCTTTTGGAATGTGAATGTACACAGGACACCCAAATATTTTGAGATGACTTACCTCAGGCTTCTTTCCCGTGAACACTTCTTCTAGAGTTTTGAATTCAAGAGCACTATGGGATAGTCTATTTTGCACATAGACTGCTATCCTAGCTGCTTCAGCCCATAGATACATGGGTAGATCTTGGTCATGTATCATAGTCTTTACAGCTTCCATGATGGTTCTATTCTTTCTTTCAGCAACCCCATTTTGTTGGGGATTGTAGGGAGTGGTTAGTTCCCTCTTGATTCCAGCTTCTTTACAAAAGTCTTCAAAGTCCTTTGAAGTATATTCTCCGCCATTATCTGTTCTGAGAATCTTGATTTTCTTTTCTGAGAGATTTTCTATTAGGGCCTTGAACTCTTTGAATTTTTCAAAGACTTCATTCTTGCCTTTTAGAAAGTATATCCAAGTCTTCCTTAAATAGTCATCAATGAATGAGAGATAGTATTCAAACCCACTTAGGGAAGTGGTGGGCATTGTTCCACATACATCTGAGTGTATTAGCTCCAAAATGTTCTTAGTCTTTGTTTCACTCTTTGGAAAAGGGTTCTTGACATTCTTCCCTTTCTCACATCCTTTACATGAGCCATTATGATCAACCTTCAAATTTGGTAATCCTATGACCACCTTGCTTACATAGGGTAGGGCTTTGTAGTTAATGTGGGATAATCTTCTATGCCATAGCTCACTGGGGCTAGAGGTTTCATGAGCAAGGGCAACTTCTGGATGTTCCTTGAGCTTATAGAGACCTCCTTCCTCTTCACCATTGACAACTGCATCTTCAATTGATTTTCCTTTGGGCCACATAACTACTTGTCCATCTATGAAAGCAACCCTAAAACCTTTCTTATCTAGTGCTAAGATGGAGCGTAGGTTCTTCTTCAAACCTGGTACATATAAAATTTCTTTCATCTTCAAGGGTGTTCCAGAATCAAGCTTGTAGCTTGCTTCACCAATTGCCTTGATGGGATATTGATAATCATCTCCTAGAGATACCTTTTGAGGTGAATACTTTTCTTCAAGTCTTGAGAGAGTTTTCTTTTGACCTGTCATGTGCTTTGAAGCACCACTATCAATGAGCCATGTATCTTCTCTAGGAGACACAGATCCAGTGAGTGCAAAAAATAGGACATATTCTTCTGGATCTTCTTTCTTTACTTTAGATCTTTTCCTTTGAGGCCTTTCCTCCTTTTCTTCTTCTTCTACTTCTTCTACTTCTTCCTCACTATCATCTTCTGCCATATGTGCATGATGTCTTTTGTGAACAAACTTCTTCTTCTTCTTTTTTGGTAAAGTACAGTCTCTGGCATAGTGTCCTAGTTTAAGACAATTATAATATTGGACTGTGGAGAGGTCTCTTTCTGAGTTTGTTCCTCCTTTCCTTTTGAATCTATGAGAGGGTTGAGACTTCTTGTGGTTCACTTTCTTGAAGTGACCCTTTCTTCCTCTTTTGGTGTGTGTGGACAAGGCCTGGTCATCCTCCTTGAGAAGGGATTCTCTGTTGGAAACCCTAGCCTCTCCTTGAACACAATCCTCCCATACTACATCAAACTTCATACTTTCTTTTCTGGCACACATAGTTTGTATAAATGACTCCCAAGGTCTAGTGAGACCATTTAGAGTAGTCATCACAAGTTCATCTTCATCAAGAGTATCACCAATGGAATCTAGTTGCTCCTTGATTTGGGAGACCCTTGAGAAGTAGTCTTGAATGGATTCTCCTTTGTGCATCTTGGTACGCTTCAACTGAGTTCTTAGGTTCATCTTCCTATTGATGTTCTTTCCCTCATACATTCTTCCTAGGGCATCATACATTTCCTTTGGAGTCTTCTTGGAAGCCACTTGGGGAATCAAGTGGTCTTTAATAGAATCAACTGTGATTCTCTTTGCCCTAATCAAATCCTTCCTATGCTTCTCTTTGGCTTCATCTCCTTCTGGTTTTGCAACTTCATCCTTGATATACTGAGCAAGATCATTCTCTTCAAGAATGAGACCAATTCTGTATTTTCATGTTTGGAAATTCTCTATACCTTCTAGCTTGTATTCAAGCGTAGTGCTTGGATCCATCTTCTCTTGGGGGAGTCCAAGAGACAAGAGATAGAATAGGACTTACCTGGAAACTTTAACTTTTAACTTTTTCGGATCTGCAACAAAATTTTTGGTTTATCGCACTTTTGGTAAAACTAGGGTTTGACTTTCCCAGAGTTCTACCCAACCAAACACCTCGATCCAAAGCTCAAAAGATAGATCTTTAGAAGGGCTATTCAGCCATGCAATCAGAATCCAAAAATACTAACTTCTAAAGAAACCCTAATTTTGGGAGAGAGAGAGAAGTATAATTTCACCTTGTGAAAGATGTTCTATTCAGGCTAGCTTTGATACCATGTTAAGTTTTAAACCAAATAGACTAGCAATATCACTGAAAGAAACATAATCACAAGATAGACACAGAATTTACCTTGGGAAACCCTCATGGGGTAGAAAACCCAGCAAAGCTTTCCTCAATAAGATGATCAACCAAAATACAAGATGTGCTCCAAGACTTGTCCTTCTTCTCTACCTCACATGCAGACCTCCCAGACACAAGTGCACTACTTTCTGAGTTGTGGAAGTGTGTCAAATGAGGAGCTCTCCTCCTATACTTATACTAGATCCCGACTGACCAAAAACCCTAATGGGGCCGACCTCTCCTGGAGAAGTCTAATAACCCCTAAAATATAAACTCAGGGCCGACCTCCACATGGTGGGTCTAATAACCCTAGTTACCACAAACCATCAAAGGAATAAACATCTTCGGATACATAATAGAATTGCCTCGGAGGGATGAAACATCACCGGAATAATAATGTACAAATATAATATTCTTAGAAGTTACAATATTCAACAATATTTATATGGATAAAAGTACCCCCTCAAATTTTCCCAATTTTCTTAACTCATATTCTTGAAAATCAATGATCTGGATATGACAAAATGCTTAATTGGCCTTAATATTTCAAAGATGACTTATCGGACCTTTCATATCAGGGTATCTTTCAATGCATCAATTTTTAACTCCAACAGCCCTGTCCCTGTAATCAGACTTACCCCATCGGGATATTTCTTGAGATACATTATTCGCACACTCGTTGGAATTACTTCAATAATTGTATCATACTTACATGATTGGGATATTAATTTTATGGATATATCTGTTTTGAATCATTGATGAATATCCTCTGATAGTGTTTCATTAGACTTATCATATCAGGACTTTATCTGACGTAACAAACTTTCACCTCCAATGGGCCAAATTTGACAACGTCTATCAAGCATGCTATATCAGGATGTCCTCCGATATGACTATTGCACACCTCCGATGAGAATGTTTCAAAACCATTTATTGGACTTATCATATCAAGGCATTTTCTGATGTATCTTGTATCCATCTCCAATGGATAAATCCCGATGTTGTTTTATCGAACCTACCCTTTATGGGTAATCTCTGATATACTTATTTGAAAACCCCAAAAATTGTACTCCAATATACTTATTTTTGGACATACTTAATCAAATTTACAATTAAACTCACTAGAATAACCCCCCCAAAATTGTGAGATTTTCAATTACTAGGAACTAGATTCATAAGACAATTTCACCATGGAATATTTTAGACAATGAGAGAAGAAGAATAAAGAGAATAAATTATGGAAAACACTTTGTATCTTATTCATTGATATGATAACAATATATAATACATCCTCCATGGAGAAAATCGAATTTCTTTGAAGCAATATGGAAAGAGCAAAAAGAAAGTCTTAGAAAAGACAAAAAACCCCCTAGGTGGCAAAAGTAGTTTCCAAAACTGTGATAGAGGCTCACGAATTTGGAAAGTATGTATGGAAGCTCATGAGTGAGGTAAATGGAATGTAATGATGGATTTAGAAGGTTAGATATGATGTGGAGGTCGAATTGGTCAAGTGGCAAAAGATTCCAAGTAAACTAGCTTTATCTTTTCCACTAGAAAGCAGAAAAAACAGGACAAAGCTAACTAAAACTGGATAGTGTCTTTCTACTTTAGGAATGGAACAAAATCAGACAGAATCCAAGGAAATCTTATCCAAAATCTATCCAAATTCATTTTTGTGAATGAGGATAGCATGTGGTCCACCAAAAGACAAAACTGGCATATTCTACCTAGTCAAAACTCAGGAAATTAATCATAAATGATTAATTAATTTTATCCCAAGTCTAGAATGACATAGTGGGTTTTTTAAATGTTCCAACACCCCCCCTTAATCCTAAGTTTATGTGATGGGAATTAGAAAAATATCAGAAATATAGGGCCCAAGCAACAAGACTTATGGTCACCCCAATACAAAAATAACAAGTCCATATAAACTGAGGAAACAAGGAAAACCTCATGGGAACAAAACCCTCCCTAAAAAATGGACATGCTTGATGTCTTCATACTGTAATGTTGCTCATTTGAATGATCTGAATGGGCTGCTTCCGAGTAACTGACTTGATGAAGAGATTGTGGATGTCATGATCATGCATCAGTGCATCGATGTTGTGTAGGCAAGAACCATGTGTTGAAGCTCTATGAAGTTCATCTTCTGATGATGGAGGATAATCAAATGAATTTTTCTTGCTGTTGTAACATACATAATCAAATCTGAAAACATAATCAATGATGGAAAGAAGATCTATGCATACTCCTTCCCAAGGAGAAACAATGAACTCAACAGGATCAATTTCTTCTGTAGTTGCAATGTGGTGTACTAGTTCTTGTACTTTCTTCTCAAACTGATGTAGAACCTTTATAATATTTAAAATGAGATCATGCAGCTCTGAAATATCAGAATGTAAGTCATATGGAGCAGAAACTAGTAAAGATGTGGAGTCTCCATGATTGAACATAATTTCAGTAGAAAAAAATTGAGAAACTAGATCACCCGAACAGCTGAGCGAGCCTGGAGAGTGTGAGGACTTGAATTTTGAACCATGAGTGATGGGATCATGTCCAGATGTGTGGAATATCAGTCCAAATAATTCCAAAACAATGGCTGTCCAACCAATGAAAGATACACAACACAAAAGTGCAACAGAGGCAAGTGACACAGTGTAGGAAAACATAGAATTGTGTAGTTTCTTAACTGGAGAAATTAGGGTTTGTAGGGTCTTTTGTGCATCCAAAGGTTGGGAATATGATGTGGGATATGTAATTACTTGCATATCCGACTGTAAATCATCTTCTAAATCAGAATCTAAAATATTTGAATGATGGTGGAAAGACCTTTCAGAAGACAAGTCAGAAGCTAGTAAAAAATGACTAGTTTTGAGAGTAGACTTGGATGAACTGATTGAATATTGTTCCAAGGAAGAGGTGGAGGTTTCTGATTCTAATATATTAGAATGTGAATCAATATCAGAGACATCAGAATTATATTCCACTCTAGCACTCAAAGCATAAACATTATTACCTTTGGGAGAGGCTTGGAGACAGAGTTCTTGTTCTACAACAACCTTTCCTTGTTCTTTCTTTGCAAAGTCAGGAACATCTATGTTATGCTCTTCAAGCATCTTGGCCATGATGTCTAATTTCTTCTTGAAGCAAGATTTATCAAGATGAGTGCCTTTGCAGCAATAAGAACACTTGGGCTTCTCCTTCTTCATCTTCTTGGATTTGGAATCTCCATCAGAATCCTCTTCATCTGACAATATCTTCTGTTTGGATTTGTCATTCTTGAAACTCTTTGCTCCATGAGCAACAAGTGCAAAGTCTTTGGAGGGTGATTGATCCCTCATTTGGACCAGCTTGTCCTTTTCTTGAGTGAGCGAATCAATGAATGCATCCAAGGTTGGCATCTTCCACTTGGAAACTTCAAGTCTTGTAGAATGAAAAGTAGACACAAATACTGAGTATTCAGAGCTCAGTTTTGACAGAATGGTAAGTATTAATTGCTCATCCTTCTTCTCTATACCACATTGCTTGAGTTGAAGCAATAGGTTCTTGAATTTTGATATGAACTCCTCCATAGAATTGAAATTACTTGGACTAAGAGAGATCAGCTCAATCTCCAACAAATGACCTATGAACTTGTCTTGTTTTCCAAAGAGAGACTCTAGCTTTGTCCACACTTCATTTGGAGTTGAAAGAGAATCGATATGGAATAGAAGATATGGAGATACAGAGAGAAAAAGTAACCCATAAGATTCATCAAGCCTATCGAACCATTTGGATTTTAATGCAACAGCTCCTGGCTCAGTTTCAAGCCCCATAGTGACTCTATACAATCCTTTACTCCGAAGATGGATGATCATATGGGCCTTCCAGTCAAAGAAATTGAAGGGAGTGAGAGTCACAACTTTGGCTTGATTTTTCTCCATACTAATGTGCTCCTAGTAATGGTAATACCTGCAAAAAACACTCTTGGAAATTGTTTTGAATCAAGCTATCTCTGATACCATGTGAGATTTTCAATTACTAGGAACTAGATTCATAAGACAATTTCACCATGGAATATTTTAGACAATGAGAGAAGAAGAATAGAGAATAAATTATGGAAAACACTCTGTATCTTATTCATTGATATGATAAAAATATATAATACATCCTCCATGGATAAAATCGAATTGCTTTGAAGCAATATGGAAAGAGCAAAAAGAAAGTCTTAGAAAAGACAAAAAACCCCCTAGGCGGCAAAAGCAATTTCCAAAACTGTGCTAGAGGCTCACGAATTTGGCAAGTATGGTATGGCAGCTCATGAGTGAGGTAAATGGAATGTAATGATGGATTTAGAAGGTTAGATATGATGTGTAGGTCGAATTGGTCAAGTGGCAAAAGATTCCAAGTAAACTAGCTTTATCTTTTCCACTAGAAAGCAGAAAAAATAGGACAAAGCTAACTAAAACTGGATAGTGTCTTTCTAATTCAGGAATGGAATAAAATCAGACAGAATCCAAGGAAATCTTATCCAGAATCTATCCAAATTCGTTTTTGTGAATGAGGATAGCGTGTGATCCACTAAAAGACAAAATTGGCCTATTCTACCTAGTCAAAACTCAGGAAATTAATCATAAATGATTAATTAATTTTATCCTAAGTCTAGATTGACATAGTGGGTTTTTTAAATGTTCCAACAAAAATACATTGTCGATGGGATCACCCCAATCAAGTTGGATTTGTTCCATGATGCATTAATAATAAATCCCTGAAATCCTACCTTCGATGGCATATCATAACTACATAAACTAGTGTACGGAATAATCGTTTAAAAAATCAAATCACAGAATCCCGAAAAATCTGTCTAGAAATATTTGGCACCCTTGGAAATTAATGCAATGAATGGGTTGTGTATATGATGAGACCTGTAATAAAATTACAATCATTATACCATTAATTATAGAATGGATTCGAATTTCAAATTAATAAAATGACTAAAGTAGTTCATTGCATTCATTATGTCCTATATTCACTAATTCTACAACTAGCACTCATGTTATTTGATATTAATATGTGTTTTCAGTTGCTTACGAGATGTCGAGAACACCAAGACAAAAGGTAGTCATGCACAAATCAGTCTAAAAGATTAGTGCTCCCATTTCCATTTCTACAACTAACACTCATGTTATTTGATATTAATATGTGTTTTAAGTTGCTTACGAGATGTCGAGAACACCAAGACAAAAGGTAGTAATGCACAAATAAGTCTAAGAGATTATTGCTCCCATTTCCATTGCAGGGATATTCTATCTAATACTAGTCACCTGACTAGTTTCTAAGATGATCCATTGTGGGAAAAACTCTACAAAATGTACACCATCATCGAATTCCCACAAGATAGTGATGACCTATCAGTTTATGAAAATACCAAGAAGAGACAGTAGCATTTTTGAACCCAAAATCCGACGACATATATGTCTGATTTTCGACATCACGTTGTCGACCATCGGACAAGCTTCTCCTTTTTTAAACATCGGTTGCACTTCGACCGATATCTGTTGGTGGGTGGTTTGGTGAGTCAGCATCGTAGCATCGCGGATGCTGCGCAAGGACAAAGGTACCGCGAAAGGAGGAAAGCAGAACGCATGGCAATAGTACTTTTTGTAGTTTTTGGGTCATTTGGACCACGTCGTATGTATTTTGGGTCATTTGGACCGTATTATGTGGGTTGTGGGTCATAGTTTGGTAGAGTTTGTTAAGAAGTAGTTAGGCGGTTGCCTAAGTGGATCGTAAATGTAAGGGCACAATCCTATAAATAGATGTAGGTTTGTAAGGGAGAGATAATCTTGGCAAGTGTATGAACTCTTTGGCGAGCATGGTTGAATCTTGATCTGAAGCTAAGACTAAGTATTTTGTCATATCTGGGTTTTGCAGAGACAATATGATGTGACCGAAATTTTGAGAAGAACCTTTGTGTCGTTTCCATCTTTCTGTGGTAAATGTGATATGGATTTGTGAATAATGCAATGTTTCCTTGCTGTGATTAATGCTTTACTGTTATACCTATTGCATGTTTATGGTTTTTTCAATGATGAGATTTGTTGAATAATGTCGTGACTATACTTAATGACCGAGTTGAATGCTTAGATCTAATTCTGAATGTTGCGATAATTTAATCAATTGATGCACAACATCCTCCTTCATTTGGTGGAAACATGGTTCCATCAACTCTCCCTTGAACATCTCGGGTGAGACCTCATCTGCTCTGCAGGTGTTGCTGAATGGGGTAAAACCTGTCTGGTCCGGTGCTCAAGGAGATCGCAGTGGTCTGGGTGTCGACAGTGTCAGGAACCCCTGTCGAATGGGTTTGCATCAACAATATCCGACAACAAAATGGATGCGTCGGATATCCGACATAATCCTGTCAGATATCCGACCACTACTCTTTTAATATACCCACCGAATATCCGACACCCATTACTTTAAGGGTGGTCGGATATTTGACAAAAGGGTCATCGGATATCCGACATGCATTACATCAAATATTGTAGGATATCTGACGCAGATACCTAGAAATACCGACGTCGTTTGGCGTCAGTGGTTTCACGAGCTCATCGGATTATTTTTAAGGGGGCATCGGATATCCAACCTAAATTACATTATAAGAATTCTAATATCCGATGCCTCTTGACATCGGTGGTATGGCGACGTTGTCAGAGTCTTTGGAAGGGAACGTCGATTATCCGACGACTATGAGGAATTTAAAAAAAAAATACAGAGATATTCGATGCTCATCATCCATAGCATTGATTCTAATAGGAATAGAAAGTATAAGAACTCACCAAGCTATATATTTCAACATAGCCAGATCAACATACAAATTCTATCCCTCTCATGAAGATTTGGTATGCATAAGTTAAGCAAATGAATATTGTCAATTCCTTTGTGAACTATTTTATCTTGTGTTGTATTGTAATTCCTTCCCATCATGATCAACATGGTGATTAACAGTGATGAATGCACTATATTAGTTCATTTTGGCATTTCATTTTGCATGTTGTAATTAAGGAAAACGTTCCTTGAAATCACAACAATCCTTAGCAAAATACACTCATAAAATTAAGATAATCAAGGCATGGAACAAGATACAAATGAAACTATAGCTTAATTGTTATAAGAAAAATACACAACTTCTATGTTGGAAGTTCCTTGGCTTCTTTTGCCAAGCTATTCTTAATTGCAATTTGTAAAATATCTTTCTCAAAGACAATCAACCCCTCTAAGCACGACATCCTATCCTACTTATCATGACCACAACAAATAATTTTGATATCTTAATATTAAAACATGAATTGTGACATATTTGTAAATTCATTTTTGCTTGCATGATTCTATCACAATTTCATCTTAGTTGCAACAAATCCTATAACTTGTCAGTATCTACACAACCAACAAAACATCAGTGGTCAATACAAACTTAGCATAGTTGTCCACAACCAACATACAAATCCATTGATCAGTCCACAAACAATCAAGCTGAGTTGAATATAATCAATCCAATCTACTCAATAGTAACCAATGTTGGTCTAGTTGTAACTCCTTATGAAATGATATAATGTAGCTGCCATATCCATACTAAATGCAATTTCAAACTTGAAAATGCATATCCCCTAGAAAAAATATTTCAAATTCCCTTAGTGGAGATCATATTAGGACTAATATCATCAATGGCACTCCACAAGGTAAACAAGGGTGTACAAACTCATCCATGAAAACCTTGATTCTCATCCTTCCAAGTTACAAATCGACCTTCTAAAGCATATAAAAATATTGGGAAGCTTGTAAAACTTTACTTAAGTGGGAAATCCATGTACTTAGTAAATGATATTCTATTAATATGCAGACTTTGTGGTAGCATGGGGCATTTAATCATAAAAAACAAGTGGTGGGTAAAATACCTTGTATAATGCCAAAATATATGACAAAAATAACATACACCATTGTTGATCTATCCATAACTAATTATAGGAAATAATTAGGTTGGCGTGACTTTAAAACCAACTTCAAGTGGAAAATGCTGATAAAATACTATGGAGAAAATGCAATATTTGACCACAGAATCTTTGCAACACAAGCCATGTGTCAAGCAACTTATCAACTAGTGGAGAGATTGGATTAGAATGGATCAACTTCCATAATAAAAGTAGTTACATTTTTGGCAAGTACATGAGAAGAAGTAGCAGATAGTCAATTTGGAATCTGACTAGGCTGTGAGTCTTATATTAGATTATTATTATTTTCCACCATGTATTCGCCACCATGGAAATACTTGCTAAACTTAATTTCTCTACTGCTCACTTTCATGGATGAGAAGATGAAAAGTATCATGGCATATAATTTGGTAGTGTTCCAAGCCCAAAGAAATTTTGTAGTATGTCATGTTGTTCACTATACATGATCCTAGAAACATATTTAGTTATGATTATACTCTATTAGGAGATGTAGGATTTTGGTTAGACACCTTTCAAGAAGGATAGTAGTTACTTAGGATTCAAGATGTAGGAACCACATAATCAATATCTAAAGTAGATTTATACATTTATGTTGTAACTTGTACTAAATCCACTAGGAAAGAGAGGAAGATATTCCATTGATGAATGTCGAAGATTGAAGAGACATCCATTTCCTCTATGAATGAAGCAACAACTGCAAGTAGGTGAGTCCCAATCTTATGTGGTTTTTATTTTCCCAAAAAATAGATACTTTGGTTCAAATTGAGACTCAAAATCAAAATACAATATTTCTTTCTTCCTTACTTCTCATCCCAATTTAGGAACTAGGGACTGGATATTTTCCCTAGTGAATATCATCCAATCATGCATACAACACACATGAAGAAGAAAAAGCACAAAACTAATCAAGAAGAAGAAGCATACAAAGCACAAAATCAATATCAATCATTGCAAGAGTATGTGCAGCTCCACAAGCAACACAAACAAAGTGAAGTTCACATGTCCCTTTAATAATGCAAGGCTTAATAACATCAACAACACCACCAAGATATTTGTGTCCCAGTTGACCAAGGTCTGTTGCACCCCATGACACCAACGCTCCAACATCTGAAACACCAAACTTTATTAGATCAAGCTTATGATCAAAATACAACAAAAAATGAAAGAAAGAGGTTATGGTCATCCTTTATCAACTCCTCCAAATACTACAACCAATGATATGGAAATTCACAATATATTTATTAACCAAAACTTCTATATGGAACTTCACATCAGATTTCCTAATCAACCCTTCTTAGTGTAGGAAAAATATCCAAATTCTACCAGTTATAGCATGGATTATGTTTGATTATTTGCTATTGCTCAAGATTATCTACAACCTATGAAATGGGTATCCATGGGTGTTAATTTCAATTCAATATTCCACTTAAATATTATTTTTTTTAAAACAAGATCAACCCAAGATTCAAACCAGAGATCTTTGTACAGAAAAGGATAAATATTTGCAATGAACAACACACTCCAAAGAAAATATAAATGCCAATTTCATTAAACTTGGACTTATTCTAGTCCAAGTGACTTTGAAGACGGGTCAAAAACCGCCTTTCTAAACTCCAAAATCAAGCAAAATCCACTTCCAAAACTGCCAAATCCAGGTTCCAAAAGTGCCAAAACTGGTTCTGAAAGTGCCAAAACCGATTCCAAAATTGCCAAAACTGATTCTGAAAGTGCCAAATCAAGGTTCCAAAAGTGACAAAACCGGTTCCTAAAGAGCCAAAAACCGGTTCCAACAGTGCCAAATCCAGTTCCGAAAGTGACCAAACCGGTTTCGAAACTGCCAAATCCGTTTCCAAAAGTGCCAAAATCCAGGTTCCAAAACCATACTTTTTCTTTTGATATTGGTGTATGTATAATATGACAATCATTTGAAGTTGAATGTCATTAACCAACACCCCATTTTTGAATGAGGCTTGAGATAAATGAATGAAGGGGTGATTGACCCTTCTTCTGCCCACTATTATTTTCATAATAGTTCTGCATTGCAAGAAGGGTGGTTCGATCCTTCTTGTGTTCACCATTCTGGATACAGGTGAATTGTCGGATATTGGTGTTCACAATTATCTACTAAAAGAAGGGGCGGACGATCCTTCTTGTCGGCAGTCTGAAGTCGGGATAAATATTTTTTACATGTTATAACATAGGCAATGTCCAAATCCCTACCATATACCGCAGAAGTCGATAGTGGGGAAATGTTGTCCCAACTTTTGTAGATTAATTGTTTTTTCATTTCTCTTTTAAATGAAGGGTCGACCGACCCTTATTGCACTTAGTATTTTTGCAGTTTTCACCATTCAGGATATACATGAATTGACAGCGTATACTTCGTAGGTTGAATATTTGCACAATTCCCTCATAAATGAAGGGGCAACCGACCCTTCTTCTGCCCAATATTATTTTCATACTGGTTCTAGACTGCTAGAAAGGTTGGCCGACCCTTCTTGTGATTTATATTTTTCCTGTTTTGACCATTCTGGTTATACATGAATTGATCTCTATTTTGGAAGGCCAAAATCTCACATGTGTGAGCCTCAAAGAGAGAACTGACGCCATAGGAAGTGATGACATGGAATGTATGATGACATGGAATGTGTGATGAGGGTGGAAATACACATGATGGTGTTCTGGTGCTATTTGACATCATTCTGGAAAAGTATGACAAGTTTGTGAAACTTTGGAAATTAACAAAGTATGGAAAAAGTAGTCAAAACTGCTCTAAGAGAATGCCTGCCATAATTCATCGTTAGAGAAAAATGCACACACCATCATGCTATAGCTTGTTGAAGTGGCTATATAGTTATACATGATTGCATATTGTGGGAAGTGTTTGAATAATGGATTTACGACATGCATTTCCGCATCTCGCAATGGGGATTGTGGATTTCGGAAATGCAGGTTTGTTTTTATTTGGAGTTGTAATCTCGCAACCTGCAATTGCGGATTGCGGATTGAGGGAACATTGTATATATTTCCAAAAAAATAAACCCCCGCAACACGTCTTCCGCATTCCACAGATTAGATCTCAGCCGTCGATTTGTCTTAATCTTACGGCCCAGATTTAACCCGATGGAATTAATAAATATGTTGATTTTTTTTTTTTTCATCTTCGAAAATTACCTGCTGTGTGCATTTTACTGTGAGTTTTTACTAGGGGTCGTTTTCACCATTTTTTTATAGCTTAAATGAAGGGTCGGTCGACCCTTCTTGTCCTTAGTATTTTTACAGTCTTCACCATTCTAGATATATATGAATTGACATCCTATCCTTTGTATGTTTAATATCTGCACAATTCCCTCATAAATGAAGGGGCAGCCGATCCTTCTTTTGCTCAATATTATTTTCATACTAGTTCTAGGCTTCCAGAAGGGTCGTCTGATCCTTCTTGTGTTCACAAGTTTGGATACAGGTGAATCGTTGGATATTGGTGTTCACAATTATCTACTAAACGAAGGTTCAGCCGACCCTTCTTGTGATTTATATTTTTTCAGTCTTGACCATTCTGGTTATACATGAATTGATATCTATTTTGGCAGGCCAAAATCTCACACCTGTGAGCCACAAAGAGAGAATTGACACCATAGGAAGTGATGACATGGAATGTGTTAGTGTTTCAATCTGACATCATTCTGGAAAAGTATGACAAGTTTGTGAAACTTTGTAAATTGACAAAGTATGGAAAAAGTAGTCAAAACTGCTCTCAGACAATAACCGCCACAATTCATGGTTTGAGAAAAATGCATGCACCATCATCTCATGTTATAGCTTGTTGAAGTGGCTATCTAGTTATAAATGATTGTGGATGCGGGAACTGTTTGAATAATGGATTTGCGACATGCGTTTCTGCAACCCGCAATGTGGATTGCGAATTGCAGAAACTTAGGTTTGTTTTTATTTCGAGTTGTAGTCCCACAACCCGCAATTGTGGATTGCGGGAATGTTGTATATATTTCCAAAAAATTAAACCCCTATAACTTGTCTTCTGCATTCCACAGATTAGATTTCAGCCGTCGATTTGTCTAAATCTTATGGCCCAGATTTTACCCGATGGAATTAATAAATATGTTGATTTTGTTTCTGTTTCCTTTTATTATTTTTCATCTTCAAAAATTACCTGCTGCGTGGATTTTACTGCGAGTTTTTACCAGGGGTCATTTTCGCCATTTTTTCCATCTTAAATGAAGGGTCGGCCAACCCTTCTTGTGCTTAGTATTTTTGCAGTCTTCTCCATTTAGGATATACATGAATTGACAGCCTATACTTCGTAGGTTGAATATTTGCACAATTCCCTCATAAATGAAGGGGCGGCTGACCCTTCTTCTGCCCACTATTATTTTCATACTAGTTCTAGATTGCCAGAAGCTTGACGGAAATCGATGGTTACAAAAGCTTGACGGAGATCGACAACCACAAGTGCTATTTGCAAAAGTAAGATAGGACGGTTTAAGCATGGGCGGAGTGTTGCTAGCCCTCGAGCAAGTTGGAAATTAGATCAATGGGCAAAAGGACAGATCTATAGACGACAGGTACTTCGATGATTTGATATGCGCGGGGAAATGGACTTCTCAGATTTGCAAAGTTTTGGTAGGGACCGCATGTTTCGACGGTGTAGATCTGGCGAGGAAAGGCATCAGTGACAGAAGTTTAGTTCGCAGATTGAACATGGATAGAGTATCGGCATGTTCCAAATTCACAAACCTCGGTAAAGGTTGCACCTTTGGACTGTAAGGATGCAAACAGAGGCCAGATCGACAATTGATAATAAGTACGCAGATCTAAGGTGTGAGGAAGGCAGCGTTTGAGAGATTGAAGATTGTGGAAGGCCATGGGGCTAAGCATGGAATAATATCAATGGTACCAGATTGATCATGCAAGATGGACAGCTTAGAGAAATTCCTTTATCGCTAGAGGTGCAAGAATGATAGGAAAGGATAGATAATATAAAAAATGGAATGCACGGGGATATGAGTACTGTATGATTCAGTTGCCCCCTTGCCCCCTTGGTTGAGGTCAAGGGGGGAAAGTTAATTTAGATAGACTCAAATAGACTCTAGCACCTTGTTGACTTCACATTCTATCTGGGAGCAAGTCCAACAAAACTGATGCAATAACTTAACAACTAGCTCAAAGAAAACTTCAAAGAATCAGGTAAGAGAGATATAATGGAAAGTCACATGACACATATGGAACAAAGTTATAATCATTTTGAATCTTTGATATATAAGAAAATATAGGGGTTTAAGCTTGCTCCAATGCATGCAAGAAAAATTCCCACTTCCAAAGGTATATTCTTCCTCCATGAGACCAAATGAGCTAAGACTTAAAATTGGACGAAAGTATATGCAGGCCACTCGTTAATTTGAAAATATTTCTGGTATTAAAAATAGAATTTACATGCATTGAATAGATGGCAACCTTAATTTACCTAGTGTGTGGATTTTACTGTGAGTTTTTACCCAAGGTCATTTTCGCCATTTTTTTCAGCTTAAATGAAGGGTCGGCCGACCCTTCTTGGGATTAGTATTTTTTCAGTATTCACCATTCAGGATATACATGAATTGACAACCTATACTTCGTAGGTTGAATATTTGCACAATTCCATCATGAATGAAGGGGCGGTCGACCCTTCTTCTTCCCATTATTATTTTTATACTAGTTCTAGACTGCCAGAAGGGTAGTCCAATCCTTCTTGTGTTCACCAGTATGGATATAGGGGAATTGCTGGATATTGTTGTTCACAATTATCTACTAAAGGAAGGATTGACCGACCCTTCTTGTGATTTATATTTTTCCAGTCTTGACCATTCTGGTTATACATGAATTGATCTCTATTTTGTAAGGCCAAAATATCACACGTGTGAGCCTCAAAGAGAGAACTAATATCATAGGAAGTGATGACACTTTGTTTTGTTTTTATTTGGAGTTGTGGTCCCGAAACCCGTAATTGCGGATTGCGGGAACGTTGTATGTATTTCCAAAAAATTAAACCCCCGCAACTTGTCTTCCGCATTCCCCATATTAGATCTCAGCCGTCGATTTGTCTTAATCTTTCAGCCCAGATGTAACTCGATAGAATTAATAAATATGTTAATTTTTTTTTGTGTTCTTTTATCATTTTCTGTTTTCAAAAATTTCCTGCTGTGTGGATTTTGCTACCAGTTTTTACCAGGGGTCGTTTTCGCCATTTGTGCGGATTTTACTGCGAGTTTTTACCAGGGGTCGTTTTCACGAGTTTGTACTAGGGGTCATTTTCGCGACTTTTTACTAGGGGTCGTTTTCACGACTTTTTACCAGGGGTCGTTTTTGCGACTTTTTACCAGGGGTCGTTTTTGCCATTTTTTCCAGCTTGCATAGGTTGGCTTCATGTCACTTTCTTATTCAATTGTTCAAGGTTTTTTGCTATTTTGAGTTTTTTTTCTTATTGGTGTTTATTTATTCATCAGATTTCTCTAGTTTTTCAAACATGTCTCGCAACACTCGCTGCAAAACTCCTCAGAAATATCTTTTGAACAAAGACCAAACTTCAGCATCCTTGCCAACACCAGCGATAAGGTTTCTGAGACATACCAGATGGATTGGTCCAAAATTTACTCCATCTTTGACAATGACGACCTAACTGATATTCATAGTGACCGCCTCACCTATGAAAATATTAGGGATTCACAACTCCACGCTATAGCTTCCAGACCTGCTATCCTTCCCTACATTGATGTAGTTAAGTGGATTATAGACCATGCTAACCCTAAATACCGCTCTTTCAATGATAGCGTAGGGTCTCAATTGGCTACTTTTCGCGCTGAGGTTTTTACCAAAGCTTATGCCCTAAAACCAACTGTTCAACCCCTCAATGTTGCATTCCTTGAGTCATCAAAGACTAGGTACAATTTCAATAAAATGTTGAAGTCTTGGATGCACAAACTGACAAATTTCATGCCCAAGGTTGATAATTTATACCCAATTTCCTGGTTCAAAGAGCTGTTGATGTATATGTAACTTCGGAATGTATTTCATCTATGTATTTTATTGTACTCCTATAGAGATGTATTATTCCTATATATGGAAGTTTCATCATTTGTATTGACAAGTGTCCCAAGTGTCATAACTTGCCGATGGGTTATTAGACCACCATGCGTGGGGTCAGCCCTGATTAAGTTAACCTAGGGTTATTAGGCTGAGTTAGACAAGTCGGCCTCATAGGTTTATTAGGCTGCTCAGAACAAGTATAAATAGAGAGTGAGATCTCTCTATTTGATCATCTCATTATTCACTTGTACATCACTAGGAAAGTGGTGCACTAGTTGAGGAGGAGGAGGAGCTGCTAGTAGAAGACTATCTCTTGTACTTTGGTTGTATCCTTGCTCTTTCTATATTTGAGGAAGTTGTGGGGTTTTTCACCTTTATGGTTTTCCCCAGTGAAACTCTGTGTGTCTATTGTCTCATGTGATTGCTTGATATGATTGATATGCATTGTTATACTTGATATGTTGTACATCTTATTCTCTCAGTAAAGATCCTAGAGTATATTGAATTAATGCTCAAAAAATTAACATGGTATCAGAGCTTCCGTGAGAATAAGACATTGTGCGGTGGCGGAAACTAAGGTTTCTTATTTATTGGGTTTCTCTCCACAGATTATGGAAATGCAGTAAGGTAGATCGACTCTACTCATCGAGGAGAATCTATCTGTCCAATCAAAATTCAATTCTGAGCACTTCCCGTTTTGGCCCTAAAAATTCGGGTTTCCTCAAAAATAGGAATTTCTAAAATCTGAAGACATAGTTGGAAGCTCTTTGGAAAAATCGATGTTTAGAGCTTTGGATCGATATTTTTGGTTGGGTGAAGCTCTGAGAAACTCAAACCCTAATTCAGGGTCCTCCCTAGTGAATCCGGGAGATTGAAAAGCATTTCCTCAAGGTGAATCCTTGAAGTTTTCAAATTCTGAATATACCAGGCTGATCAGCTCATCAAGGCGCATCTTTCTATCCTTCCAGAATTTTGAAATTCACATTTTGAATTTTTAGGGTTTCTCTAACAAACCCTAATTCGGGACCAGATCCAGTTTTCAGCAAATCAAATCGTAAGATCTAAATCTTTTCTATTTCCATTTGAAGTACTCTTTAAAGATGTCTCACCACACCAAGCTTGAAGATAAGCTTGAAGGGGCTGATAACTTCCGAGCATGGAAGTATAGGATTGGGTTAATCCTGGAAGAAAATGAATTGGATACTTACATAAGGGAAGAGTTCCCTGTCCCAGAGGAAGAAGAGGTTAAATCCCTCCTCAAGAAGAACTTGGTCAAGGAAAAGAGGATCATTGCTGATTCTATCAAGGACCATCTCATCCCATATGTGTCATCTCTAAAGACACCCAAAGAGATGTTTGATTCCCTGACCAAGCTATTTGAAGGGAAGAACATAAATCGGAAGATGACCCCGTGGAACCAATTGAAAGGGGTAAAGCTTCAGAATGGAGAAACCATTCAATATTATTTTTCTAGGGTCTCTCAGATCAAGGAACAACTTGAAGCGGTGGATGAAATGGTGGGGAATGGTGAAATTGTCATGACCACTCTGAATGGCCTACCTAGGTCATGTGATTCCTTTATTCAAGGAATTTGTGCAAGAAAGAAGTTGATCTCCTTCAGTAGACTGCGGGAGTAATGCTCTCAAGAAGAAGCAAGGCTTGTGGCACAAGAAGAAAAGATGGGGAATGAAGATCAAGCTCTCACAGCTCACACCAAGAAAGGGAAGCCCAAGAGAGAGCCATCTCACTTCAAGAAATCTCCACACCACCACAAAGAAAGGAGAATATGTTTCACCTGCAATGAGAAGGGACACATTGCTATAAATTCTCCCAAGAACAAAAAGGACAACAACAACTTCAACAAGAAAAAGAAGAACAACAAAAGGAGATATCATGCTCATGTTGTTGAGGATGATGAACCTCCCAAGAAGAAGGCTAGAGCAGAAAGTGATGATTCATCAAGTGAAGATGAATATGTTCTAATATCCGCTCTCACAAGTACTATCTCTCCTGGATGTAATGATTGGTTAATTGACAGTGGGGTTTCTAAACACATGACTGGGTTTAAAGAATCTTTTGTAAATCTATCTGAACATGAATCACCCCATAAGGTGAAACTTGGGGATGATTATCAATACCCTATCAAAGGAAGTGGGGAAGCCTCCTACAATCTAGACTCTGGGAAGTCTTTGAAAATGAAAGAAGTCCTATATGTACCTAGGCTCAAGAAGAATCTACTCTCCATATCTGCACTAGATGCAAAAGGTATGAGGGTTGCATTTATAGATGGCCAAGTACTTATGTGGCCAAAAGGTAAAACTATATATGATGCAATGGTGATTGGAGAGAAAGAGGGAGGATTATATAAATTGAAGGGACAAACTGAACATGCCATGGTACATGAATCCATGGAGCCAAGTGAACTTTGGCATAGAAGGCTTCCACATGTACACTACAGAGCACTACCAATTGCAAGCAAAGCTGTAGAAGGTCTTCCTGAAATCAAGACCAAGCATGAAGGTGTTTGCAAAGGCTGTGCAAAAGGAAAGAACATAAAGAAGGAATTTCCAAGCAGTGAAAGCAAATCAAAAGGAATGTTGGAAATTATCCACTCCGATGTATGTGGTTCGATGTCATCCAATTCTCTAAGTGGGTATGTTTACTATGTCTCTTTCATTGATGACTTCTCCAGGAATACTTGGGTTTATTTCTTGAACAACAGAGATGAAGTGTTTGCTAAGTTCAAGGAATTCAAAGCCTTGATGAAAAATCAAATTGATAAGAAAATACAGACATTCAGATCAGACAATGGCGGAGAATTCACTTCAGGTGACTTCAAGAAGCTATGCAGTGATTCAGGGATTAAGAGGGAGTTGTCTGCTCTCTACAATCCACAACAGAATGGAGTTGCAGAAAGGAAGAATAGAACAATCATGGAAGCAACACGGGCAATGCTGCATGACCAAGATCTTCCTATGCATTTATGGGAAGAAGCAGCCAGGACAGCTGTTTATGTGCAGAATAGAACACCTCACAAGATATTGGACAACAGGACACCAAAAGAGGCATTCTCTGGTAAGAAATCAGACGTCAGCCATCTCAGGATATTTGGTTGTCCAGTATACACACATGTTCCAAAGGAAAAGAGGAAAAATCTAGATCCTTCAGGAAAGAAGGGCATCTTTGTGGGGTACAGTGAAATCTCAAAGGCTTACAGAATATACTTTCCAGGGTTCAAGAAGATTGATGTCAGCAGGGATGTAACTTTTGATGAAAACTCAGCCTTCATCAAATCAAGAAAGACACCTGTTGAAGATCATGAAGAACCAAAGGAAAACAAATTTCAAGACACTACCATGACTGAATCAATTCTAGAAGCAGAACGTGAAGTTGAAGATCCACAAATACCTGTAGATCCACCTCGTGAGAATAACTCTCACAAGAGGAAACCTGCATGGGCTAGAGAGCTCATTTAAGATGCAGAAAGATATGGCATTCCAGAAGAAGAACACAAAAGAGAAGTAGATCACATACCAGCTATGTTGCTTTACTCTGTGATATTATGA
The DNA here is from genome assembly GCA_027924585.1 of Larix kaempferi. Classification (NCBI taxonomy): domain Eukaryota; kingdom Viridiplantae; phylum Streptophyta; class Pinopsida; order Pinales; family Pinaceae; genus Larix; species Larix kaempferi. The sequence continues at coordinate 3,537,342 of BSBM01000717.1, read as the reverse complement.
ACAAAGAACCTTCCAGTTATGAAGAAGCAATAGAAAAGAAAGAATTGAAGAATTCCATGGTCGAAGAATACTAGTCGATCATGAAGAATGATGTTTGGGATGTAGTCCCAAGACTTGAAGGGAAGTCAGTGGTGACTTCTAAGTGGATTTACAAGATCAAGCATGCTGCAGATGGCAGCATAGAGAAATACAAAGTGATATTTGTGGCTCGTGGCTTCTCCCAGAAAGAAGGGATTGACTATGAAGAGACTTTTGCTCCTATGGCCAGATACACTTCCATTAGATCAATACTTTCTCTGGCTGCAGTGATGAAATGGAAGATACACCAAATGGATGTCAAGATAGCCTTCTTGAATGGTGTAGTCGAGGAGGAAGTGTATGTGGAGTAGCCACTTGGTTTTGAGACACATGATAGGGAGTCATATGTGTACAGACTGAAGAAAGCCTTGTATGGCTTGAAGCAAGCTCCTAGGACTTGGTATGGTAGGATGGACAACTTTCTATCCAGTTTGGGCTTTATCAAGAGTAAAGTAGACTCTAACCTTTACTATAAGGTTGAGGAATGCAATCCTGTGATACTACTTCTGTATGTGGATGACCTATTTGTTACAGGAGAAGATAGTTTGATTGCTGATACCAAGAGGAAGCTTGCTTCCGAGTTCAATATGAAGGACTTGGGGATGATGCACTATTTTCTAGGCATGGACGTGTGGCAGAGTGCAGATGGGATCTTCCTTGGACAAGGGAAGTATGAATTTGAGATCTTGAAGATGTTCGTGATGATGGACTGTAAGGCCATGGCCACACCTATGGCATCGAACCTGAAGCTTTTGTGTGATACTTCATCTGAGCTAGTTTATGTCACTATGTATCGTCGGATGATTGGGTCCTTGATGTACCTAACGAACACAAGACCAGATATTTGCTTTGTGGTGAACACATTGAGCCAGTTCCTGACAGATCCGAGGAGTGTTCACCTGGTTGATGTAAAGAATATTCTGAGCACAGGGGCTTCACTCAATAAACCGCTATCATAGCACGTTCGTTCGTGGCATATGAAACAATACCCCTAATTTCACTAAATATTGGAAAATACCTTCCAAAATCGTTTTTTAATCCCCTCCCAATATGCCTTCTCAATTTTAAAAAACTCCTATTTTCACTAGATATTGTATGTATCAATTTTTTCATTAAGATTTTTATACCCCTTTATATTTCTACCTAGTATATTGATATGATACCCCTCTTATGACCCCACATGCATTCTACAATGCACCTTGCTTTTTTCGATGTATATTGTGGATGCACACTACTTCACCCACAATGCAATTACTATTAGGATATTTAGACACTTAGGAGTTAGTTAAGATCAACTTGTGTAATATAGCCGTTAGGGATAGTGTGTTTCTTTAGTATGCATTAGTATGCATTTGTAAATACTTAATCCGACGGTCACGATATGTTCCCGACATAGAGTGATCCGATGGCTCAACTTCTCTTAGATCAAACCTAACCTTGATCCCTTGATCCGTGGCTTAACACCCGATTGGTCCATGATCTCTATTTAAAGAGCATGGAGGGTCATTGTTTAGTTGATCGATTATGAGAAGCTCATTTGTAACTTTCTTTCTTTGCATAATAAATTGTCCCGTAGAAGCTATTTGGCCGGGGCCGTGGAGTGTTTCCCTCAAGAGGGTTTAAGCCACGTCAAAACATCGGTGTGTTGATATGTAATCTGTTTGTGTGAAGTGGTTGCTCTTGGTGTTTGGTCCTTTGGTAGTACCCTGTGTACCCGAACATGGTATCAGAGCTTTTATGAAGAGCCGCTTCTGGTTATGATCTAGATCTTGAATTGTTGTTGCTGAAACTCGAAAAGGTTTCTAGTTCTAGTATTTCTGTGCATTTCTAGGATGTGGGAGGTGTTCCATTACGTCTAGAGCGTTGTTTCCATTGGGAAATAGTTTTCGTTTGATAAAAAACGGTTCCCGGTTGCTCCAGAAACGCATATTTCATCAGATCTGAAGGTATAATGGTACAGTGATGCATATTTTTATTTTCTATTTTTAAAAGAAAAAATCTCATATTTTATCATTTTTTTTACTGTTATATTTTTTTTGGGTTCGGATTGTTGCTTTCCTGTTTGTGTATGCTCTTTGCCGTGCACCTTGAGTGATCTCGGCAAGTCAGAAACAGAAAGGGAAAGTTTTTCTCGGCTGCATATGCTCTTTGCCGTGCACCTTGCGCGATCTCGGAAAATATGGAAAAGTTTTTTTTGTTTCGATTTGTGGTGTGTTTTGCAGGAAAAAGGGCAAGCACGCAAATTGAACAAGAAGAATTAAAAAAAAAAAAAAAAAAAACCTTCCTCATTCCCATATTTTACATACCTTTTAATCTAGCTCACTTGGTTCAAAGTTGCTTTATTCCTTAATAGGTCTTGAGTTCAAGTCTTAGGAAGTTACTTTTAAAAGAAAATGTGCATGCAATTTCTATTTTCAAGTTACTTTATTGTAAAAGTGCATCTCACTTAAATAATAAAAAATAAAAATACAAGTGAGTCACTTAAGTTTTTTTTATTGTTGCACTATTTAAAAGTAATATCATTGTAAAAGTGAAATCACTTATTTTACAAAAATGGTTCACTTAAAGCAACTTTCTTGTAAAATGATTGTCAAAAGGTTCATCTTGGGAAGAGAGGGGGTTCTTTTTTTCACTGGACATTCTCTAGCTGCCACATCACTATTGGGGTCATCTTTAACAGTTTCTTTGTTCAAGCATAACTTTATCATACAGAGTCAATTTTCAGTGCCGTGTTTTTTGAAACCGCCTATTTTTTCGAGCTCTTCGCATCCAGACTATTGGTTTCTGCTTTTACATCCATTAATTTACAAATATGGCTGGCTCTTGTGATATTCTACTTAACAATTCCAACTATTTCTCATGGAAATCTCGTATGGAGGATGTTCTACGAAGTAGGAGACTTTTCAGAATTACCTCAGGAAAAGAAATCAAACCCACTGATGATGATAAGAAAATAAAATGGGCAAATAGATGTGACGAAGCTCGTGGATTGATTGGGCTGTCAATCTCTATTGATTTGCGATTCCACATGTCTGGAATTGATGAACCTGATGTTGCTTGGGACAAGTTAGAATTTGTGTTTGGTAAACACAATGAAATTTGAGGTCACCAACTTGAAAATGAGTTGATTTCTTTAAATCCAAGTGACTTTTCATGCATTCAAGATTATTTATCTAAGTACAAAACTCTTAAACTCTTATGTGCAGAATGTAAGATTAAGATGGAAGACAAACAATGCATTTATCATATTCTTTCTAAACTTGGACCTGCATATTCTGTTTTTGTATCTACATTTTACTCCATGAAAGAATCCTTGAATGCAGCTAGTTATCAAGAGCCTAGTCTTGAATCCTTTTGTGATTCCTTGATTAGAGAGCAAGATAAAATCATTCATCTTGGAATAATCAATAATGCAGATACATCTAGGAAAGCCTTATTGTCCCAATAGAAAGAAAAGTCCAAGCCTCCCAAAAAACAAAATTTTCATAATAATAAGTCAAACAAGGGTCCAAAACCCTCTCAGTCAGCTCCTTCTTTAAAAAATGACAAAGGATCCAAGCCAAAAGGCAAGAAGACTGAGCATCATTGCAACTATTGCGGGAAAGATAATCATGATGAATCTAAGTGTTTCAAGAAGATGGCAGCCTTGGAAGCAGCAATGAAGAAGCACCACATCAGCCTAGATTCGCCTTCAGAATCTGCCTCTCATGGACATGCACTTTGTGCTTTTGATTATTCTTATAATGCATCTTCTTCTTCTACTTCAAATGAATGGCTCATTGATTCTGGAGCATCTTATCATATGGCTAAGGATCAAGCCATATTTTCTACTATGCATGAATGTAACACCAAACAAATATTTGTTGGTGATGATAGATATCTAAGTGTTGTAGGAGCTAGAATAGTTCCAGTAGATAATGGTCATTTTAGTGATGTACTATGTGTTCCAAGAATTTTCTACAATTTGTTATCAGTCTATCAGATCACTTATTCTGGTGAAGGTAAAACTGTGACCTTTACGCCTCACCAAGTTGTAATCAAGGATTTTAAAGATCCTCAACAGGTCCTAGCTACCGGAATTGTTGATGATATTACCAGGTTGTACAAGTTTAACAACTTTGGGTCATCACCTTTCCCTTCAGTTTTTGTTGCTCATAGTGATAACTTGAGAAAAATTTGGCATGAGCGATTTGGACACTTAAATTATCGGTCATTGCAACAACTATGTAAAGACAATATGGTGACAGGTCTTCCAATGGTATCTTGCAGGGATGGTGTTTGTTCGAGTTGTGTACTCGGAAAACATCATCGGGGCAGTTTTGACAAACGTGCCTCTTGGCATGCCTCGGTTCCCTTGGAGCTTGTGCATAGTGACTTGTGTGGTCCTCTTCCATCTGCTTCCTTTTCTAGTTTCAAATATTTCTTAACTTTCATTGATGATTACACCATACGCACTTGGATTTATTTCCTAAAACTTAAGAGCGAAGTATTTAACATGTTCTTGGCCTACAAGGCCCTTGTTGAAAAACAATCTGGTCATCAAATATTAAGTTAAGATCTGACAATGGAGGAGAATATGTTAACAAAAAGTTCACTACTTTCTGCACTGAACAAGGCATCCAACAACAGCACACTATTCCATATACACCACAACAAAATGGTGTAGCTGAGCGGAAGAACCGCACCTTAAAAGAAATGGCTAATTGTATGATCCAATCTAAGGGACTAAGTCTTCAATTTTGGGCTGAAGCCATAAATTGTGCAAATTACATAGTTAATCGCACCCCCACTAAAGCATTACAAGGTATAACATCGGAAGAAGCATGGAGTAAAACTAAACTTGATGTAAGTCACTTCCGTGTGTTTGGTAGTGAAGCATGGGCTCACATTCCGAATGAAAAACGAAAAGCATTGCAGCCTAAAAGTGAAAAGTGCATATTTGTTGGATATTCTGAAGATGTAAAAGGTTATGGACTTCTTCAACCACATTCTCATGATATAATCATTAGAATAGATGTTAAATTTGATGAAAATCTCTTGTCCTGTGAGCCTAACTTGGCGATTGTGCCATCTTTGGCCTGCGAGCCTGATTCGGCGTTTGTGCCTTCTTCTTCTTCTTCCAACTTCCTTGACAGGTTTCCAACTCCAGTTTCTGATGATGACAGTGAGGATGAAAATCCACCTCCACCTGCTCATGTTCCTCCAGTTGCACCAGCACAAGTGCTTCCTCGATGGGTCCGTTTAACATGTGAAGCAGTTGGTGATCTTGCCGGTGATCCTAGAGATCAACGTCGAACACGTTCTCAGTTTTAGTGAGCCTCTTCTCTTTTGGCTCAAGTTTCCGAGAATCATGATCCAGAAACTTTTGCAGAAGCTTCAGGGAATCCAGATTGGGATGCAGCCATGGATGAAGAATATCATTCCTTAATGGCGAACAATACTTGGGATCTTGTACCTCTTCCAAAAGGAAGAAAACTTGTCAGATGTAAATGCGTCTACAGAACTAAGTATGCATTAGATGGAAGTGTTGAAAGACTTAAGGCAAGGTTAGTTGCCAAAGGTTTTTCCTAAGTTGAAGGGATTGACTACAATGAAACCTTTGCTCCTGTCACAAAAATGAACTCCATCTGCCTTGTTCTTTCCCTTGCAGCCTTATATAACTGGGAAGTCCATCAAATGTATGTCAAGTCTGCCTTCTTACATGGTGATTTACAGGAAGAAATTTACATGGAACAACCTCCTGGCTATGTTCAGAATAACTCTAGCCTTCTCTGCCACCTTAAGAAATCCTTATATGGCCTTAAGCAAGCTCCTAGAGCTTGGTATGCCAAAATGGATAACTTTCTCCTTGAAACTAGTTTTTCTAGATGCCATTCTGACCCCAATGTCTATACCAAGAAAGTAGGAAACTATCTCATCATACTTGTTCTATATGTTGATGACCTTATTCTTACTGACAGTGACTCTAAGCTTATAACCCATGTGAAATCCAGTCTTAAACAAAATTTTGAAATGTCAGACTTAGGACATTTGCATTATTTTCTTGGTCTCCAAGTCCTGTAAACCAAAGAAGGAATCTTTCTTTCTCAGTCTAAGTATGCTTGTGACCTTCTTCGTCACTTTCACATGGAAGATTGTACACCAACCCCTTCTCCCTTCCAGTCCGGAGTCAAACTTTCTGCCACTTGTACTTCACTTGAAGTCAATGCCACCTTATAGCATCAGCTTGTTGGTAGTCTCTTATACTTGACTCATTCCCGTCCTAACCTTTCCTTTGTCGTTGGTCGTGTTGCCCGTTATATGCAGACACCTCATGAAAGTCACTGGAAAGCAGTTAAAAGAATACTTCGATATATTCGAGGTACAGTTCAGTTTGGGATTCATTACAGTATGGGGGGGAAACCTTTGTTGGTTGGTTTCACTGATTCAGATTGGGCCGGCAATCCTGATGATTGAAAGTCTACTGCAGGTTATGTTTTCAGTCTGGGATCTGGACCTATTACTTGGGCTTGTAAGAAACAACAAGCTCTTGCTATTTCTTCAGCAGAGGTAGAATATCGAGCAGCAGTTAATGCCAGTCAGGAAGCTTTATGGCTTCGACAGATCCTTTTAGAGTTTGGATTCGAGCAGCAGCAACCTACTCCACTTTGGTGTGACAATCAAAGTGCCATCAAGCTTGCCAAAGATCCAGTTCTACATCAATGCAGCAAACACATTGAGCTACATATGCACTTCATTAGAAATCTTGTTCATGATCGTGTTCTTGAAGTGCTTTTTGCCATACAGATGATTAAGTTGCAGACATCTTCACCAAGTCTCTTACAGAAGTGAAGTTTTCTAAACTTCGATCTATGTTAGGAGTTCAGGAACTTGTCATTAAGGGGGGATAGGCTCTAATGCCTCCTTCCTTCTCCTAATAGTGTCACTTTTGTAAATCCTTCAATCCTATCCCAAGTTGTTCTTAAGGGGGGATGTTAGGATATTTAGACACTTAGGAGTTAGTTAAGATCAACTTATGTAATATATCCGTTAGGGATAGTGTGTTTCTTTAGTATGCATTTGTAAATAATTAATCTGACGATCACGATATGTTCCCGACATAGAATGATCTGACGGCTCAACTTATCTTAGATCAAACCTAACCTTGATCTGTGGCTTAACACTCGATTGGTCCATAATCTCTATTTAAAGAGCATGGAGGGTCATTCTTTAGTTGATCGATTATGAGAAGCTTATTTGTAACTTTCTTTCTTTGCATAATAAATTGTCCCGTAGAATCTATTTGGCCGGGGCCATGGAGTGTTTCCCTCAAGAGGGTTTAAACCACGTCAAAACATTAGTGTGTTGATCTGTGATCTGTTTGGGTGAAGTGGTTGCTCTTGGTGTTCGGTCCTTTGGTAGTACCCTGTGTACCCGAACAATTACTCAACCACATATCATTATGATTTGCAACATCTAATGGTCTAATGAAGAGATAGGAGATCACTTCTTGTATGTCACTAGAGCCAATGCACATAGTACAACATTTAGATTGCATGTTACAGTTCCCTAATCACTGACTAAGCCTGTTTTGGGCTAGGTATCCAGGCCCCCAAGGCCTGTAACAAGTTCTAGGAGGTTTACTAAACCTTTCAAGACCTATAATAGGCACGAGTGGTTGGGTATTCAAGCCCCCAAGTCCTTTCAAGGGCCTATAATAGGCCCTGGAGGCTTAGAGCCTCCTAAGGCTATTGGAAACAATTGGATGAGTGTTATTGGTAACAATTGGCTGTCAATGACCACTGTCTCTCGTCTATGATCGACTGGAAACCCACTTCACCACGAAACCCCCTGGCCTCAAGCATGCCTCAAGACGTGATTTCCCTACGTCCTGGTAAGCCCAAGTCTTGCCTCAACCCAATTTATCATCCGATCGTGATCTCGCCATCTCCATTTCATGGATATTTGTCAGCCCGCCCATATAAAAAAGACCCCAAACTATTTTTGTATTGTTACATTAAATAAAAAAAACCCTTTGCCCCTTAATATATAAGCAATATAATTTTTAGGTTTTCATGAATATTTAATACCGCAATATGAATGAACGTGGTATTATATTTCCTTCCAGTGAATCCCCCGTGATTCTGAGGTACCTGAAGGGTACGGTTGATTATGGGCTCAAGTATGATGCGAATCAAAAGTTTAACTTGCAGGGTTATGTTGATTCAGATTGGGCAGGCAGTGCTGCAGATAGGAAGAGCACATCTGGGTGTTGCTTCAGTATGGGATCAGGTGTGATCTCTTGGTTTAGCAAGAAGCAATCCTATGTAGCACTAAGTACAGACAAAGCAGAGTATGTTGCAGCTTGTTTGGCTAGTTGTGAGGTAGTATGGCTCCGGAAGCTACTGTCTGAGTTATTTGATCTCCCATTGGAGGCTACTGGTATCTTTTGTGACAACCAGAGCTGTGTGAAGCTGTCTGAGAACCCGGTGTTCCATGACAGGTCGAAGCAGATCGAGATCAAATATCACTATATCAGTGTTCGGATATCCACATCATCTTTTTCAGGATCTTGCATGCAATTAGGGTTTGCATGCACCTGCATGCACTTGCATGCATCCCAGTCACCAGTTTGATGCCTCCAGCACCTTATCCACCTTATTCTAGCACCCGGGAGCCACTTACTACAGAGTTTTAGCCCTCCTAGGCTGAAAGGCGCCCACTTCTCACCTACTGCCAGAGAAGGGCGCACTTGTTCACCTACCATTGCAGTTCCACTTCAGTTACATTCAGTTAGCTCCGATTCTCCCTGATTTGAGGCTAGTTTCACTCCCGACTGACTGTTTCAGTTCCGTTGGACCTCCAGTTTGACTAGATGACTTGTTATGACTTCAGTTAGTCTCCCATGCGCCCCCCACTGAGCCTCCTTCCCTTAATCAGTGCTACACACTTCAGTTACACATGACACACTCAGTTAGACTCAGATTGACACCTGGATGACTGGTTCTTGTGCATTGATGACCACCACCGTTTGATGATGAGGACTCCTAGTTGGAGTCAAGCTATTCCATTCAGTGATTCGAATGGCCTACTTAGTCAATTAGAATTGCTCATTGACAGTAATTGTATTCTATTGTAATTCATTCACCCTTTCTGGGATATTGAGCACTGCTGCATGTTTTGCACAGTTTTGCACCATATTTTCTATGTTCATCTGTTGTGATTGATTTACTTGTTCATTAGATCTGCTGTGACTAATTTTACATGGTATCAGAGCCATTGCAGGGACAAGATCTCTTTTCTACAGGTGTTTGTACAAGAAGATTTGACTGAATTGCTCAAATTGCAAAAAGTTTTGGCATGAGATATCTCAAGGGCATTCGCTCCTGTGCATGCAAAGCTTGAAAAATACATCCAATACCACTCCAGAAGCTTGAGTTTACACATAATTCCTGGATCTGATACATTGGACCCATTCAACATTGTTTGATCTCCAATCCCAGGTGTGATGCAACTCTAAAAGGGTGGATTGTTCGACCTTACGGTTCTTGGTTTGATTGTGATTTGCAGGTTATCAAGCTCCTCTTTTGCATTCGCTACACTCTGCATGCAAGCTCATCTACATCAGTTTGACTTGCTCCTAGCAATGGAATACTCTTCTTCAAAGCCTATCCTCACCCCATTCAATTATTTTGATTGGAAAGATGATATGGAGATCATATTACGTTCAAAAGGTTACTACCGAGTCACTCTTGGTCTTGAATTGGAGCCAAACAATGTGTCAGATCGAACCAAACACTACAACAAGCTTGATGAAGCTTATGGTCTTCTTTGTCTCTCCATCTCCAAAGATCTTCACTTCCATCTCAGCGGATTGAAGACTCCAAAATCCATATGGGATCAACTTGAAACACTATTTGGCAAGCAGAATGAGCTTAGGGCTTTTCAATTAGAGAATGAATTGATTGGCCTTAATCCTGAAAATTTCGAGACCATCAATGAATTCTTCACAAAATTCAAGAACTTGAACTTGCAATTGAAGAACAGTGGAGTTATCAAAGAGGATAAACAATTGATCCTCTCCATTCTAAGCAAGCTTGGGAAATATTATTCGGTATTTGTTTCTACTTTCAATTCTGGTCGGCTAACTACCCCGAATTGGAAGATGCCTACCTTGAATGCCTTCATTGAGTCCGTCACAAAAGAGCATGACAAGTTGATTCAAATGGGGTCCATAAGCTCCAAAGATTCAGCCCTATATGTTCAAGGACCCAAGATCTCGAATGGTAAAGGAAAGCAAAAGAAGGAGAACCCCAACTTCGAGCCTCACAAGCAAAAAGACAAAGGCAAGCAAACGGATGCACCATCCAGTTCGAAGTTCAAGCAAAAGGGCAAAGAAGGTAACCAAAAATCTAAATGTACTTATTGTAACCGTGGCTTTCATCCCGAAAGTTCATGTATGAAGAAGACTATAGATCAAATGGCCCTCCTTTTGGAAAAGAACAACATAACCCTTCCTGACGGTGCAAGGAAGAAGGATAGGAATGATGATCATGAAAGAGGACAAGCACTCATGGAAACGGTTTCGAAGCCCACTACTCTCTTGATAGATTCGGGCGCATCAAATCATATGGCTGCAAATATTGATTCTTTTTCCTCATTCGATCCAAATAGCTCCATCCCCATCCATTTGGGAGACGACTCAAAAATTTCTTCAAAGGGCAAAGGTACGATTCATGTAGAACATGGAAGCTTTCAGAATGTTCTCTATGTGCCTTCTTTGGCTTCAAATCTCCTTTCTGTGTATCAAATGACACATACTGGTGAACCAAAGAAAGTTACATTCAGCCCTAATACAGTTGAAATTTCTGATATCAAAAGTGGAAGACTAGTTGTAGTCGGAAAGGCAAATCACACTGCAAAATGCTATGAGTTTTCACACTTTATTCCGCTTGCAAAGCCCACTGCTCTTCGCACACATGGTAATGAGGTTAGTAGGCTTTGGCATGAAATATTTGGACATCTTAATTATAAGTATTTTCTGCTGTTATCAAACAAATCCATGGTAGATGGTCTTCCACAACTCCGTTCCTCGAAGGGAATATGCACTGGTTGCATCATTGGGAAGCACCCCGAGCACAGATTCGACCGCGGCAAAGCCAGCAGGGCTTCTACTATTTTGGGATTGATCCATTCTGATATCAGTGGTCCGCTGCCCCATATGTCATTAAATGGTTCAAGGTATGTTTTGACATTTATTGATGATTTTTCCCGCTTTACATGGGTATTCTTTCTTAGATCTGATAATGGTGGGGAATATATCAAGTCCGAGTTGCTGCAACTTTGTGCCCAAAGCGGAATTAAGATCCAACATACAGTTCCCTACACACCCCAATAGAACAGTGTAGCGGAAAGGAAAAATCGGTCACTGAAAGAGATGGCTACATGCATGATTGAATCGAAAGGTTTGGATGCAAATATTTGGGCTGAAGCAATCAATGTTGCTGCATATATGCAGAACCATGTTCCACATTCATCTGTGAAAGGTATGACTCCTTTAGAAGCATTCTTTGGTCACAAACCGGATGTGTCAAATTTGAGAGTTTTTGGCTCTACTGCATGGGCTAGAATTCCTTCTGAGAAGAGACGAGCTTTGGATCCACAAAGTATCGAGTGCATATTGATAGAATATGGGGAAGAATAAAAAGCATATAAACTCATGGATATCATATCTAAAAAGATATTCATAGAGCGCAGTGTGCAATTTGAAGAACCGCTTCAAGAATTGCAACTAGTCGAGGAGAAGACTGCCGATTCACCGCCTTCACCAGAAGAAGATCCGAGCAGCGATAATGAAGGTATGAGTTCTGATATTTCTGATATTGTAGCAGCATATGATGATGATGACATATCAGGTTTGGAATCCGACCATTATGATCCTCCTCAGTTACCAAAGTGGGCCCAAAACACTCTACATTCTGCTGGTTCAAATCTTGGAAATCCTGCTGATCCGAGACGAACAAGAGGAGACTTTCAAAGAGCAGGTATGGGTCTTTCTATTTCTGATCCATTTCTTCCTGAGATTTGTTATTTGATGGCTGGTTCAGATCCTACATCATACTATTCAGCTCATCGAGATCTGAGATGGAAAAGTGCCATGGACGAAGAGTACAGTTCTCTTCAAAAGAACAACACATGGGAGCTAGTTTCTCTTCCACCTGGAAGAAAATTAGTGAAGTGTAAATGGGTCTACCGTACTAAAGTTGCTGCTGATGGAACTATCAGCAAATATAAAGCAATTTTGGTGGCAAAAGGTTTTTCCCAAGTCCAAGGAGTGGACTACACTGAGACCTTTGCACCGGTTGCAAAGATGGATTCCATCCGCCTTGTTTTAGCTATTGCCGCATCCAAGCACTGGGAAGTGCACCACATGGATGTGAAGAGTGCATTTTTACATGGAGACCTTGATAAATAGGTCTATATGCAGCAGCCAAAGGGTTATACATCAGATCCATCATTGGTTTGTAGATTGAAGAAATCTTTGTACGGGTTAAAACAGGCCCCAAGAGCTTGGTACGCAAAGATGGACTCCTTCCTTCTTTCTCAGAATTTTCAAAGGTGCAAATCTGATCCGAATGTGTATCTTCAGCGAGTTAAAGGTAATTTGTTGGTTATTGTACTTTATGTTTATGATCTTCTCATTACTGGTAGCACACTTACTTCAATAAATTGGCTAAAATCTGCCTTAAATCTAGCTTTTGACATGAGCGATTTGGGCTTGCTGAGTCATTTTTTGGGCTTGGAGATAGCTCAAAATTTTGATGGGATCACTATATCTCAGCAAAAATATGCTTCCGACCTGTTATTGAAGTTTAATATGGCTGAATTTAAGGCAGCCCCATTCCCATTCCTCTCAGGAATCAGTCTTGAGGAGGGAGATTCCACACCGCTTGCAGATTGCAGTATGTATCGATAGTTGATTGATTCACTACTTTATTTGACACACTCACGGCCTGATATCTCATATGCTGTGAGTGCCGTGTCAAGATATATGCAGCAGCCACATGAACTTCATTGGCAAGCAGCCAAGCGGATCTTGCAGTATGTGCAAGGTACGAGACAGTTTGGCATACATTATGCTGCAGATTCTGAGCTAGATTTCATTGGTTTTACTGATTCAGATTGGGCAGGTGATAGCATTGATCGGAAGTCCACTTCCGGTTATGTTTTCATGATTGGTCATGGTGCTATTTGTTGGTCCAGAAAAAAGCAAGCAGCCATTGCACTTTCTTCAGTAGAGGCAGAGTATCGAGGGGCAGTCAATGCCTGCATTCAGGCAGTTTGGTTGCAGGGTATTCTTTCCGAGTTTGGTTTTGGTGGCACTACTTCAACTGTCCTATTTTGTGACAATCAAAGTGCTATCAAGATCTCTACAGATCCAGTTCAGTGGCAGAGGACCAAACACATTGAGATTCATATGCATTACATTCGACAGTTGGTGCATGACCGCACCATCATTCTGGAATATTGCCCTAATGATGAGCAAATTGCAGACATCTTCACCAAGAGCTTCACTGAGAAGAAGTTCTCTTACCTCCGTTCACTGTTGGGGGTGAGTTCCATCATGGTGGAGACAGATTGATTCATTATTATGCTTTAGCTTGAGGGGGGGCTTTCTTCCCACTGGGTTTTCCCTCTTTCCTCACTTAGTTTATTTTTAGCATTTTTTGGATTATTGTATCGGGGTGACCTTTGGTCTTAGTTACCAGGGCCCCACATTATTTTTTGCACATCATAGTCTAGCTTGAGGGGGGTTGTTCGGATATCCACATCATCTTTTTCAGGATCTTGCATGCAATTAGGGTTTGCATGCAAAATCTAGGGTTTGCATGCACTTGCATGCATCCCAGTCACCAGTTTGATGCCTCCAGCACCTTATCCACCTTATTCTAGCACCCGGGAGCCACTTACTACAGAGTTTTATCCCTCCTAGGCTGAAAGGCGCCCACTTCTCACCTATTTCCAGAGAAGGGTGCACTTGTTCACCTACCACTGCAGTTCCACTTCAGTTACATTCAGTTAGCTCCAATTCTCCCTGATTTGAGGCTAGTTTCACTCCCGACTGACTGTTTCAATTCCGTTGGACCTCCAGTTTGACTAGATGACTTGTTCTGACTTCAGTTAGTCTCCCATGCACCCCCCACTGAGCCTCCTTCCCTTAATCAGTGCTACACACTTCAGTTACACATGACACACTCAGTTAGACTCAGATTGACACCTGGATGACTGGTTCTTGTGCATTGATGACCACCACCGATTGATGATGAGGACTCCTAGTTGGAGTCAAGCTACTCCATTCAGTGATTCGAATGGCCTACTTAGTCAATTCGAATTGCTCATTGACAGTAATTTTATTCTATTGTAATTCATTCACCCTTTCTGGGATATTGAGCACTGCTGCATGTTTTGCACAGTTTTGCACCATATTTTCTATGTTCATCTGTTGTGATTGATTTACTTGTTCATTAGATCTACTGTGACTAATTTTACAATCAGGGATATGGTGCAGAGAGGAGTAGTGAAGCTCCTGTATGTTGCGACAGATGAGCAGGTTGTAGATGTGCTAACAAAGCCACTAGCCAGAGTGAAGTTCGAGTACTTTAGAGAGAGGCTTGGTGTTCTTTAGATTGATGACACTTCGAGGAAGAAGTGATGGACAGATTTGCTAAAGCCATTCCAAGCATGGTGAGAGGAGGATCCTTCACATGGCTGTGGATGTAAGCACTGGATGATGAGCATTGGGACGATGCTCCAGTTGCTGCTCTACGCATCGTGTTGGATGCTTGGTATGATTGGTTGGATCATGTATATGTATAGGCATCATGTTGGATGCTTGTTATGATCAGTTGGATCATGTATATGTATATGCATAATGTTGGATGCTTGTTATGATCTGTTGGATCATGTATATGTATATGCATCATGTTGGATGCTTGGATCATTTATTTATGTATGTATCAGGTGGATACATTGTATGATCAAGTAGATCATGTATGATATGTATCAGGTATACATCAGGTGGATATAATGGATGATCAAGATGATTATGGATGACGAGCTTTAGGATGTTGCTCCAGATGATATGTATCAGGATGATGCTATGATGATGATCAGGATGATCATGTACATCAGGGTGATGTATGGAGAGTATCAGGGTGGTACTCTATGGCTGTGGATAGGTTGTGCAAATAAGCATATAATCCAGCCCTGGGAGGTTTGCAGATAGTCTTTCGAGGTTTTTCCTATGGCATGTAATGTAGCCCTGGGATATCTGGAAAATGCTCTTTTGAGGTTTTGCTTTGGAGAGGACATATAATCCAGCCCTGGGAGATCCGATAGGTAGAGCTGTGTGCTCGTAATAGCCTAGGATGCTCTTTCAAGGTTTTTTCCTATGGCATGTAATGTGCTCTTGGGAGATCCGACAGGTAGAGCTGAGTGCTCGTAACAGCCTAGGATGCTATAGCCAGGTTTTGCCATGACCACATGTAATATGCTCCTGGGAGATCCGACAGGTAGAGCTGAGTGCTCGTAACATCCTGGGATGCTACAGCCAGGTTTTGTGGTGAGATCACATGTAATGTGCTCCTGGTAGATCTGACAGGTAGAGCTGTGTGCTCATAACAGCCTGGGATGCTACAACCAGGATTTGTGATGGGGTCACATGTAATGTGCTCCTGCGAGATCCGACAGGTAGAGCTGAGTGCTCATAATAGCCTGGGATGCTTCAGCCAGGTTTTGTGATGCACGTAATAAGTCCCGAGGATTCCACAGTATGTCCAGTGATGATGAAGACCTACAGATGGTGGGCCTACATCCAGTATGAAAAAGGACTAGCTCTGTAGAACTTCCTATGACAAGTAGATTGGAGATTGATTGAGATAGCAACAACAGTGATGATGACGATGATTCGAGGATGATGACTCACTGATGATGATCCAGAGAAGAAGACTTGTGCTAGAAGATCTGTGTCGATAAATACCTTCCTAGTTAAGAGGGAGTGTTGATTTATATGTAACTTCGGAATGTATTTTATCTATGTATTTTATTGTACTCCTATAGAGATGTATTATTCCTCTATACGGAAGTGTCGTCATTTGTATTGACAAGTGTCGCAAGTGTCGTAACTTGCCGATGGGTTATTAGACCACCATGTGTGGGGTAGGCCCTGATTAAGTTAACTTGGAGATATTAGGCTGAGTTAGACAAGTCGGCCCCATAGGTTTATTATGCTGCTCAGAACAAGTATAAATAGAGAGCAGGATATCTCTATTTGATCATCTCATTATTCACTTGTACATCACTCGAAAAGTGGTGCACTAGTTGAGGAGGAGGAGGAGCTACTAGTACAAGACTATCTCTTGTACTTTGGTTGGACTTTGGTTGTATCATTACTCTTTCTATCTCTGAGGAAGTTGTGGGGTTTTTCACCTTTATGGTTTTCCCCAGTGAAAATCTGTGTGTCTATTGTCTCATGTGATTGCTTGATGTGATTGATATGCATTGTTATACTTGATATGCTATACATGTTATTCTCTCAGTAAAGATCCTAGAGTATATTGAATTAATGCTAAAAAAATTAACAAGAGCCTTATTCTCTTCTAGCAGCCATGCTCTGTAGACTTTATGGTCTCCCTAATTGTTCAGTATTCAAAGCTGAATGGGATCCTATCGCCCATCATGTCCTAACAACGTGGAATTCATTCCCTTGGGCTTCAATTTTATCAGTAGACTTAAACACAACCATTGAGAAATATCAGAAAACAACAGCTACAAGGAAGCCATACTTCTTTTTCTCTGCATTTGTAATTGATGTTTTCTGTGCAGAGTTTCAATATCCCACCATGGGGTGGAGTTGGACTAAGTCCTCACCCCCTGTTCATATTTATTGTTCTGCCTTATGGGAAAGTAATTTTGTTCCCTTGCTCTATGACATCTGCGACCATTTCTTTGGTGTAATTTACCAGCAGATTTTCAGGGAAGATGCCCTTTCCTTTTATCCTGATTCCAGAACTCTCATCCCTACATTGGGTGACTGGTATGTGGGTGAAGCCTTTGCTTACATTAGATTCTGGGGAAGCAGTACTGTACATTTTCTACCAAGAGTTGTCCCTGACAGACTGTTACTTGAGGAGATATCTTATTAGACTGTTACAAATGGTGTCTACTGTTAAATTTTCAGTATTAAATCACAATACTATAGGATCTTTGCTGAGAGAATAACATCTACAGTATATCAATGCATGACAATCATAATATGACAAGCATCACAAGCATCACAAGAATCAAAAGCATAGAGACAAGAGACACAGAGTTTCCGTGGGGAAAACCCTAAGGTGAAAAACCCCACAAACTTCCTCAGAGATAGAGAGAGCAATGGCTCAACCAAAATACAACCAAATAATACAGAGATAGTCTCCTAGCAGATGATCCTCCTCCTCCTCACTAGTGCGCCACTTTCCAGAGAGAGAGATAGATACTTTTTCCGAGTGAGTAAAATAGAGATCTCCTATCTCTATTTATACTCACCTTTTTGCCCAGTGACCTACTGGGGCCGACTTGTCTACTTGAGTACATCCACATTATATTATATATTAATTAGGGCCGACCCCATAAGGTGGTCTAATAACCCATGGGCAAGTACACACACTTGCGACACTTGTCAATCCACATGACGACACTTCCTTATAGAGGAATAACACATCTCTTATAAGGGTACAATAAATATATATATAATACACAGATGAAATACATTCCGAAGTTACATATACATCAACACTCCCTCTTAACTAGGAAGGTATTTCTCGACACAGATCTGCTAGACAAGTCTTCTTCTCTGGATCATCGTCATCGATGCATCGTCATCATCATCGTCACTGCTGCTGCTATCTCATCCAATCTCTGTCTCTACTCGTCATAGGAAGTTCTACAGAGCCAGTCCTTTTTCATACTGGATGTAGGCCCACCACCTGCAGGTCTTCGTCATCACTGGCCATACTGTGGAATCCTCAGGACTTATTACGTGCGTCACAAAACCTTGAAAGAGCATCCCAGGATATTACGGGTACACAACTCCAACCTGTAGGATCTCCCAGGGCGCTATTACATGTGACCCCACCACAAAACCTCGAAAGAGCATCTTAGGATGTTACGGGTACACAACTCCGACCTAAGATCTCCCAGGGCACAAATTACATGTGGTCCACCACAAAACCTAGCAAGAGCATCTCAGGATGTTACGGGTACACAACTCCGACCTGAGATCTCCTAGGGCACAAATTACATGTGGTCATGGCAAAACCTCACAAGAGCATCTCAGGATGTTACGGGTACACAACTCCGACCTGAAATCTCCTAGGGCCCAAATTACATGCCATAGGACAAAACCTCGCAAGAGCATCTCAGGATGTTACGGGTACACAACTCCGACCTGAGATCTCCCAGGGCACAAATTACATGTCCTCCCAGAGCAATGTCTCGAAAAAGCATCCCAGGCTGTTACGGGTACACAACTCCGACCTATAGGATCTCCCAGACATGCTCATCTGCACAACCTGATCCACGGCCACAGAGTATCAACCTGATACTCACTATACATCATCCTTATGTACTCATGATCGTCCTGATCATAATCACTGCAACGTCCTGCTGCAAGTCATCTGGAGCAACATCCTGAAGCTCGTCATCCATGATCGTCCTGATCATCAATGCAACATCCTGCTGCATGTCATCTGGAGCAACATCCTGAAGCTCGTCATCCATGATCATCCTGATCATCAATGCAACATCCTGCTGCATGTCATCTGGAGCAACATCCTGAAGCTCGTCATCCATGATCATCCTGATCATCAATGCAACATCCTGCTGCATGTCATCATACATGATCCACCTGATCATCAATGCATCTACCTGATGCACATCAAGTATCTACCTGATACATATCATCATACATGATCCTCCTGATCATACAATGCAACATCCTGCTGCATGTCGTCATACATGATCCTCCTGATCATCAATGCATCTACCTGATGCACACCAAGTATCTACCTGATACATATCATCATACATGATCCTCCTGATCATACAATGTATCCACCTGATACAAATACAAATACATGATACATATCATCATACATGATCTACCTGATCATACAATGTATCCACCTGATACATATACAGATACATGGTCCAAGCATCCAACATGATGCATACATACTGATCATATCCAGCATCCAACATGATGCGTACATACATATAACAAATGATCCAACTGATCATATCTAGCATCCAACATGATGCGTACATACATATAACAAATGATCCAACTGATCATATCCAGCATCCAACATGATGCGTACATACATACATAAAATGATCCAACTGATCATATCCAGCATCCAACATGATGCGTACATACATACATAAAATGATCCAACTGATCATATCCAGCATCCAACATGATGCGTACATACATACATAAAATGATCCAACTGATCATATCCAGCAGAAACTAGAACATCATCCTGATGCTCATCATCCAGCACTTACATCCACAGCCATGTGAAGGATCCTCCTACCAACATGCTTGGAATGGCTTCAGCAAATGTGTCCATCACTTCTTCCTCGAAGTGTCCTCGATCTGAAGAACGCCAAGCCTCTCTCTGAAGTACTCGAACTTCACCCTGGCTAGTGGCTTCGTCAGCACATCTGCAATCTGCTCGTCCGTCGCAACATACAGGAGCTTCACAGCTCCTCTCTGCACCATATCCCTGATATAGTGATATTTGATCTCTATGTGTTTCGACCTGTCATGAAACACTGGGTTCTCGGACAGCTTCACACAACTCTGGTTATCACAGAAGATACCAGTAGCCTCCAACGGGAGATCAAATAACTCAGACAGTAGCTTCCGTAGCCATACTGCCTCACAACTAGCTGAACAGGCTGCAACATACTCTGCCTCAGCTGTACTTAGTGCTACGCAGGACTGCTTCCTGCTAAACCAAGAGATCACACCTGATCCCATACTGAAGCAACACCCGAATGTGCTCTTCCTATCTGTAGCACTGCCAGCCCAATCTGAATCAACATAACCCTGTAGGTTAAACTTTTGATTTGCCTCATATCTGATCCCATAATCCACTGTACCCTTCAGGTACCTCAGAACATGCTTTACAGCAACCAGGTGAACACTCCTCGGATCCGTCAGGAACTGGCTCAATGTGTTCACAGCAAAGCAGATATCTGGTCTTGTGTTCGTCAGGTACATCAAGGACCCAATAATCTGACGATACATAGAAACATCAACTGGCTCAGATGAAGCATCACAAAGAAGCTTCAGATTCGATGCCATAGGTGTGGCCATGGCTTTGCAATCCATCATCCCAAATCTCTTCAGGATATCTACTGTGTACTTCCCTTGACCAAGGAAGATCCCACCTGCATTCTGCCACACCTCCATACCTAGGAAATAGTGCATCATTCCCAAATCTTTCATATCGAATTCAGCTGCAAGCTTCCTCTTGGTATCTGCAATCATTCTGTCATCTCCTGTCACAAATAAGTCATCCACATATAGTAGTAGAATCACAGGATTCCCTTCCTCAACCTTGTAGTAAAGGTTGGAATCTGCTTTACTTTTGGTAAAGCCCAAACTAGATAGGAAACTGTCCATCCTACCATACCAGGTTCTGGGAGCTTGCTTCAAGCCATACAAGGCTTTCTTCAATCTGCATACATAAGATTCCCTGTCATGTATTTCAAAGCCGAGTGGCTGTTCCACATATACTTCCTCTTCTACTACACCATTCAGGAAAGCAGTCTTGACATCCATCTGGTGTATCTTCCATTTCATTGCTGCAGCCAGGGAAAGTACTGTTCTGATGGAAGTATATCTGGCTACAGGTGCAAAGGTTTCTTCATAGTCTATTCCTTCCTTCTGAGAGAAACCACGAGCTACGAATCTTGCTTTGTATTTTTCCACACTGCCATCTGCAGCATGCTTGATTTTGTAGATCCACTTGGAAGTCACAACAGACTTCCATTTAGGTCTTGGGACAACATCCCAAACATCATTCTTCATAATTGATTGATATTCCTCAACCATAGCATCCTTCCATTCTTTCTTTTCTGCCGCTTCTTCATAGCTGGAAGGCTCTTTGTTCATGATGTCACAGAGTAAAGCAACATAACTGGTGTGTGATCGGGTTCTCTTCTTTGCTCTGTGTTCTTCTTCTGGAATGCAAAATCTTTCTGCATCATGAATGAGTTCTCTAGCCCATACAGGTTTCCTCTTGTGAGTGTTATCCTCACGGGGTGGATCTACAGGTTCTTGTGGATCTTCAAACTCACGAGCAGTTTTTGGAACTGCTTCAGTCATGGTAATGTCTTGAAATCTTGTTTCCTTAGGTTCTTCATAAATTTCAGTAGGTGCCTTTCTTGATTTGATGAATGCTGAATTCTCATCAAATGTTACATCCCTGCTGACATCAATCTTCTTGAACCCTGGAAAATATATTCTGTAAGCCTTCGAGCTTTCACTATAACCCACAAAGATGCCCTTCTTTCCTGAAGGATCTAGTTTAGTCCTCTTCTCCTTTGGGACATGAGTGTATACTGGACAACCAAATATTCTGAGATGGCTGACTTCAGGTTTCTTACCAGAAAAGACTTCTTCTGGTGTCTTGTTGTCCAATATCTTGTGGGGTGTTCTATTCTGCACATATACAGCTGTTCTAGCTGCTTCTGCCCAAAGATGCATAGGAAGATCCTGGTCATGCAACATTGCCCTTGCTGCTTCCATGATAGTTCTGTTCTTCCTTTCTGCAACTCCATTCTGTTGAGGATTATATGGAGCAGTCAACTCCCTCTTAATCCCTGAATCACTACAAAGCTTCTTGAAGTCATTTGAGGTGAATTCTCCACCATTGTCAGATCTGAATGTTTTGATTTTCTTGTCAGTTTGATTCTCCATCAAGTTTTTGAATTCCTTGAATTTATCAAACACCTCATCTTTGCCCTTCAAGAAGTATACCCAAGTCTTCCTGGAGAAGTCATCAATAAATGATACATAGTAAACATACCCACTTAGAGAACTGGATGACATGGGGCCACATACATCTGAGTGGATGATTTCCAGGATGTCTTTTGCCTTGCTTTCACTGCTTGGGAAAGCCTTCTTAGTGTTCTTACCTTTTGCACATCCTTTGCAAACCCCTTCATGTTTGGTCTTGATTTCAGGAAGACCTTCTACAGCCTTGCTTGCAATTGGAAGTGCTCTATAGTGCATGTGAGCAAGTCTCCTATGCCAAAGTTCACTTGGCTCCATGGATTCATGTACCATGGCATGTTCAGGTTGACCCTTTAATTTATACAAGCCTCCCTCTTGCTCTCCAATCACTACTGCATCATCTATAGTCTTTCCCTTTGGCCACATTAGTACTTGGCCATCAACAAATGCAACCCTCATTCCTTTTGCATCTAGAGCAGAGATGGAGAGTAAGTTCTTCTTGAGCCCAGGTACATAGAGAACTTCCTTCATCTTCAGAGATTTTCCAGAATCTAAGTTGTAAGAGGCTTCACCACTTCCTTTGATTGGATATTGATAATCATCCCCAAGTTTCACCTTATGGGGTGATTCATGTTCAGAAAGGTTCACAAATGATTCCTTGAACCCAGTCATGTGTTTGGAAGCCCCACTATCAATCAACCAATCATTACATCCATGGGAGATGGTACCTGTAAGAGCGGAAATTAGAACATATTCTTCTTCACTTGATGAGTCATCATCACTACTACTTTCTGCCCTAGCCTTCTTCTTTGGAGGTTCATCATCTTCGGCAGCATGGGCATGAAACCTTCTTTTGCTACCTTTCTTCTTCTTACTGGAGTTGTTCTTATTATCCCTTTTGTTCTTGGGACAATCTGAAGCAAAGTGACCCTTCTCATTGCATGTGAAGCATCTTAGGTCCTTCTTATTCTTTTGATGGAATCTTTTGGGGTGAGGGTGATCCTTCTTGGTTTTGCTTCTTTTGGTGTGAGCTGCAAGAGCTTGATCTTCACCTCCCATCTTTTCCTCACGAGCTATAAGTCTAGCTTCTTCTTGAGAACATTCTTCCCGAAGTCTACTGAAGGAGATCAACTTCTTCCTTGCACAAATTCCTTGAATAAAGGAATCCCATGACCTGGGTAGGCCATTTAGAGTGGTCATCACTACTTCACCATTCTCCACCATTTCATCTACTGCTTCTAATTGTTCCTTGATCTGAGAGACCCTTGAAAAGTAGGATTGAATGGTTTCTCCATTCTGAAACTTTACTGCTTTCAATTGGTTCCGCAGGGTCATCTTCCGATTTATGTTCTTTCCTTCAAATAGCTTGGTCAAAGATTCAAACATCTCTTTGGGTGTCTTGAGAGAAGACACATGGGGTATGATATGGTCTTTGATAGAATCAGCAATGATTCTCTTTGCCTTGACCAAGTTCTTCTTGTGCAATACCTTGGCCTCTTCATCCTCTGGGATAGGGATGTCTTCTTTCACATATGAGTCCAACTCATTCTCTTCCAGGATTAGCCCAATCCTATACTTCCAGGCTCGGAAGTTATCAGCCCCTTCAAGCTTATCCTCAAGCTTGGTGTGAAGAGACATCTTTAAGAGTACTTCAAATGGAAATAGAAAAGATTTAGAACTTACCACTTGAAGTGCTGAAAACTGGATCTGGTCCCGGATTAGGGTTTGTCAGAGAAACCCTAAAAATTCAAAAAGTGAATTTCAAAATTCCGAAAGGATAGAAAGATGCGCCTTGGAGAGCTGATCAGCCTAGTACATTTAGAATTTGAGATCAGCAAAGTCTTGCCCTTCAAAATTGCCTTTTTGTCCTCCCGGGTTCACTGGGGAGAGCCCTGAATTAGGGTTTGAGTTTCCCGGAGATCTACCCAGCCAAAAATCTCGATCCAAAGCTCAAACCTTCGATTTTTGCAAGGAGCTTCCAGCTGTACCTTCAGTTTCCAGAAATTCCTATTTTTGTGGAAACCCTAATTTTTAGGGCCAAAACTGAAAATGCTCGGAACTGAAATCTGATTCGACAGAAAGATGCGCCTTGATGAGTAGATCCAATCTACTATACTGAATTTCAAAAATCTGTGGAGAGAAACCCAATAAACAAGCAATACAAGCTTCCGTCACTGCAAAATGTCTTCTTCTCAGTTAAGCTCTGATACCATGTTAAATTTTCAGTATTAAATCACAATACTATAGGATCTTTGCTGAGAGAATAACATCTACAGTATATCAATGCATGACAATCATAATATGACAAGCATCACAAGCATCACAAGAATCAAAAGCATAGAGACAAGAGACACAGAGTTTCCGTGGGGAAAACCCTAAGGTGAAAAACCCCACAAACTTCCTCAGAGATAGAGAGAGCAATGGCTCAACCAAAATACAACCAAATAATACAGAGATAGTCTCCTAGCAGATGATCCTCCTCCTCCTCACTAGTGCGCCACTTTCCAGAGAGAGAGATATATACTTTTTCCGAGTGAGTAAAATAGAGATCTCCTATCTCTATTTATACTCACCTTTTTGCCCAGTGACCTACTGGGGCCGACTTGTCTACTTGAGTACATCCACATTATATTATATATTAATTAGGGCTGACCCCATAAGGTGGTCTAATAACCCATAGGCAAGTACACACACTTGCGACACTTGTCAATCCACATGACGACACTTCCTTATAGAGGAATAACACATCTCTTATAAGGGTACAATAAATATATATATAATACACAGATGAAATACATTCCGAAGTTACATATACATCAACATCTACGTTAAGCTCACTGGTCCTAAAAGGAAGGGATGGCCTAATTTCCCTTTAAACCTCGGACCTTTGGTTATCCCAACTTCAACTTGGGCTGCAACACTAGGAGATAGGATAGTTTCTTTGAAATTGGGATTTGCTCCCAAAAGAACTCATGACCCCAAAGGATTTCTGGAGGCTCATTTCAAACAGGCGCATTTGAAGATTGGTTATACACATCAAAACATCCTTGATGAATCTATTTATTAGGGATTTAATATTTTCTCTTAATTCCTGCTAAGGGAAAAGAGAAAAGAAGAACAAAGCCATATCTTTCAGTATCAATGGGAGCTTAAAACCAAGGTTTTGAGCTATAGAAGCATGGAACACAAGCTTGATGAGCAAACAAGAAAAGATAAGGAAGAAAAGGAAGCTCATAAATCCAATGCTCCATTGATGCTGACCTACCCAGATGGAGACAAAGGCAAAGGCCTTATCGAGGATACTCTGAAGTTGAAAGCTACTGCAAAATTAAAGATGTGGAAGCATACATCTCAGCAATTGAAGCAAAAATTAGCACAGATGAGTTCGGTGCTGGATACCCAAGTGGTTGCAGTACCCAAACCCACTACTGATATTCAAGTGGATGCTATAGGAAACCTTATTAGTGATGTTCAAGTGATTTTTGTGAGTAAACCAGCTGAAAGATAGAAAATTCAAACTTCTGCCTCTGAAATTCCTACTCTTACTATTGAAGATAGTGATGTGGAAGATGAAACACTTCCTTCTGTGACTGTGGTGCAGGAAGAAATTGAAAGTTCTCAGGAAATAGAAGATTTGTTAGATTCCATAGTCATGGATGATCTTGTCCCAGATCAACAGTCTCTTGAAACCACTACTGCTATTGATACCAAAAATTCAGCACTCTTACTTTCATCCATTCAAGCTCTTTCCACTTTATCTTCTGGAGTAACACCACCATCCACCATATCCCAGTTATTTCATGAAATAACTTCCATTAGTGTTCCATCTCCAACCCTGTCAGTTCCACTCTCCCTTCCACCATCAATAGTTGCAGAGATCCAGTCTTCAACTGTCTTTCTCCAACCACCATCATCTATTTCATCACCACCAACCAATGATGTCCAAATCCCGGTTGTTCAGTCTTCACCATTAGTTTTCAGTGCATTCACTTCCTGAAGTTTTTAATTCAATACCTAATCCAACCTCTTTACCCTTAGTACCTAAAGTTATCCTTTCTCCACTAACCACCTCTCAGATTACTATGACAATACCTAATACCACTGTTACTGAGACATCCCCAATAATTCCAACAAGAGATGTGGCTAAATCTTCCACTGAATAGGTAGCTACTTATGAGGAAGATATTGTAACCTCCCTTGGAGATTTTTTCTATAGCAAAAAGGCTAAGCCAGTGGTGAAGAAGGGTAGCAAAAGAGGCAGAGATGAGGATGTGTTGTAAGGCCCCTTTCCTAATCAAATCATTTGGGCCAAGCAATCAGATGGCATACAACAAGAAGCACTAGATACTGCTGCTTCCATGGGTGCTTTTGTAGGTGCCAATTTTGGTTCAGTAATCACAATGAATAAAGAAATTGATTTCAAGAAGGAGGAGCTCAAGAAACTTCAAGGGAAACTGGTTAAGGCCAATGAAGAACATGAAGCTGACATTCGTGAACTGAGAAAAGCATTTGAAAATAAGATTGAAGACCTTCAAGAACAGATTGCTTCTCTTCAAGTCCAATTGCAAGATGCTGAAGCTTTGGACACTGCCAATGCTGAAAAGATAGTTGTGCTTGAACAACAACTAAAGGATGCAACTACAAGTGTAGCCTCCTCCATGTTTTCTAGGTTTTCACAACAAGAGTTCAAGGACCTAGCCAATCAAGTCAACCTGGAGCATCATCAGCTTCTAGCTAATTTATTTACTAACTAGGGTGAAATCCATGAGACTTACATTGTATTTTACAAAATGGCTGGCACCTTGGGCCAACAAGTAGAGGAAACAAAACAGGATTCTAAAGTTGTAGAAGACATCATGGATTGGCAGAAGTATATTGAAGATAAGCCAAGTGATATCCCTAAGTTGGACAACCTCAAATTCAGAAGGATCTAAACTACTGTGCAAGCTCGGGAGAATGTTATCGGCAGTGTACACGATACTATCACATAGGCTCAAGCCCTTTGTAGAAGAAGATGGTCTGCCTTAGACAATCTCATGGAGATACTAGCATTCCCTCCAATGGGGCTCATCGAGGGGACATATCCGCCAAAATTGATAATAGAACAGGTCGAATCCCATTGCGATCAAGTCAAGGAGAAAATCCTGCAGATTGAGCATATCCAAATTGAAGACGTGGATTGGTTGATTAAGCAACCTATTTCCTTGGAGGCCAATATCTATATGTTTATCCACATGTGGCATAAAATAACCAAAAATGAGATTGAAGGATTCATGTGTGATGCCCAGCTGGGGCTTGAATCTCCTTGTTATCTAGATATAGATGAATTGATAGAAGTTTGGGACAAGTGGGAAGATTTCCTCACTAAATAGAATATTCTGATTTTGTAATCCCTGTTTAAGGGGAATTTATCCTTTGTATTATTTTTGTAATTTATTATTTAAGGGGTAGATCTCTCTTAGGTAAGGGATGATCATTTTTGGGGTAGAAATCGACAAAAGAAGGATATGATCTGTTTTATGCTGAGCTTGTAATTTCTTACAGAATTTCATTAATACAATAAAGTTTGTCTCTTGCATCATCTTTTGTTCAATGATCAAATTTCTTTGGTAAATATTGATTTCTACTTTAGGTTATTATCTATGCTATTTAATCCTTTGCAAATATTATTTCATGCAGAGATTGTTAATCTGTATTTTTCCTTATGTTAGATTTGTGTATGCATTATGTTTTAATTGAATTTGTTCAACTAAAATATTTATCGATTTCTGCAAATGATTTACGGTAAATTATAATCTATGTTAATTTTTCAATTGACATATTGGTTACAGGTTAATCTTGAATGAGATTAAACACTTAATATTGCATTCAGTTAATTTTAATTGATTGATTGTAACTTAAGCAAATAAGGAATTGATCTTCTTCACATTTCTGTTACGTGGATGGATGTACTTATTTATTTTCACATCAAGTTAATCTGCATTTAAACAAGAAACCTTTTAGAGTAGGCCTAACTTAGCTTAGATTTTCCTTCCTAGGTAGATTTGTTTTAGACTGAACACACTTTCTTTTCCTTCATTGGAAGACAGATCCTTTTAGGATCAAAACCACAAGTGCCAGCGGAGGCCTTTGTATCCGTGGGAGATCACAATCCCAAACAGCTCAAGGATAGGGTAGTACTTGCATAGGATTATTTGAAGCCTCTGGCTGGGTTTTCTCCCTCTGTTGAGAGATTTGGAACCCATTCCAGCATATACACACTTGAGGCCTCAACAAATGGCACTAGAAGGAGGGCCTGAAGTAAAATATTCCTAAACAGAATACTCATAAACCTCCTCCATCAAGAACATCATTGGTTGTCACTCATAGCCAGTCACAAGAATCTGCCTCTGAACATCAAATAGTCCCACAACCGACTATAATTCCTAGTACACCTGCACCTCAGCAAGAAAATAGAAAGGATATCCTTATCATATCACCTACTAGAGGACCCCTTTCACTTGAACAAATACTGAAAATTTCTCAATGATAGTGTTGCTAGAGTACAACAAAGAATTATTAACCTACAAAGTAGAGGACTAGCAGCAATTCAACAGAACACCAAGTCACAGACTGATAACCAAGAACACCATGTCACAACCTCATTGATGGATGGATGCCTCCTGTATGTTCTTAGAATGATAGGCATAAGCCTAGTTAAGGAGTTGTTAATTAGATGCTTAATAACTTAACTTAGAAAATTAACTTAATATGATGATAATGAATGTTATGTAATTGCAGAATGTGAAACAATATGAATCAAGTAAAGAAATTTATTGATGCATAACCTGCATATAAATCATATGAATGATAAATCAAGCACACAGATTTATATGTTTTACGATTTAACAATACAATTTAAACAAAGGTACTAGATGTATGTATGAAAAACCAAAATGAATCAAGGAAACTTTATACACAACAAAAGAAAGGAAAAGAGAAACTAACTGAAATTCTTTTAAGATTGTAAAACATTACAATTCTCCAAGTACAGAGTTTCTCCAGTTGTCTCCTTGATGGTTCCCCCATTCATTTAATTTTCCAAGGGCAGATTGCCAATTGCCCTTTTGGAAGGCTACTTTTTACACATCCAATACTTAATCTTGAAATTTTAAAACAGATTTTAGCAATTTCAAACTCTGATTTTGCATTTTTGGAAACCAAACTCGACACTTTACAAGAATTATAATCACATTGAAATTGAACATACTAGTAAAAACAAACATTCAAGTGTATTATTTAACAAAATACTTTCATTTTCATTTTATTCACAATTGGCCTCACATCGCTCACGCCATTCAACTGCAGCAAGCAAGGCCATAATCGATCTAACAAAAATGTGTCCTTGACATTGTCGCAAGCATAATTTTTTGTTATAATATAGTTTCCTTCCTCGTTAGAAACTTGTTTTTCTTCGGAGTCATTGACAATCACAGTATTTGTCTGATCCCAACCATGGATCAAAGTGTCCCAAACTATACTCAAAGGCTTGCGAAATACATAAGGATTTCCATCACCCTGAAAACCCTCTCTGGCTATGGAAGAACAATCTTCCCATGTTAAAATGAATCTAAATAGTTCCCTTTTCAATCCCGTTCTTTCTAATAATCTAGGCAAAAAATCGTCAATTTTTTTTTGTTGAGTAGATGTCCATACGCCAACCTCAAAAATACTAAATCATTTTTCAAAAAATTCCCTTAAGCTTGGCCGTATAAAATAATACTTTGTTGATGTTTCGATGTCTGGTGGTCGTCGCAATCCGAGTTTCTATTTTCTATGAATTGTGTGTAACAAAACGCCATTGAAATAAAAAATGATCAATGGTTTACTAGAAACAAATCTTCTAGTACTATCTGCAAACAAAAAACACACACACAACCCAGTCAATAAAATATTATGGTTCAATGTTTCTAAGTATATTGCTTTCATGTTCAACAATATTTGAAGCACATTACCAGATACATGGTACGATTTCCATAATAATAATATGTGCAATAAAACTTACATCAATTAAATGTAGGAGTTGTAAAACATATACAAATCACTAAATTTTTTTTTTTGTATAATATGACGGTCATTTCAAATTGAATGTGTTTAACCAACGCCCCATTTTTTAACAAGGCCCGAGATAATTCAACAGAGAACACAACATTGTTTTTATAGTTATATATCTCTCTTGTGAACCGTCAAATTTCCAACTAGTTGGCATTTTCAAGTAGTTTTCCTTGCTATTATCTGTTGCTTGATATTGCCCTCCATCTACAAAAAACATGTCCGTTTGTTTATATATATATCCATATTGGATAAGTACATCATTGAATGACTTTTTGTATATGTTCTGTACTTCACCAACATTATAGTATGCAGACATTGAGTGATTATAAATAATACTAAGTTTACATTGCTCTCGACCCCAAATAAATACAAATTCTTCATTTTTCAACCATTCAAATATGCCAAGGAAATTTTTTATTTCCATGTTTTCGAGCGAGGAAAACCATAGAGCAATGTCGAAATGCTCTTTGGCAACACTGATAATTTCGGGGCTGAACATGCGTGTATAATAACGATATAAATTAGGGACAAAATGAGGTTGTTTTGAAGAATCTTCAACGTTGGATAACATCCGAACTCCAAAGAGCAATCCCTCTACTCCCAGGACCAATAGTGTCTTTTGCGGTGATATCCTGACTGCATACAAGAACAATGACTATATATATAACAACAACAACAACACTTTGTTCATGAAGTTAATGATCATAACCATGCAACTGTACATGAAGATGTTGATTTCCAAAGAATAATACAAAAATCACCCAAATTTCATAGTTTCAATTGATTTAATAAAAGCATCACACTAAACTAATAATATGTTACATTCAGACAAAAATAACAACGTCTCCGGAAAAAACATAAAATACATTGAATGATTTAAAATAGGCAATGATAGATTACATCTAGAAATAGGCAATGATAGGTTACATTTGATGGCTGTCACTCAACCAGGATTCAACTGGGAGAGGGCATTGAAGGTTCTGATATCAACTAATTCATGCATTTTACTAAAATGCTACCAAATTCAATGTACCAATTCAGTATCTGTCCTAAGGGATGATTCAATAAAGGGCTTACTCAAAATACAGTTTTGAAATGGAAGTGCTTTCTCACCATCACCCTCCAAAACAACCATTGATGTATTAATTTCTGAAGTTTTCATTGGGAACTCCATCCACACACTCTACATATTTTTGTGTGTATTTCCTTCTTGATCGTAGGTACATCTCTCTCGAAACCAAATAAATACACATTTTTTCTCATATGATTTATCTTTACTGCCTGCCGTCAACAATTTTGTAAGCAGTGGCTTCCCCTCATTAACACTACATTTAGATGACCAAATCCCAACATGGAATTTGGAAAGAAGTAAATCCAAAAATTCAATGGCACGTTTTCATGACTCATATGAAGTTCTTTTATGTTTAAATTCAAATTCACCATTAGTAATCTCTTCCCCCTTTTTTCCTCTTTCCCCCCTCCAACAGTATTTTTTTTATTTCCTTTTTTTTCTCTTTTGGAGTCATTTTTTGTGGCTTTCTTGCGAAATAGAAAACCTTCCATTTCTAATATCAATAACATTTTTGTATGGGGATCTGCATAGAAATATTGCTTGTCATTATATACTTTGGAATAAATTTGTTTTATCAATTTAAGTAAAAAAATATTCTTTGTCTTCTACCTGTCAATGGAAGGCCAACATTTGACTGGTGAGCAACATCGCTGGAGACACTGCATTTTGACACCAAGCCCTCTCCAGTTTCAATATTGTCGAAGCACTCTTCTAGTTCTTTATTGTCCAAGCACTCTTCTGGTTCTTTATTTTCCAAGTAATCTTCTGGTTCTTTATTGTCCAAGCTCTTTACTTGTTCATTATTGTCCAAGCTCCTGCCTGGTCTATTATTCTCCAATATAATTTGTTGGCCAATATCCAGGGACATCATCGATGCCATCTCTGGTTGTGGATGATCCACATGTTGACCTAGAAATTTGGAGGTATACATTTTATATAATATTTTGCAAGTATTCAAGGTCACTATCCCCTTTCATAATTTA
Source organism: Larix kaempferi (assembly GCA_027924585.1). Lineage (NCBI taxonomy): Eukaryota > Viridiplantae > Streptophyta > Pinopsida > Pinales > Pinaceae > Larix > Larix kaempferi. The sequence goes on along the minus strand of BSBM01000717.1, from coordinate 3,505,067 downwards.
GTTAATTTAACCACGATCTTTGAAAAATAAATTTTTACCTTGTCCTGTTTGTGCTCCTGTTTGGTAGTTCTTTGTAGATTCTATATCACATTCACTTTCGTTATCGGATAGTATAATTTGATTGGATGATACCTGGGTGTGCTCTTTATTTGAAGATGTAGTAGAATAGGAATTTGAAGAAGTTATTGAACATAACCGACCGAGAAAAGTAAAATAAAATCAAAGACATTTGAAAATGTTAATAGAAATACCTTGTTTTAGAAAAGTAAAATAAAATCAAAGACATTTGAAAAAGTTAATAGAAATACCTTGTTTTACACCCAATTCATGATAGAAACTGTTCATAAATAGCTATTGTTGTACTATCTCCACAATAGAAATAACTATTCTTTCTGGAGCCCTCATCAATGAACAAAGAAGCCTACATCCTGCGTACAATGAAAGAACTGTGCCTTGAGAAGAGACCTGTCTGGAAACTATGTGATCCCAGAATTCATGTGTCCTTTCTTTTGCAAACACATGGCTTCTAGCGCTATCATTGTTAACCTTGGGCTGAGGTAAATCAATCATTGGTAGGCCCTCATCCTTCCCATCCATATCAATTTCAAAAGTAGATACAATATCATTATCCATTCCAATGCTCCAACACTGTAAGATAGAGAATCCTATAAACGAGTCCCTGGAGAATTCTCTATAAACTCCCTTTGTAGGATTCGGTGTAACATGTTTTTTTGATTTCTTGCTGAAAATTGTGAAAGCTTTAGAAATCATACAAGATTTTTCCATATCAGCCAAAAAAATACAAGTACATGCCTCTTGATTTGTTTCTAATTAGTACAAAAACGCAAGCATGTCATGTTCTGTCCATGGACTATCACAATTACACATATCCACAACAACAAATTCACAGCTGACTGCCGCACCAAAAAATGGAATTAATCTGAGTGTGTTGACCAAAGATTTAGGATAACAACATTGGCAAGCAAACTATGAACTATTTTCAATGTTGCCAATGGACATACCCATCCTCTCTTTATTGATATATAGATTCAATATTTTCTGAGCATCAATTGGTATTTTGGTACCATTATCCACTTCAGATTCGTTCTTTCTCTTTTTACTCAGAGATTTTACTTGCTTTCCAGAGCATAAAATACTACACAATTGATAGAGATGGTTTGGTGCAATTTTATATATTTCAATGATGTTATGGTCAGTGGCAATTTGTGATCGATCACTTTGAACATCATTAACTTTGAGATATTCAACAATCGAATGCCTGGTTGACCTCTCGTCCTTGATTCGTTTGCAATATTTATTTAAAGTTTCCGCACAAATTTTTTTATCGACTAATGTGCTCATCCAAACCGATCCATTGATTATATTGTCCGCCACAATGGTCAATTCATCTTCATCAAGATCACGTAATGGTCTAAAAAAATTAGAGCCATAACTCTTTATTTTATTTGGAACAAAATCATCCTAAGTGATGCTCTTGGGCGAGCATGGCAAGGAGCCACTTTTGTCAAGCTCGAATACAGACTTCCATTTTCTCCACAATCGATCCGATGTCAAAACAAGAGTTAGCTTTTCTTTAAGGCTCTCCTTATTTTGAACATGAAGATATCCATACATTCAGATTGGAAATACTGCAAACATATAAAATTGAATATTCCAGTTAATTTGCTAATTTCATAACACAGGAAGCAATCTAAAGACTTTGATTGATAAAAAGAAAAATTTTATACCTGCTAAGTATCACTTGGAACGTTTCCCTTTCCAGGGAGGGATGGGCTACCGCGGCATATCCATTTCTCCCTTGCTTTTTCAACTTGAAAAATGAATGGAGTCTTTGAAAATTCCTTGTTTGATAAATTTTGTTGTTTGCATAATTTGTTGATGATGTGCTGAGGAACATCTCTATGTAGAAGACGATTTGTTTGATGCCGATACCTTGAATGGAGTTGTTTATATACATCATCTACAATGATTATTTTCTACGCAGAAATAGTATGTTGCCCATCCAATATATACAAATTTACTGTTGGCAAATTAATTTCTTCTTCATTTCCAGGAAGAAAGGGCAATGTGGTCTCCTTATCGAAAGGAAATAGAATGGCATCTCTCAATGTTGTTGTAAATGTATGGAGAAGAGATACAACCATCTTTTGCACGACCTCCTCATCAACCTTTCGATATTGTTAGTGTGGAGGCGCAACAACACATCTTGTTATGTCAATGGAAAAAACGTTCTCATTGAACAAAAATTATTTGATCTGCTCTTGTTGAACTTCTTTTGAACTTTCGAAGCTCTTAGTTGCTTTCCACATCATCGCTCTAGAAGGGCTTCCTTTGAGTTGTTTGAAGGAAGATTTGTCCACATATTTTACAATAAATTGGAGAAATGCTCTTCTGTTGTACGTAAGAATCCTTTCATGGAACACCTTTATCGACTTATTACTAATATTCATGTAATGCAATACAGAGGAAGTTTTCCCAGCATGCATTCTTTTCCTCCATACCAAAAAAATTCCTTTCTTCAAGGATGACGCGGTATCAATTCCGGAACGATTATAAACATCATACGAGGGAAAAACCCACCGTTGCTTCGCACGAGAAATCGGATCTGGATCGGGACCACTTTTTATTAGATATGGTCGATAATTACAAACCATAAGATCAAGCTATACAAGGCAACAATTTTCACCATTGACCGCTTCAACTTGAACTCGCAGTTGTTCATCAGATTCAACGGGATCCACATCTATCAATATTCTAGCTCTAGTATGAGCTCCATCCTCATTCAAGCAGAATAGATATAAATATGGGTACAAATTATCTAGTTCTTCCATCTCAACATACCATCCATTTGTGAATGGCTTAAGGTAGTGATCCGTTATCAATTCAAAGAGAGGGATTTCCTGGTAGTTACTGAGGCTCAACAATGCAGCCATGCCTTATCTGCAAAACAATCAATATTATGTAGTCAATATAAGAATGCATAGAATGTCTATAATTATAAATTAGTATTTTAATATTAGATGTATACTTGCAAATGCTCATGTTAATGATCGATGGTTAAGGAATGACCCCTCATTTTCAAATGTTCATGCTAACGAGAGATCATCATAGAAGGGGCAACCGATCCTTCTTGTTTATGTGTATGGGTTAATCACATGTTTTGCATTCGAGTTTATGTGTGTTTTTGTACTTAATTTATATGTATGTGAATGGTAATTGCACATTGATTAATTGGAATACAAGTGTGTGATTGTGAAGAAGAAACACATAGTTTGACGAATTCGTGGCTAACTCGTGAATATAGTAGAGATTCAGCGTAGTTCTATATACTGTGATAGCTTCCAAGTGCGAAGACATCTGGTGTTCTATCCCATTAGTTAGTTGATGTTAAATAGAACCTTATACGAAGATCGTAACGACATCTCTGCATCGCCATGTTTACGAGAATCTTGATTATGCAACCCCCATATTCACTTAGGGTTAGACTTCAACCTGTTTACAAGGTGATGCCGAAGGGGCCAGTGAAAAGGGGTTTTGTTGTGTATACATTTATCTCGTGAATGAATGGTCGGCCGACCCTTATTGTCCTTAGTCTTCTTTTAGTGTTCACAATTCTTCATATACATGAATTGACACCCTCGCCTTCGGAGGTTGAATATTTGGACAAAAGTATATGTAGGCCACCCGATAATTTGAAAATATTTATGGTATTAAAAATGGAATTTACATGCATTGAATAGATGGCAACCTTAATTAAGCTTGGAAAATTATTGGATAACAAGCTCTACAAATCATACAAAGATAAAAAAAAAACTTATTAAAGAGTATTGATTGGATTGTTTCTTATCTCTTCTTTTCCACCAGACCAAAGCATTTTGACTGTAACTAAATGGCTACCTTAGATTTGTTAAAAATTCCCATACAATGAAGGGGCGGTCGACCCTTCTTCTACCAAGTATTCTTTTCATAATAGTTCTAGACTACAAGAAGGGTCGGCCAATCCTTCTTGTGTTCAACATCCTGGATACAGGTGAACTCTTGGATATAGGTGTTCACAATTTTATACTAAACAAAGGGGCGGCCGATCCTTCTTGTGGGAGGTCGGAAGTCGGGATAAATATTTTTTATATGTTATAAATTAGCCAATATCCGTTCCTCACTGTTTACTGTGGAAGTTGGGAGTCGAGAATTGTTGTCCCATCCCGCAATCTGCATTGCGGGTTGCAGGATAGTGGAATTGATGGAACATTTTAAGAAATCTAGGTATTCGCAATCCGCAATATATTTGTGTCTTCGAAAAATGTGATGAAATCCTCATGCGGGGTGCAAGAAGGGTTGGTGGACATTTCTTGTGCCAATTATTCTGTTCAAAGTAGTTCTAGGGTGCAAGAAGGGTCGGTCAATCCTTCTTGTGTTCACCATTCTGGATATAGGTGAATTATAACATATAGTTGTCTATAGTTCTCTACTAAACAAAGGGGCGACCGATTCTTCTTGTCGCAAGTCGGGATAAATATTGTTGATATGTTATAAATTAGCCAATACACCAATACCAACTATTCATTGTGGAAGTCAGAAGTCTGGAATTGTTGTCCCAGCCTAGGCGGGTTGGATATTTTTACAATTCACTCATAAATGAAGGGTCGGCCAACCTTTCTTCTGCCCAGTATTCTGTTCAAAATAGTTCTAGACTACAAGAAGGGTCGGTCGATCCTTCTTGTGTTCACCATTCTGGATACAGGTGAATGGTTGGATATATTTGTTCACAAATTTATAATAAAGGAAGGGGCAACCGATCCTTCTTGTCGGAGGTCAAAAGCCGAGATAAATATTGTTTATATGTTATAACTTAGCTAATCTCCATTCTAGGATGAATTATGCAATAATTTGGAAGAAAGAACATTGACAATATTTAAATGTGTGGATCAGAGCATATACAATGAATTCTAACTCAAATATTACAATCAACTATGAGGCAAAGCGATAAGATGGTGTAACAAGAAATACATTCACAAAGAGAGAAATTAAAAGACTGAAGAAAGTAACAACATATGAATCTATGTTTCAGATATACTTGTACTTCCGTTATTCATTAAAGTATTCAAAAAATATTATGCCATTGTATTTTTTGCTCTCAGATCCAACCCTTATTACTTTTTAAAATCAAAATTTATACAAAACATTCTTTGAATTCTTCACTAAAAAAATAAATTTCAAAGAAATCTACCAATGGGGCATCCAAATCTATTCTCAAATTTAAATTAAGACACCTGAATATTTATTCCTGACATAACCTGTGTTTTGGTTTCCCAAATCTTTCAACAATTTTCCATTTCTTTTGAGTTGGGATTTCATAATCCATCATTTTTTTCACCATCACCTCCAATTCTATGCATTCTGTGTAACATATATCTGGAAGACCCTTCTTAATCATTACAAATTGATTAAGTATTTCAAAATCCTCAGTCAATTTATCAATTCTTGTCTTTCCAGTTAATCCTTTGACCATGACATAAGATCATCATTTATCCTTTCAGCCTCTTGGAAATCCATAATCTTCAGTAATTTTTCTACTACAGAGAGGGTTGCCTTATTCTTAATGATGAAAGGACCAACTTTAAGAGGGAATTTCACATCCGATGCTTTTTTGAAAGAACAGAAATGTTCTTCTTCGGAATGCAACCTTTGTCTAATAAATTCCAAGGCAAAAACCCTCGTTGTTAAAAAGGCTGGCAACAGATATGGTGCTCCAGTGAAACCATACACCCTAATTATAGTATGTTATCTATACAAGAACCAATCACCTGTTTGGACTTCTGGTGTAGGCTACAAAGTTTCTTTCATTTCTTATAACACTCAGTGCGTTTTAGCATTAAAAATAATTATGTAAACTTCTTCCATGATTTTATGGGTGAACTCAAACATATTGACCTGTTTAGGAAGGTCATGAGAAAAGATGGTACCAAGAAACTTGGATTCAGAAATGTTTGAACACAAAAACAACTTCAGGAGATATGACTGTTATCTGAAATGCTTCAACTTTTTGAAATTCACCAACTAGACATGAATCGCTTCAGCTAGGAATTCATCAAAATCAAAACAACACACCGGACTTGGAGAAGGAAACCTAACATAACTTCCGTGATTGACTTATCACTATCTAGACCTGAAATTTGACCCAACAAGGACAAAACTAACTGGGTATCTCACTGAAAGACATTAATACTCGAAGGGAACGATAGGTTTTCATGCGACTGGCCATCTTTCAAGACTTGCAATAAAAACTTGTCTTTTTCTGCAGGACTGCAGTTTCTTTAAAACTTTGCCAAATTTTCTTCGCTAAACGATTCAGGGCTTTTGGGAAATGTTTAAGGTAAACGTAGAACCTCATGGATAGTCTGCGCATTTACTCAACATAGAATTTTGGTCATTTTTACAGTAATGATTACCCTTTCGCCTTGCAAATAATTCGCCACACACCAACAAACAAATTCGGGGAAGTGTAGGGTTTGCTCGACACAAAAATAGTAAAAAACCAAAAAAATTAAATACATCCTTTCCCTGCGACTTAAACTCCACTAATTTCTCCTTAGACTTCGAAATACTACACATAGACAAAATAGGGTCGAAAATATCCCTTTCCCTATCAAATACAAGCTTCTCGTTTTCATCTGAACTTTCATTGAAGGGAAGAAGGTCCTGGGTTTTCTCCACTTGGGACACAAAATCTAAACACTGAGGGTTTCGAGCTACCTGTGAAGTGAGCTTCTTGCATGTTGTTCTAGTTGACGAAGACAACGATGTGTTTCCAACGGGTTCTTTTCCTCCAGGCAATAAGCGACAAAAACATTTTTTAAAATTTCAAACAAACATTTTATAGAACATATGCTTAGGTGGTTTCGGAACTTGCGATGAGTGATTTAAATTTAACCGCTTTTCATAGCGGACTACACCACCGCTTGCCACGTGGTAAGTGGTTTAATTTCCACTCCACCTTTTCCAAGTTTAACCATCGTGCACTTTCTAGAGCGGGAACCCATTTCCACCGTCGATTTGCTTCAAGGTGGGTCTCCATCATTATTCCGCCATGTTGCTACACGTTTGCAACTTTTGGTGTGAGTCATCCAATTTTTTAGGGCCTTTTCCACCTCCTCCCTTGGAGTGAGAGACCTTATGTAGAGACCTTAGAATAGTGACAATATTTTCATTGTTCCTCTCTATAAACATTAATAAGCAATGCTATATTAATGTTAAATAACCCAAGAACCCATATAGAATAAATTTAAAAAACATAAAGACAAAAATGCTAACAATATGAAGAAATCACTTGTTTGATGAATTATACCAATTCTAGACATTGTTTGTAGATGGGTTTGTAGAAGATCTAGTGTAACATGGGAAGAAGTCGATGAAGAAGAGGGAGAGATGACCATAAGAGATAAGAGAAGTCTAAACAACAAGATCAATCTTCCAAGATGGCATTGAGATGAAACATTAAATTAGGAAAAGAAGGAGAGATCACATGTCATAGCAATAACATCTAAGGTTGGTGTTGTTTTTTACACAACCCATTTCATATTAGTTGCATAATTCTATTGTTCATGAAGTGTCCCTTTTTAATAAATTTGTTAAAATTGGAAAATTGCAATTTTTGGCCAATTCGACCCTTAGACTATTAATGACTCGAATGCTTGCAAAGGGCTCCAAATGCTTCTGATTTGGGTCTGAAGGAGTTTGAAAGGTATTCAGACATAAAAGCAAAAAAATTTGCATCGTTCCTCTCTACAGCTTTTAATAAGCAATGTCTAACCAAGATAAACCAAGAACCCATATAGAGGAAATTGTAGAAACATAAAAAATACCTAACAATTTGAATTTTTTTTTGAAAAATATTCATAACCGTTCAGGTGTAATATTACACATTTATGAAACTATTAGAGGCTTGGAAAATTCCAAAAGACTTCAGCCACTTGCATTTACAATTAGAGAATGAAAGGCAGGATTACTAGGAAAATCTATGTTGAAGCCCCCAAGGGTAGATGGCTCCAAAAGACTCTTTAAAGGATTTCGAATTGGGTCTGAAGGTATATGAAGGGTATTAAGACATAAAAAGGAATCTCATCGGTTATTGTATACTAATATCAGAACAATTCTGCAACATCCATTTAACTTCAGGAGAAGTTGGGGAATTTTACTAGTCAAATCGAGGTTCAAAACCCTCAAGGGTAGGGGACAAAGATGGCTTCCCAAATGTTGTAATACCTTCCCAAATTTCAGAACAGATACATGGTACTGATAAAGGACTTCAATGATATCCCCAATGCATCATCAATTAGTTTATATAGGCTTCTGCAACTACCATAAATCAAATGTTTTTATACATGTCTTCACATACTAGGGGGGAATGCTAGTAAACTTCACCACTGGTTATGAAATTCAAGATTTAGGATCCAAGGACTTGTGCAATGTTAATGAAAGTTCTTCATAACAATAATGACACTCCATACATCAACAAAATCACAAATATTGACTTATACAATTCCAAATAATGTCTCTTCAAGCTCTGACAACAAGATATAGGGCAAATGGCACCATTTTTGCATTGTTTGGTATTTTTACATAGTTTCACTCGGTATTTCGACCTGATATTATTCCGAGCATTAAATAAAGAGTATATATATCAGAATAAAAATAAATGGATATTATTGGACCATCACAAAATCTACTCTCCTTTTTTGTTCTTGTGACTTTTATAAACTTCTCAAGTCCTCCGCGGGTACATCTAAGGACTCATTACACTATCTCTGAAAAACCTGTCGTGGAATCAACTGAATCTGATGAAGCATCACTCAATTGCTTCAGGTTCGATTCCATAGGTGTGGCCATGACCTTGCAATCCATCATCCCGAACCGCTTCAGGATCTCTACTGCATACTTCTTTGTCCAAGGAAGATTCTATCTGCATTCTGCCACACCTCCATGCCTAGAAATTAGTGCATCATACCCAAGTCCCTTATCTTGAACTCAGAAGCAAGATTCCTCTTCATGTCAGCAATCAACCCATCCTCACTTGTCACAACCAATTCATCCACATACAGTAGGAGTATCACTGGATTCCCTTCCTCAACCTTCTAGTGAAGGTTGGAATCCGCTTTACTCTTGGTAAAGCACAAAATAGTCAGGAAGCTGTCAACTCTGCCATACCATGTCCTGGGTGCCTGTTTCGAATCATACAAGGCTTTCTTCAGTTTACACACATGAGTCTCCCTTTCATGTGTCTCAAACCCGAGTGGTTGCTCCACATATACTCCCTCTTCCACTACACCATTCAAGAATGTTGTCCACATATCCCGTAACTTTCTAGATGCCTTCCATCTCTACCAGAACATTGTTAAGAGTGTGCACTACTCCAACATGTCAGCAAAGAGGTTTCATTCTAGATAAGTAGCAATGGAATGTTGTACAGTACCATAGACCACTTAGTACCCATTACTTGCATATAAGTAGTATCTTGTTCATAATTTAATGCAATTTTTTTCTAACATACATAATATAAATCCTAAATCTAGGAAGATAAGTATGTATATGACTGAACAACATTATTTAAGTAATCATATATTATACAAGAAATAATAATTCAAATACTTATCTTTGTTTGGTTGTTGGGTGGACTCCCTCTCAATCTTTGCTTCCTTGCAGGAACTATTGGAGTCTCTAACAGAGTGTTCTTCTTCTTGTGGGAGCTGCTTTTGTTCCTGGGACAATATCCTTCTTGTGATGAGGATGCTACCTCTTGTTGTAATTCTTCTTGGTCTGTGCTGTGAGAGCCTGGTCTTCACTACCCATGTTTTCTGTTCGGGATACAATTCCAGCTTCTTCCTGTGAGCATTCCTCCCACAGCCTACTGAATGTGATGAGATTATTCCCAGCACAAATTCATTGGATGAAGGAATCCCATGACCTAGGAGGACCTTTCAAGGTGGTCATCATTATTTCTCCATTCTTTATATATCCTTCAATGGATTCAAGTTGTTCTTTTATCTAAGAGACCTTGTAAAGTGTGACTGCATCATCTTTGCATTTGGTATCTTGACATTCTTTAATTGATTCCTCAAAGTCATCTTTCGATTTTTGTTCTTTCCTTCAAACAACTTGGTCAAGGAGTCAAACATCTCTTTGGGTGTCTTTAGGGATGACACATGTGGTATGAGATGGTACTTGATAGAATATGCAATGATCCTCATGGCCTTGACCAAGTTATTCTTATGTAAGGCCTTAACCTCATCTCCCTCTGGGACTGGAACCTCTTCACTTATCTAGTATCAAATTCAGTCTCTTCCAGGATTAACCCAATCCTATAATTCCATGTTCGGAAGTTATCATCCCCTTCAAGCTTATTGTCAAGCTTGGTGTGGCGAGACATGTCATATATTTTAGATGTCGGCATTCAGGTCTGATTTGTGTCATAGGTGTCATAGCATCTTCATCAATGTTGTCACACTAGAGGCTAGGGAATCTAGCCCAAGTGTCGCAATTCTTCTAATATGCCTCTTCCTCTTCCATGGGACTTATTCTTCCACTCCAATTCGACCTTACATGAATCATGCCATGAATAATACCTCTTAAACTACCCCAAGTATGTTACCCTTCATCTTGAACTCGAATTGGTGAGAGAATCATGCCAAGTGTAGTGGGGAATATTTCCACAAATGGGTCCCACAACCTCTTAATATGTGTTCTCATGGTCCAATGCACAATGGACTCTCCAATTCCCAATTAGGATGGGAATCTTTCACCCTCGAAATTGGTACTAAGGAAAGTAGAGTAAACACTCCATAAGCATGGACAAGCTATGCTCTCCAATATGCAAAATGAGAAATGATAAAAAACCACTCTCTAATGGCATAGATATTATTGGTGATTGTATTGGAATATTCCATGGTAATGATATTGGGATGAGATCCCTCTAAGGTTTTGGAATGTACTATGAGGTATATGATGTAAGGGTTTGAAGGTGAAAATAGATGAAGTCTATTGGTGATTATTTTCGGGTTTTGATTACACTCTTTGGAGGCATATTGTTCTTCTTATTCATATTAGGGTGGCAGGATCAAGCAAGGATAGGAGATTGAAGTATCCTTTGGGTTGGTGCTCATGATCTCAAGGAGTTGGGGATTCCATCTAGTTGTTGCTAGTAAAACTATTGAGTTGGACTTTACTAAGGTCTGGAATCCTATCTATAGGTTGAAAATTATGAAAACCAAGGGGTTGTAGCCTCATTCTAGATGGAGCTAGTAAACCGAGGAGTTGGAGCTTCCTTAGGTTTCAAGCCTCCTTCCAGTTGGTGCAGTTAAATCATGGAGTCAATTCCTTTGAGAGAGTTTCATAGTTGGACCGAAGATCTCTAGAGCACATGGACACACATGAAAGTCTCTACTCTGCAGATGGGGTTCGAATGTTCTATAATGGATCAAATTCTAATTTGATTGGATTATAAGAACGAGACTCCATTTAAATGCACAAGGTTTTGATATCTAGAAATCTGTTCTAAATGCTTCATCGCTCTAAAAGGACTACAAAAAACTACATCCATGAAGGAGCTAACAAATAATAATGCAATGGAAATAGATATCGTGTTGCATGGAATACATGATCATGTGAAAGATAAATTTGGAAGGTGTTCGTCAGGTGGGACAAGGTACAAAATCTCTGCACAAAGGGACCCCATTCTTAGCATTATTTTTGTCTCGAGTACCCAAAAAGATCGGGTAAATAGTTCATGAGCTTTGTGTTGATGTATATGTAACTGTGGAATGTATTTCACATATATGTATATTTTATTCCTATAGAGATGTTATTATTCCTCTATACGGAAGTGGTTGTATTCCTATAGAGATGTTATTATTCCTCTATATGGAAGTGTCGTCATTTATATTGTAAGTGTTGTAACTTATACTTGATGGGTTATTAGACCACCTTGTTGGGGTCGGCCTTGTATAAGTCATGTGGGTCAAAGGGTTATTAGACCACCCTATTGGGGGTCGGAAATGTGGGTCAAAGGGTTATTAGACCACCCTAGTGGGGTTCGGCCCAGTCAACATTATGTTAAGTGGTTAAGTTGAGGCCGACCTAGTTGAGTAAAGGTCAAGTCAAGTTAGTGTATAAATAGAGAGTGTGTCTCTCTCATTTTACACATTCTATTCTCTCACTCACACTTTGGAGAGTGGCGCACATATGGAGGAGGAGGCTCTGCTGCTAGGAGAAGAATATATCTTGTATTCTAGTTGTATCATTGCTCTATCTATCTCTGACGAAGTTATTGGGGTTTTTCACCTTTATGGTTTTCCCCAAGTAAACTCTGTGTCTCTTGTGTGCTTGCATTATTGTGTCCATAATTGATATGCTGTAGATTTGCTGTACATGTTGTTCTTTCAGTTAAGATACTAGATCAGATTGAAGTAAATTCTGAAAATTTATCATGCTATCAGAGCTAGCCTGAAAGAAGGCATGATATGGCATGTATGACACTTGTTGCACTTACGATGCTAGGGCTTGATATAGAAAAAACCAGTCATCGTAGAACATTCGCTATAAATCCGTTTTGGAATAGTTTTCAGGTCTAAAAATTTTACAGGTCGAAGATCAGATCCCCATGTACCTTGTGTCCAAAGGAAAACCTCTAATTCGTTGTACTTTGTGATTTATGATCTGTACAATATAGGGTTTCTCCCTCTTCCAGATCTGAGTCAAAAATAGCTGACCTTGGAAAAAAGGTCATAACTTGGGATAGGAAGTTTCAAATGAAATTTTGTAAAAAGTGACAGGTAGTACACAGACTGTACTATCTCAAGAAACATTTTCAGAGGCCGATGTTGAACCAGTGACACGTGGCACGTTGTACAAGTTCGCTCTCCTGTTTTATCCCATAAACAGGTCATGTTACGAAACTTGGCATAAATCTCTCTCAGAGAATCCAATTGAGGGAATACCTATCGGGATGTAAATATGACAGGTTGAGCTATCTGAAAAACAATTTTCAGACCCTGTGGATCAAAAAGTTTGGAGTTACACCATAAACAATCAGGTACATATTTCTGTCAAAACAGAATTATTTTTGAGCACCTTCATTCATGGCTTCCGAAATTTAGGGTTTCGGATAAAGTTGAAATTTTTGTAATCGGAGACCATGGATGAATGCTACTCATCAAAATCGAAATTCAGAGACCAAGATCATAATTTTTGGTTGGGCAGAAGGCCGAGCTTGATCAGACCCTAGTTCAGGACTTTGATCAGAAAAGTGGAAAATTAGGGCTTCTGCAAAAATGGGAATTTTTGAAATCTGTGACCACGGCTGGAAGCTCATCATAAAAATAGAAGCTTAGAGATTTGGATCAAACCTTTTGATTGGGAAAAAGAGTGGGATTCTTCAAATCCCAGTTCAAGGTCACATCCAGTGAATCCAGAAATTTCAAAGGCAAAATTGAGGAGTGAAACTTTGCAGTTTTCAAATTCTGAATATACCAGCTTGATCAGCTCATCAAGGCACATATTTCTATCATTTCGGAAGTTTGAAATTCAAAGTTTGAATTTTTGGAGTTTCTCTGACAAACCCTAATCCAGCTCTAGGTCTATTTCTTTCAAATCAAGTGGATTGGGCTAATCCTAGAAGAAGATGGATTGGTCACCTACATAAATGAAGAAGTTCCTGTCTCAGAGGGAGATGAGGCTAAGGCCTTCCATAAGAAGATTACAAGCAATCTTGACAGGTATGGCTTATAGGTATGTTTCGAATTCTGTTCATGGTTAAGTTTATGATATGTTTGTCTTCATATCATTACAGTACAATCTTGATTAATTACTAGACTTGTCGTATCACCTTAATAGAAGATATTCGTTGATTAAGGTTTTGACACTTATGATTGTACTAATGCATTGTGATGTGGTATGAGGTTTATGTTGTTCGCTAACACAAAAGGTACACCAAGAAAGTCAAATCATGTTCTACTTCAAGAACATATGATCATGGTGACATGAAGACAAAGATTCATTCATTGTCATGGATCACATGGAAGATCTACTTTCGAGGTATGCATAACTTGGTTCTACAATGGTTAACTTATGAGACATGCAAGATACTAGAACAAGTCACTGAAGAGAACCAGAAGACATTATGTGGGTATGTTAGACATAACTAGCTAGCATGCTAATCCAGGTATGTTTTTCCTATATCAAGCTAGAATCCTACCTTGTGTTAGGATCTTATACTGTTGTGTTGTTGATAATGATTATTCATGAAGTCATAGGTTTGAATAGTCATGGTTGTATGCATATTATGTTTCTTACCATAATTGATGATATGACTAACCAGAAGATTCATGAAGGTATAGGTTTGAGTAATCACAGGTTGTATGCATATTATATCTCTTATCTTGATTAATGATTTAACTAACCAGAAGAGTCCTATGATCAAATAAGAATATGCATGAGTAAAAGAAGACTTCCCTGAAACCTTGAATACTAATGTTTATTATCTGTGAATGATCATGACTATACATGTTTAAGATTATTGTGTTTTGATAGTATTAAGATTATACTAATAAATGTGTGATTATGTATGAGACCTCAGGGATAACACAATGATGATACTAATAAGCATGCATAGTGGTTAAGGATGGATACAAGTTCAAGGACAGGTAATCCGGGAAGCAAAGATCAAGAGGGAGCACACTCCAATTGTTCCTACAAGAAAGCAAAGGAGCACACTTCAGTAGTTTCTGCAAGGATGCAGATATTCAGAGGGAGTTGACCACTTTTCACAATCCACATCAAAATGGAGTTGCAAAGATTCAGAGAGAGTCCACCCAGCAACCAAACAAAGATAAGTATTTGAATTGTCATTTCTTACATAATGTTATTCAATGATAAATATGCTTATGTTCCTAGAATTAGGTTTTGTATTATGCATATTAGAATAGTTGCATTGATGAACAGTATACTACTAATATAAATGGGTAAGTGTCCTATGGCACTGTACAACATTCCATTGCTACTTATCTAGAATGAAACCTCTTTGCTGACATGTTAGGAGTTGTGCACACTCTTAACAATGTTCTGGTAGAGATTGGAAGGCATCTAGAAAGTTATGGAATATGGATAAATGTTGTATTGAAGCATTGGCTAAGATAATTGCATGACTATATGACATATTTCTTCATGTGTAAGAATTTGTTCTGAAAACTATGAGATGTTTTATAATCATGCAATTTAACTTGTTGTGTAGGAAAGATTGTATACCATCACCTACAAAAGAAGGACTACAACATTTGTTCAGCAACAAAATTATCTATTAAAGATATTGATGTTCCCAGGATACGGGAAGAATGCCATGATCCGTCGATCATGAAGAATGATGTTTGGGATGTAGTCTCAAGACCTGAAGGGAAGTTTTGTTATGACTTCTATATGGATCTATCAGATCAAGCATGCTACAGATGGCAGCATAGAGAAATATAAAAGTGATGAAATAGAAGATACACCAGATGGATTTCAAGATAGCTTTATGGAATGGTGTAGTTGAAGAAGAATCGTATGTGGAGCATCCACTTGGTTTTGAGAAACATGACAGGGAGTCATATATGTGCAAAATTTGGTATGGTAGGATAGACAACTTTCTATCCAGTTTGGGCTTTACCAAGAGTAAAGCGGATTCCAACCTTTACAACAAGGTTAAGGAAAGGAATCTTGTGATTCTACTCCTGTATGTGGCTGACCTGTTTGTAATAGGAGATGATAGATTGATTGCCGACACATAGCAGAAGCTTGCTGCCGAGTTAGAGATGAAGAACTTGGGGATGCTGCATTATTTGTTTCTTTTTGGCATGGAGGTGTGGCAGAGTGCAGATGGAATCTTCCTTGGACAAGGGAAGTATGCAGTAGAGATCCTGAGGAGGTTCAGGATGATGGATTGCAAAGCCATGGCCACACCTATGGCATCGAATCAGAAGCTTCTTTGTAATGCTTCATCTGAGACAGTTGATGTCTCTATGTATCATCAGATGATTGGGTCCTTGATGTACCTGACGAACACGAGACCAGATATTTGCTTTGTGGTGAACACATTGAGCCAGTTCCTGACAGATCCAAGGAGTGTTCACCTGGTTGCTATAAAGCATGCTCTGAGGTACCTGAAGGGTACAGTGGATTATGGGCTCAAGTATGAAGCGAATCAAAAGTTTAACCTGCAGGGTTATGTTGATTCAGATTGGGCTGGCAGTGCTGCAGATAGGAAGAGCACATCTGGATGCTGCTTCAGTATGGGATCAAGTGTGATCTCTTGGTTTAGCAGGAAGCAGTCCTGCGTAGCACTGAATACAGCTGAGGGAGAGTATGTTGCAGGATGTTCAGGTAGTTGTGAGGCAGTATGGCTACAGAAGCTACTGTCTGAGTTATTTGATCTCCTGTTGGATGCTACTGGTATCTTTTGTGATAACCAGAGTTGTGTGAAGTTGTCTGAGAACCCACTGTTTCATGACAGGTCGAAACACATAGAGATCAAATATCACTATATCAGGGATATGGTGCAGAGAGGAGCTTTGAAGCTCCTGTATATTGCGATGGATGAGCAGATTGTAGATGTGCTGACGAAGCCACTAGCCAGGGTGGAGTTTGAGTACTTCAGGGAGAGGCTTGGTGTTCTTCAGATTGATGACACTTCGAGGAAGAAGTGATGGACACATTTGCAGAATCCATTCCAAGCATGTTGGAAGGAGGATCCTTCACATGGCTATGGATGTAAGCGCTGGATGATGAGCATCAGGACGATGCTCCAGTTACTACTCTGTATATGCATCAGGAGGATGCTGGATATGATCAGTTGGATCATGTATATGTATGTATGCATCATGTTGGATGCTGGGTATGATCAGTTGGATCATTTATATGTATATGTATGTACGCATGATGTTGGATGTTGGATATGATCAGTTGGATCATTTATATGTATATGTATGTACGCATCATGTTGGATGCTGGATATGATCGGTTGGATCATTTGTATGTATTTTGTATAAGCATCATGTTGGATGCTTGGACCATGTATCTGTATATGTATCAGGTGGATACATTGTATGATCAGGTAGATCATGTATGTTGATATGTATCATGTATGATCAGGTGGATCATGTATTTGTATTTGTATCAGGTGGATACATTGTATGATCATGTGGATCATGTATGATGATATGTATTAGGTAGATACTTGGTATGCATCAGGTAGATGCATTGTATGATCAGGATGATCATGGATGACGAGCTTCAGGATGTTTCTCTAGATGATATGCAGCAGGATGTTGCAGTGATGATGATCAGGATGATCATGTGTACATCAGGATGATGTATGGTGAGTATCAGGTTGATACTCTATGGCCGTGGATCAGGTTGTGCAGATGAACATATAATTTGCCCCTGGGAGATTTGCAGATAGTCTTTCGAGGTTTTGCCTATGGCATGTAATCTGGCCCTAGGATATCTGGCAAATGCTCTTTCGAGGTTTTGCTCTAGGAGGACATATAATTTGGCCCTGGGAGATCGACAGATAGTCTTTTGAGGTTTTGCCTATGGCATATAATCTGGCCCTAGGATATCTGGCAGATGCTCTTTCGAGGTTTTGTCCTATGGCATATAATATGTCCCTAGGAGATCCGATAGGTTGGGATGTGTGCACATAATAAGTCCTAGGATGCTCTTGCGAGGTTTTGCCATGACCACATATAATCTATCCCTAGGAGATCCTATAGGTAGAGCTGTGTGCTCGTAACAGCCTGGGATGCTCTTGCGAGGTTTTGTGGTGACCACATATAATCTGTCTCTCAGAGAGCCTATAGGTAGAGCTGTGTGCTCGTAACAGCCTGGGATGCTCTTGCGAGGTTTTGTGGTGAGGTCACATATAATATGGCCCTGGGAGATCCTATAGGTAGAGCCGTGTGCTCGTAACAGCCTGTGATACTCTTTTGAGGTTTTGTGATGCACGTAATAAGTCCTGAGGTTTCCACAGTATGGCCAGTGATGACGAAGACCTGTAGGTGGTGGGCCTACATCCAGTATGAAAAAGGACTGGCTCTGTAGAACTTCCTATGATGAGTAGATTCAGAGATTGATTAAGATAGCAGCAGCAGTGACGATGATGATGACTCGATGACGATTATCCAGTGACGATGATCCAGAGAAGATGACTTGTGCTAGAAGACCTGTGTCAAGAAATACCTTCCTAGTTAAGAGGGAGTGTTGATGTATATGTAACTTTGGAATGTATTTCACATATATGTATATTGTATTCCTATAGAGATGTTATTATTCCTCCATACGGAAGTGGTTGTATTCCTATAGAGATGTTATTATTCCTCTATATGGAAGTCTCGTCATTTATATTGTAAGTGTCGTAACTTATACTTGATGGGTTATTAGACCACCTTGTTGGGGTCGGCCCTGTATAAGTCATGTGGGTCAAAGGGTTATTAGACCACCCTATTGGGGGTCGGCCATGTGGGTCAAAGGGTTATTAGACCACCCTAGTGGGGGTCGGCCTAGTCAGCATTATGTTAAGTGGTTAAGTTGAGGTCGACCTAGTTGAGTAAAGGTCAAGTCAAGTTAGTGTATAAATAGAGAGTGTCTCTCTCTCATTTTACACATTCTATTCTCTCACTCACACTTTGGAGAGTGGCGCACTTATGGAGGAGGAGGCTCTGCTACTAGGAGAAGACTATCTCTTGTATTCTAGTTGTATCATTGCTCTATCTATCTCTGAGGAAGTTCTTGGGGTTTTTCACCTTTATGGTTTTCCCCAAGTAAAATCTGTGTCTCTTGTGTGCTTGCATTATTGTGTCCATGATTGATATGCTATAGATTTGCTGTACATGTTGTTCTCTCAGTTAAGATCCTAGATCAGATTGAAGTAAATTCTGAAAATTTAACACTTTGGAGTCCAAAGAAGGCTTAAAAAGTATAAGGGGAGTAAGCTTACCTTAGGGGGCGTACAAAATTATGCCAATAGGCCCAAGCGCTTAAAATATTAAGCAGAGGCACTAGAGCATCAACTACACAACACATTAGGCGACGATGAGGGCACTATGCGGAAGGTGTTGGTTCATCCAACAATACTAAGAGGTGGGGGGGGGAATCAATATTGCCTTTTTCAACCCTTTTATATAAAATTAGTATTAAGCACAAGTTAAATAATCATTCCCAATGTGAATAGGACAATTAAAAATTTGAACACACTGATACAAAATTGTTCTATAAGCACCAACTTGATGGAGAAATTAATACCATGAATTCTTTTGCCACTATAGAAAGGATGCTTCTACACCCCTGGTTTTCTACCTACTAAACAGACAAGGATGCCCCACCACCATAAATCTCTACCCGCGACTGGAAGGAGGCAACAATTCCCTTAGAAGGCATGAACCTGCCCCAAGAACCACCCAACAAACCTCTAATTTATGATCTTGCTTCGATTTTTCAGATCTTGCTTTTGATATGAAATTACCAAAACTTCATAGACACCTATGGTCCTCTTCATAGATTTGACTTGTATGGTTATATATATTTTCAAAGAAATTTATTATTTGAGAACTATATTAAGGAAAATCATGCCTCTTCATAAAAAAATATTAGATCCTTATAATGGCATCGATTCATCATTGATCTTCATAGTCTTTCAATCTTGTTTTAATTAGTAAGGAATTACTAATTATGAACCCTTGCCGTCAATATGTCCCATCAGTTAAATCAAAGGGTAACGTCTTTGACCCTTAATGTCCTATAATGCGCTATAATAGTCTTTCAATTGCTTTGATCTTTAATTCCGACAGCTCTGTAGATCTACTGCGATCCGTATTCTGTTTTTTTTTATCTACTGCGATCCGTGTTCTATTTTTTTTTTTATCTACCACGATCCGTGTTCTAGTTTGTTTTATCAGTCTTTCAATTGCTTTGATCTTTGCAATTTATGAATGCATTTGATTTGTTGGTTCAGATTTTTCTTAACTCACAGTTTGGATGTTATTATGTATTAGCTAAATTTATTCTAATGTTTATGTATTGAGTCATTGTAATTTTTTGCATAATTAATGAAATTCAGTTGGTTTCTCTTGGCCATCTTTTTTGAATAATTTGTCAAATTTATATGAACTATGCTTTATGTTGTCAATTTAATGAATGCATCGATCTATACATTGGATTTCTATTAATACACGATTCATGTGTTATAATGTGTTAAATGAATTTCTTCGTTTAACTCATTTTATCTATATCTGCAACTGATAAACAACCACACATTTATATTGATGCTAAGTGGAAAAGCGCTCTTACATAGCTAGTTGCTTGGATCTGCGTTGGATAAAGATAAGTAATCTTATGTGTTTGATTTTGATGTATTTTTATTTCATTCTTGTATGTTGCGATTGTGTAATTGAAAGGTTGTTAATTATGTTGTGATTGTGTAATTGAAAGGTGTTTTCCACTGTGCACATGCAGGTTGACATGGAGAAGCCACGTGGGAAGGAAGTCTAGCGCAAAGGAGACATGTGGGTAGGAGCCCCGACGTGGAGGAGTTACGTGCACAGAAGGTGTGATGTGGACCGGCCACATCATATCCACATGTGCCAGTGACTGTGAAGGATGGGCGAAGGTGGTTTCACAAATGGAGGAAGGCGGTTTTCCTTACCGCCCTTCCAACTTGCGAAATCATGTGGTGCTGCCACACGGAGAGCAGTTTTAGATTCTGCAACCACCCATCCCTCCATCCTAGCGCGCATGTTGGGAATGCGGAACAAACATGGGACCCTTGATCATTCGCCACCCGATTGATCTTTTTTGCCATTTAAAATGGTTTTTACGTTGGCATGGAGGTGATCTTGAGGATTGTATCACTTGTGTGAATAATCTCATCACGTTTATGATGGATTGTGTTTATGTGTCACAACGTACAGATGATATAACACCACACTGTGATAATTAATGTCACGTTTATGATGGATTTTGTTTATGTGTCATGACGTACAGATGATATCCTGCCACACTGTGATAATTAATGTCACGATCTTTTCTACATTGATAATTAATGTCACTATATTTTTTGCATTGATGATATCCTGCTACACTGCTCTAGCCTCCCACTACATACATTGAAACTTAAAGTTCAAACTCTTTGTGTTTTCCAGTTTGGAGCTTTGTTTTCTCTCAGGATCGAGGTTTGCTTTTGTTGAGGTGGAACCGAGAAGAGTGTTGGTGTTAAAATTCAATATGCTAAGACAGAAAATAGCAGCATTACATTCCATTTCACAATAATAGCATATACAGGATCACTGAAGAAACAACAAGCACAACATAAACACAAGAGACAGAGATTTATCCTGGGAAACCCTCATGGGGTAGAAAACCCAGCAAAGCTTCCTCAATATAGATGACCAGCAATATACACAGATGAAAACCTGAGACATGATCTCCTCCTCCACAATAGCAGACCTCTCCTCCACAAGTGCGCTTTCCTCAAGTGAGTGAATGTGTATAATGAGGAACACACCTCCTCTATTTATACACTACTCTGATATGTATTTTACACAAGTACATGTAGGCTCATATTTAACCATTAGGTTAAATACCCCATTATAACTGACTGGGACGACCCCTCTAGGGTGGTCTAATAACCCTTTTACCCACATAACACATACAGGGCCGACCCCCACTAGGGAAGTCTAATAACCCAATTTACCACATTCCGACGGAGGAATAAACATCTCCGGATATACAATAAGATCTTCACGGAGGAATGAATCATCTCCGGAATAATAAAGTACAAATATAATATTCTTTGAAGTTACAATATCTCAACACTCCCCCTTAACGAGAAGGATATTATAACAGCATCTGCACGAGCAAGGAGTCATCAACATCATACATGATACATCTATAAATCATTGGAAGCTTTCTCAACATCATCAGTAACTCAACCAGTTACTGGAATATCTTCAATACTGGAACATCAACATCTTCAGTACTGAGTCTTTATCTTCTGCGGCACTCAAACAACTACAGCAACATCAATATCTGAATCCTCACGATTGTCAGCATCGCCATCACACGATCATCAGCATCGTCATCACATGATCAACAGCATCGTCATCTCACTATCATCAACATCGTCATCACACGATCATCAACATCGTCATCTCACGATCATCAACATCTGGATCATCTCGATCTACAGCATCTGGATCATCACGATCTACAACATCTGGATCATCTCGATCTACAGCATCTGGATCATCTCGATCTATAGCATCTGGATCATCTCATCTACAGCATCTGGATCATCTCGATCTACAGCATCTGGATCATCTCGATCTACACCATCTGGATCATCTCGATCTACAGCATCTGGATCATCACGATCTACAGCATCTGGATCATCATGATCTACAGCATCTGGATCATCTCGATCTACAACATCTGGATCATCTCGATCTATAGCATCTGGATCATCACGATCTACAACATCTGGATCATCTCGATCTACAGCATCTGGATCATCTCGATCTATAGCATCTGGATCATCTCATCTACAGCATCTGGATCATCTCGATCTACAGCATCTGGATCATCTCGATCTACACCATCTGGATCATCTCGATCTACATCATATGGATCATCACGATCTACAGCATCTGGATCATCACGATCTACAGCATCTGGATCATCTCGATCTACAACATCTGGATCATCTCGATCTACAGCATCTGGATCATCTCGATCTACAGCATCTGGATCATCTCGATCTACAACATAAGTATCCTCAACCATACAAGTACATTAATCAATACATGTATCATCAAAAGTATGTATTCTCACCAATACATCTATCATCAAAACATGTATTCTTACTAATACATATATCATCAAAAGCATGTATTCTCACTAATACATCTATCATCAAAAGCATGTATTCTCACTAATACATCTATCATCAAAAGCATGTATTCTCACTAATACATCTATCATCAAAAGCATGTATTCTCACTAATACATCTATCATCAAAAGCATGTATTCTCACTAATACATCTATCAATACAAGTATCCACACTGATACAAGTATACACAACAGCAGCATACCCTGCAACACACATGATCCAATTACGGGATGGTCAATCCCTCTCACTTTAGGACATAGGTCCAAGGATGATACAATCCTGATCCACTTATGGGATGATCAATCCCTCTCAATTTAAGACATCTCTCATGTCTATGGATGATGCAATCCAGATCAACTTACAGGATGATCAATCCTTATCCTTTTAAGACACCTCACCATGTCTAAGGATGATGCAATCCCGAATCAACTTACAGGATGATTAGTCCTTATCACTTTAAGACACCTTACCATGTCTAGGGACGATGCAATCCCAATCTACTTACAGGATGATTAGTCCTTATCACTTTAAGACACCTCACCATGTCTAGGGATGATGCAATCCCAATCTACTTACAGGATGATTAGTCCTTATCACTTTAAGACACCTCACCATGTCTAGGATGATGCAATCCTGAATCAACTTACAGGATGATTAGTCCTTATCACTTTAAGACACCTTACCATGTCTAGGGACGATGCAATCCCAATCTACTTACAGGATGATTAGTCCTTATCACTTTAAGACACCTCACCATGTCTAGGGACGATGCAATCCCAATCTACTTACAGGATGATTAGTCCTTATCACTTTAAGACACCTCACCATGTCTAGGGACGATGCAATCCCAATCTACTTACAGGATGATTAGTCCTTATCACTTTAAGACACCTCACCATGTCTAGGGACGATGCAATCCCAATCTACTTACAGGATGATTAGTCCTTATCACTTTAAGACAAGTCTCATGTCTAGGGACGATGCAATCCCATCACGTACATTTTGAACCCAGTTCATGGACGATGCAGTCCTCACGTACATTTTGAACCCAGTTCATGGACGATGCAGTCCTCACGTACATTTTGAACCCAGTTCATGGACGATGCAGTCCTCACGTACATTTTGAACCCAGTTCATGGACGATGCAGTCCTCACGTACATTTTGAACCCAGTTCATGGACGATGCAGTCCTCACGTACATTTTGAACCCAGTTCATGGACGATGCAGTCCTCACGTACATTTTGAACCCAGTTCATGGACGATGCAGTCCTCACGTACATTTTGAACCCAGTTCATGGACGATGCAGTCCTCACGTACATTTTGAACCCAGTTCATGGACGATGCAGTCCTCACGTACATTTTGAACCCAGTTCATGGACGATGCAGTCCTGACGTACATTTTGAACCCAGTTCATGGACGATGCAGTCCTCACGTACATTTTGAACCCAGTTCATGGACGATGCAGTCCTCACGTACATTTTGAACCCAGTTCATGGACGATGCAGTCCTCACGTACATTTTGAACCCAGTTCATGGACGATGCAGTCCTCACGTACATTTTGAACCCAGTTCATGGACGATGCAGTCCTCACGTACATTTTGAACCCAGTTCATGGACGATGCAGTCCTCACGTACATTTTGAACTAGTGGTTCCGGGATGATGCAATCCCCATCACTTTATTCTTGAAGACCATACGTCTACGGATCAATTCAGGGACCAAGGTCCGGGGATGATACAATCCCCACTTCTCGGAGACCTTACGTCTACGGCTCTCTTTAGGAATGAAAGTCCAGGGATGATCCAATCCCCTCAACTGTCCACTAAGGACTTCATTCTCGGAGACCTCACGTCTACGGCTCTCTTTAGGACTGAAAGTCCAGGGATGATCCAATCCCTTCAACTGTCCACTAAGGACTTCATTCTCGGAGACCTCACGTCTACGGCTCTCTTTAGGACTGAAAGTCCAGGGATGATCCAATCCCCTTAACTGTCCACTAAGGACTTCATTCTCGGAGACCTTATGTCTACGGCTCTCTTTAGGACTGAAAGTCCAGGGATGATCCAATCCCCTCAACTGTCCACTAAGGACTTCATTCTCGGAGACCTCACGTCTACGGCTCTCTTTAGGACTGAAAGTCCAGGGATGATCCAATCCCTTTTCTTTCTCGGAGACACCTGTCTACGGATCACTTTAGAACAAGTGTTCAAGGATGATACAATCCCCACATGTATTCTCATCAATATACTATCGATCCTGGGAACCCATACAGAACCTGATTCACACTTCTTCTTTAATTGCACCATTAAGAGAATGGTCTTATCTAGCCACTTGGAGCAAGCATCTCATCATGATTCTCTTCCTCTTTCTAAGAGAATCTTCTAGCCACAAGCCTTATATATTTTGTTTGATTTGTAAATCTTCTTGTTGAACATCCATCACTTGTTCGGTGTTCATTATTCTTCATGATCTTTCCTACAAAACAAAATTAAGTACATGATTAGTAATCCTTCATAATCATGAAATCATGATAACTTATTATGCATACAGATATCATTTACATAGTTATCTTGACTAATACTTTGGCACAACACTTTCCCATATCCTGTATGCATACAGTGGCTATCTAGATGCCTTCCATCTCCACCAGAACATACTATCGAGAGTGTGCACAACTCTCAGCATGTCAGCAAAGAGGTTTCATTCTAGACAAGCAACAATGGAATGTTTGTCCAACTTACCAATCATATGCATATTAGTAGTATACTGTTCAATGTTCTATGAATATTTACACTCAGCATGATACATTATACGAATACAAATATGCATACAACCTATTACAGGAAATATCATTTACTATTTCAAATAACAACTCAAATACTTATCTTTTATGTTTGTGTGGTTGCCTCCCGCTTGATCTTCTGTATGTCTTTTGAACTTCTATTCATTCTGTACCACTGTGCATGTTCAAGTGTCATCCTCATGATCTCATACACAAACATACACCCATTAGTATGTTCTAAATGTTATCAAAACATTATATTTCTAAATAATCTTGAAAATGTATAGTCATGATTATAGTTAATAAACATTAGTATTCAAGATTTCAGGGAAGTCTTATTTTACTCATGCATATCATCAATCAAGATAAAAGACATAATATGCATAATCCCTTGATTACTAACTTTATGAATAAGCATAACCAATCATACCAAGTATACTTATATAAGGGATCCCAATACAAGGTAAGATTCTTAACATGACATAGGAAAACATACCTGGATTAGTATACTTGCTTAGTTATGTACAACATACCTAAACAATCTCTTCAATGATTTAGAGATCCTGAGCTAGAACCTGCATGTCTCATATAATATAATAAAGTCATACATACCTTGTAAGTAGAACAAAGATTATGGATGAGTCTTTGTCTTCATGATGTCATGGTCATGGAACTTGATTTGTCTTTTGTGATGTACCTATATCTTGTTAGCAGACAACATCAACCTCACACAACACCATAATGCATTAGTACAATCATATAGCCCTAATCAATGAATGTCTTTTATCATTCACATGCATTCATATTGTTACTAGGGTGATAACACAATTCTAACATTAATCAAGATTGTACTAGTAAATAATATGAAGACAACATACCATAAACTTAATCATGAACAAATATCAAAACATACCTCGATGAGTCATACCTGTCGAGATCGCTTGTAATCTCCTTATGTAAAGCCTTAGCCGCATCTCCCTCTGAAATAGGAACTCCTTCACTTATGCAGGTGACCAATCCATCTTCTTCTAGGATTAATCCTATCCACTTGATTTGCAAGAACTGGACCTGGAGCTGGATAT
The DNA here is from genome assembly GCA_027924585.1 of Larix kaempferi. Taxonomy (NCBI): domain Eukaryota; kingdom Viridiplantae; phylum Streptophyta; class Pinopsida; order Pinales; family Pinaceae; genus Larix; species Larix kaempferi. Next base: position 3,478,214 of record BSBM01000717.1, on the reverse strand, counting down.
GGGTTTGTCAGAGAAACCCCAAAAATTCAAACTTTGAATTTCAAACTTCCGAAAGGATAGAAATATGCGCCTTGATGAGCTGATCAAACTGATATATTTAGAATTTGAAAACTGCAAAGTTTCACTCCTCAATTTTGCCTTTGAAACTTTCGGATTCACTGGACGTGACCCTGAAATGGGGTTTGATGAATCCCACTCTTCTGCCCAATCAAAATGTTTGATCCAAAGCTCTAAGCTTCTATTTTTCTGAGGAGCTTCCAGCCATGGTCACAGATTTCAAAAATTCCCATTTTTACAGAAGCCCTAATTTTCCACTTTTCTGATCAAAGTCCCGAACTAGGGTCTAATCAAACCCGGCCTTCTGCCCAACCAAAAATTCTGATCTTGGTCTCTAAATTTCTATTTTGATGAGTAGCAGCCAGTCGTGGTCTCCGATTACAAAAATTCCAACTTTCTCCAAAGCCCTAAATTCCGGAAGCCATGAATGAAGGTACCAAAAAATAATTCTGTTTTGACAGAAATATGTACCTGATTGTTTTTGGTGTAACTCCGAAATTTTTGATCCACAGGGTCTGAAAAGGTTTCCTGAGATATTCTGACCTGTTATCTTTCCATCCTGACAGGTCTGACCTCAATTGGATTCTCTGAGAGAGAGTTATGCCAAATGTCGCAACATGACCTGTTTTGGGATAAAACAGGAGAGCGAACTTGTACGGCGTGCCACGTGTCACTGTTTTAACTTCGGCCTCTGAAAAAGTTTTCTGAGATAGCTCGGTCTGTTACCTTTCCATCCTGACAGGTCTGACCTCAATTGGATTCTCTGAGAGAGAGTTATGCCAAATGTCGCAACATGACCTGTTTTGGGATAAAACAGGAGAGCGAACTTGTACGGCATGCCACGTGTCACTGTTTTAACTTCGGACTCTGAAAAAGTTTTCTGAGATAGCTCGGTCTGTTACCTTTCCATCCTGACAGGTCTGACCTCAATTGGATTCTCTGAGAGAGAGTTATGCCAAATGTCGCAACGTGACCTGTTTTGGGATAAAACAGGAGAGCTAACTTGTACGGCGTGCCACGTGTCACTGTTTTAACTTCGGCCTCTGAAAATTTTTTCTGAGATAGTACAGACTGTGTACTACCTGTCAATTTTTACGAAATTTCATTTGGAGCTTCCTAGCCCAAGATATGACCTTTTTCCCAAGGTCACCTTATTTTGACTCAGATCTGGAAGAGGCAGAAACCCTATATTGTACAGATCATAAATCACAAAGTACAACGAATTAGAGGTTGTCCTTTGGACACAAGGTACCTGGAGATTTAATATTCGTCCTGTAACAATTTCAGATCCGAAAACTTCGCCAAAACGGATTTATAGCGAAAGTGCTACGATGACTGGTTTTTGCTATGTAAAACCCTAACCTTCAAATTTTCGTAAGTAAAGCAAGTGTCTTTAGTGCCATACCTTGTCTTCCTTCAGGTTAGCTCTGATACCATGTTAAAATTCAATATGCTAAGACAGAAAATAGCAGCATTACATTCCATTTCACAATAATAGCATATACAGGATCACTGAAGAAACAACAAGCACAGCATAAACACAAGAGACAGAGATTTATCCTGGGAAACCCTCATGGGGTAGAAAACCTAGCAAAGCTTCCTCAATATAGATGACCAGCAATATACACAGATGAAAACCTGAGACATGATCTCCTCCTCCACAATAGCAGACCTCTCCTCCACAAGTGCGCTTTCCTCAAGTGAGTGAATGTGTATAATGAGGAACACACCTCCTCTATTTATACACTACTCTGATATGTATTTTACACAAGTACATGTAGGCTCGTATTTAACCATTAGGTTAAATACCCCATTATAACTGACTGGGCCGACCCCTCTAGGGTGGTCTAATAACCCTTTTACCCACATAACACATACAGGGCCGACCCCCACTAGGGAAGTCTAATAACCCAATTTACCACATTCCGACGGAGGAATAAACATCTCCGGATATACAATAAGATCTTCACGGAGGAATGAATCATCTCCGGAATAATAAAGTACAAATATAATATTCTTTGAAGTTACAATATCTCAACAGTTGGGCGGGTAGAGCAGTAAGATTGGTTTGAAGAATCGACTGCTAGTTTTTCAATTGACAGGTATTTATATTATTCAAACCATAAATCTAAATCTGTAAGAGCATGCTTATTCAGCTTCCAAGCTAAAACCATATCTTCCCTAGTTGTCAAAAATCAATGCAATGACAGTTTCAAGTTCACAGTAATTTAAAGTCGCTGAACGTTTTAGATTCTTCATATTTCCTTCCACCATTTTTTTGTCTTCTTTAGATTTCCAGAATTTATTTCCTTCAATTCTAGGTAGTTATCTTCTTACAGTCCATTAATATGGATACACATTGTTATATTTGCAAAATCGTGCGTTACTCATTATTGGGCTAAATTAACGGAATTAACAGGTTTAATGTCGATTGCCGCCAGCTTGCATACGTTTTCTGTCTGGTGATGTAGCGTATTATTTTCATATATTCCATATTGTTTTCTGCAAATACTCTAGCATTTGGCTAGGTTTGTTGGAAAAAGCTAACAAGGAAAATTGAAACATGTTTTTTCTTTTTAATATCATTTTGTAGTTAATATTCACTATAGTATACCCATCTATGTAAATGTTATACTTTATTTGAAATATTTGAAATTGATAATTTATGGCTTAATTTATATAATATTGATTACATTTCTTTTATAAATATATATAATTTAAGTATTTAATTTAATTGAATAAAATTAAGCAATCAAATAGCTTTAAACCATATTAACGTATAATTGTTTGCCAATACAGTATCTTGGCTAGAAACGTCCCATGTATTGGGTAGTTGGATGTGATGTATGACTCAAATTGTTGTATGCAATGAGAACACATGTGAGTCTTGCATACGATACCAAGGCACTTAGTTTAAGAGATAAAGATGATAAAAATGTTCTTAAAATTAAGTGAATTTTAGCAGAAAATTGGTGAATACCCTTGTTTGTCTTAATTTGCAGGTTGATAATGAAGAAAAGAAAACAATCCATTAATGTTGGGCATTGGTCATAAATGAATCCAATATCAATTTTAGCAAAAAATTGGTGAATACTTAGATGTGGTAAACCACAGCATAAAGATATGAATTCTAATTTAATATTACTTTCATCCAAGCATGAAGAATAACACAATGGAAAAGATTGACTGGAAATAACAATTAACAGAGAAAGGAAGGAAATTTACAGATTGTCATTAATGAATAGTTTTGTCATCAGTGGTACAATTATTTTCAACACATTCCAAGCAACACATGCATGCCTTCCCAGGCACACCATAATTCTAATTAAAGGAATTTAACAGTGACGAAAATGCAGATAGTGATTCCATTAGTTGGATTGATTCTGACTGCGATTAACTGGACATAAACATTCTTTTTTTTTAATAGAAACAATATACTTTTGGGTCTGCTCTTTGCCGAGTGTAGCACATATCAATTCTAGCATAATCAAAGCCACGTGGCACAATCTGAGCGTTCCACGTGTCACCCTGGAGACTGGATTTCGACATTTGAACGAATAAATTTACAGACATTTTGCTACAAAGAGTTTGTTGTCATGTCAGAATTTTGTCAGAGGAAGCGAGGTCGCTCTTTCGTCAGGTTGTTCCATTTCAGCGTGTTGGAAGTAGATGCTGAGGAGAAATAGCATCTACTCCTTCCCCCAGGGATGAGTTTTTTGGAGTGGCTAAAGTAGATATCGACACTTTAAACACATATTTCATAGGAACATTGCTTCGCACATTTTGCTGGAAAGTGGAAATCTACACAGAGAAAGATCGACCGCTCTTTCTGTAAGTTCTATTTTTACAATTCCCTCGTAAAAGGAGGTGCGAACCATCCTTCTTCTTCTCAATATTCTTATTGTTATAGCTTGAGACTGAAAGAAGGGTCGGTTGATCCTTCTTCGTCTTCACCATTTTGGATATCATTCAATTTCTAGATAAAATTTTTCACAATTATCTACTAAACGAAGGGGCGACCGACCCTTCTTCCAATGTTCACCATTTTAGATATCGATGAATTGAGGTACTAGCCTTTGTAGGTTGAATAATTTTACAATTACCTCATAAATGAAGGGTCGGATGACCCTTCTTCTGCCCAATATTGTATTCATAATAGTTCTAGAAATCAAGAAGGGTCGGTGGATCCTTCTTTCTTTTGCCATTCTGGATATAGGTGAATTGCTGGATATAGTTGTTCACAATTATCTCCTAAACGAAGGGGCGACTAATCATTCTCTTCAAAAAATGGAAGTCAGGACAAACATTTTTATATGTTAGAACTTAGATGATGTCTAGGTCCATACTATTTATAGTGGAAGTCGAAAGTCGGGAATTTTCGACATAGCCTTCGTAGATTAGATATATTTAAATTTATATCGAAGATGAAGGGTCGGCCTACCCTTGTTGTGCTTAGTATTCTTCCCTTGTTCACAATTTTGGAAATACATGTATTGATGGCCTAGCATTCGTAGGTTGAACATTTTTAATATTCTGTCATAACTGAATGGGCGGGAGACGCTTCTTCTACCCAGTATTCATTTCGTAATCTTTCTAGACTGCAAGAAAGGTCATTCGATTCTTCTTGTGTTCGCTTCTTCTACAAGAATGGGTGGCCAATCCTTCCATTCAGAAAATTGGAAGTTTGGACAGACATATTTTTATATATTACAACTTATGTTATATTTTTGTTTAAAATAAATATGATTTTTAATGTGCTCCTGTTATTTTATATTTCATAAAACGCTTCTGAACTGAATTTTGGTTCTGAACAATGTGTCCTATTATATTATATTGCAAATATCATTTATGAAATAGATTTTGGTACTCAACAATGTGTGGACCTGCTTTTGAATGGATTGAAAGTTGCTGAGGGAATCTCTTTTCTAGAAAGAAATTTTTTGCATAATATCAACATTAATGCCGGATGTATCATTGTAAATGTTACCAAGACTTTAAATGCAAGTATTCCATTGCCTTATCAATTAGAAGGTGTAGATACATTGTCAGAGGCTATTGGTGGTTATATTCAATGGCATGTATCTGAGATCGTTAACCAGATTGGGTCTGCTCTTTGCGAGAATGAAGTGAATGATATACCAGCTTCTACTTCGACGAGTGTAGCACATATCATAACAACTGAGAATAAATCTTCTTTTATTATGAGAAAAGTTAAGTTGTTACATAAGTGTTCAGAAAGCAAGGATTGCATTTCCATAGGTTTGGTAACAAATGTGAGTGGGACTGATTTTGTTGGGGGAACATTTTTGGGTGACTTCTCCTTTGGTATTTAGGTGGATGAAGTGGTGTTTTCTTGTATGGCATGTTGTCCAGGGTTAAGTAGTGGAAGTTTTGTTGTATGGCCAATTAAAAGAATCATCGATTTTAATATAGAAACATTGCTTTCTGTTGCAAGCAATTTCAACAATAATCAATCTGAATCTAGTTTGAAAGTATTAAGAGAAAATCACAATGTCAGGTTTGTGGGATAGAAAGTTAATTTGATACATCAATGTTCTTTAAAGCCACACTATGTTGCTTGAGGAATAGTGTCAACTATTTATGAGGGAGACATTGTACAATTCAAAGCACTAGATGCTGGTGAGTTTGGTATTTTAGTTCCTAAAGGCTTCCGCAATTGCGAGGATTGTGGTGTATCTGAAGGCTCCCTTATAAGATGGCCTGCAAACTATTTTCTTGACCTCCATGATGTTCCTTTGGATGTTATACTAAAAAATAAAGTAGACAAAGATATGGTCAACTTTTGGAATGTGTTTGAAGAATGTCCTTTACAGATGGTCCTTTAAGGTACTCCACATTGTGAATATACAGATGTTAAAGGTAATGGAACAAGGCCATACAATTTCGTAAAGTGTAAAGTTGGAACTAAAATTTTCAACAGAAATTCAAGATCGGTACCTTACAGGCCTACAATAAATCAGGGTGCATTCCTTTCAAAAATTGGCACCGAACATTGTTGCTCAAATTTTTGTATATAAAAAATTCCACTTCAATCGATAGTTGAATGTGGGAAGAAATTTGATAGTATGAATGGAAATTCAAAAACACAGTATATTATAAATTTTATGGGATCAAATGCTCCTATGGCCAAAGAAGGAGATGACAGAAAAATAATCTTTTTTACAATGAGATTAAGAGACGTATGTCAAAATGCATGGTATAAATGCCATGGGATAAAAAATAGCAGTTTCTTCAATTATAAAAGAATGTTCTTGAATGGTGATGTGAGAGCTGTGCACGGTAACAGTGGCTTGGAAAAATATAGGGTGAACACTAATTCATTGGTAGCCACTATTAATAAAATTGTAGTAGAGAATTCAGACAAATCTCCACATCTTACATGATTAATCAGTGGAGATGGAACAAGGACAACCTTGAAATTATTGCCCACTAATATGTCCCATGGTTTGCTGCAAAAAATGACTAATGATGAAATCCAAAGAATCGATTTGCCTCGAGTGTCACAATCCTCCTTTAGCAAGGTGATGAGAGAAGATTTTCCAGATGTTAAAATTTCTAAATCAAACTCTTTTGCAAGGTGTAATGAGTGCAATGCAATACAAGATAGGATTAAGGGGACCACTGATCCAGCTGAGGTGGAAAAGTTGTGAGCAAACCAAGGAGCTCATAATAAATACATCGCAAGTTGTCGCCAACTCTATTATTCGCACAGGTCGGCTTCACAGAAAAATCTGAAGACTTATCTCAGTATTGTTCATGACAAAATGGATAAGTCAAAGACTTCCATCCCAAGGATGGGTAAGAAGGCAAAATATTTTAGTAATGTTATGAATCTTCCCATATCATTGAATGGAATGTTGACTCATGAGCACAAGACTGGGGGTTTTGGTCATTTCAACCTCTCATTTTTAGAGATGGGATTGAATTTCACTGTGACATCCCTCGCTAAATGCTTGAAGTGTCTTGAAGATCCAGTGGGTGATAAATATGGTGATTTGATCTACAAAGGAGGAACATCTAAGCACCAATTGCATGATGCTCTATTGCAATTAGACTCATATGAAAAGTGTTCAATATACAGACAAGATGTAATGCAAGATGGTGTAATGTGTGTTGATGGTACTAATCAATGCATGCCAAATAGAAAACTACCACCCATATTGTTGTTGCAAATGGATAATTGTTCAGGAGATAACAAAAACCTCTTTGTATTTGCATTTTTATCTCTTTTAACAGTAAGGAGAGTGTTCAAGACAGTTGAAGTTGGATTCCTCTCGGTCGGACACACCCATGAAGACATAGATGGAACTTATGGTAGGTTATCAGCAAAGCTAATGCGAAAGGATATATTTTCACTCCCAAAAATTATGGACACGTATAGGACATGTGAAGATCAAAATTCGTTTGTTCCTTATCTAATTGATGAACTTTACGATTTTAAGAGTTTTTTGAAACCCCACCTTTTGGATGGAAATGCCAAAATCATCGGTATCAAGAAATGCCAGTTTTGTAAATTTCAGCTCATAGATGACATTCCAGTCATGAAATGGAAGGCATCACTTCGAGATGAAGCTTGGTTGTCTCCTATTCATCTTTGGCGGTCATTGTTAGATGGTAGCGCAGACTTGCCGGTGGGACAGCCTGTTGGCAGGCGGTTTGGTAAGGTACTATCGCAGCATCTCTGATGCTACGGCAAGGTAGAAGATACCGCGGAAGGTGATGAACGAGGTGCGGAGAGGAAAGTTTATGCATTTTTTAGGTCAATTGTATCGCATATTGCGGGTTTTGGGTCATTTGGACCACATAGTATGTACTGTTGAGTTAGTTGTACTGCAGAAAGCGGGTTTTTGGTTGGTTTTGTACTAAGTCAGTTAGTATGGGGCCATTTATCCATTAGTCGGTTAGGAAGTTGTTAGAAAGTGGACAAGAATGGTAAGGCGGAAGCCTATATATAGATAAAATTTGTAAGTGTTAGAGGGGGAGAGATGAAAGGAGAAAAAGGATTATGCAATCTTGGATGTATGTTTTCCTGGTGTGCATTTGAGATCAATAGTCATTACTGAGATCTAGTCCTATAGAGATGTTGTAATTAGGTTTTGCAGCGATAATATGATGAAGCTATTTTTCTCTGTGTTCAATCTATTTGGTTATGGTAATGTAATGTTGCGCTATCTGAATAATGTCATGCTCCCTTGATGCGATATTTACTTTCCTATTGCTGCAATGATGAATGTCTTGATTATATAATAATACAGTCAAATGGTTTAGATCCCTGTCTTGGTATTGCAATAAGTTTTGGTGACATAACCACATCCGTCCTCGTCCATTCGGCAGAAACATGGTTCCGTTTGCTCTCCTTGGATGCCTCGGGTGAGACCTCATCTGCTCTGTAGGTGTTGCTGGGCGGGATAAAACCTGTCCGGGCTAGTGCTCAGGGAGACTGTGGCATGATTCGACAGTGAGTGGAACCCCTGTCGACTAGCGTCGCGTTAACAAATGGTTTCGTTGCCAGGACCGTGCATAGAGTGAAAGGAGGACATGTTGTGGTAACCCAATGCAGTCAGAGATACAGAGTTGGTTTGATCAGCAGTTGCAGGAATTTGCTGAAGAAGAAAGTCAGAACACTCGACTGAAAGTAGATCAGTGGGTGGGAAGATATATTCACGACGATTCGAACGAATGGTTCTTCTGTGAATTCCTAGTCCTCTTATACGAGTGGTTGTCGAAGCTAACTTTCTAGAAGAGGAACTTCCAAGGTGGTGAGTCGATGACTTGGACCCCATAGCTAATTCAGGAGCTGCAGGAAGTCGATAATAAAGCATTGCAAGCTGTCGAAGTTTGGCTTGACAGCATTTTGGAAGGATATATTATTGAATTCGCGATTGACACACAAAAGTCTTATAGGGAGGCCGAAAGATATTTCTTCCGCAGACCTAGGGGAAGGTTCCTACTATCGCTACAACTGTCAATTAAGATGCTTATATGCGAAAAAGGTATATTGAATATGCATCTAGATCAGTAAATATCCTGGTGGGCGAAGGCCGTGGGTATCGTGACCATCGGGGGGCGGCCTATGGAATGATAAGGGGTAGATGGGTGCAGGTCATGAGGAGACTGTGAGCGAAGCTGAGGAAGAAAGTGGTCTTACAAGAGGAGGAGTGAGGTTTTGACATGAGAAGAGGAAGAGGATAGGAGAAGGTCTTACTGTGATCGAACTGCAAGGCTGCGAAGGAAGACCACACGGGACAAAGCGACCTCACAGTCCTGACAAGGATGACCAGGATAGGCCCAAGATAGAAGTAGGACCAACCCCGGTACCAACATACCCACCCCTCCACTCACTGTCTCACAAGCAGTAAGGAATACTACTTCGACACCACCGAGTTCATCAATTCCAAAAAAAATCATTACTAGTAGTTTAGTGACTAGAGGAAGGAAGGCTAGGATGGCGGGCGAGGATACTAAGTTACCGCTATTCCATGGAAATGGAACAGACAACCCTGAACAGTACTGGTTTTTATGTGAGGCTGTATGGACAGTAAAACAGATCACTGATGATGATGCGAAAAAAGGGCAACTGGCAACAACTCTTCGGGGTCGTGCTTTGGATTGGTTTATGAAGTTTATGTAGGTTCCTATTGGTACTTCGGCGAAGAAATTGGATGAAATTCACATGGGACTAGTTGTTGAGTTCTGGAAGCCCAAGTCCAAAGCACAGTACATTACAGAGCTTAAATAAATTAAGTAGTATCCTAATGAGTCTGTATGGGACTTGATCAGCGGTTCAAGATATTAATGGCAAGAGTTAGTTTTGATATGAGCACCATCCATCATAATGAGTGGTTTATTGTGGCATTGCTCCTCCATATTTGGTTATCACTGATACAACAAAACATTACCACCCCAAGTGAAGCTCTAGAGATTGCAATGTGGCTGGAAGCATCGCCAATTGGGGAAAATGCAGCAGGAACGTCGCAAATCCAAACGCAACTGGCTAACCTTACTATACAATTACAAGATCTGAAAAAAGGAAAGGAACATCGAGAAGAAGTTTGGTGTACACATTGTTGGGGTGAAGGCCACACTAAGGATAGTTGCCCCGACTTCTACAATTATCTCATTTCAGGAGCACCAAACCCGTTGAATGGTGGCGGCTTACCATGGTGTCATGTTTTCCAGGTGTACGGGCACCATCATGGGGAATGTGCTTCTATGCAGAAGATGGTAACTAAACCCATGAATCTATATTGCACGTTTTGCCAATCAGTGGGACATGACGACAAAGATTGTCGTGCATATGGATTGCTTCAGGAGAGGACGTACGACGCTTTCTATGTAAAGGAAGATCCGCGTGTTGCACAACAACCACAACTGCAACCACAGGTATCCCAGCCACTACCTCAACCGCAACTGCAGTTTGTACCGCAACAACAACCACAACAGTTCGTGCTACAATATACTCCGATGCAAGTGGCTCCAAAATAGCCACAATACATCCAACCCCGAAATATGCACCACAGGGAGAAAACATGCAACCAAATCAGATGCAGCCGCATTACAAGTAGCAGGGAGGATTCTGGGGAGGATACCAGGGTAGGCGCAGTGGAGGATTTGGTCGAGCAGGAAGACGAGGTGGTCGAGGACCTATTTAATGCTATCACTGTGCGGTATGGGGGCATTACCAGTGAGACTTTTCACTGCTATAGAACCAGTGTACATTCTGTTTTGTCAATGATCATATAGTTGAGAATTGTCTGCAGTTGATTGCACGATGGTAGGCCGAGAATGTTCCACAGCTATAGAATCCAAATTAGCCGCAGCAACCAATACAAAACCAAGTACAACAACCGACGCAGAACCAGAATCCGTGGCCGAATCAGAACGTAAACCAAAATGTGAACCAACCTGGGAATTTGTAGCCAAACCAAATGCAGGGTGCAAATATTGCGACAATTTCCACAGAGCCACAATTGCAGGATGCTTCTGTTGTTGTTGTTACTCATGGAGGTAAGACAATGGGAGAGGATGGTTCACGGCCACTAATTCGGTTGGCAGATTAGAATACGGTACCATTTGACATCGCCGCTAAGCAAGAAACATTCCTTTAGGTGCATCGTACCTTGGAAAAAGACCGCGGTAAGGCTATTGTTTGCGATATGCCACCTATCTTTGATGCTACATCTGAGGCAGGTCCGTCGACACTATTTGGAACTTTACAAAATTTTCTCGGGAGCTGTCTGTTATTGGCCCGAGACCCAGCTGCCCTGACTGAGATTGAGGGATGGTTGTATAGATTCACAATGGGACGACAGGAGTCTGTGGTGAATTCCTTACAGCGACAAAAGATAGGTAAAGAGATGAGGATGAATATTCAAATTGGTGATTATGATGTTGATTCTGTTATTCTTGATCTTGGTTTGTATGTCAACATCTTAACCAAGCAGGTTTGGAAGAAAATGAGGAGCCCCCCATTGAGCTGGTCTCCTGTACAGCTCCGATTGGCTAACCATGCGAAAGTGACACCTATTAGGCAAGTTCTGCGGCTAATGGTAGATATTGAGGGCATGAAAACCTATGCCGACTTTGATTTCATTGAAGTTGTTGAAGGAGGAATATCTTATCCAACGCTGTTGGGGATTGGATGGGCTAACGATAGTGGAGCTGTAATCAACTTCAAGCAGTGAATGATGACCTTTGAGAATCGCGATATCTGAGTCATAGCCCCATTGGATCCGACTGTAGGACACTGATACATTGAGCCTGTGAAGGATGACGATCCCCCTCGATGGGACCATGCATTCAATATTTCTGAAGACTACATTCATCCTACTGCCAACGGTGAGCAGGGATGGCGCAGCGAGAGCTCCGCGTCTTCCGACTCTGATGATGCGCTTGAACATTGGTAGAATCACTTGCATGAGGTATCTGTTGGCTATAACTGACCCAAAGGTTTTCTATAAGACCCAGGTTCTTCACGGTTTCCCCTTGACCAACAAAACCCCTTACACCGGCCCTTTCGGAAACAACCTGCGAGTAGGTTGAGGTCTCACCCAAGGTGTATCTATGGGGTACTGCGGAATCAGGTTTCCACAGTAAGTGATAAGTTGCTTGGATGGATGTACTGTGCAACACAATGGGGGTATGTGCTGCGAGGTGAGACAGTGCAGCGATGGGAAACGCTGCGGTCTGCACCACTAAGTTCTTCTATCGCAAGACTTCTTCCAAAGCTGCGGACAATGCAGCTTTATTCTATACTTGGATTATCTTGAAAACACTGAAGGCACTAAAATGAATATCACTCATCCACTCGTTCAGGCACTTAACTGACTATTCTTCTACATTCATTCGTTAGGTCAGGTTGCTGTGATTTGAACATATATATATAACTATACAATCCTGTTGTTAAGCATTCTTTTACTGTATACAAGAAAGTGTTTAACCAAATGACTGATTCATTGTCTTCAAACACAACACTAAATGTTCATCATTCATCTGTTCATATAGAACTTAACATATCATCTCCATACTTCCTCTAAAGGAAAATGCATATCAAAGTTCTTTCATAACAACATGCAAGGAAACATCTAGACAGTCATTTACAGAAAATCCAGATAAGCATTCATTCATAAAACACAATCACGCAACACGAGATTTAATGTGGTTCACTCCCCTGGGTGGGAAGCTACGTCCACAAGAATGGTAGGTAATATATTTATTTAAAAGGGATGGGGACAACCGTTCTTAGTCTGCACACTCAGTTGCAGACTCTCCCTCCTCTCAGATAGGTCTCTTCGCACACAGCTACAGAGCCTTTACAATCTTCTTAGCTCAAAAGAGATAACAATCCAAACTTGTAACAACAAAGTAAAAAGTAACCCCAACGTAACAACCCCATCCCATACAAAATTGTATTCTTAAATAGATTATGCCCGAAGGTCATGTCTTTACAATATTGAAGACCTAAACCCAAAACCCTTAGGGTTTACAAAACTGTGCCGGTTTTCCTAAACTGGCTTGCTGGCATCTGGTAGCATCTGCTTCATCGTGGCGGTTCTTCATGTCTTCATTCTGTCACTATAGGCCCCCCTGTCGCACGCGTGCCAACAGGTCACTTTCTCTGAACCATTCATCCCTAGCGGTTTCGTCTGCTAGGCATGCCAAGCCATCGCTTTCCCTGAGCTGTCCTTTCCTTAACAGACTCATGCATTGGCCACCTTCCTAATTTGCTCGTGCTCGTCACTCGACACTCTTGGAGCATCTTTCCAAAATTAGACCACTACTGGTCCATTCGATACCTGCACCTGATCCTTGTCCAACACTCTACTTTGCTAGCTCCACGTGGACTGACTGCTTTGCAGCACTGCTTCCTCGCAACGCTGGTCTTCGCAGTGCCTCCAAAATTTAGATGCTACGCAGAACTTCACACCACCCTCAACACTTAGACAAAATTACACCCGTTTTCTGAGCTGCGCCCAGCTCAGCTTTTCTTGCTTATCAAAATTGTTACCAAAAATTTGTCCCAACTTGGGCCCAACATGCCCCTAACACTTACATGTGGCTTGTCCCCGAGCCACTTGCTGCTTTGGTCATCTCACTCTGCTCCGCGACCGGCGGAACCAATTTGGCCACGAACTCATTATATGTACCGAAAAACTGTTCCACTGCTTCTCTAGTATCTTTTTCAATTTGTTGTACTGTCTCAAGCAGTGCTGGAGTTATCTCTTCTCCAATCTGTCCCTATACCTACTCCTAGTTGTCACACAGTTCCTTTAGCTTGTCTTCTATCTATTGCAACACTGCTGTAGCATCCTCTAGGAGTTGCTGTGATTGATCATCCATCTCAGTCTCTTTTTCTCTTAATGCCTAGACTTCCTTCTTCAAGCCTAATATTTCCTTATACCTGGACATCCTTTCCTTGGGTGGCAGAGCCTTGAGCTCTGCGTCCAACTTTTCTAGCGCGGTCTGCTTTTCTTTTACCGCAGTCTTTACCTGCAGTAGCCCTTGATCCTCTTCAAGGGCAGTGAATTCCTTTGAAACTTTTTCCAAGAGATCTTGGCACTTAGCCATCTCACTCATTATGCTTTGCGTGGTGGCACAACTCACTGCTTTCTCTCTTAATTGCTGCTCAGTTCATGGTGTCTGCGTATTCAGTTTTTCCTTCAATGAGGCAAGATCGGCTTCGTAAAAAATTTCTTTATCCTGTAACTTCGACTTCAACGATCTAACCTTTTCTCCGATCCTCAGAACTGTGTCCGCAAGATCATCCTGGAGTTCTATACCTTCAATATCTTGGGCAACAGTGGATATGGTATTCTCCAATTGTTTTTGGCGGTCCTGTTCATCACGCAGCTGCATGTCTGCGCGCAACTCGAGCTACTTGTTTGCTGCATGGAGCTCCACTTGAGACTTCATGGACTCTATTGTTCTTTCATGCATCTCCTCGATGATCTGCGTGTGGATGAAGTGTAAACCTGGCAAGGAAAGTTTGGCCAAGTCGAGCTCTACCCGCTCGACTCCCTTTGTGTCCAGGGTGATTTGTTCGGTCATTGGTAATGCAATAGCCAATGGGTCCACATGGACAATCCTGGTCTTAGAAGGAAACGTTATTGCTAGATGTGGCGGTGCTTGCTGCGAGGTTCCTACTGACCTCCCTTCAACTGCTGTGTCGTGCGACAAGGTTAGGATTTTCAGGACATTGTCCATTTTCTTCATGAGACCTTGTAGTGCGAGCCTGGTCTTTTGCACGTCATCCTGGATGACCTTATCCTTTTTTTCTTTCCAGTCATGATCTCCTGCATCTGTTCTGAGACCCGTTCTACTATCATGTCAAAGTCATCTTCCTTCAGCACTGTCTCAGCTTGAGTCTTTGTGGCTTTCATCTTCTTCCGCTCCTTCGGCTTCTACAAGGTCTCAGGCTCTTTCCGCTTTCCTATTTCTTCAACAATAGGGCATGACAATGGGATTGGCTCGTCTTCGTCAGAGTCTGTCTCAACATCCATGACTTCAACACGGAAGTCGGCGGGCCAGTCCTTCATGAGGATTTCAATGTCGTCCTCGTACATATGGTAGTTAGCCGAGAACCATTCTGGCTTCTTCATCTTTTCCTTGGGTGAAATGAAAATACATCACATGTCAGCCTAAAAATCAAGAATGCGAATGTACTTCAATGTGACCTGCTTTGTGATGCAGGATTTCTGGGTGATCACATTGCACAGCTGAGTGTAATACTGATAAAAAACTTCAGCTGTAGTGTGCTGTCGCTTTGCATTGATGTTTGCCCAGAGGTTGACATAACAGAACCCTCTAGGATCATTGGTTTCTGTAATGACACCGACATAGTCCTTTGGCTCCTTCCATCCAGACAAGGCGATGAGGATGATCAGCCATGTGAAGTGGAATTTTCCACCATTCTCTTGGGTATCATTGAGCTCATCCAAGAACTCATTAAGAAGATATTGACACCAATTGAATTTGGTGCCTTCAGCTGCTGCGGCACCGAGTAGTACTACGCCCGCAGGCACCTCTGGAGGCCTAGCTGTTCTGATGATTTTTCCTACGAGCAGCTGGGTAACAAATCTTGTCACTCTGTCTTCAATGTCTTATGTGGGAAAACCTCTTTTCCCTTTCACCAATGCATGAGTTTTCTTCATCTTTTCAACTGCTTCTTTCTCCTTATTCTTCCCTTGGAAGAATATCTTAGTATCCTTACCACGCTTGCGTAACCTTGTAATGCAGTGGATCAAATCAATGTTGACATCGATATTTCTGTCAAGCCACAGATATCCCTGGTGGATTCGTGCCATCAACGTGTGAACCACTACATTAAGTTTTGCTGATCGATCAAAGTGTGGCAACCTCAACAAGTTCAGCAGTCCTGACTGAATGACGGGTGTGAGCCAGCTTTCAGCCACCAAGTTATAAGTTCCCTTGGCATCCTTCTTCCAGTACATGTATTGGCCAGGCTGGAACTATGGGTACTTAGGCGCATGGGGCTCTTCCTTTTGCATGCCTAGGAGGTCAAAATATTCCCACTTACAGTCTGTGATCTTTCTGAGTAGGTTCTTGGCAACCTCTACATGTTTTGAAATTGGCGACAGTGGGATGTCGTATCGAACATTCTTGGTCAATTTAAAGACTGGGGCATCCGACGCCCATGGTGATATGTAATCAGGTGTCAACTTCAGGGGTTCCTTCTAAAAGACCGGCAATCTTTGCGCCATCTGGCCCATCTTTAGAATCTTGCTTCGTGGCACAGTTACGTCTTTCCCTTTATCTTTCCCTTTGTCCTGCATGATTGGAGTATGGCGAGGTGATCTTCTGGATGCTTGACCAGGTTCGAGTGCAACCTTCTTGGCAGGGGTTTTCATTAACTCTGCAATTCCCCCGTGCTGAAAGACTTGGATTGCTTCTTGAAGTGTAAGCTCTTCTTCCTGTTTGGTGATTTGGACATTCACTGGCGAGAATAGGTAACTGACTCAGACAGATAACTAGGGATTGCTAACAAAGGAGTGACGGCATCAAAATTCTAAGTGTCTGGCAATGCCCACGAGTCCTTATGCGGCGTTATTTATAGGTGCAGTTGAGTCCTCCCCGTGCCTTCCAACGGCTAGATGAGAATTTAATGTGGTATTCGTTGGCCAGTTTGAATGAATCCTTTGGTCCCTTCCATCGTCAGTGTGTTCAGAACGGCTATCTTTTCGTTAAATGCTGAAGCAATTGCTTGCAACGGTCATATAACGGCTATTTTTCTCAAAAGCAATGTAATGGCTATTTTTCTGAGTCTTGCGCCGAGCTGCGCAGAAAGCCATCTGCGATCCTGCATAGTTACTTCGCAGTGCCACTATTTTTCAACTGCGCGGTTCCCTTTTTCTTTTCTTACTT
Organism: Larix kaempferi; assembly: GCA_027924585.1. Taxonomy (NCBI): domain Eukaryota; kingdom Viridiplantae; phylum Streptophyta; class Pinopsida; order Pinales; family Pinaceae; genus Larix; species Larix kaempferi. The sequence continues at coordinate 3,461,255 of BSBM01000717.1, read as the reverse complement.
CATCTTTTGTTTTTTTTTCTCCCGCGCAACTTTAGCAGTGCTGCATAGTACACACATTGATATACCTATCGTACATGTACATACTCTTTTACATTTTCAGTGTCCGATTTCAACTGTACCTGGAACTTGGAAATCTCTTCCTCTGGTTGTTATTCAAGATTCTATGAAGCAAGGCTGTCATGGTACAGCTTTAGTCTGCTTCCATTTATCAAAGTTGGTAGGGTATCATCGGCTAAATTGGTTAACTGGACTGCACCAGTTTTAGTAACATGTATCACAGTATATGGACCAAGCCAATGCATCTTAAATTTACTAGGAAACTTCATGAATTTGCCATCATACAGGAGGACTAGGTCACCTACCTAAAAGCACTTGTTCTTTATATGGCGATCATGCCAAGCTTTCTCGCGGTCCTTCTGAGCTTGCTGGTGGAAGCCGGCAATGAAGCGATCTTCCTCCAATCCTACGAGGTGTAGCAACCTATCTTCTAATGTTGCGCGGTCTACCATCCCTGTGAATGAAATGATCCTTAAAATAGGGACAATATATTCCATTGGCATTATAGCTTCCTACCCATAAGCCAACTGGAAAGGTGTATGTCCTGTCAATTTCTTGCATGTAGTCCTTTATGCCCATAACACAAAGGAGACGCTGTTGATGTATATGTAACTTCGGAATGTATTTCACATATATGTATATTGTATTCCTATAGAGATGTTATTATTCCTCTATACGGAAGTGGTTGTATTCCTATAGAGATGTTATTATTCCTCTATACGGAAGTGTCGTCATTTATATTGTAAGTGTTGTAACTTATACTTGATGGGTTATTAGACCACCTTGTTGGGGTTGGCCCTGTATAAGTCATGTGGGTCAAAGGGTTATTAGACCACCCTATTGGGGGTCAGCCATGTGGGTCAAAGGGTTATTATACCACCCTAGTGGGGGTCGGCCTAGTCAGCATTATGTTAAGTGGTTAAGTTGAGGTCGATGTAGTTGAGTAAAGGTCAAGTCAAGTTAGTGTATAAATAGAGAGTGTGTCTCTCTCATTCTACACATTCTATTATCTCACTCACACTTTGGAGAGTGGCGCACTTGTGGAGGAGGAGGCTCTGATGCTAGGAGAAGACTATATCTTGTATTTTGGTTGTATCATTGCTCTATCTATCTCTGAGGAAGTTATTGGGGTTTTTCACCTTTATGGTTTTCCCCAAGTAAAATCTGTGTCTCTTGTGTGCTTGCATTATTGTGTCCATGATTGATATGTTGTAGATATGCTGTACATGTTGTTCTCTCAGTTAAGATCCTACATCAGATTGAAGTAAATTCTGAAAATTTAACATGGTATCAGAGCTAGCCTGAAAGAAGGCATGATATGGCATGTATGACACTTGTTGCACTTACGATGCTAGGGCTTGATATAGCAAAAACTAGTCATCATAGCACTTTCGCTATAAATCCGTTTTGGAGAGGTTTTTGGATCTGAAAATTTTATAGGTCGAAGATCAGATTCCCATGTACCTTGTGTCCAAAGGAAAACCACAAATTCGTTGTACTTTGGGATTTATGATCTGTACAATATAGGGCTTCTGGCTCTTCCAGATCTGAGTCAAAACCAGGTGACCTTGGGAAAAAGGTCATAAATTGGGATAGGAAGCTCCAAATCAAATTTAGTAAAAAGTGACAGGTAGAACACAGACTGTACTATCTCAAGAAAATTGTTCAGAGGCCGAAGTTGAACCAGTGACATGTGGCACGCCATACAAGTTCGCTCTCCTGTATTATCTCATAAACAGGTCACGTTGCGACACTTGGAATAACTCTCTCTCAGAGAATCCAATTGAGGTCAAACCTATTGGGATGGAAATATAACAGGTCGGGCTATCTCAGGTAATGTTTTCAGACCCTGTGAATCAAAACGTCCAGAGTTACACCAGAAACAATCAGGTACATACTTATGTCAAAACAGAATTATTTTTGAGTACCTTCATTCATGGCTTCCGGAATATAGGGCTTCGGAGAAAGTTGGAATTTTTGTAATCGGAGACCACGGCTGGATGCTACTCATCAAAATCAAAATTTAGAGACCAAGATCAGATTTTTTGGTTGGGCAGAAGGCCGGGCTTGATCAAACCCCAGTTCGGGACTTTGATCGGAAAGATGAAAAATTAGGGCTTTTGCAAAAATTGGAATTTTGGAAACTGTGACCACGGCTGGAAGCTCCTCAGAAAAATCAAAGCTTAGAGTTTTGAATCAAATATTTTGGTTGGGTGAAGCTCCAGGAAACTCAAACCCTAATTTAGGGTCCTCCCTAGTGAATCCGGAAACTAAAAGGCAATTTTGAGGGGTGAAACTTTGCAGTTTTCAAATTCTGAATATACCAACTTGATCAGCTCATCAAGGCACATATTTCTATCCTTTCAGAAGTTTAAAATTCAAAGTTTGAATTTTTGGGGTTTCTTTGACAAACCCTAATCCAGCTCCAGGTCCAGTTCTTGCAAGTCAAGTGGATTGGATTAATCCTAGAAGAAGATGGATTGGTCACCTGCATAAGTGAAGAAGCTCCTGTCTCAGAGGGAGATGAGGCTAAGGCCTTCCATAAGAAGATTACAAGCAATCTTGACAGGTATGGCTTACAGGTATGTTTCATGGTTAAGTTTATCATGTGTTTGTCTTCATATCATTACAGTACAATCTTGATTAATTACTAGACTTGTCGTATCACCTTAATAGAAGATATTCATTGATTAAGGTTTTGCCACTTATGATTGTACTAATGCATTGTGATGTTGTATGAAGTTTATGATTGTTTGCTAACACAAAAGGTACACCAAGAAAGTCAAATCATGTTCTACTTCAAGAACATATGCTCATGGTGACATGAAGACAAAGATTCATCCATTGTCATGGATCACATAGAAGATCTACTTTCGAGGTATGTATAACTTGGTTCTACAATGGTTAACTTATGAGACATGCAGGTTAGTAGCACAAGTCATTGAAGAGAACCAGAAGACATTATGCGGGTATGTTAGACATAACTAGCTAGCATGCTAATCCAGGTATGTTTTCCTATATCAAGCTAGAATCCTACCTTGTGTTAGGATCTTGTACTGTTGTGTTGTTGGTAATGATTATTCATGAAGTCATAGGTTTGAATAATCATGGTTGTGTGCATATTATGTTTCTTACCATAATTGATGATATGACTAACCAGAAGAATCATGAAGGTATAGGTTTGAATAATCACGGGTTTTATGCATATTATATCTCTTATCTTGATTGATGATCAAATAAGAATATGTATGAGTAAAAGAAGACTTCCCTGAAACCTTGAATACTAATGTTTATTATCTATGAATGATCATGAATATACATGTTTAAGATTATTGTGTTTTGATAGTATTAAGATTATACTAATAAATGTGTGATTATGTATGAGACCTCAAGGATAACAAAATGATGATACTAAAAAGCATGCATAGTGATTAAGGATGGATGTAAGTTCAAGGACAGGTAATCCAGGAAGCAAAGATCAAGAGGGAGCACACTCTAGTTGTTCCTGCAAGAAAGCAAAGGAGCACACTTCAGTAGTTTCTGCAAGGATGCAGATATTCAGAGGGAGTTGACCACTTCTCACAATCCACATAAAAATGGAGTTGCAAAAAAAAAGAAGCAAAGACTAAGAGGGAGTCAACCCAACAAACAAACAAAGATAAGTATTTGAATTGTCATTACTTGCATATTTTATTGTTTAAATAATACTGTTCAATAATTTATATAATGATGTTCCTAGAATTAGGTTGTGTATTATGCATATTAGAATAGTTGCATTGATGAACAGTATACTACTAATATGCATGGGTTAGTGGCCTATGGCACTGTACAACATTCCATTGCTACTTATCTAGAATGAAACCTCTTTTCTGACATGTTGGGAGTTGTGCACACTCTTAACAATGTTCTGGTAGAGATTGGAAGGCATCTAGAAAGTTACGGAATATGGATGAATGTTGTATTGAAGCATTGGCCAAGATAATTGCATGACTGTCTGACATATTTCCTTATGTGTAAGAATTTGTTCTGAAAACTATGAGATGTTTTCTAATCATGCAATTTAACTTGTTGTGTAGGAAAGATCATATACCATCACCTACAAAAGGACTACAACATTTGTTCAAGCAACAAAATTATCTATTGAAGATATTGAAGTTCCCAAGATACAAGAAGAATGTCATGATCCGTCGATCATGAAGAACGATGTTTGGGATGCGATCCCAAGAGATGAAGGGAAGTCTGTTGTGACTTCCAAATGGAACTATCAGATCAAGCATGCTACAGATGGCAGCATAGAGAAATATAAAAGTGATGAAATAGAAGATACACCAGATGAATTTCAAGACAGCATGGTGTAGTCATATATGTGTGCAGAACTTGGTATGGTAGGATAGACAGATTTCTATCCAGTTTGGGCTTTACCAAGAATAAAGCGGATTCCAACCTTTACTACAAGGTTGAGGAAGGAAATCCAGTGATGCTACTTTTGTATGCGGATAACCTGTTTGTTACAGATGAAGATAGATTGATTGTCGACACGCAGCGGAAGCTTGCTGCCGAGTTCGAGATGAAGAACTTGGGGATGATGCACTATTTGTTTTTGGCATGGAGGTGTGGCAGAGTGCAGATGGAATCTTCCTTGGACAAGGGAAGTATGCAGTAGAGATCTTGAAGAGGTTCGGGATGATGGATTGCAAGGCCATGGCCACACCTATGGCATTGGATCTGAAGCTTCTTTGTGATGCTTCATCTGAGCCGGTTGATGTCTCTATGCATCATCAGATGATTGGGTCCTTGATGTACCTGACGAACACGAGACCAGATATTTTCTTTGTGGTGAACACATTGAGCTAGTTCCTGATGGATCCGAGGAGTATTCACCTAGTTGCTGTAAAGCATGTTTTGAGGTACCTAAAGGGTACAGTGGATTATGGGCTCAAGTATGAAGCAAATCAAAAGTTTAACCTGCAGGGTTATGTTGATTCAGATTGGGCAGGCATTGCTGCAGATAGGAAGAGCACATATGGGTGTTGCTTCAGTATGGGATCAGGTGTGATCTCTTGGTTCAGTAGGAAGCAGTCCTGCATAGCACTAAGTATAGCTGAGGCAGAGTATGTTGTAGCCTGTTCAGCTAGTTGTGAGGCAGTTATTTGATCTCCCGTTGGATGCTACTAGTATCTTTTGTGATAACTAGATTTGAGTGAAGCTGTCCGAGAACCCAGTGTTTCATGACCGGTCGAAACACATAGAGATCAAATATCACCATATCAGGGATATGGTGCAGAGAGGAGCTGTGAAGCTCCTGTACATTACGACGGACGAGTAGATTGCAGATGTGCTGACGAAACCACTAGATAGGGTGAAGTTCGAGTACTTCAGGGAGAGGCTTGGTGTTCTTTAGATTGATGACACTTCGAGGAAGAAGTGATGGACACATTTGCTGAAGCCATTCCAAGCATGTTGGAAGGAGAATTCTTCACATGGTTGTGGATGTAAGCGCTGGATGATGAGCATCAGGATGATGTTCTAGTTTCTGCTTTGTATGATCAATTGGATCATTTATATGTATATGTATGTGTGCATCATGTTGGATGCTAGATATGATTAGTTGGATCATTTATATGTATGTACGCATCATGTTGGATGCTGGATATGATCGGTTGGATCATTTGTATGTATTGTGTATATGCATCATCTTGGATACTTGGACCATGTATCTGTATATGTATCAGGTGGATACATTGTATGATCAGGTAGATCATGTATATTGATATGTATCAGGTATGATCAGGTAGATCATGTATGTTGATGGATACAATGTGTGGATCATGTATCTATGTATCAGGTGGATACACTATGTATGATGATATGTATGAGGTAGATACTTCGTGTGCATCAGATGGATGCATTGTATGATCAGGGTGATCGCGGATGACGAGCTTCTCCAGATGACATGCAGCAGGATGATCATGTGTACATCAGGATGATGTATGGTGAGTATCAGGATGATACTTTGTGGCCATGGATCAGGTTGTGCAGATGAGCATGTCTGGGAGATCCTATAGGTCGGAGTTGCATACCCATAACAGCCTGGGATGCTCTTTCAAGACATTTCTCTGGGAGGACATGTAATTTGTGCCCTGGGAGATCTTCAGGTCGGAGTTGTGTACCTGTAACATCCTGAGATGCTCTTGCAAGGTTTTGTCCTATGGCATGTAATTTGCTCCTGGGAGATCTGGACAGGATGAAAAAGGCCTTAGATGCTTCAGCCAGGTTTTGCCATGACCACATGTAATTTTCTCCTGGGAGATCTGGACAGGATGAAAAAGGCCTCAGATGCTTCAGCCAGGTTTTGTGGTGGACCACATGTAATGTGCTCCTGGGAGATCCGACAGGTAGAGCTGTGTGCTCGTAACAGCCTGGGATGCTTCAGCCAAGTTTTGTGGTGAGATCACATGTAATGTGCTCCTGGGAGATCCGAAAGGTAGATCTGTGTGCTCGTAACAGCCTGGGATGCTTCAACCAAGTTTTGTGATGGGTCACATGTAATGTGCTCCTGGGAGATCCTACAGGTAGAGCTGTGTGCTCATAATAGCCTGGGATGCTGCAACCAGGTTTTGTGACGCACATAATAAGTCCTGAGAATTCCACAGTATGGCCAGTGATGACAAAGACCTGCAGGTGGTGGGCCTACTTCCAGTATGAAAAAGGACTGGCTCTGTAGAACTTCCTATGATGAGTAGATTTAGAGATTGATTGAGATAGCATTAGCAGTGACAATGATGATGACTCGATGACGATTATCTAGTGACGATGATCCAGAGAAGATGACTTGTGCTAGAAGACCTGTGTCGAGAAATACCTTCCTAGTTAAGAGGGAGTGTTGATGTATATGTAACTTCGGAATGTATTTCACATATATGTATATTGTATTCCTATAGAGATGTTATTATTCCTCCATACGGAAGTGGTTGTATTCCTATAGAGATGTTATTATTCCTCTATACGGAAGTGTCGTCATTTATATTGTAAGTGTCGTAACTTATACTTGATGGGTTATTAGACCACCTTGTTGGGGTTGGCCTTGTATAAGACATGTGGGTAAAAGGGTTATTAGACCACCCTATTGTGGGTCAGCCATGTGGGTCAAAGGGTTATTAGACCACCCTAGTGGGGGTCGGCCTAGTCAGCATTATGTTAAGTGGTTAAGTTGAGGTCGACCTAGTTGAGTAAAGGTCAAGTCAAGTTAGTGTATAAATAGAGAGTGTGTCTCTCTCATTTTACACATTCTATTCTCTCACTCACACTTTGGAGAGTGGCACACTTATGGAGGAGGAGGCTCTGCTACTAGGAGAAGACTATCTCTTGTATTTTGGTTGTATCATTGCTCTATCTATCTCTGAGAAACTTATTGGGGTTTTTCACCTTTATGGTTTTCCCCAAGTAAAATATGTGTCTCTTGTGTGCTTGCATTATTTTGTCCATGATTGATATGCTGTAGATATGCTGTACATATGCTGTACATGTTGTTCTCTCAGTTAAGATCCTAGATCATATTGAAGTAAATTCTGAAAATTTAACAGACACGCAGATCCCAATCATCTCTATTTATGTTGCAGACCTTAGTCAGTGTGTTCTCCAGTATCTTATTGAAAGCCTCAACAGTGTCATTCACCTGTGGATGATATGGAGTACTACGCTGATGATGAATGTGGAATTCCTCTGTAAGTACCTCAATGGTCTTGTTCAAAAAATGAGTACCTTGGTCACTCATCAAAATCTTTGGACAGCCAAATCTTGACAATATGTCTTCGAAAATGAAGTACGCAGCAGTATTGGTGTTGCAGTCCTTTACTGGCTTTGCTTCCTCCCATCTGGTGAGGTAATCAGTAGCAGTAATAATATACCTCGCACTAGTTCTTTTTCCTGGTGGGTTTATAGGACCCACAAAATCAATTGCCCATTTCTCAAATGCTTGCAAGGTCAATTGTGGGTTTAATGGCATCTCATCTCTTCATGAAGGTTTCCCTATCCTTTGATAGACATCACAGTTCCTGTAGTGTTCTTTGGAATCTTTGTGGATCGTGGGCCACCATAGCCCTGCGCACAATATCTTCTGCGTAGTGGCCCTTCCTACATAGTGACCTCCCGTGACCCCTGAATGCGCGTCTGCTAGAATAAATGGTTTTTCATGATCTAGTACGCATCTACACAGGACTTCATCTAGTCCAAGTTTGTATAACTGACCTACAATTATAGTGAAGTCTGCGACGCGCACCACTAGTTGCTTCTTCTTCTGGACAGATAATTCCTATGGTGCCAACCCTGTTGTTAGGAAATTAATGATATCCTTATAATAATCATCGACAACCAGTATAGAAAATAACTGCACGTCAGGAAGACTGTCTTCAATGTTCATCGGCTGTTCTCTTGACTCAATCCTTGACAGAAGATCAGTTCCCAAGTTTAGTCCACCTGGCTTAACAACAATTTCAAAATCATACTCTTGGAATAGCAACAACCATTTGCATATGCGCCCCCCTAACATTGGCTTGTTGACCAAGTATTTCAATGCAGAATGGTTAGTGAACATAAGGAAGTGCGCCCCAAGCAAGTAATGTCTGAATTTCTGTAGGGCATATACCATTGTAAGGCCTTCCCTCTCGGTGATAGTATAGTTCTTCTCTGCTGTTGAGAGCTTCCTGCTCGAGAATGCAATAGGGTGGTCAATACCTCCTTCCCCTGGCTAAGCGAATACGATTCCCAAGGAAATGCATGATGCATCAACATGAACGTGAAATGACTTTGTCCAATCTAGAAAGACTAGAATCGGCATAGTCACTATCTTTTCTTTTAGTGTATCAAAACCCTGTTCGCATTCCGCATTCCAAATGAATGGTGTGTCTTTCTTCAACAGCTTTTCCATTGCAGCAGTTATCTGTGTGTAACCCTTTATAAATTTCCTATAGTATCCAGTATGGCCTAAGGTAGAGCGCGACATCTTGACTGAATTTGGTGTTGGCAAGTTCACAATAATAGCAATCTTCGCAGGGTCCAACATCAGTCTTTGCTTACAAACAATGTGTCCAAGTAGAATCCCATAAGGAACACAAAAAATACTCTTCTTTAGATTTAAAGAGATCTGATGCTGTTGACACTTCTCAAGCATCATTCTGAGGTTCGTACAATGGTTCTTCAATAGACCAAACACAGTCCAATCGTTAAAATAGGATTCCAGAAACTTATGCATAAACTCTTTGAATGCTGCGACGAGAACTTTGGAAAATATGGCAGGTGCATTCTTCAGGCCAAAAGGCATTACTGTGTATGGAACGACCCCCATTCTGTAGCAAAAGTTTTCTTATGCCTGTCTGCTGGATCAATCCTTATCTGATGATATTCGGAGAAACCATCATTAAAGGAATAGGCCTCATTCCCTCCAACATTATCAAGCACTTCATTTGTAAAAGGAGTGGGGAATGGGTCGTGCATAGAAGCGTCATTCAGTTTTCTGAGATCCACACAAATCCTAATCTCACCCTTTGTTTTCTTGTCTTGAACGACCATGGGACTAATCCACTCAGATTCTTTGATAGGTTCAATGATTCCTGTTTCAAGCATCTTATCCAACTCTGCGCGTACTCTTTCTTTGTAGCGCCGATTTAGTCTGTATGGTCTCTGCTTCACAGGCTTTGCGCCTGGCTTCAAGGGTATTTTCATGACTCCTAAGTCTCTTAGAATTCCTTTCATTTCTGTAAATTTTGTCAGAAACAACTCCTGATACTCATACAAGGTGTTTGCGATCTCTACAATAGTCTGATCGTCCCAATAGTCTCCAATTGCTGCGAACTTCGGTTCTTCTTTTGTGCCAATATTCACCTTCTGTGTTTTTACTGGTCCGCTCATATCTGGGATTTCTAATGGAGGTCCTTCTATGTCGCACGCACCCTTCGATTCTTGTATGTTTATGTTGCGCGGATCATCGTCATCGTCTTCATTTCTATCATCAATGTCCTCAGCTAGGTTGTAACACTCGATAAAGTGTTCTTCATGTTCCTTCCATTCCGACTGTAGGTTCACGGGAATGTGATCTAGCTTGAAGAATTCTTCCACTGTCATATTTTTGTGAGGACAGTCTTCCCTAAATATGCATTCCTTACTTAGTTGCAATGCCTCATGGATCAGTAGGTTCTCGTCCTCGAAGCTGAAGTCCCTCTGGAAGTTCGCAGTCAACATTTCCCAATAAGTGGTTTCTCTGCGCAACTCCAGGTCTAGGTACCATTTCTTTGGAATGTCATCCTCCTGCGTGTGTACAAATAAATGCACCCATTCTATGTGTGGCCTTTCCACCCATGCTTGTGAACAGACTTCAATGTGTTGACTAGGATCTGTCTGTCCATTAAACTTTCCAAAAGGTAAGGTAACCCGGTCAGCAAACTGAATCTGCATCTGAATTCTGCATTGATCCCAAGTGGTCAATGTCTGCTTGTGTGCATTCCACCATCTGGCAGGTGTGTCTCGTAGTGCCATATCCAATGCTGGTAATCCGTGCTCATATGCAATAGATGCAGTGTATTCTTGGATGAAAGTATAAACATTAGTAGAACCATCATATGTGGGAATAGGAATTACCTCCTTCCCTATCCAGCGCAGTGATTTCGTAACCTGCGCGCACCTTCTTGCTGATACTTCATGCATCCGGCTTTGCCAATTTTCCATCCCTGCCTTTGAATCAGATATGCAGGAGTTGTCACATCTCCAGTTGAGTGTACCATCTGCAATAGGATTAATGTAATCTTCCTGGTTCGCTGTGAGCTGGTATAGTCTGTCCAAGTCTTGAGCCTTGGATTCCTCCTGAATTGGCTCGCTATATCTGTCACCATCTGCAGGATCCAACGGTGAAATGACCCTAAGATGCTTTGCTTCAAATATCATCTTCTTTGTTTTTAAGTTGATAATAGCCAAGTTATCAATAGCGCAGTCAATTCCTAGCAGTGTAGGAAAAGGCTTACTATCATCCACAATCTCGATAACTTCAAAGTCTGCATGACTTTGGACTCCATCGATGTCGACTATCACATCATCTAAACAGCCAAAAGGTATGAATTTCTCTTGGTTAGCCATTCTCAACTGGATAGGTGACCATGACAACTTTGGTTGACCCATCTACTGCCATGTCTGCTTAGTTAAGACATTTACTTCAAATCCTAGATCAAGGATGACTTCATCCATTTCAAAATCTCCTATCTACGCGGTAAGCCTCATTTCTTGGCCTATTCTTTTATGCTTCCATATGTGATGTACTGCGCTAGCAGAAGCCTCTGTTCCGGTCTACGGCTCATACTCGTTTATGAGCTTCTGTAGCTCTACTATGGCATTTTCACTTTTAAGTAGCTTCATGTAGCTTTGCAGGAACTGTGCAACGGACGTGCTGACATCCGTCACAGTGCTTGTTTTGTCATAGGCCGTTGGCATGTATTCAACATGCGGTGCTTCACTGCGCAAAGAGATCCTCTGTGACTCTCTTGCTAGTTCTATGAAGGTATCCCATGAGTCAATAAAGACTTCCTTGTTCTTTCATAGGTCGAGAGCAGGTATTTTTCCTGGAGCTTTCCTTATCCATACTATCTCAAGAGGAGACTACTTTGTTTGAGCCTCCCCTGATGTGGACACTTCTGCTTCCCTATCGCGGCCTGTCTGAGCGCCACTGCGCATGACCACATTGATGCTCGGGTCTACTGGTATTTTCTCTACTGCGACCCACTGGACGTTCGTGTTTGGTGCATTCGTCCGTCTTCTTTTCTGCATTTCCACCTCTAGCACTGGGAAATCTTCAATAACATGCTCAAATGATTTACAATAATTTCATGTAGTGCAGGGGTTAACACAATCTCTAGATACATGACCTGGCTGGCCACAATTATAGAAAATAACCTGACCGCGGCCTCTTCCCTGCGCCAGGCCAACATTTCTTCCTCTACCGTGGTATCCAGCACCACGACCTCTGTATCCTCCTTGGTCATATTGTGCATTCTCTTGTTTCGGCTAGTTATCTTCTTGTACACGGTACAAGCCAGCGCCTTTTATTGAGTCCATATCCTGTTTTCTCTCATTCATTAGCTCATATGTGCGGCAATTGGATTCATCATGTCCAACTGATTTACAGAAATTGCAGTATAAATTTTTAGGTGTTTTCACATATTTCTGTATAAGATAGCAGTCTTCAGGTCTGTGTCCTGTGGTTCTACAAATTTCACACCATGGGGCCTGATTCTGATTTATTGGGTTGGGCGCACCACTATTAAGATAGTCGCGAAATAAAGGGAAATTCTCCCGGTCATGGCCTTCTCCTTTACAACCTGTACACTAGACCTCATGTCTAGGTTCATACCTTTGTTCTTTGCCATTTTTCATGCTTTGCAGCTCTAGTGTCAGGGTGGTCATCTAGTTCTGGATCTGAGACATCCCAAAACTAGTCTCACTAATCGGCGAAGCTTCTAGCTTCATTGCGATCTCCAAGGCCTCTACCTGCGATGTAACCTTCTGCTGCATCAATGGTAATCTAATATGGGGCAACAACGCATCAATGAACCATTCCTTATGTTGTTCCAGGGCTATAACAAAGCTTACTTGGTCTAATAGGGTCTTGAACTTATGATCAAACTCCCAAACCATTTCAGTCGGTTTCTGCTTTATTTCTTTCAACTCAGTTATACACTGAGATTTAGATTTAGGTTTCTTAAACTCAGCCATGAGCGCAGCTTTAATTTCTGCAAGGGTTCTCGACTGTGTGTTAGAGTATTTCATGAACCAGTGTAAAGCTCTGTCCCTGAAAGTGGTGATGAGCTATGCTCTCTTCACTGCATCATATTGGATTTGTCTTACACTCCATACGGCTTCGCAAAGGAACTAATGCTGGTCAGGGTCTTTTAGGCCAGTTCCTTTGAATATCAGTAGCTTCATATCAGTGTTTTCCATTGATATATTAGGTGGTGGAGTGCCCGAATTAGTGCACGGCTGCTGTAAAGGGATCTGCGCAATGAAAAAAAATGGTTCTATTGGGATAGATGTACTGGGCTGAGTATTCTACGGGGTGGGCTGCGTAGTGGGTGGGTTTTGAGATAATGGTGGTGCGGTTTCTACAACCAGTGGGTTCTCAAGGGTAAATGGTGGCGCAGCTTCGTTGTCAATGCTACACGAAATCTTAGTATCAATATGGAGTCCAGGGCCTCCAAGATTCTTATTAAATTTATACCTCTTTCAACTTCTAAGATTATGGGTATCTTCGTCAGAATTACTATATATACTTTTTACCATGACAAACTTTTAAGAATATTACTGCATTCTTAAAACACCTTTCTCAACTAACAGCATCTTAATGTATAGATTGAGATTGTTTAGCAACTTACCTTGTAATCCTCCGAAAAAGTATGCTTCTGCTTGGCTGTAGGATTATAGTCTGTCTTTTCAGGGTGCCAATTGTCAGATCCTTCTGGGAACTGGTATTCTTCATCACAAATTATGATTGCAACTCGTCACAGATTCTAGCGCAGCAACGGAACCATTTGTTGGCTATAACTAACCTAGAGGTTTTCTATAAGACCCAGGTTCTTCGTGGTTTCCCCTTGACCAACAAAACCCCTTCGCACTGGCCCTTTCGGCAACAACCTGTGAGCAGGTTGAGGTCTCACCCGAGGAGTATCTATGGGGTACTGCGGAATCAGGTTTCCACAATATGTGATAAGTTGCTTGGATGGGTGTACTGTGCAGCACAACGGGGGTATGTGCTACGAGGTGAGACAGTGCAGCGTCGGGAAACGCTACGGTCCGCACCACTAAGTTCTTCTATCGTGGGACTTCTTCCGAAGCTGCGAACAATGTAGCTTTATTCTATACTTGGATTATCTTGAAGACGCTCAAGGCACTGAAACGAATATCACTCATCCACTCGTTCAGGCACTTAATTGACTATTCTTCTACATTCATTCGTTAGGTCGGGTTGCTATGATTTGAACATATATATATAACTATACAATCTTGTTGTTAAGCATTCTTTTACTGTTGTTAGGAACCTATGTAAACCCTTCTCTTTACTATGTTAGTATATTGTTGCTGGACGCATATGCTTTGTAAGTCGTCGTGTAGTATTTGTTGATTCGTAGTTTATATTAGCCCATAGTATTGGACGCATATTCTTTGTAAGTCGTCCCGTAGTATTATATGTCCCATGGTTTTGACTCATGGTATTGGGCATAGACTTAGTATATAAGTGTGTGTTGAGGTCATTGAAGGCACCGTGAAGTTAATTGTATTGAGCTTGCTCAAAGGAGGTTGCCCCCTCGAAGTGGCCCGTGATCAATATAAAAGTGATTTTGTTCTATTATTTCTACTATTTCACATATTCTTATTAATTAATTGTTGCAAGTGCATCACATCTGGTATCAGAGCACTTTCCTTGGCACAAGTGGGAAATTTTTTTTCTTTTTTTGGGTGGCGACTTTCAGATCAATTTCTAAAACTTTCTGCACAAAATAAGAAGAAATTGATTGCATATCTGAATTCCTCTTTCAAAAATACACAGTTTCAAAAAAAAAATCATCTCATTTGGAGTTCTAAAAGTGGAGATATCGCGGATTTAAAATCAGCAATTTTTCAGAATTTCGGTGACGGCCGCGAAAATTGTGGCGAGAAAATCTTTTGACCAAGTACCCAGATTTCTATTCCGCTTTCACAGGTAGAAGCAGAGTGGTTATTCTAGTTTTGGAAACATGCTATAATAGCGATTCTGAGCAATATAGATCTAGTTTTTTAACATTGGGTGGAATTTTTGCCCAAATTTTTTTCTGTTGCAGGTTCGGATCTGGGAATAATCCCTATCCGCTTAATTGTAGGAAGTACTTGGGCATAAGCCCTAAAAATCATTGTGAGGAGTACCACAGGAACCCCGAAGTAGCTGGCCATTGAGAGGACCTGCCAAGCGAAAAGGGCAACGACCCCTACCTGATTGACTAGTTCCCACCCGTGAGGTAAACCAAGAGCTGTTGTTTGTGGCAAAGCGGTTATCAGTTTTACTTGAGCCGTGGAGTGACGGGTACTGCCCCAATATGCAAGCCGTCAGATAGCATTGGTGGCCGAGTGGAAACCCTGAACTGTTAGGAAGCCGCACATACCTGGGGTCCATATCTACTTTCAACTGAACTATTGTCGATCACTACTGCGCCGTTTCAGATCCATTTTGCTAGTCGTTCCAGATCCAGCCGTTCGGTGTTGTTCCAGATTCCTTCCGAGCTGTAACCGCTCCAGTCTGTCAAAAAAAAAAAAAAAAATCCGAGCCGTAGCCCCTCCAATCTAAAAAAAAAAAAAAAAAAAAAGGAGTATAAAATTCAGTTTTTTGTCCATATCTCCCTTGTTTTCACTTTGTTTCCCTTGAAATTTTCGGGGAAACCCTGTCATCCCATTCTGCCTATTTCATTCTTGAGGACCCTATCCCCAATTCCCCTTCCCAAAGCCCGAAAGCCCACATTTGTCTATTTTTAGGGTTTGCCATAACTTCCTTAGATTTCACCCAATCGCCTTCAAATTTTACCACAGAGTTCCTTTCTGAACTCTGCTTCTTTGTCCCTCTCTGCCAAATTTTCTCATTCTATCACCCCGCTTCTGAAATCCCCCTTTTTTCTTTCTTGTCCTTTTGACAGTGTCCAAAATCTAGTCAAACCCCAATTACCCATCAGATTGTTTCCCCAATCCAAATTTCCCTTTACTAAATCAGCTTCTGTTTGTGTTTTTCTACCCATTCCACAAAAAAAAAAAAAAACACCTGGTTATGGTTGTCACCTGTGCAGGATCAAAAACCATGGAGGAAGAACTTGCAACCATCCAAACCAAACTCCAAGATCTGGATGAAAAATTTCTCAGCCTCCATCTTCAGCATTCAACCATGAACAATAACCGATAGCCAGAATCTTTTGCAGCCACCGGGTTCTCTTCTTCCAACAATTTTTGTCGGCCGAAGCTTGATTTTCCTCGCTTCAATGGTACTGATCCGACTGGATGGATATACTGAGCAGAACAATATTTCAGTCTGCATAATACTTGATATCTAGAAAGTTCCACTTGCATCCTTTCATTTGGAACAGGAAGACCTTCAATGGTACCGTTGGTACATCAAAGCTCATCCCGAGCCAAACTGGACAGATTTTTGCGAACTCATTTTGCCATGATTTGGCCCTAGTGCTTTTGACGATTTCACAGGAGCACTCACTAAACTTCACCAAATTGGCACAGTGAGAGAGTATCAGACAGAATTTGAGAAATTGGCCAACCACACAGAAGGATTGTCTGATGAATTCTACAGGAGTTGTTTTATAAGTGATCTCAAGGATGAAATTCGCTCAGAGGTCAAAATGTTTTATCCCAACACAATGATGGAAGTCCTAGGGTTGGCTAAGCTGGCTGAGGACAAGATTGCAGCTCAACAACGCTCCAAACCCACCCTTGTTCCCTTCAGAAATATGGGTTCCCAACGACCTCCCATCACGCCTTCTCCTCAACCAACTCCTATCAAGCATTTGTCTAAGATAGAAATGCAGGCACGCCGAGAAAAAGGGTTTTGCTATAATTGTGATGAGAAATTCACTCGGGGACATAGATGTATTCAACAAAAGCTCTATCTCTTGGATGTGGATTCTCCGCCTGCCTTAGAACTTGGTGAAGAAGCTACGGATATAGTGGATGATCAGATCGACATTCAACAACTGCTTGTTGACACCCCATTTCAGGACGACCCACCTGAGAACTCTCTCCATGCTGTAACCGGCGTCACCACCCCACAAACAATGCAGATCAGGGGATACTTCAAGAAGCTCCCTCTTACCATACTCATTGATTCTGGTAGCACTCATAACTTCATTGACCCTCGGATTGCCAAACAAGCTGATTGTTTTGTCCATCCTTGCTCCTATTTTGAAGTCATGGTTGCCAATGGGGGCACCTTACCTTGCAAGGGGAAGTGTCACAATGTGCGTATCTCTATGGAAGATTATAACCTACGCTCTGACAAGTTTTCCTTGCCCTTAGGCGGATGTGATGTGGTTTTGGGCGTTCAATGGTTACGCACACTTGGCCCCATCTTATGGGATTTTGCTGAACTTTGGATGCAGTTTAAAGTCAATGGGGCACAACACAAATTTATGGGCTTACATCCAGGGTCTCTCTGCATCATTAGTTCACATCGCCTGGACAAAATCCTTAAGAAGAATTCACATGGTGTCGTCGCTCAGCTCAATTCCATTTAGATGCACCCATCAACAGTCTCCACTACTTCCTTGGATAGATATGCAGATATCTTTGCTGAACCAATGCGCTTGCTACCTTCACAAGACCTTTCCGGTAAGACTTTAGCCACCTCTACCTCTCAGCAGGAAATGATGGCTATGTTGCATGCAGTACAGAAGTGGCAGCCATACCTATTAGGGAATTATTTCTACATCAAGACTGATCTCCCGAGTCTAGAAAATTTTCTGGAACAATGGGTCTCCTCCCCAACACACCTGAAATGGGTTATCCAACTCATGGGTTATCCCTATGTGATCACTTACAAGAAGGGTAAGGACAATATGGTGGCAAATGCTCCTTCTTGCACAATTGATGACCTAGTTTCGCTTACAACTCTTTCTCTGCTTGTTCCAAATTGGGTGCAATATGTTCAACAGGGCTCTCTCTTCTATGAACTCCATGCTTCTTCATCAACAGGGCACTTTGGGTTCTGCAACATGTATGACCAAGAACAATGTAACTTCTTTTGGTAGGGACTCAAAATGCCAATTCAACAGATGGTGGCTGACGATGATACTTTCCAAGTCAACAAGGGTGAAACGACACTCCTTTCGGGATTGCTCGAACCCTTGCCCATCCCTAAACAGCTTGGGCCAACTATTTCTATGGATTTCCTAGCAACGCTCTGGTGGTACAATACCACATCTCACAGGACACCATATGAAGCAGTCTATGGAAAAACACCACCAGTTCTTCTTCCATACACCCTTAGCAGCTCCCCAGTTCAGGCAATTGACTCGGTTCTTCGAAACCGCGATCATATTCTTCTCATTCTGCAGGACAATCTTCACATGGCCAGAATTCGCCTGAATCAACAAGCTGATTAGCACCGTTCTGAGTGCATTTTCCACTTAGCTGACAGGGTTCTTCTTCATCTACAGCCTTCCAAGCAATCCTCCTTGAGACTCCAAAGGCGTCAGTGGCCTGAAATGCAACCCAAGGATGCTACCAGGGAACCACTCCTTCAGCTTCTGCAGCAATTTCTCCACCCAAAGCTTTGAGGACAAAGCTTTTTCTAAGGGAGAGGGGATGTTAGGAACCTATGTAAACCCTTCTCTTTACTATGTTAGTATATTGTTGCTGGACGCATATGCTTTGTAAGTCGTGTTGTAGTATTTGTTGATTCGTAGTTTATATTAGCCCATAGTATTGGACGCATATGCTTTGTAAGTCATCCCGTAGTATTATATATCCCATGGTTTTGACTCATGGTATTGGGCATAGACTTAGTATATTAAGTGTGTGTTGAGGTCATTGAAGGCGCTGTGAAGTTAATTGTATTGAGCTTGCTCAAAGGAGGTTGCCCCCTCGAAGTGGCCCGTGATCAATATAAAAGTGATTCTGTTCTATTATTTCTGCTATTTCGCATATTCTTATTAATTAATTGTTGCAGGTGCATCACAACTGTATACAAGAAAGTGTTTAACCAAATGACTGATTCAATGTCTTCAAACACAACACTAAATGTTCATCATTCATCTGTTCATACAGAACTTAACATATCGTCTCCATACTTCTTTTGAAGGTAAATGCATATCAAAGTTCTTTCATAACAGCATGCAAGGAAACATCTAGATAGTCATTTACAGAAAATACAGATAAGCATTCATTCATAAAACACAATCACGCAACATGAAATTTAACGTGGTTCACTCCCCCAAGTGGGAAGCTACATCCACAAGAACGATAGGTAATATATTTCTTTAAAAGGGATGGGGACAATCGTTCTTAGTCTGCGCACTCAGCTACAGACTCTCCTTCCTCTTAGATAGGTCTCTGCGCACACAGCTACAAAGCTGTGAAGAACCTGCAATAATTAATTAATGCAAATACACAAGATATCATAAATAACAGAACTCAGAATCACTTTTATATTGATCACAGGCCACTTCAAGGGGGCAACCTCCTTTGAGCAAGCTCAATACAATTAACTTCACGGTGCCTTCATAGGCCTCAACACACACTTATATAATAAGTCTAGGCGCCAATACCATGTGTCAATACAAACCATGGGCCAATACAAAATATGGATCAACAATTACTACGGGTCAAAACCATGGGCCAATACAATCTATGGATCAACAAAACTATGGGTGACTTACAAAGCATATGTGCTAACAACAATAACACAAACTATGGATCAACAAATACTACGAGATGACTTACAAAGCATATGCGTCCAACAACAATATACTAACAAAGTAAAGACATGGGTTCCTAACATCCTCCGGTTGCATTCCGGGCCACTTGCACCTTTTGAGTTTCAGGGAGGATTGCGTGGAAGGCTGTAGACGAAGAAGAACCATATCAACGACGTGAAAAGTGTGCACAAAATGGTGTTGATTGGCTTGTTGTTTCAGTCGAATTCTGGCCATGTGAAGATTGTCCTATAGAATGAGAAGAAGCTAATTACGGTTTCAAAGAATTGAGTCAATTGCCTGAACTAGGGAGCTGCTGAAGGTGTATGGAAGAAGAACTGGCGGTGCCTGTCCAGAGACTGCTTCATATGGTGTCCTTTTAGATGTGGTACTATACCACTGGAGCGCTTCCAGGAAATCCATAGAAATAGTTGTCCAAATCTGTGTAGAGATGGGCAAGGGTTTGAGAAATCCCAAAAGGAGGGTCGTTTCACCCTTGTTGACCTGGATAGTATCACAGTCAACCACCATCTGTTGAATTGTCATTTTCAATCCTTGCCAAAAGAAGTTACATTGTTCCTGATCATACGTTTTGAGGAACCCAGAGTGCCCTGTTGATGAAGAAGCATGGATTTCATAGAAGAGATAGCCCCGTTGAACAGATTGCAACCAATTTGGAACAAGCAGAGAAATAGCTGTAAGAGAAACTGGGTCATCAAATGTGCAAGAAGGAGCATTTGCCACCATATTGTCCTTACCCTTCTGGTAAGTGGTCGCATAGTCATAACCCATGAGTTGGAGAACCCATTTCAGGTGTGCTGGGGAGGAGACCCGTTGTTCCAGGAAAGTTTCCAGACTTTGGAGATCAGTCTTGATGCAGAAATAATTCCCCAATAGGGATGGCTACCACTTCTGTACTGCATGCAAAATAGCCATCATGTCCTGCTGAGATGTAGATGCAGAAAAATGCTTAGCGGAAAGATCTCGTGAAGGTGGCAAACCCACTGGTGCAACAAAGACACCTACATATCTATCCAAGGAAGTAGTGGAGACCGTTGGTGGGTGCATCTGAAGGGAATGGAGCTGAGCAATGACACCATGTGAATTCTTCTTAAGGATCTTTTCTAAGCGATGTGAACTGATGATGCAGAGAGACCCTGGTTGTAAGCCCATAAATTTGTGTTGTGTCCCATTGACTGAAAACTGCATCCAAAGTTCAACAAAATCCCATAAGATGGGGCCAAGTGTGCATAACCATTGAACGTCCAAAACCACATCACATCCACCGAAGGACAAGGCAAACATTTCAGAGCGCATGTTATACTATTCCATAGAGATACGCACAGTATGACACTTCGACTTGCAAGGTATGGTGCCCCCATTGGCAACTATGACTTCAAAGTTGAAACAAGGATGGACAAAACAATCATCCTGTTTGACAATCTGAGGGTCAATGAAGCTATGAGTGCTACCAGAATCAATGAGTATGGTAAGAGGGAGCTTCTTGAAGTATCCACTAACCCGCATTGTTTATGGAGTGGTGACACCGGGTAAAGCATTGAGAGATATCTCTGGTTGGTCTTCTTGAGATGGGGGGTCAATAGGAACTCTTGAATGTCGACTTGATCATCCATTGTATCTGGAGCTTCTTCACCAATTTTAGAGGCTGGGGGAGAATCCATATCCAAGAAATAGAGCTTTTGTTGAACACATTTATGTCCCCGAGTGAATTTCTCATCACAATTATAACAAAGCCCTTTTTCTCGACGTGCCTGAATCTCTGTTTCAGACAAATGCTTGATAGGAGTTCGTCGAGGAGCTAGCGGGATGGGAGGTCGTTGAGAACCCATATTTTGGAAGGGAACAAAAGAGGGTTTGGAGCGTTGTTGGGCTGGAAGATTGTCTTCTGCCAACTTAGCCAACCCTAGGACTTCCATCATTGTGTTGGGACATAACATTTTAACCTCTGACCGGATTTCATCCTTAAGACCACTGATAAAACAACTCCTGTAGAATTCATCAGACAATCCTTCTGTGTGATTGGCTAGTTTCTCAAATTCTGTCTGATACTCTCTCATAGTGCCACTTTGACGAAGTTAGTGAGTGCTTTGGTGAAGTCATCAAAAGCACTAGGACCAAACCGTTGCAAAATGAGTTGGCAAAAATCTGTCCATTTTGGCTCATCATGAGCCTTGATGTACCCACGGTACCATTGAAGGGATTCCAGTTCCAAATGAAAGGATGCAAGTGGAACTTTTTGGACATCAAAAGTATTATGCAGACTGAAATACTGATCTGCACGATAGATCCATCCAGTCGAATCAGTACCGTTGAAGCGAGGAAATTCAAGCTTTGGACCATGAAAATTGCTGGAAGAAGAGAACCCGGTGGCTGCAAAAGATTCTGGCTATTGGTTATTGTTCATGGATGAATGCTGAGGATGGAGTCTGAGAAATTTTCCATCTAGATCTTGGAGTTTGGTTTGGATGGCTGCAATTGCTTCCTCCATGGTTTTTACTCCTGTGCAGGTGACAACCATAACCAGGAGATTTTTTTTTTTTTTTTTTGGGGAATGGATAGAAAAACACGAACAAAAGCTGCTTTAGTAAAGGAAAATTTGGATCTGGGAAACACTTGGAGTGGTAATTGGGGTTTGAGTAGGGTTTAGACACTTTCTGATGGACAGGGAGGCAAAAAATGGGGATTTAAGAAGTGGGGTGAAAGAATGAGAAAATTTGGTAGAGAGGGACAAAGAAGTAGAATTAGGAAAGGAAAACGGTGGAAAAATTTGAAGGCGTTTGGGTGAAAAGTGAAGGAGTTATGGAAAACCCTAAGAATAGACAAATGTGGGATTTCTGGTTTTGGGAAGTGGAATTTGGGATAGGGTCTTCAAGAATGAAATATGCAGAATGGGATTGCATGGATGTCAATGAAGTTTCAGGGAAAATAGAGATGAAACAAGGGATATATGGCCGAAAAACAGAAGGGATCCACAAAAGATGGATCTACAATGGATGGATCTGTAGCGGTGCAGAAGGGATCCGCAATAGATGGATCTACAACGGCATAGAAGGGATCGAAAACAGCTGGATTTGAAATGGAAACTGGATCTGAAACAACTTTCATAATAGACCTGAAACGGCTAAATCTGGAGTGGAAGTGATCGGCAACAGTTCAGCTGAAAATAGATATGGACCCCAGGTAGGTGCGGCTTCCTATCGGTTCAAGGGATTGACTCGACCACCAATGCTGTCTGACGGCTTGCGTATTGGGGCAGTACCCCTCACTCCACGGCTCAGGTAAAACTGATAACTGCTTTGCCACAAATGACAACTCTTGGTTTACCTCACGGGTGGGAACTAGTCAATCAGGTAGGGGTCGTTTCCCTTTTCACTGGCAGGTCCTCTCAATGGGCTAGCTACTTTGGGGTTCATGTGGTACTCCTCACAATGAGTTTTAGGGCTTATGCCCAAGTACTTCCCACAGTTAAGCGAATAGGGGTTATTCCCAGATCCGAACTTGCAACACATGCGAAAAAAATTTTGGTAGAAATTCCACCCAACGAGCCCAAGAAAGTGCTCTAATACCAGATGTGATGAACCTACAATAATTAATTAATGCAAATACACGAGATATCAGAAATAACAGAACTCAGAATCACTTTTATATTGATCACGGGCCACTTCAAGGGGGCAACCTCCTTTGAGCAAGCTCAATACAATTAACTTCATGGTGCCTTCATAGGCCTCAACACACACTTATATACTAAGTCTAGGAGCCAATACCATGGGTCAATACCATGTATCAATACAAACCATGGGCCAGTACAAAATATGGATCAAAAATTACTACGGGTCAAAACCATGGGCCAATACAAACTATGGATTAACAAAACTATGGGCGACTTACAAAGCATATGCGCCAACAACAATAACATAAACTATGGATCAACAAATACTACGGGACGACTTACAAAGCATATGCGTCCAACAACAATATACTAACAAAGTAAAGACATGGGTTCCTAACAAGAGCCTTTACAATCTTCTTAGCTCAAAAGAGATAACAATCCAAACTTGTAACAACAAAGTAAAAAGTAATCCCAAAGTAACAACCCCATCCCATACAAAATTGTCTTCTTAAATAGATCATGCCCGAAGGTCATGTCTTTACAATACTGAAGACCTAAACCCAAAACCATTAAGGTTTACAAAACTGTGCTGGTTTCCCTAAACCGGCTTGCTGGCATCTGGTAGCGTCTGCTTCATCGTGGCGGTTCTCCACATCTTCATTCTGTCGCTATCGGCCCCCCTGTCGCACGCGTGCCAACAGATCGCTTTCTCTGAACTGTTCATCCCTAACGGTTTCATCCACTAGGCATGCCAAGCCGTTGCTTTCCCTGAGCTATCCTTTTCTTAACAGAATCGTGCATTGCCCGCCTTCCTGATTTGCTTGTGCCCGCCACTCGGCACACCTAGAACATCTTTCCAAAATTAGACCACTACTGGTCCATCCGATACCTGCACCTGATCCTTGTCCAACACTCCGCTTTGCTAGCTCCACGTGGCCTGACTGCTTCGTAGCACTGGTCTTCGCAGTGCCTCCAAAATTCGGATGCTGCACACAACTTCGTAGCACCCTCAACACTTAGACAAAATTACACCCTTTTTTTGAGCTGCGCCCAGCTCAACTTTTCCTGCTTATCAAAATTGTTACCAAAACTTTGTCCCAGCTTGGGCCCAAAAGTATCGCTCCAGAAATGTGGTTTAGTGACACAATCCTTATGCCATGTTGCGATAGAAACGGTTACACTACCAGTCTATGAGGGGTTACCTGGATTAGTCGACTTTTTGACAGAATTTGAAGAACGAGTTTCAGAACCACAACGATTGTTGGCATTGGAGGAAGCATTGAAGGCTGCTCCAGCATGCTGGTGGGCGACACACAAAAAAACCATTGATGGTTGTTCACAGTGTTGGAGGTTGATGATGGTTTTCTTCGGAGATAATGAGGTTTACCACACAGGCAAGTATGATGGTCAGAATAATCCCAGTGATCATTTGATGGAGTGTCAGCGGCTATGGGTAGTGCAACCAAGAGATGAGTGGGTACATGCTTTCATCCATACATTAGATGAGATGCCGTGCTCATGGTACACTGCAGCCGAGTTGTGCAGAGAAATTGCAACTTGGGGGGAGTTGACGATCTATTTCACTCACACATTCACTTTCGCGGATCTAACCCTGATGTCGATAATGCATTGTAGCTCATCCGCGATGTAGTCTTGCAGGTTATTTCGGCAGCCTACCCTATGGATCCGCAAGCATACTGTCAGATGCAGTCCCTCAGGGAATGCTTCAACATCACTAGGGGGCCAGACGATGGCGATGATCCATAGAATGTCAACATTCCTGAATCTGAAGGAAGTGGGGATGTGGTACCACTGGATGCACCAAGTAACCCATTCAGCTAGCCATTAAAGCTTTGTAAGTTCAATATTGGGACGGAGGCCACTCCCAAGTTTGCAAATGTTGGGGACTATTGGGATGATGAGATGATGAGCAAGGTCACTAATCTGCTCCATCAGTTTCAAGACTTATTTTCCATGAAGTTTTCTGATATGAAGGGGATTCTAGGTGATTTAGGGGAGATGAAGATTCCATTAAAACCAGATGCTAAGCCGGTTCGGCAGCGATCTTATCGGCTGAATCCACGAAATAAGGAGAAGGTTAAGGAAAAACTCGATCACGTGTTGGATGTTGGTATTATTGAACCGGTCGAAGAGTCAAAATGGATCAGTCCCATGGTAGTGCAGGACAAGAAAACCGGCGAGGTACGCATTTGTGTTGATTTACAGAAGTTGAATGATGCCTGCCTGCATGACCCCTTTTTGACCCCGTTTACTGACGAAGTACTCGAAGGAGTGGGCAGCTAGGAGATGTACTCCTTCACAGATGGATTCTCTGGCTACCATCAGATTCGCATTGTGAAGGAAGATTGCCATAAGACAAATTTTGTGACTGAATGCGGCTGCTTTTAGTACACTATGATGTCGTTCGGCCTTAAGAATGCACCTGCAATATTCTCGTGGGTTGTTGTTGTGGCATTCAAAGACTTTATTCAGAAATTCTTGCAAGTATACATGGATGATTGGACAGTTTATGGGTTGATCCGCGATCATTTGGCCAACCTGCGATTGATGCTTGAGCGCTGCCGACAGCACCGGATATCGTTGAACTTGAAGAAATGTATTTTTTATGCGCCGTTTGGGATATTGCTGGGTCATATCATGTGTAAGCAAGGATTGTTGGTTGATCCAACTAAGATTATGCTCATTTTGAGCTTGCAACCACTAACCATTGTTAAGCAGTTAAGGGTGACCCTGGGGCATATGGGGTATTATCGCAAGTTCATCAGGGGATACGCAGCGATTACTGCTCCTATGGAGAAATTGTTGAAGAAAGACGCGCTATTTTAGTGGACCCCAGAATGTCAGGACAGTTTTTAAACATTGAAGACAAAGATGGCTTTGGCACCGATATTGGTATTTCCAGACTAGAGTAAGGAATTCCATGTCCATGTCGATGCCTCATCGATTGCGCTTGGAGTAGTATTGGCTCAGCCTGGAGAGGGGGATCTTGATCATCCCATTGCTTTTGCTAGTCGGAAGTTGTCCTCTGTAGAACGCAACTACACCATGACAGAGAGGGACGGCCTGGCCATGGTTTATGCATTGCAGAAGTTTTGACATTACTTATTGGGCCATTTCAAAATGTTCACAGACCATTCTGCATTAAAATACCTGGTCAATAAGCCTGTGTTGGGGGGGAAGATCTGTCGATGGCTGCTTCTTTTTCAGGAATTTGATTTTGAAGTCATTGTGAAGCCAGGGTGGTTGAATGTTGGCCCTGATCATCTCTCGCGGATTGAAACAGGAGAGGATCCAACTAACATTGAAGACGGGTTGCCGGATGCACAACTGTTTACTGTTGGCGTCACTGATGAATATTTTGCAAAAATCATTCAGTTTCTGATGACAAGTACTGCCCCTGAAGAATTCACCACTAGTCAGAAGAAGCAGTTGGTTGTCAAAGCTGCAGACTTCCAACTAATCGCAGAAGAATTATACAAGATGGGAGCTAATGAGATATTGCGCAGGTGTGTCTTGCCGCATGAACAGGCGCAGATACTGGCAGAAGCACATGGAGGAGTAGCCATAGGGCACTGTGGCGGTCGGGTGACTGCTAGGAAGGTGCTGCAAGTGGGGCTTTGGTGGCCCACCCTACATAATGATGCGACAGACTACACACAGTCCTGTGATGTTTGTCAACGAACCGAAAAACCATCTCGACGTGACGAGATGCCACTAATGCCTCAATTGACATTGCGGCCATTTGACAAATGGGCGGTGGACTTTGTCGGACCGATCGATCCACCAGGGAAGCACATGGGTGCACGCTATATCATCACAACAACAGAATATTTGACCCAATGGGCAGAGGCGGCACCAGTGGTTGACTGTTCCGCAGCCACGATGGTTTGATTTTTGTTCGATAACATTATCACTCGTTTGGGCTGCCCCAAGATATTGCTAAGTGACCAAGGCAGCCATTTTCTCAATCACACCATTAGTGCATTGACGGAGGAAAAGCAGATACAGCACAAGAAGAGTATTCCCTATCATCCGTAGGAAAATGGCATGGTGGAAGCCTTCAACAAAGTAATGGAGCATGCACTTACAAAGGTGTGTAATGCAAACCGCGACGACTAGGATCTAAAAATCCTAGCAGTGTTGTGGGCCTATCGCACCACATGTAAAAGGTTGATGGGTCAAACAACATTTAGGTTAGTATATGGGAAAAAAGTGATTATGAAAATGGAGTATATTGTTCCGAGTCTACGCATCGTGGCAACGACTGGTATGGATGATGCTAGAGCACTCGATGATCGTCTAGAGCAATTAGTACAACTGGAGGAAGATCGCTTCGTCTCCAGATTCCACCAGGGGGTGGAGAAGGATCGCCAAAAGGCATGGCATGATCGACACATTAAAAACAAATAGTTTCAGTAGGGAAAATTGGTGCTGTTGTATGACAGCAAGTTTCTGAAACATCCCAGGAAGTTGCAGATGCATTGGCTTGGTCCATACTGCATTAGTAGTATTACTTCAGGAGGAGCAGTTCAGTTATAGTAGTTGGATGGTACGATGCTCCCAAGGCTAGTGAATGGTCATAGGTTGAAGCCCTATCATTCGGGATTGAAACAGTGCGATGCCTGAGCCGCATCGAGAAAAAAAAGTGTGTGTTGCAGGTTGATTGGTGGCAAGATGGCGCACCGACAGAAGAAGGAATGCGCAAGCAAGAAGGCTTGTGTCGCAAGTAAGGAAAAGTTCGCAACAAGTAGCAGAGTTGCGACTGGGTCAAATCAATAATAAATGCCAAAAGTTCAGACAGTTAAGTAACGACGCTTGTTCGAATGATGGGAATTAATGGTGGATCCGGCCAATTGGAGGGCAGGATTGATGACGGATTTGGGTAATTAATGGAAAAATTTGGTTGAGTTAATGCAGGATTTAGTCATGATTACGGTGGATGGGGTTGGAAGATATAAGAATGGGTAGATGTCGGTCGGAAGGCATTGAGAAATCAGCTATTTAGTATTGTTGCTCTTTGTTGAGTGCAGTCGTGAGTTGGACGAGGTTCTTGTTAGAATTCAATATGCTAAGACAGAAAATAGCAGCATTACATTCCATTTCACAATAATAGCATATACAGGATCACTGAAGAAACAACAAGCATAGCATAAACACAAGAGACAGAGATTTATCCTGGGAAACCCTCATGGGGTAGAAAACCCAGCAAAGCTTCCTCAATATAGATGACCAGCAATATACAAAGATGCAAACCCTGAGCATAAGCTCCTTCTCCTCCATAGCAGACCTCTCCTCCACAAATGCGCCTTTCTCAACTGAGTGAGTGTGTATAATGAGGAACATACCTCCTCTATTTATACACTACAATGACATGTATTTTACACAAGTACATGTAGGCTCGTATTTAACCAATGGGTTAAATACCCCACTACAACTAACTGGGCCGACCCCTCTAGGGTGGTCTAATAACCCTTTGACCCACATAACACATACAGGGTCGACCCCCAATAGGGAAGTCTAATAACCCGAGTTACCACATTCCGACGGAGGAATAAACATCTCCGGATATACAATAAGATCTTCACGGAGGAATGAAACATCTCCGGAATAATAAAGTACAAATATAATATTCTTTGAAGTTACAATATCTCAACACTCCCCCTTAACGAGAAGGATATTATAACAACATCTGCAAGGAATCATCATACATGATACATCTATAAATCACTGGAAGCTTTCTCAACATCATCAGTAACTCAAGAAGTTACTGGAACATCACTGTCAACATCAATCATCAACATCACGATCTTTAGCATCGTCTTCATACGATCAGCAGCATCGTCATCACACGATCAGCAGCATCGTCATCACACGATCAGCAGCATCGTCATCACACGATCAACAGCATCGTCATCACACGATCAGCAGCATCGTCATCACACGATCAGCAGCATCGTCATCACACGATCAGCAGCATCATCATCACACGATCAGCAGCATCGTCATCACACGATCAGCAGTATCGTCATCACACGATCAGCAGCATCATCATCACACGATCAGCAGCATCGTCATCACACGATCAGCAGTATCGTCATCACATGATTAGCAGCATCGTCATCGCATGATCAACAGCATCGTCATCACACGATCAGCAGCATCGTCATCACACGATCAGCAGCATCGTCATCACACCGATACATCATCAATACAATCTCTTTCTCGGAGACCATTCGTCTACGGATCAATTTCAGGGACCAAAGTCCGGGGATGATACAATCCTCATCACGTACATTTTGAACTATCAGTTCCGGGATGATGCAATCCCCATCACGTACATTTTGAACTATCAGTTCCAGGATGATGCAATCCCCATCACGTACATTTTGAACTATCAGTTCTGGGATGATGCAATCCCCATCACGTACATTTTGAACTATCAGTTCTGGGATGATGCAATCCCCATCACGTACATTTTGAACTATCAGTTCCGGGATGATGCAATCCCCATCACGTACATTTTGAACTATCAGTTCCAGGATGATGCAATCCCCATCACGTACATTTTGAACTATCAGTTCCGGGATGATGCAATCCCCATCACGTACATTTTGAACTATCAGTTCCGGGATGATGCAATCCCCATCACGTACATTTTGAACTATCAGTTCCGGGATGATGCAATCCCCATCACGTACATTTTGAACTATCAGTTCCGGGATGATGCAATCCCCATCACGTACATTTTGAACTATCAGTTCCGGGATGATGCAATCCCCATCACGTACATTTTGAACTATCAGTTCCGGGATGATGCAATCCCCATCACGTACAT
Source organism: Larix kaempferi (assembly GCA_027924585.1). NCBI lineage: Eukaryota > Viridiplantae > Streptophyta > Pinopsida > Pinales > Pinaceae > Larix > Larix kaempferi. The sequence continues at coordinate 3,431,239 of BSBM01000717.1, read as the reverse complement.
TTTGAACTATCAGTTCAGGGATGATGCAGTCCTATCCTCTATTCTCGGAGACCTCACGTCTACGGCTCTCTTTAGGACTGAGAGTCCAGGGATGATCCAATCCCCTCAAGTCCATCAAGGACTTCATTCTTGGAGACCTCACGTCTACGGCTCTCTTTAGAACTGAAAGTCCAGGGATGATCCAATCCCCTTAAGTCCACTAAGACTTCATTCTCGGAGACCTCACGTCTACGGCTCTCTTTAGGACTGAAAGTCCAGGGATGATCCAATCCCCTCAAGTCCACCAAGGACTTCATTCTCGGAGACCTCACATCTACGGCTCTCTTTAGGACTGAAAGTCCAGGGATGATCCAATCCCCTCAAGTCCACCAAGGACTTCATTCTCGGAGACCTCACGTCTACGGCTCTCTTTAGGACTGAAAGTCCAGGGATGATCCAATCCCCTCAACTGTCCACTAAGGACTTCATTCTCGGAGACCTTACGTCTACGGCTCTCTTTAGGACTGAAAGTCCAGGGATGATCCAATCCCCTCAAGTCCACCAAGGACTTCATTCTCGGAGACCTCACGTCTACGGCTCTCTTTAGGACTGAAAGTCCAGGGATGATCCAATCCCCTCAACTGTCCACTAAGGACTTCATTCTCGAAGACCTTACGTCTACGGCTCTCTTTAGGACTGAAAGTCCAGGGATGATCCAATCCCCTCATGTCCACCAAGGACTTCATTCTCGGAGACCTCACGTCTACGGCTCTCTTTAGGACTGAAAGTACAGGGATGATCCAATCCCCTCAAGTCCACCAAGGACTTCATTCTCGGAGACCTCACGTCTACGGCTCTCTTTAGGATTGAAAGTCCAGGGATGATCCAATCCCCTCAACTGTCCACTAAGGACTTCATTCTCGGAGACCTTACGTCTACGGCTCTCTTTAGGACTGAAAGTCCAGGGATGATCCAATCCCCTTCTGTATTCTCATCTATACAAGAGTAGTTATCACATTAGCATGTATTTTCACCAATACATCAAAACATGTATACATCACACCAAAACATGTATACATCACAACTAGCATGTATTCTTACTAACACATCAAAACATGTATACATCACATCTAGCATGTATTCTTACTAATACATCTAACATCAAAACATGTATACATCACAACTAGCATGTATTCTTACTAATACATCAAAACATGTATACATCACAACTAGCATGTATTCTTACTAATACATCAAAACATGTATACATCACATCTAGCATGTATTCTTACTAATACATCTAACATCAAAACATGTATACATCACAACTAGCATGTATAAGTAAAGCTAAGTATTCTAAGTATAAGAGTCCTAAATCTAAATAATTCTAAGTAACTGGGTGTAGAGAACAGGTTACCTCATCAACGAACTTGTTGTTCGATGAGACAATCTCATCAGTAGTGACTATACTACTCCCCCTTTCGAGGAGGGTCCTTTTAAACTACACCAAGCTTGTCTCGGAAGTATTCAAACTTCACTCGAGACAAAGGTTTGGTTGGTAACTTCTTCACTTGACGTAGAGGTTTGGTTAGTACAACGGTAACCTGTTACAAATACAAACTTTTAGAGTTCCTTTCTGTGTCATATCTTGTTAGTTCCCTATGTTCTTTGACTTATCATGGAACACTAGATTCTATGTCATATTGATACAACTCTAATTATCACATAGGATCTCAGTTGGTTCTATCTCTAAGTCAAACAATCCTAAAGCCAAACTTCTTCACAACTAGCAGAGCAAGCAGCCATATATTCTGCTTGTGCTGAGAGCCACACTAGACTGCTTCCAGCTAAACCACGAGATCATGGCTAAACCCAGACAATAACATCCTCTCGATGTGTTCTTCTTGTCTGATACACTTCCTGCCCAATCAGAATCTGAATAGCCATCTGAAGTCATGATCTTCAAGATAGCATAGATCAAATTCTATCGTGTCCTTTATGTGCCTCATCACATACTTTGCAACTATCAGGTAAACACATCTAGTTTCCACTAGATACTAACTCAAGGTGTTCATAACAAAGCATATATCTAACCTAGTATATGTTAGATATATCAAAGACCCAATAATTTGACTGTACAGAGTTATATCCACTAACTCTGATGAGTTATCCCCTAACAGCTTCAAGTTGGAATCCATAAGAGTGGCCATTCCAACACCTCAAGTCATATTTCTCATCATACTTTCCCTGGTTGAGAAATATTCCTTCTGAGCCTTGCCATACTTCCAGACCTAGGAAGTAAAGCATCAATTTGAGATCTTTCATTTTTCATTTCTGCATTGAATGATCTTCTGCATATCTATCTGTGCCATCTCTCGTTAGATGGGTCTACTGATATGAGCCTCAATATCATTCGAAATCTGTGGTGAGTTCCTTCTTGCATCCATGTCATATGTGTATCATATTCAACCTTGTAGCAAAGGTTGAGATCCACATCACCCATGGTGATCATTAAGCTTATCAATTTATTATCGATCCTAGGTACCTATACAGAACCTGATTCATACTTCTTCTTTAATTACACCATACTTGGAGCAAACATCTTGTCGTGATTCTCTTCCCCTTTCTAAGAGAATCTTCTAGCCATGAGCCTTGATTTGTAAATCTTCTTGTTTGAACATCCACCACTTGTACGGTGTCCATCATTCTTCATGACCTTTCCTACAAATCAAAATTAAGTACATGATTAGTAATACTTCATAATCATCAAAAGATAACCTATTATGCATACAGATATCATTTACATAGTGATGCAACTATTTTGACCAATACTTTGGCACAACACTTTCCCATATCCTATATGCATACAGTGGCTATCTAGATGCCTTCCATCTCTACCAGAACATGCTATCGAGAATGTGCACAACTCTCAGCATGTCAGCAAAGAGGTTTCATTCTAGACAAGCAACAATGGAATGTTTGTCCAAACATATGCACATTAGTTGTATACTGTTCAATGCTCTATGAATGTTTACACTCAGCATTATATATTCTAGGAATACAAATATGCATACAACCTATTACAGGCAATATCATTACTATTTCAAATAGCAACTCAAATACTTATCTTTTATGTTTGTGTGGCTGCCTCCCGCTTGATCTTCTGTATGTCTTTTGAACTTCTATTCATTCTGTACCACTGTGCATGCTCAAGAGTCATCCTCATGATCTCATACACAAACATACACTCATTAGTATATTCTAAATGCTATCAAAACATTATAGTACTAAATAATCTTGAAAATGTATAGTCATGATTATAGTTAATAAACATTAGTATTCAAGATTTCAGGGAAGTCTTCTTTTACTCATGCATATCATTGATAAAAGATATAATATGCATAATCCCTTGATTACTAACTTTATGAATAAGCATAACCAATCATTCCAAGTATACTTATATAAGGGATCCTAACACAAGGTAAGATTCATGGGAAACATACCTGGATTAGTATACCTACTTGGTTATGTACAACATACCTCGTAAGTAGAACAAAGATTATGGATGAGTCTTTGTCTTCATGTTTTCATGGTCATGGAGCCTGATTTGTCTTTTGTGATGTATCTGTATCTTGTTAGCAGACAACATCAACCTCACACAACACCATAATGCATTAGTACAATCATAAGTGTCAATACCCTAACCAATGAATATCTTCTATCATGCATTCATAATTTTGTTAAGGTGATACAACAAATCTAAAATCAAGATTGTACTAACTGTAATAACATGAAGACAAACATACCATAAACTGAATCATGAACAAATCTCAAAACATACCTCGATGAGTCATACCTATCGAGATCGCTTGTAATCTCCTTATGTAAAGCCTTAGCCTCATCTCCCTCTGAAACATGAACTCCTTCACTTATGTAGGTGACCAATCCATCTTCTTCTAGGATTAACCCTATCCACTTGATTTGCAAGAACTGGACCTGGAGCTGGATATGGGTTTGTCAGAGAAACCCCAAAAATTCAAACTTTGAATTTCAAACTTCTGAAAGGATAGAGATATGCGCCTTGATGAGCTGATCAAACTGATATATTCAGAATTTGAAAACTGCAAAGTTTTACTCCTCAATTTTGCCTTTGAAACTTTCGGATTCACTGGACGTGACCCTGAATTGGGGTTTGATGAATCCCACTCTTTTGCCCCATTAAAAAGTTTTATCCAAAGCTCTAAGCTTCTATTTTTCTGAGGAGCTTCCAGCCGTGGTCACAGATTTCAAAAATTCCCATTTTTACAGAAGCCCTAATTTTCCGCTTTTCTGATCAAAGTCCCGAACTAGGGTCTAATCAAGCCCGGCCTTCTGCCCAACCAAAAATTCTGATCTTGGTCTCTAAATTTCTATTTTGATGAGTATCATCCAGCCGTGGTCTTCGATTACAAAAATTCCAACTTTCTTCAAAGCCCTAAATTCCGGAAGCCATGAATGAGGGTACCAAAAAATAATTCTGTTTTGACAGAAATATGTACCTGATTGTTTCTGGTGTAACTCCGAAATTTTTGATCCACAGGGTCTGAAACGTTTTTTTGAGATAGCCTAACCTGTTAGATTTCCATCCTGACAGGTCTGACCTCAATTGGATGTTCTGAGAGAGAGTTATGCCAAATGTCGCAACGTGACCTGTTTTGGGAAAATACAGGAGAGCGAACTTGTACGATGTGCCACGTGTCACTGTTTGACCTTAGGCCTCTGAAAAAGTTTTCTGAGATAGCTCGGCCTGTTATCTTTCCATCCTGACAGGTATGACCTCAATTGGATTCTCTGAGAGAGAGTTATGCCAAGTGTCGCAACGTGACCTGTTTATGAGATAATACAGGAGAGCGAACTTGTACGGCGTGCCACGTGTCACTGGTTCAACTTTGGCCTCTGAAAAAGTTTTTCTGAGATAGTACAGTCTGTATACTACCTGTCAATTTTCATGAAATTTAATTTGGAGCTTCCTAGCCCAAGTTATGACCTTTTTCCCAAGGTCACCTGATTTTGACTCAGATCTGGAAGAGGCAGAAACCCTTGTCTTCCTTCAGGTTAGCTCTGATACCATGTTAGAATTCAATATGCTAAGACAGAAAATAGCAGCATTACATTCCATTTCACAATAATAGCATATACAGGATCACTAAAGAAACAACAAGCTTAGCATAAACACAAGAGACAGAGATTTATCCTGGGAAACCCTCATGGGGTAGAAAACCCAGCAAAGCTTCCTCAATATAGATGACCAGCAATATACAAAGATGCAAACCCTGAGCATAAGCTCCTTCTCCTCCATAGCAGACCTCTCCTCCACAAATGCGCCTTTCTCAACTGAGTGAGTGTGTATAATGAGGAACATACCTCCTCTATTTATACACTACAATGACATGTATTTTACACAAGTACATGTAGGCTCGTATTTAACCAATGGGTTAAATACCCCACTACAACTAACTAGGCCGACCCCTCTAGGGTGGTCTAATAACCCTTTGACCCACATAACACATACAGGGCCGACCCCCAATAGGGAAGTCTAATAACCCGAGTTACCACATTCCGACGGAGGAATAAACATCTCCGGATATACAATAAGATCGTCACGGAGGAATGAAACATCTCTGGAATAATAAAGTACAAATATAATATTCTTTGAAGTTACAATATCTCAACAGTTCTGTTGAGTGTGTAATGTGTTTGTTTCCCAATGCTGTGAGGTATGCCAAGCGAACTGGAGACAGTCGAGATTAGCAGTGGAGTCTCCCTTTATCCTGGTGGTCGTCGAGGAAGACGTTGTGTTTGCGGGAGTTGCCAATCTCAAGGAAGAAGTTGCAAGCATGCCGGTGGGAGCATTAGTCATTGCTAAGAAGCCTCAGGGGGGTCAGAACTTTGAGTCCCCGCAGAGTAAGAGGTTGCTTCGGTCATCCGCTGCGACAGTGGGAGAAGCTCAGGTACAGGTGGGTTAGTCTAGTCACCGCATTCAAGAGTCTCGACCATGGGCGGGACTGTCAGTTGGTGACATCCTTGGGTATATCCCTCCTAGTCGGTTGGATGCAACCCCACGGAAGTTAAACCCAAAGTAGAAATATGGTGTGAAGATGCCGGCACTCCCCGCTGGAATGGAGTGCTCAGTGGATATTGGGTCGGCGTTGATGCACCTAAAATATGATGACCATGACATGGTGGCTTACTCTGAAATTGCGTCGGCCCCCTACGTGCTTGGATCACAACTTACTGGAACGCCAGTTCTGTAGGACTGGGCAAGAGGATTGAAGCAAGCTTGCTTGTTAGGGCTCACTAACATGTCGCATTTAGGGTGACTGGCGGAACTAAATGCATGCATGAAGCAGCTCCTTGCATGCTTCCATGGTGGTTCACTGTGGTTGGACCGAGAAATTCTAGCCACCATTGATTTAATCTCGCATATAACCAATCGGCTTACCTAAAAATGGAGTTGACCCATCATAGTACTTCCAAGGAAAGGAAAATGACAAAAAGTGGGCGTTGCACTTGGTACAGAAATATAGATTAGAATCGGATGGTCAAGGGTATCGCACCAATAGTATCAATGATAAGGTGGTACTCACGGGCACCAAGATATTATCCTGCAAGGTGGTTAGGGGCGATCGCCCTAACCAGTGCAACTCGGGGATTGTTGCATGCGTCGAAGGTGTCCAAATGAACTGGTCCTTGTTTCTCTTGAATCAATTAGCGGAGGATGCTATGGCGGTTCAATCAGGGACGAGTTCCTTCACATACAGTTCGCTTTTGTTGTTGATTGCCTTCGTGGCATGGAAGGAGCTTGACATGTACCAGGGCATGGACATTCCGGCAGCGGCATAACGGTGGGGTGCGCACTATCAGAATTTATGGTATGTATGGGAGCCTGAGTGACTCCGGGATTGTCGGTTGCAATTTTGGCTATTTTGGGAGATGCTTGGTGATGCAGCGACGCAGGTTTCGCGAATATCTGAAGAAACTATTGCACCGTTCAAACCAGTCATGGCATTTGCAATTCGACCGCATACCATTCATATACAATCCCGCCATGATCCTGATCACCAATGGTTACAGACATTGTATAAAGTGATGTCAAAAGGTTTGGAGGCTATTGTGAATGATTGGCCGGAGGCATGGCGTCAACCCATGGGTTTAGCTGAGATAGAGGCAAATGGCCCGATGGCAGGCCCCGATGATCGGGTATCGGCATAGGACCAACAGAGTTGCCATGACTCAGGGAAGGTATCGACCAAAACACTGTCGGATGATGATAGTAACTAGGCCCTTGAAGAAATCCAATTGAAGCGACACCAGGAGCATGCGACAATCAGTGGGTTGCCCCTGACAGCCGAAGCATAGTTGGGCCACCTACTCGCAGCACTCAATAATGCATCCATTGCGGCAACTGATAAAATGACGAGGAAGGTGGATGAAGGGTTCCATGCGATCACCGCTCGCTTGGAATCCTTGTATGACGTGGTTTCACGGAAGGAACCAGAGGAAGCTGCAGCGTTGAAAGTTGGCACAATTAGCACCATGCCGCGGGTCTGGAATGTGGAAATTCCCCCGACTACGATTGTGACCGAGGATGGGGCATTCAACATTTTGCTACAGTAATTGAAAAAGGAAACCCTCAATGTTAACACGTTACCAGTGGAGGGGTTGACTATTATGCAGGCGGCCACCAGCCAGGAGATGACGGATCGACTGAGGGAGATTAGTGGGTTGTGCTTGAGATTGTAGGAGAGCGAGGCTGAGGCCAAGTGTGAGGTTGTGGACTTGACCGATAGGGAGGCTTCAGCATGGCAGGCTATGGATGAGCTTGTAGAAGACATTAAGAAGGAACAGGATGAGAAGGCTCGTGAGATTGAAGAACTCAAGAAGGAACAGGACTTCCTTATTGCGGAGAAGGCCCATCTGTGGGATGACAATGTGTGGGTCAGGACGGTTATTGTTGCGGCATGTCAGCATGTGAAGGAGTCCATCGCGGAGCCCGATGTGCTCCAATGGGTGCAGCTACTAAGGGCTGCTATTGACCAGTTGCAGCAGGAGAATCAGGAATTAAAGGCCCAGTTGAATCTAGGTACGCCTCAGACCGAAGTCGATGATAGATGAAGGGTGATTGAGGAAGTTGTCACTCAGATGGAAGAGTTGGAGACGACGAAAACCAGGCTCACGATCGACACTGTCCAATTTTGGGGCTGTAGCTTTCACAACGAGCATATTGAGCAGTTGAAAAAGTATCGATAGGAAGCCGAGGGACAGTTGGTTACATTAAAAGCGGTAATTCGCATAATGCCACCACTGGAGAAAGTTGCTAGGTCTCGGGAATTAAAGGACTTGCAATAGTGAGTCGCCAAGGCGGATGAGTGACAGAAGACGCACGGGGCACAGCTGGAGGAGTTCCAGGACATTAGTGACAAATTCATGATACAAGCTGCTGAATTTCTGTAGGCAGTACAGAAAGGTTGACAGTAGGTGGGGGCAAGGCTTACTACTCATCCATCTACCGAAGATGTCATCGACAGTTAGGCGGTGGCTATGGAAGCCAAGGAGGTGGTCCAAATAGTGGAGCATCTGTATGAGGACTTCAAAGCCCGAACAACGGAGTACACCTTGTCCAGTTGACGTGGCTCGAGGGAGAGGCACAAGATTGTGTTGGGGGCCTATTGGTAGGCGGTTTGGTAAGGTACTACCGTAGCATCTCTGATGCTATGACAAGGCAGAAGATACCACGGAAGGTGATGAACGAGGCATGAAGAGGAATAGTTTATGCATTTTTTGGGTCAATTGTACCGCAGATTACGGGTTTTGGGTCATTTGGACCACATAGTGTGTACTGTTAAGTTAGTTGTACTGCAGAAAGCGGGTTTTTGGTTAGTTTTGTACTAAGTCAGTTAGTATGGGTTCATTTGTCCATAAGTCGGTTAGGAAGTTGTTAGAAAGTGGACAAGAACTGTAAGGAGAAATCCTATGTATAGATAAAAGTTGTAAGTGTTCGAGGAGGAGAGATGAAAGGAGAAAAAGGATTATGCAATCTTGGATGTATGTTTTTCTGGTGTGCATTTGAGATCAATAGTCATTGCTGAGATCTAGTCCTGCAAAGATGTTGTAATTGGGTTTTGCAGCGATAATATGATGAAGCTATTTTTCTCTGTGTTCAATCTGCTTGGTTATGGTAATGTAATGTTGCGCTATCTGAATAATGTCATGCTCCCTTGATGCGATATTTACTTTCCTACTGCTGCAATGATGAATTTCTTGATTATATAATAATACAGTCAAATGGTTTAGATCGTTGTCTCGGTATTGCAATAATTTTTGGTGACATAACCACAGCTGTCGTCCTCCATTTGGCAGAAACATGGTTCTGCCTGCTCTCCCTGGACGCCTCGGGTGAAACCTCATCTGCTCTGCAGGTGTTGCTAGGCAGGATAAAACCTGTCCGGGCTGGTGCTCAGGGAGACTATGGCATGTGTCGACAATGAGTGGAACCCCTGTTTACTGGTGCCACGTTAACACAGCCTAGGTTATTAAATCTACAATCAAAAAGTCCTTCAGACATTGACAAAATAAAAAAGGGAATAGAAACATATATTTCATTCTGGAATCAAGGGATTGAGAAGGGAGGTGAAAATTTTTGGCGTCCCAAGTTAAATTATTGGGAGGCTGTATATAAAGCTTTCGACAGTCCCTTCGAGAGTGTTGATCAATCATCAAATAACTTTTGGCCATCAACAAGCCATGATATTTGTAGTAGTGAACCTACAAGATCTGAACATGAAATTATGGATGCCTATTTGAAGGAAAATGTTCCTGCTTTATAGGATTGCTATGTTCGACCACTATGCAACAAGCCTAGAGATGAATTCATTCCAAGAGATGTTGTAAAGGGCCAAATGGTCATTGTGCAATCACTAGAGCCAGATTGTCCAATCTAGTTGGGTAAGGTGATTGGTGATATTTATGAGGAGTCAGATGCTAGTACTGTTGGGTCTTACAAAGTAGAGGTGCAATGGTGGAATCCAACAGGAGCATCGAAGGATCTGAAGGTCTTGTACAAAAAATGCTTAGATAGAAAGAAACAATGGGCTGTTGGTACATAAGAAAATATGATGATCAATGTAAATAACATCATATGGGAATGGTCACCAAGGAAAGGATGGATAGGAGAAAAAATTAGCATAAACGAGAAGGGCCTTGCAACAGCCAAGGCACAACGAGAAAATATGGTTTCTAAATAGTAGACAAAATTCTAAATTTCTATATGTGGCAGTTTTAGGCAACAAAATTGTTGTGTTTCTAAATTTCCACTTGGTCAACAAAAAGTTGTATTTTTTCATTTTCATTAAAGTTTCTTAAAAGGAAACGCCATTAGAAGTGGTTTATCCGCTGCACTTAAAATCAAGTAATTATCCTCAGAGTAACTACCTAAATATTAAAATATGATACACTATACTCAAAGTGCCAAATTCAATGGTGCTCATAGGAGAAAATATTCCATACGAGCCAATATTATAATTAAACTATATTTCTAATAGTCAATGTGCCAAATCAAATATGCCACATGTCACAATATGATCGTTCCACGTGTCACCATGGGATACTATATATCAACATCTAAACAACCAAATTTATATACATTTTCTCAGAGAAACAACGGCTGCTCTTTCCCAAAGGTGTTTTATTGTTACGATTCCCTCATAAATGAAAGGTCGGTCGATCCTTCTTATGTTCTCTATTATGGATATAGAGGAATGATTGGATAAGGGTTTTCACAATTAAATACGAAAATAAGGGGCGGCCGATCCTTCTTGTTGGAAAACAAAAGTTGGGAGAAACTATTTTTATATGTTACAACTTCCAAGGTGTTCTATTTTTAAAATTTCCTTGAAATTGAAAGGTCGGTCGACCCTTCGTATTACCAATATTATTTTCATAATAGTTCAACATTGCAAGAAGGGTCGGTCCACCCTTCTTATTCCAAATATTCTTTTCATAATAGTTCAACACTACAAGAAGGGTCAGTTGATCCTTCTTGTGTTCTCCATTATGGATATAAGTGAATTGCTTGATAAATGTTTTCACAATTAACTACGAAAAGAAGGGGCGACCGATCCTTCTTGTCAGAAAACATAAATCCGGGAAAATGATTTTTATATGTTATAACTTAGCTGATTGACTGGCTATTCGTACAATGCATGAATATTTTAGACATTGGACTTCTCACTTTAAAATTTTGAACATTTAAAAGTCAAAATTGCACTTTTCAAATAAAAAATTGCATTTTTGGATTTGAAATTCACACTTTTCAAATCAAAATTTGCATTTTTTTATTTGAAATTCTCACTTTTCAAATCACAATTTGCATTTTTTGATTTGAAATTCATACTTTTGAAATCAAAATTTGCATTTTTTTATTTGAAATTCACGCTTTTAAGGTTCATAAGTTGTCAAGAAACACACTAATCGAATAGAAAAACACACTTTTGAAAGCCAATAATGCCACTTTCAGAACTTGATTTTGCACTTTAGAAAGGTTGATATTGACACTTTCAAAGTCAGGTAGATGTTTACATTTTCCTTTGAATTTTTCTTGCATTTTTGAGTGTTTTTGTGACTTGCAGAAAGCACTGAGTTTTTCCAAAAGTCAGGTTCTTTCCGCAACCCGCAATCCGCAATGCGGATTGCGGATGCAGAAGTATTCTTCAATAATTGTGGTCTTCTGCATCCGCAACCCGCGTTGTGTGTTGTGGATGCAGAAGACCAACCCCGCAACCCTTGTTTTCCTTCCTGCATGTTTACGTTTTAACCGTCGATTTGTCTTGATCATGCAGATGAGATTACACTGGGTGATTTCAATGAAGTTTAGCTTGCCCGTTTAGCTTGTCGGTGGTTTGAGCAAAATAGAATGGAGGTTCAATTTCTAAAAAGAATGGAGAAAGCCTCGGTGGTCTGAGGAAAATAGAATCATCTGGGTGAGGTGTTTTAGACGGAGGCAGGAGGTTTATCCCACAAGCAGCTTAAGGAGAAGATCAACGACCAATGGAGCAGATTGACAGTCGGGAATTATTTCTCCGATATGACATGCATGGAGCAAACAAATTTTTGGATCCATGAACTTTTGCTAGAGGTCTGCGGGTTTGGACAGCGCAGATATGAAGAGGTTGTGATCTATGGCCGAGGTTTAGTTCGTGGATCTAACTTGCATGAAACAACAATGCAATCCAAATCCGCGAAGTTTGTAAAAGTCACACCGTTTGACGGCTAGGATTCATGCAAGATTCATATCAATGGTGGGAGACTTCCCATGGTTTTAACCGGAAGAAAAGGCAACAAGTGGTGGGATTTGAGGCCACCAGGGATCATAGAGTTAGAAAGCAGCAGTGATCCACGACCCAGAACGGATCATGAAAATAGATGCCTAGGGAAGCTTCCATGTTGCAGGAGATGCAACGGTGATGAAAAAGGATAAATAATATAAAAAAACTCTCCTGCATGGAGAGCTAGATTCCATCTGTCCTATTTTGCATCGGAAAGTGACAGGAGCAATCTGTGTAGAAGAAGACTGGAGACACTCTGATTGATGCAGAGACTGCCCTTCTCTTCATTGCTCTTTTGTTAATTGATCAAATTTCTTTGATGAATGTTGATTTTCACTTCAGATTATTTATGAACACTGTTTAATTTTTGCAATCAATAATCCATACATTGATCTATATTTTTGATTTGTCTTTACTCATGATCTATGTGTCTTTTATGTTTTAAGTGAATTTTCATTTCTTGATTGTTTTGTGGTTATTTTCATTTTAAGACTTTGTTGGCAAGTGGAAATATTCTCAAAGAAAGAGCGGTCTCTCTTTCTCCAAGGTGTTCTATTGTTACAATTCCCTCCTAAATGAAGGGTCGAACGACCCTTCTTATTCCCAATATTCTTTTCATAATAGTTCGACATTGCAAGAAGGGTCAGACGGTCCTTCTTGTATTATCCATTATGGCTATATTTGAGTTGATGGATAAAGGTTTTGACAGTTAACTAGGAAAAGAAGGGGAGACAGATCCTTCTTGTCATAAAAGGGAAGTAGGGACAAACCATTTTTATATGATATAACTTCCAAGGTGTTCTATTTTTACAATTGCCTCAAAATTGTAGGGTCGAGCGACCATTCTTTTTTTTTGTAAGTAAGCGGAGTCGGAAATTCTATTAATATGGTACAAAAAGGTACAAAAATGGTACAGAGTTACAAACAGAGTGAGATAAAATCTCCCACGGGCCCTTCCATAGTTGGGAAAATCGGGCGGCCAGAGATCAAATTAACAACTTAACCAGATAGAATGACCCAGATCATCTTAACAATTGCACCAGATAGCATGACTACTTCACAGAGGAAAAATGAGAACACAAAAATTCTTGAACAAGAAACTGCCTTTCAAGGGCCAAAAAACAACCTAGAAACAAAGCAAGGGAACAAGCTGTCGGCTTAATCGAGAACAATAGGTCGAACAAGAAGAAAACCAAATACTAGTACTGCCATCAAAATATAACCGCAGACATAGGGTAAAGAGAGAAAAAGCCAGCCTGATCAACACGTGGTCCTTGGTGCCCAGCTCCGGGCCTCCTGCGGTTCAGGGATGATGAGCGCTTCCACTAAGGCCTCCAGAGTGCATGTACTGTCCATTTCGTTATGCTGAGTCACTTTCATTTCCTTGATCATATATTTAATGTCTTTAACAGTTTTCTCTTGCACCTGGAATTCGCGTGCCAGAAGAATTGTGCCCACCCAGAATGGGTTGGCTGCAATCTGATGGCCTTGCTGCTCCTCGACCTCCTGTTGTAGCGATATTTCCACATGAGTGATATAGGCCTCAGTAGCCATAGGAGTTTCCTCTAGGTAAATATGTGCCTAGTCGAAATCCAGAGGGTGGTCATCCACCAAGACGTTCACCTAGTTGGATGAGCCTTCACCCCTTGACTGCCACTCACCCCAGAGTTCTATTTAGAGCCACAACAACTGCAAAGATGCATGCGAGGGGCCATAATACTTAAGAATATGGCTCTGAATGAAAAAGAAAAACCTCCAGCTATCTAAAACCACTTAATCCGAAAATGGAATAAACACAACATGCCTTTTCTCAGGGTAGGGCAAGCTACTTTCTCAATTCGGACCTACCTGCACCGGTTTGCATTTTTGTCTTTATAATGCATAAGCCTACCAATAGATATGGTCATCATACTAGGCCTTGATTTTCCATTAATGAAAATGATTACCATTCCATCCCTTCCCAAGGCCTCGCATGCTTGGTAAGCTGTGAGCCTTCGAGTCTGAATACAACCGGTACGATCCCATTTGCTGAGATCATAACCTGCATCACAACTATGCTTTATCCTTCTTCTCATATTAGTACTTTCGATGCTCCCTTCCTTACCCTGAGTATTGAACTTAAAGTGAATTAAACATATGGGAAGGGATACTCATGTGAGTAAATTCTGTCGATCTTGGGTTTGCATGTGTCCTTACATCCTCTCTTCCATGTGCCTCTTCGCCTCTGCGATGAGTGGAACCGTGTAGGGGGTTAAGATCGACGACTGTGATCTCAAGGCATTTTCTTTTAGCCACGTGATCACATACACCTTCTAGTGTGCCTACATTGAAGGCTACACGTGCTTCAACACCTTTATTAGCCAGCTCATCCGCCAACCAGTTACCTTCACGTTGCACATGCAAGAAATGGATGGCCGAGGTGGTAAGCAAAAGTTGCTAAAGCTGGGACAGTCTGCATTCCCATCTCCAGTTATGCAAAAATTTGTCCACAACCGACCCCCTCTGGATACAGCCAACCATCATGATTAGGATACTGGAATCTCCCTCCACTATTAGAGGTGATCAATTATGAGGTCAACTATTCTTTTCCCAATATTATTTTCATAATAGTTTAACACTGGAAGAAGGGTCAGTCGATCCTTCTTGTGTTCTCCAATATGGATATAGCTAAATTGTTGGATAAATGTTTTCACAATTAGCTGCGAAAAGAAGGGGCGGCTGATCCTTCATGTCGAAAAACGGAAGTTGGGACAAACAATTTTTTTATGTTATATCTTATCCGATTGACTTGTTATTCAAACAATGATTGAATATTTTAGACATTGATTTTTTCACGTTAAAATTTTGAACATTTACAAATGAAAAATGCAATTTTCAAATATACAATTGCATTTTTTTATTTGAAATTCACACTTTTCAAATCAGAATTGCATTTTTTTATTATTTTAAATTCAATTTCACAATAATTTAAAGTCTCTGAATGTTTTAGATTCTCCTTATCCTTAATTATATCATCTCCTTTGAAGGAGTAATAAAAGACTAAATGTTTATGGGAGCTTCGACTTGTAGACATAGAAGCACTAGACTCATCCCATGCAACCGCAAAAATAATCAGTCATTATTCCTCAAACATGTAAGCTTTGCATCGGACTGTTCCATCATTCTATTGGAATATCAAGCAATACTGAGAGGATGCACCAACACCCTTAAAACTATTCATTATTCTTAAATTTTCACTATTAAAACTGAAGGATGCACCAACACCCTTTTTTTTCAGCTACAGCTGTCTGGATGCACCATCACCATTAGTAGGCTGCAACCTGCCCTGGCACCACCCTTCCACCCTTGTTTGTCTTCTTCAGATTTCCAGAATTTATTTCCTTCAATTCTGGTCTTAATTTGCAGGTTGATAATGAAGAAAATAAAATAGTCCATTAATGTTGGGCATTGGTCATAAATTAATCCAATATCAATTTTAGCATAAAATTGGTGAATACTTAGATGCGGTAAACCAGAGCATAAACATATGAATTCTGATTTAATATTACTTTCATCCAAGCATGAAGAATAACACACTGGAAAAGATTTAATGGAAATAACAATTAACAGGGAAAGGAAGGAAATTTACAGACTCTCATTAATGGAAATAACAATTAACAGAGAAAGGAAGGAAATTTACAGACTATCATTAATGAATAGTTTTGTCATCAGTGGTATAATTATATTCAACACATTCCATGTATAATTTCAAAAACAAGCAACACATGCATGCCTTCCCAGACACACCATAATGCTGATTAAAATTTAATAGTGATCGATACGACGGTTTGACATGTTCTCTGAAGTGGTCGAATGGAGGATCTATTCAGGCTACCAACCTAAGCTCCTCCAACATCTCCCCCATGAACAATTCCTTTCTTCGTCTCGAAGAAATCAGAAAATAACTGGAGTTGGATGAACAACATGTTGATGACTATGAGCTGGTACCCGATACTCCCTTGGCTAGAAATGGGTCGTTAGGTCTAGAAACCTGTCCATGCAGGAAGAAGAAAGAAGATGACACCATGATCTGGAGGCACAGACATGATGACTATGACCTGGTACCCAATACTTCCTTGGCGATAAATGGGTCGTCATGTCTGGAAAGGTATCCATGCAGGAAGAAGAAGCTGACAGCATGGTCTGGTACTAAAACAACATTCGACGACTAATGCAAGTGTTGACAACCGCAACAATGCATGTTGTCTTAGAGAAGAAATCTTCCAAGACTGCTAATCTCCTTATGTCCCCTCCTCGTTGCATACCCAGGAACATAATGACAAATCCATGTATTGGGACTTCGACAGTGCTAATCCATGATATGGGGCATGGTTAGCCTATATATAGTGATTGGCTAGTGTGTTGATGGATTGAATAGGATGGGAGTCTGGGACGGATGGGAAATGGTAATTATCATAGTATGGAGGGATCATGGTGGTCATAGATATCATCTGTAGCGACTACAGATTTTGCTGGAGAAATCGTACATGCATCACTGCAATCGATTCCTTGAATATCCAACGGCCAACATGCATGCTTCTAGCGCATTAAATGGCCTACAACAAGATGGATAATATTCATCGTAAGTTTCGGCCTATGTGAATCAAGTATACCCTATGTTAAATTGTGCAATTACTTCCCATGATTGTGTTTAAGAAACAAAATTGTTTATGTGAATCAAGTATACCATATATTAACAAGGGGCCACATGTTGGACATGAGGAGGGCACGTGGGGGAGGAGCCTCGACCCATGCACCCGTAACATGGCACGCATGCCCCATTCAATATACCACCTCCCTCACTTCCACCTTCCTGCCCTCACACATGTGGCTTTATGGATTTATTTTTACCATTCCCTCGTAGATGAAAGGTCGGCCGACCCTTCTTATTCCCAATATTCTTTTCATAATAGTTCGACACTGCAAGAAGGGTCAGGCGATCCTTCTTGTGTTTTCCATTATGGATATAGCTCATTTTCTGGATAAAGGTTTTCACAATTAACTACAAAAAGAAGAGGCGTCTGATCCTTCTTGTCGAAAAACAAGGATTGAAGACAAAAGTCATCAGAAACCATTTTTATATGTCATAACTTACAAGGTGTTCTATTTTTACAATTCCCTCGTAATTGAAGGGTCGACCGAACCATCTTATTCCCAATATTATTTTCATAATAGTTCGACACTACAAAAGGGTCGACCGACCCTTCTTACCCCCAATATTATTTTCAGAATAGCTCGACACTCCAAGTATTTCTATCAACCTGGATGGGTCTTTTCTGTGCCGACCATTTTGATGTCAAATAGTAAGGATTTTTGTTCAGTCTCCAAGGTTGATAGTAGACATGGGAATTTCTCTATATGGCATTTTTTGTCTCAGAAGTGCAATGTGAAAAGAAGACGGATGTAATCCTTTTTACCAGTATATAATACAAAGTTTCTCTTTTTTTGCTTAAAAAAAACAATCCTTTCAATAAACATGAAAACTAGTGGCACTGTCAGGGATCAAATTTGAAGGGCTAAACTTAATTTCAGGTTGAAGGTTATATATTCATATCGCCCTTCTAGCATGAAGGGATTTAATTAAAAAAAGATAATAACTAAAAACACTTTTCATTCTTTTTATGATATTTGATTCTATTTAAAAAAAGAAAAAAGAAATAATGCTTTGATTTAAAAAAACAAAAGGAAAGAATGTTTCTATTTAAAAAGAAAAGAAAAAAAGAATGTTTCTATTAAAAAAAAACAAAATAAGAATGATTCTATTTTAAAAAACTAGAATAGTTTTTGTATAATGCTACTATAATGATACTAATGTAAATATGTAAAGTTACTTATTTACAATTACTTCCAAAAGTAAACTTCAGTTCGACAAGCATTATGGACCACCAAGGAGCAAGAGGAGAATATAACTAGTGGTCATCACAGAGTCGCAGACAATTGGTGGATTAAACAATTGAAACTATTAGTGGATCGAAGTTTTATTTCAAACTTTGAGCAAATCCCTTGATTTGGTCCCTTGTCTGGCCTCTTCTCTCAGTTCAATGGTGGGCCTTGCTGTCGAAATGATGTTCCTAAGGTCCAGTGTGGAAGACTTAAAAAAAAACCTACTAAAGGTTTATGAGGCAATCTGCCTGGGCATCAAAGCCAACCACATGAGGTATATCTCTTAGCAATTAACCTGTCACGACTCCAGAATTGATGATTTGGAACGCAATTTGATTGAAATTATGGGGACAATGGATTTTATAAAAGATGGAATTTTGAAGATGACCAGGATGTCACAGTGTAGCAACTGTTAGGAATCCCCCTCTGTGGACATGAGAATTGCTGAGGAAACCTCTGTTCAACGGAAATTTTTTTTGTAGCAGAGATCCCTACTTGGATGAGTTTTTACATCAATTTTGGAATTTTTTTGCATCAGCTTGTTAAATTTACAAAGCCATACTGGGAAAGCTATTTATGCTCCCAGGCTCTGTTGATGTATATGTAACTTCAGAAGATATTCACTTGTATATTGTATGTATTACATTTGTACCTTATTGTATTACCAACAGAGATGTATTATTCCTCTGATTGGAAGTGTCATCATGTGTACTTGCAAGTGTCGCAAGTTATATTGTAAGTGTCATAACTTATACTTGATGGGTTATTAGACCACCTTGATGGGGTCGGCCCTGTATGAGTTATGTGGGTCAAAGGGTTATTAGACCACCTTAGGGAGGTTGGCCCTGTATGAGTCATGTGGGTTAAAGGGTTATTAGACCACCCTAGTGGGGTCGACGAAGTCAGTATTATGTTAAGTGGTTAAGTTGGGGCCTACCTAGTTGAGTAAAGGTCAAGTGAAAGTAAAAGTATAAATAGAGAGTGTGACTCTCTCATTTGATACAATTCTCTCATTCACTCACTTCGCATTAGTGAGAGAGAGGAGGAGTGCGCACAAGTGGAGGAGGAGTATGCTACTAAAGATAACTATCTCTTGGGTTTGATCATTGTGATCTTTGTATTGGTGCTTATTCTATCTCTGAGGAAGTTGCGGGGTTTTTCACCTTCTTGGTTTTCCCTGGTGAAATGTTTTGTGTCTTTTGTCTCTTATGCTTGATATGTTGTACATGTTGTTTTTTCAGTTAAGATCCTAGATCTATTGAATTAAATGATGAAAAAATAACATGGTATCAGAGCTATCCTGAAGGAAGGCATGGTATGGCATTTATGACACTTGTTGCACTTTAGACAAATTGGAAGCTAGGGCTTGATATAGCAATAGCCAGTCATCGTAGCACTTTCGCTATAAATCCATTTTGGCAAAGGTTCAGATTCTGAAACATTTACAGGTCGAAGGTAACATCCTCATGTACCTTAGGTTCGAAGCACAACATCTAATTCACTGTAATTTCTATTTTATGATCCGTACAATCTAGGGTTTTTGCCTCTTCCAGAATGCAGTCCTAAGCAGGTGACCTAGGAAAAAAGGTCAGATATCGGGCTAGGAAGATCCAAATGGAATTCTGTAAAATGTGACAGTAAGAGAACGGACTACAATTTCACAAGTAAGTTTTTCAAAGGCCGAAGTTTAACCAGTGACACGTGGCATGCCGTACAAGTTTGTTATACTATTTTATTCCATAAACAGGTCACATTGCGACACTTGGCATATATCTCTCTCAGAGAATCCATTTGAGGTAAGATCTGTGGGGTTGGAAAGCATGAAAATTCTCACAACATATCTAAGAGCTTATGTATACCTCACAAGAAAGAATTTAGGAATAAGATTAAGAGTGAATAATGCAATAAGATGAGCAACAGAATAATAATACAGTAGAACTCGGATAGAAGCAAAATAAATTCACACACACTAATTCATTAATCACAATATGGACAAATAAGTAGTACAATGCATGAGGATTTGAATGCCAAGGTGGAAATTTGAATTATCCTTCATGGAGTGATCAAACGATCACTGGAGTGTCATCGGAGAACAACTAGAAGTCTATCTCATCATCAGTGGAGTCATCAATGCACAAGTAACTATCAACCATCAGTCAAATTGAGTGTGGTAGGTGTAACTGAGTGTAACTGGAACTAACTGAATGAAGGAGGCTCAGTGGAGGGTGCATGAGGAGCTAACTAGAGTCAGAATGGGAAATCTAGTCTCACTGGAGGTCTATCGGAGTGATACAATTAGTTGAATTGAAGATAATTGAAGTAACTGAAGATAACTGAAGTACAACTGAATGGTAACTGAGAGAGGGGAACTTTGCTTCCTTAAATCAAGGAGGAAGGGCACACTAAGCTCTAGGAGGGATAAAAATGATTCGAGAGAAGCTCCCGGGGGCTGGCCAATTAGGGATAGGTGCTGGGACTGATGACTAGGATGCATGCATTTGCATGCATGCATGCAGAATGCATGTTGCATGTAGAATGCATGCTGCATGTAAGACTGAAACTGCAAATAATGAAAATGCCGGTAGGACTAGGATGGAGTATAGGAATATCCTAACAGAAAGATGATAGGTCATGCTACCACAGGCCGAAGTGTCAGACCCTGTGGATTCGTAATTTCAGAGATGCACCAGAAACAATAAGGCGCATATTTCTGTGAAATAGAATTGGTTTCTGAGCATTCTCATTTTTGGCTTGTCATTGCTGTAGGAAATTAGGGTTTCAAAGAAAGTTGGAATTCTTGGAATCGGAGACCACGGCTAGATGCTCGTCATCAAAATCAAAATTTAGAGACCAAGATCGAATTTTTTTGTTGGGCAGAAGGCCAAGCTTGATCAAACCCTAGTTCGAGATTTTGATTAGAAAGGTGGAAAATTAGGGCTTTTTCAAAAGTTGGAATTTTTGAAATCTATGACCACGGCTGGAAGCTCCTTAGAAAAATCGAAGTTTAGAGTACAAGATCGAACCTTTTGGTTGGGCAGAAGATCGGGATTTATCAAACCCTAGTTCGGGATCCTGTCGAGAAGATTCGAAAGTTTCAAAGTCAATTTTGAGGAGTCAAATTTTGGAGATTTCAAAATTGAAGTATACCAGCTTGATCAGCTCAGCAAGGCGCATCTTTCCATCCATTCAGAAGTTTGAAATTCAAAATTTGAATTTTTAGGGTTTCTCTGACAAACCCTAATCCAGCTCCAGATCCAGTCTCAGCAAATAAAAGTGGATTGGGTTAATCCTAGAAGAGAATGAATTGGACACCTGCATAAGTGAAGAAGTTCCAGTTTCAGAGGGAGATGAGGCTAAGGTGTTACATAAGAATGCTACAAGCAAATCTCGACAGGTATGACTTGAGGAGATATAGGTATGTTCATGATTAAGTTTATGATATGTTTGTCTTCATATTATTTAGGTTAGTACAATCTTGATTAATGTTAGACTCGTCTTATCACCCTAGTAAAAGTATGAATGCATGTGAATGATAGAATACATTCATTGATTAGGGTTATGACACTTATGATTGTAGTAATGCACTGTGGTGTTGTATGAGGATGATATTGTCCGCTAACATGAAAGGTACATCAAGAAAGAAAAATCAAGTTCTAGATCAAGAACATATGACCATGGTGACATGAAGACAAAATACTCATCCATAGTCATGGATCACATAGAAGATCCACTTACGAGGTATGTATAACTTGGTTATGCAATTATTAACTTATGAGACATGCAGGTTGCTAGCACAAGGTCTCTAAGAGAACAAAGAAGAAATTGTTTGGGTATACTAGAAAAGCATGGTAATCCAGGTATGTTTTCCTATATCAAGTTAGAATCCTACTTTGTGTTAGGATCTCATATAAGTATACTTTTGTATGATTAATAATGATCATTCATGAAGTTATAGGTTTGAGTAATCATGGGTTTATGCATATTATACTTCTTATTTTGATTGATGATATGACAAACTAGAAGACTTCTATGGTCAAATAAGAATATGCATGACTAATAGGAGTCCTCTCTAAAACCTTGAATACTAATGCTTGTGATAAATTACCTATGTGTGAGATGATCATGACCATACATGTCAAGATTATTTAGGATCATAATGTTTTAATAGTATTGAGATTATACTAATGTATGTATGGTCATGTATGAGATCTTGAGGATAACACAATGATGACACTAGTGCACACTTAAGCATGCATAGGGTCCAGGATGGATATAAGTTCAAGGACAGGTAATCCAGGAAGCAAAGATCAAGAGGGAGCACACTCCAGTAGCTCCTGCAAGGAAGCAAAGATTGAGAGGGAGTCCACCCAACAAGAAAAACAAGATAAGTATTTGAATTGTCATTTCTTATTTAAATGATGTTGTTAAGTCATGTACATACTTATGTTCCTAGACTTAGGATGTATACTATGCATATTATAAAAGTTGCATTAATGAACAAGATACTACTAATATGCAAGTAATGGGTAAGTGGCCTATGGTACTGTACAACATTCCATTTCTACTTATCTAGAATGAAACCTCTTTACTGACATGTTGGGAGTTGTGCACACTCTTAACAATGTTCTGGTAGAGATGGAAGGCATCTAGAAAGTTACAGAATATGGATAAATGTTGTATTGAAGCATTGGCTAAGATAATTGCATGACTGTATGACATATGTCCTTATGTGTAAGAATTTTTTCTGAAATATATGAGATGTTTCTAATCATGCAATTGAACTTATCTTGTAGGAAAGACCATGTACCATCACCTACAAGAGAGACTTGTTTCGAAGAACAAGCGATGAAGACTCAACAACATTTGTTCCAGTAACGAAGTTCAAGAAAACTATCTATTGAAGATATTGAAGAATCTGAAGTTCCCAGTATTTGGGATGCAGTAATGGAAGGATTCCATGATCGAGGAGTACCAATCAATCATGAAGAATGATGTTTGGGATGTGGTCCCAAGACTAGAAGGGAAGTCTGTTGTGACTTCCAAGTGGATCTATAAGATCAAGCATGCTGCAGATGGTGGCATAGAGAAATACAAGGTGAGGTTTGTAGCTCGTGGCTTCTCCCAAAAAGAGGGAATAGATTATGAAGAGACTTTTGCTCCTGTAGCCAGATACACTTCCATCAGAACAGTACTTGCTCTGGCTGCAGTGATGAAGTGGAAGTGTAACCTACCCAAATTTTGAGACTATTTATTTTATTTGCAAAAACATTATGTTAAATTATAATTACAAAGTATTGTAATTATGACCAAATCTAGTCAAGGATGATTCTAATGATATATTATTATTATTTAATAAATTAAAATAGGAGACAAACACCCAAGGGAACTGTTAAATGAGTGTTCACTGACCCACTAGGAGGAATGGAAGCTGTTAGAAGGCATGGGGCAAGTGCCAACATTTGCACTCCATCACTAGCTGTTAGTTATGGGACAACTACCCCTAAAATTGTGGCATTATCCCCCAAGTGGGTGGAAGACAGCTATTAGCTCCTTAATGACCAGGTTAATCATGAAAAAGGCCTAGGAAGCCTAGATAAGGCAATTCAAATTGAGCAGAGAGCTCCATATAATTTTTTCTGCAGAAATAATTCCTCAAGTGTATCAGGTGATCACTAAGAGATTCGAATAGGGAGGCTAAGTGAATGTGCATTGTGAGTCTGCTGAATTTACTATGAGAAGGAAACCAGAGGTGTTGGTGCAGGTCTCTTTTGACTACTAAGTCTATACGACTTTATGATCTACATTGTTGCTGCAAGTTGATGACCTAAGCTTTTACAGATTCTTCTTCCTAGTGGTTCAATGAACAAGCTTGGGGATCCTAAGGCAAGTGATTTGGCTACCTTTAGGAGTAGGTTGGGTGGAACAGGCTCCTTGGGTTGTTTGTTTCTCCTACAATCATCAGGTTCTATTGTTTCATCTGGTTTATTTTCAATTGAATGAACGAAGTTTTTTCATTAAACCTCTAACCCTTTTTCTTGGCTTGATAATGGAGATTGTTTAGCTGAACTATATATTCTGTTGAGTTAGGATAAGTTAAAATAGTTTTGTTTTGATTAATTAAATTATTTTCCTGTATTTTTCCACACATCAAATATATCGTACTCTAGTACAAGAGGTGGAGAATAAAATTGGATAATTAAATGATGAAGGATAGAATATAGTACTTCATAATATAGGCATTTTATTTTTCTTTTACCTACTGTAAGAAAATAGATATTCCATTTATGTATAATAATCTAAGGTTTACACTTTAGATTATCCACTTCTTTTCAAAATATATATACTATGCATTTTTATTATTATTTCATTCAAAAACTGTAAAAGACTATAAGTAAATTATGGTACTTAGCCGTTTAAAAAATAGTTGTATTATCAGCTTAGAATTTCTATGATATTTCAATACTATAGTTTTATATATTTACACAACATTTTATTTAATACATTTAACTTTCCATGTATTCCAGATTCTTATAGTAAGAATATCTTTCATATTCAGTATCAGAATGTATTATCATATTTTTGAAACCCTAGATAATGATTACCTTCTATAACATTCATCGTTCTGCTAAAATAATTCTAATTTTCGCAAAGTTTGCAGACATTTACAATTTTCGATTAAAAAACCCTAAGACTAACATACAACTAGATTAAGGACAAGCACTTAAAAACGTAAACATCAAATCCTTACATCATATTTCCAAAACCAAACACATTACTGTTGTTCAACGATCATATTTACGATAGCTATCTCTATAAGACAATTACAGACAAGATTATTATTATCCACCATAATATTCATTTGAGCGAGGGTTCAATACCAACAACTCAGTCTCTTATCACCATTCAAAACTTTAACTTAAACTTTACGAGCACAGGGTTTCTCTATTGTGAAACAAGTTAGCCACGGCTCTCAGCCAGTATCAATTTTGTGCTATCTAGTCAAAATATCAACTTTCATAAACATAGAAACCACTCTGAAACTATTATTGTAGTTTCCTTAAACATTGTATTTTTTTTACCATTATATTAACCGAGGGTTTATCCTTTTAGAAAATACATCATAAACAAGTTTACATTTAAACAAACACCACATCAGAGTACTACTGGGCCGAATATGCAAATGAGGCTGAGGATTCAACTCCTGCCCATGTATCGTAATGATTTTCAAAACATCATCTTCACGGCCAAAGAAACCGTTACCAGGAACTAAAACACCAAACTCTCGTCAAACATCAAGCTTCGGCCACACCGGGCTAGGAGAACCTACGAGGAAAGAACCACCAAGGCTTACTGGGTGGTAGAGCAGCTTTTCTTCCACCGAGCTTCAAGCAAGTGAACCGTCGACGAAGTAAAACCTACCACAAGAAACCATCAAAGTTTAAATGAGAAATTACAAAGTTAGTTACAGACACAACATATGGCTTAACACTTTAAATTCGAAACATTACCTGTGTATTGTAGCTTTAAGAGTAGAGACGCCTGTACCACATGGCAATGGAGCTATCTAACCAACGCAACGAGAAGGGGAATCAATTATGTGAACCATTCTTAAAATGCTATGAGAATCAACCATGGTTCAACTCCACTATCAAAGACCAATAGAAAAACCTTGGAAACTACTTCCTAAAATCACATCGAATGCTGCATTACGGCTCGGCTCTACAGGAAAAGAAAACACCCGAAACTTTTAAGTTTGCTCAACAAGTCAAGGGATAGAACTCGAGGAAGGAGTACTCCAAATCTAAACTACCAAACCTTACATTGTAGCAGGTGGTCAGCCTCTCCACCTTACCACCACCAAAGCGAAATGAAGGCCAAAGAACCATTTCAACGCTAAGTGTAACGAAAGCTAGGGTTTCATTACAAAGCCCGATAATTTTACGAGATTGACGATGGATATGTTGCCAACCAGGCACGTTGATAAACGGTCAACCGTCACATTAAATTCCTCATTTATTATCACATCCACCACGACTTTCAACTCATCAAAGCCGAGGTTAAAAGCATTGCATAGCTCGACATCTTGGTAGGAGTTTTGGAATTTCTATCACGTGAACTACAGCCACGATGGCATCCACAAGGATTCCACTCAACATAGAAGGAAGGTGACTTAAATGCCAAAGACCAGTTTCGACAGACTGCCAGCACGATAACACCATTACATTCACTACCCTGTCATATCACATTTCAATACCAAGGCTTAGGCTTACAACGTATAGTTTATTTCTTTTCCAAATGTATTGATCGTAGAATGCATATTTACTAGGTTTGCATAGTTACCGAGTGACTTCATGTCCTTGTAGATCGCATTCATAGTAGGTATTCAAATACTTAGTGTATAGTTAAAATTCCATAGTATACACATTGTAACATTGTGCACATTGCCATTTCTACTTATAAAGTTACATAGCATATTACAAAGTATAAATATTAAATTAGAAATGTTTAAACCTATAGTCTTGCAATTTCCACAATAGAATCATCATAAATTTGATAGTAGGATTATAGTAAACATTGCTATATTAGTATGATTTTTCCTGCATTTATAAAATGAGAAATGCATAAAACTACTTTAGTTATATTTATAATTTCCATTTTATCCACGTATTCAAAATAAACTTTTGGTTCATGTTTCTATAATGTAGAGTAGCATACAAGCTGAATTATTCACATAATAAATGTTCATGATAATACTACTCTTTACGAAATGGAGAAATGATGACAATAGCACTTATACATTGTAATCGAGCACATACTACTTGTACGTATGGTCCAAGTAATACTTACAGATTTAGGACAAGAGATGCATATCATTAATAACTCTGATGCAAAGAAGTACTTATAGTTATCATAAAGCATTGATGGCTCACTGAAAACATAATTAGAATTACTTGTAACACTTGGATCATCGTAATACTCTTACCTATGTATCTGCGCATAGAAACAGGTTCAAATGCTTTAGCTGAAAATAGCTAAGTAAACATCAAGGTACCCCATAGGAACCCTTTGTCATCATTCAAAAGCAAACTGTCAGTATTTATATCAAGAAGATTTTATCGCAAGAGAATTTAAATACAGCTTATAGTTTTCAATTTAACTCAAGCAAAACTAATGTCGTATTTTCTTGTTAAGCAGTATGTTTTTGTCGTCATTTAAATTTATCTATTGTCGTAATTTACTTTAAGAATTACGAAGTGTCGTTATCATTAATTGTTATTAGTTACAAGTTTTAGTCATTAATTTATTTCTGCATTAGTATTTACAACATTTATGCGACTTTAATTTTTTTAAAATTTTTGTGATTTATCGGGATGTTACATGTGGTATCAGAGCTCATGTTCGAACTCTCGACCTGAAAAGGTCCAAAGAACACGCAATAGAAAAAATTTTATGACAGCAAAAATCTTTACTAATTAAATTATTTTGTATACAAAAAATTGTTTTCTAAATTACAGGTATGGAAGGATTAGCTGAACACATGGAGGACAGATTTCGACCAAATAGTCATACCAACAATAGCACTGGACAACATTATGAAGAAGAATTCCATGGTGAATTGAATGACAATTCATCAGAATTGTTACGTTAATTTCAGGAGTTGAAAGCAAAAATAAGATCTGTTAAACAAGATAATGAGAGAATTCTAAAGGCACAAGCAGAACTGAACTAAGTATTGTTTGATCAGTGCCCAACTGATTAACAGGATAGAAGGGTTGAAAATACCTCCAATACTGAAGACTTACATCATCGGAACCAAGGTAAAAAAGTGAAAATTGATGATGAGAAAAATAGTTCAACATCATCAGGAGCTTCCATTGAGATACGTAAAAAGAAACGTAATTATTCAAGTGATAGCAGAGAAGGGGATTACAAACCAAAAAGAAAATCCATAAAGAGTATGAGCAGATTTCTGGGGAGTTCAAGAAGATCAAACCCCAACTTTAAATGGTGAAACTAAGAAAGGAGAGACAGTTGAAGAATGGCTATCCGACATGAAGAAATACTTTCAAATTTATGATTATTCAAAATCATTGAAAGCAAAGATGGCCATATATAACTTGATCAGGAAGGCAGACATTTGGTGGCAGGACATCAAAAGAGTGAAGGGAATCAAGGACAAGCATGTGAATTGGAGCACTTTTAAAAGGTATTTCAAGAAGAAGTTCCTATCTGAACAATATTACGAAGAAAATTCCAAGGAATTTCTATGATTTAAGATTGGGAACCATGAATATGAAAGAGATGAACATCAAAATTCTGAATTTGCTAAGGTATGTGTTATACCTTGTGGAAGATAAACCAAAGATTCAGAGGTTTCTGAGTTGTCTACCTTTCAACATCAAGGACAGAATAGAGTATGACAATCCAAAGACCTTAGAAGAAGCCATGAGGAAAGAAACTTTCTACTATCATCAGAACCAGAAAAGAGAAGGGATATCTAACTGGAAAAATCATAAACCCAACAACTTTGGGCTGAAGAAGAAAAATTTCAGGTTCAATGGGAATTCTGGTTTTCAAAAGAAAAACTTTCCAAATCAAAATTTCCAAGGAAACAGTTCCATAAATAATCAACAACAGAATTTTACAGCTCCTAGAATTACACCCAATGTTACCAGAACTAATGACCAGAGGACACCTATAAAATGTTTTGAGTGTCAAAGTCCTCATTATGCTTCAAATTATCCCAATAAGAAGCGAACAACCAATAACATTCACTCCATACAAAGTGAACCTACTGTGGGAGACTTGGCAAGAGAAATGCCTAGAATTAATGCAGCTCTAGACAACAGGAAAGCAGAGCATCAAGTCTCTATGGTAGAGATTGAAGGTATGCTACAAAACCAACCTGTTTCTATTTTGATTGATCCAAGCGCTGAGTTATATATCTCTAGATATTGTAGAAAATTTTAATCTGAAAACAGAAAAATTTAATAAATCCTGGTTAGTTAGACTAGCAACAGGAACAAAAAGAAAAGTGTTTGATTTTGTTGAAAGTTGTGTTTTATCTATGAATCAGTTAAAGACACAAACCAAGCTAAATGTTTTACCTTTAGGATCCTATGACATCTTAATTGGAATGGATTGGTTAGAATCACATCATGTTATTTTGAATTGTTATGAGAAAAGTTTTACTTGTCTAAATGATGAAGGAGAAACAGTAGAAGTGAAGGGTATTCCTAGAAAGACATCACTTAGACAGATTTCATCCATGCAAGTAAAAAGACAAGTTAGAAAAGGATGTAAGATGTTCACAGTGAATGTAGTACATGAGGAGTCAATTACAAAAGAGGACAAACTGAAACTAGAAGATATACCTGTCCTAAAAGAATTTATGGATGTTTTTCCAGAAGAGATTCCAGGATTAACCTCGAAGAGAGATCTAGATTTTACCATTGAATTGATACCAGGTGTGGTACCGAACTCCAAATCTCCATATAGTATGAACATATTGGAATTAAATGAGTTGAAATCACAGTTGAAGGAATTGATCGATAAAAACTATATAAGACCCAGCGTGTCTCCTTGGGGAGCAACTGTTATTTTTGTTAAGAAGAAGGATGGCACTTTAAGGCTTTGTATAGATTATCACTAGCTGAACAAAATGAAAATCAAGAATCGATATCCGTTGCCTTGCATCGACGATCTATTTGATCAGCTGCGTGGAGCAACGATATTTTCGAAGATTGATTTAAGGTTAGGATATCATCAAGTTCGTGTGAAGGATGAGGATATTTTTAAAACAACCTTTAGAAATCGTTATGGACATTATGAGTTCTAACGCCCCGACAATATTTATGTATTTAATGAATAATATTCTGCACAAGCATTTGGATAAGTTCGTTATTGTATTCATAGATGACATTCTAGTATATTCTAAAAGTAAGGAAGAACATGACGAACATTTGTGTATTATTTTACAAGTTCTGAGAGATCATCAGTTATATGCTAAGTTTAGTAAGTGTGACTTTCACAAGGATAAGATTTAGTATTTAGGTCACATAATCTCTAAGGAAGGAATTTCAGTTGATCCCGATAAGATAAAAGTCATTAATGAATAGCCGGTTCCTAAGGACTCGACAGACGTATGATCATTTATGGGGATTATAGGATATTATAGAAAATTCATAGAAGGTTTTTCGAAGATTGCAAACCCCATAACCTCCTTACAGAAGAAGGGGTATAAGTTTGTATGGGATCAAAAGTGTGCAGACAGTTTGAAGAAGTTGAAGGAATTACTAACTACAACACCTATTCTGAAAATTGCAGATCCTAATAAAGATTTTGTAGTATGCACCGACGCATGTAATGATGGACTCGGTGGAGTCCTAACACAAGAGGGACATGCTATTGCATATGAGTCTCGAAAGCTGAAAATACATGAGAAAATTATTCTACATATGATCTGGAATTATTAGTAGTAATACACGCCTTAAAAATGTGGTGTCACTATCTTATTGGCAGAAAATTTACTTTGATGACAGATAACATGGGGCTAAAGTATTTACTAGATCAAACGAACTTGAATGCTAGACAAGCTAGATGGCTAACCTTTCTAAGTGAATATGATTTTGAAATTCAGCATATAAAGGGTAAAGAGAACAAGGTTGCTGATGCTTTAAGTCATAAAGTGAAGTTAAATTTTATTTTAGCCATCAGTACATACACAACAGATTTATAAAATCAGATTTTCGAAGGGATTAAAAATGATGAAAAATACAGAAATTTACATGAAAAGACAACAGAAAGTAATTCTGAAAATTCTATGGCAGACTTCAGGTTAAAAGAAAATGAATTGCTGCTGTATAAGAATAGATTATATGTGCCCAACGTACCAAAGATAAAAATTCTGATTTTAGATGAGATGCACAAAAGTCATTATGTTGGTCATCTAGGTTATCAGAAAACCATAACTATGTTATAGAAAGATTATTATTGGCCCAGGATGAAGGACGAAGTAGCAGAATATATAGCTAAATGCATTGACTGTCAAAGAGTAAAGGTTGAACATCAGCATCCGGCTGGAATGTTACAGCCATTACCTATACCTAGTTGGAAATGGGAGATCATAAGCATAGATTTTATTACTGGACTACCCAAGAATTAGAAACAAAATGATTCTATCATGGTGGTAGTGGATAAACTCAGCAAGGAAGTGCATTTTATACTAGTGAAAACTATTTATAAGGCTCCAGATATTGCAGAAATTTTCATGAAACAGATTTTTCGATTACATGGAATACCAAAAGTGATAGTTTTAGACCATGATTCTAAGTTTATTGGGAACTTCTAGAGATCTTTGTTTAAAGGGTTGAATACAACCTTAAACTTCATCACAACATTTCATCCACAAACGGATGGATAGACAGAAAGAGTAAATCAGATATTGGAGGACATGCTAAGGATGTATGTTAAGGACTAGCTTGGTAAGTGGGAGCACTACTTACATTTACAGAATTTGCATATAACAACCATTACCATGCATCAACCAGGCTTAGCCCTTTTGAAATTGTTTATGGTAGGAAATGTAATACACCAGTTTCTTGGAATGACCCAGTTAATAGAGTTATTTTAGGACTTGAATTGTTGAAGGAAATAAAACTAATCGTGCAACAGGTACAAAGAAATCTTAAAGCTGCCCAAGATAGGCAAAAGAGTCAAGCAGATCTTAAGAGGACTCATAAAGAGTTCTAGGTTGGTGAGCATGTTTTCATTAAGGTGAGACCGAAGAATAGCTCATTAAAATTGGGAATTTGTGCCAAGCTGGAACCCAGGTATTGTGGTCCTTTCAAAATTTTGTCAAGGGTTGGACCCGTGGCGTACTAACTAGCTTTGCCACCAAATCTAAAGATACATAATGTTTTTCATATTTCAGTTTTAAAGAAATATGTACACAATGCTACTCATGTTATAAATTGGAATGATGTACAGGTGGAACAAGACAACAATTTTCAGGTGGAACCAGATTGTATCCTCGAAAGGAGGGAAACTCTACTCCAGAATCGCACCATTGAGAAGGTAAAGGTGCAATGGAAGCACCTTATCCTAGAAGAGGCAACCTAGGAGTTGGAGAGTAGTATGTGGGTAGCATACCCAGCTCCGTTTCAGGAATACTTAGAAAATGAATGAACAACATCGAGGATGATGTTGAGACTTAAGGGGGGGTGTATGTCACCTACCCAAATTTTGAGACTATTTATTTTATTTGCAAAAACATTATGTTAAATTATAATTACAAATTTTTGTAATTATGACCAAATCTGGTCAATGATGATTGTAATGATATATTATTATTATTTAATAAATTAAAACAGGAGAAAAACACCCAAGGGAACTGTTAAATGAGTGTTCACTGACCCACTATGAGGAATGGAAGCTATTAGAAGGCATGGGGCAAGTGTCAGCATTTACACTCCATCACTAGCTATTGGTTATGGGACAACTACCCGTAAAATTGTGGCATTATCCCCCAAGTGGGTGGAAGAGAGATGTTATCTCATTAATGACTAGGTTAACCACTAAAAAGGCCTAGGAAGCCTAGATAAGGCAATTTGAATTGAGTAGGGAGCTCCATATTATTTTTCTGCAGAAATAATTCCTCAAGTGTATCAGGGATCACTGAGAGATTTGAATAGGGAGGCTAAATGAATTTGCATTGTGAGTCTACTGAATTTATTCTGAGAAGGAAACTAGAGGTGCTGGTGTAGGTCTCTTTTGACTGCTAAGTCTATATGACTGTATGATCTACATTGTTGCTGCAAGTTGATGACCTAAGATTTTATAGATTCTTCTTCCTAGTGGTTCAATGAACAAGATCGGGGGTCCTAAGGCAAGTAATTTGGCTGCCTTCAGGAGTAGGTTGGGTGGAACAGGCTCCTTGGGTTGTTTGTTTCTCCTACAATCATCAGGTTCTACTGTTTCATCTAGTTTATTTTCAGTTGAATGAACGAAGTTGTTTCATTAAACCTCTAACCCTTTTTCTTGGCTTGATAATGGAGATTGTTTAGATGAACTATATATTCTGTTGAGTTAGGATAAGTTAAAATAGTTGTGTTTTGATTAATTAAATTATTTTCCTATATTTTTCCACAGATCAGAGATATCGTACTCTAGTACAGGAGGTGGAGAATAAAATAGGATAATTAAATGGTGAAGGATAGAATATAGTACTTCATAATATAGACATTTTATTTTTCTTTTACCTATTGTAAGAAAATAGATATTCCATTTATGTATAATAATCTAAGGTTTACACTTTAGATTATCCACTTCTTTTCAAAATATATATACTATGCATTTTTATTATTATTTCATTCAAAAACTGTAAAAGACTATAAGTAAATTATGCTACTTAGCCTTTTAAAAAATAGTTGTA
Organism: Larix kaempferi; assembly: GCA_027924585.1. Taxonomy (NCBI): domain Eukaryota; kingdom Viridiplantae; phylum Streptophyta; class Pinopsida; order Pinales; family Pinaceae; genus Larix; species Larix kaempferi. Next base: position 3,397,543 of record BSBM01000717.1, on the reverse strand, counting down.
TTATTAGCTTAGAATTTCTATGATATTTCAATACTATAGTTTTATATATTTACACAACATTTTATTTAATACATTTAACTTTCCATGTATTCCATATTCTTATAGTAAGAATATCTTTCATGTTCAGTGTCAAAATGTATTATCGTATTTTTGAAACCCTAGATACTGATTACCTTCTATAACATTCATCGTTCTACTAAACTAATTCTAATTTTCGCAAAGTTTGCAGATATTTACAATTTTCGATTTAAAAACCCTAAGACTAACATACAACCAGATTAAGGCCAAGCACTTAAAAATGTAAACATCAAATCCTTACATCAGATTTCCAAAACCAAACACATTACTATTGTTCAACGATCATATTTACGATATCTATCTATACACGACAATTATAGACAAGAGTATTTTTTTTTTTTTTTTTTCCAAGAAAAAAAAACGTAATTTTATTTCAAGCCGAAGCGATACAAAATTACATCCTGTAAGTGCATAAGCACAACTGAGTCAAGACCATAGGTCTACAGAAAAAAAAACATTGTTGTTACAAAAAAGTTTCTAGGAATTTGGGATTTTATAATAATCCTCTAATTTCCCTTTCTTCTCTCGCTTCTTTGATTTCACTTCTGTCCATCCCCCCTGCTGGGGTACAACTACAACCATCTCTTTACTCGCCTGCTCCTCTCTTGGCTGAACAGGGGTTTTTTCTTTGTCTGAGTCTGAATTTTCTGATTCATGTGCACGCTTTGACCCAGTTAAGGAAGTAGCCATTAGTTGCATGTTTTCCGTGAGTGTTTCCTTACTGGCATCTTTTGAATCTGATTGTTGTGTCTCCACCGTGTCAGCTGTATGTACTATTTCCTCATTGACTTCCTCTTCTTGTTTTTCTTCTGGTTCGCTTTCCTCACCCTCTGAATCCTCAGTGGGAGGAACATATTCTACCTGCCATGTTTTCCCTTTTGTCTTCTTCCCCTGGTTCTTTTTGGAAGGCCGTTGAGCAAGTGGGCACAAATCTTGTAAATGTCCTGTTAGATGACAAAATCTGCACCTAAAAGCAGTGTTTTCATAGTCCAGTTCCTGGATCCATTTGAGCTTTTCAAATATCAGCTTGATTCTATCCGGTAGACCTTTGCTAAGGTCGATCTCCACACATATTCGTGCATAAGTAAAAAGTCCCTGCTCATGCCGATCAGTATCCCTTTTAATGAACTTCCCAAGTAGATTGCCAATGTCTTCCAGTACTAAATGATGCCAAAAAGGAAGAGGCAGGTTTGGCAGCCTCACCCAAACCGGCATTTTAGTTACCACCATAGTGTTGGCATCAAAATCTGGAAACCAAGGGGTTAAGAAAAGCCCTGCTCGTCCCCAGAACCAAGGACCCTGCTCAATGATCTTCTCATATTCTTCCTCGGATTCAAACTGTACAATAAAAAATCCTTTGGAGCATAAAAGAATTTGACAATTTGTTGTCCAATTTGAGTAGATCCACTTATGAAGATCATAAGATCTTGGCCAGAAGCCATTAAAACGGCAAATGAGAGCACGTGTTTGAAGATTACAAAAGAGTTGTGTTACCTCTGTATTCTTGACCTCCAAAGATGGGATATCATCCAGTTTCTCCACGATATAGGGCTTGGGTTGTGAGGAATGAGGAGCTGTTGACGTCTGTGGCCCCTTTGCACGAGCTGCGTCTTTGTATGTAGAAGGGCCTGTTGTTCCTCTCTTCCCAAACGATCCTCCCCACAAACGGTACATCACATGCAAGGTGGAGTTCTTGTAAATCCGGCAGTCCTTCAGCCTATCACCCTCATTCAACACTTTACCTCCATACCGAATGTAAAAGGATATTCGTGAGTATCCCTCTCTCTGCGCTATCATAGATTTTAGAGTCTCCCCTGTATCATTAGCAGTAACCCACACCAAAACTGTTTTCCCAGAAAGCGTTTTTATAAAAATCTGGAAACTTTCATCTTCTACCCCAAAACCAGAGACAGAGAATCGATCTTGTGATTCGTACCATTTTACATCATGTGGATGGGCCGATGATGATTGCTCCTCAGCGTCTTTTGGCTGGCTAGAAGAGGAGACGACAGGCCATTCCCACCACGACTTTTTGTACCTGTGCTCAAAATAAAACAAACGCTATTCCTGAATGTTCTCTGTTGATTCCTTGTCTGATGGCAATATAGACGGCCGCTCTAACCATATTCTCAGTTTTGTTGAGGATCCGGACTGTACAATCACCACGCAAATCATACCCGTGACAACCAAATCTAAGCCCTTTGATGCAAAGTATTTGCAGGTATCGATGATGGGTGCAGCGAGCTCCTGCAATATCTCCAGATCGGGTTGGAACATTGGGGGATAAAGGGCCTTCATGCAAAAAACGAGTACGCCGCCTTCACAATAACCATCGCGCCCATTCCTTCCATAAGTTAAAAAACCCTGAGATGTATTTGGCGCAGAGTGATCCCAGCTCTTCTGGCCTGTTGTGCCTCCTCGTCTATAGACAAGAGTATTATTATCCACCATAATATTCATTTGAGCGAGGGTTCAATACCAACAACTCAGTCTCTTATCACCATTCAAAACTTAAACTTAAACTTTATGAGCACAAGGTTTCTCTGTTGTGAAACAAGTTAGCCACGGCTCTCGACCAGTATCAATTTTGTGCTATCTAGTCAAAATATCGACTTTCATAAACATAGAAACCACTCTAAAACTATTATTGTAGTTTCCTTAAACACTGTATTTTTTTTTACCACTATCTTAACCGAGGGTTTATCCCTTTAGCAAATACATCATAAACAAGTTTACATTTAAACAAATGCCACAATAGAGTACTACTGGGCTGAATAAGCAAATGAGGCTGAGGATTCAACTCCTGCCCATGTATCGTAATGCTTTTCAAAACATCATCTTCACGGCCAAAGAAACCGTTACCAGGAACTAAAACACCAAACTCTCATCAAACATCAAGCTTCGGCCACACCGGGCCAGGAGAACCTATGAGGAAAGAACCACCAAGACTTACTAGGTGGTAGAGTAGCTTTTCTTCCACCGATCTTCAAGCAAGTGAATCGTCGACAAAGTAAAACCTGCCACATGAAACCATCAAAGGTTAAACGAGAAATTACTGAGTTAGTTACAGACACAACAGATGGATTAACACTTTAAATTCCAAATATTACCTATGTATTGTAGCTCCAAGAATAGAGACACCTGTAGCAAACGACAACGAAGCTATCTGACCAACGCAGTGAGAAGGGGAATCAATTCTATGAACCATTCTTAAAATGCTATGAGAATCAACCATGGTTCAACTCCACTCTCAAAGACCAACAGAAAAACCCTGGAAACTACTTCCTAAAATCACATCGAATGCTGCATTACGACTTGGCTCTACAGGAAAAACAAACACCTAAAACTTTTAAGTTTTCCCAACAAGTCAAGGGATCGAACTCGAGGAAGGATTCCTCCAAACCTAAACTATCAAACCCTGCATTGTAGCAGGTGGTTGGCCTCTCCACCTTACCACCACCAAAGAAAAATGAAGGCCAAAGAACCATTTCAATGCTAAGTGTAACGAAAGCTAGGGTTTCATTACAAAGCCCAAGAATTTTATGAGATCGACGATGGATATGTTTCCAACCAGGCACGTCGATAAATGAGCAACCATCACATTAAATTCCTCATTTATTATCACATCCACCACAACTTTCAACTCATCAGTCCCGAGGTTAAAAGCATTGCACAACCCAACATCTTGGTAGGAGTTTTGGAATTTCTATCACGTGAACTACAGCCACGATGGCATCCACAAGGATTCCACTCAATGCAGAAGGCAGGTGACTTAAATGCCAAAGACCAGTTTCGACATACTGCCAGCACGATAACACCATTACATTCACTACTCTATCATATCACATGTCAATACCAAGGCTTAGGGTTACAAGGTATAGTTTATTTATTTTCCAAATGTATTGATCGTAGAATGCATAGTTATTAGGTTTGCATAGTTTACCAAGTGACTTCATGTCCTTGTAGATCGCATTCATAATAGGTATTCAAATACTTAGTGTATAGTTAAAATTCCATAGTATACACATCATAACATTGTGCACATTGCCATTTCTACTTATAAAGTTACATAGCATATTACAAAGTATAAATATTAAATTAGAAATGTTTAAACCCTATAGTCTTGCAATTTCCACAATAGAATCATCATAAATTTGATAGTAGGATTATAGTAAACATTGCTATATTAGTATGATTTTTCCTACATTTATAAAATGAGAAATGCATAAAACTACTTTAGTTATATTTATAATTTCCATTTTATCCACGTATTCAAAATAAACTTTTGGTTCATGTTTCTATAATGTAGAGTATCATACAAGCTGAATTATTCATGTAATAAATGTTCATGATAATAATACTCTTTACGAAATGGAGAAATGATGACAATAGCACTTATACATTGTAATCTAGCACGTACTACTTGTACGTATGGTCCAGGTAATACTTATAGATTTAGGACAAGAGACACATATCATTAATAACTCTCATGCAAAGAAGTACTTAGAGTTATCATAAAGCATTGACAGCTCACTAAAAACATAATTAGAATTACTTGTAACACTTGGATCGTCGTAAGACTCTTACCTGTGTATTTGCGCATAGAAACAGGTTCAAATGCTTTAGCTGAAAATAGCTAAGTAAACCTCAGGGTACCCCGTAGGAACCCTTTGTCATCATTCAAAAGAAAACTGTCAGTATTTATATCAAGAAGATTGTGTCGCAAGAGAATTTAAATACAACTTATAGTTTTCAATTTAACGCAAGCAAAACTAATGTTGTATTTTTGTGTTAAGCGGTATGTTTTTGTTGTCATTAAAATTTATCTATTGTTGTAATTTATTTTAAGAATTACGAAGTGTCGTTATCATTAATTGTTATTAGTTACAAGTTTTAGTCATTAATTTATTTCCACATTAGTATTTATAGCATTTATGTGACTTTAAAAAAATTTAAATTTTTGTGATTTATTGGGATGTTACAGGAAGAGACACCAAATGGATGTCAAGACAACTTTCTTGAATGGTGTAGTCGGAGACGAAGTTTATGTGGAGCAACCACTTGGTTTTGAGACACATGACAGGAATTCATATGTGTGTAGGTTGAAGAAAGCCTTGTATGGCTTGAGGTAAGCTCCTTGGACTTGGTATGGTAGGATAGACAACTTTCTATCTAGTTTGGGCTTTACCAAGAGTAAAGCAGATTCCAACCTTTACTACAAGGTTGAGGAAGGAAATCCAGTGATACTACTATTCTATATGGATGATTTGTTTGTTACAACTGAGGATAGAATGATTGTCGATACGAAGATGAAGCTTGCTGCTGAGTTCGAGATAAAGGACTTGGGGATGATGTATTACTTTCTAGGTATGGAGGTGTGGTAGAGTGTAGATGGAATCTTCCTTGGACAAGGGGAGTATGCAGTAGATATCTTGAAGCAGTTGGGGATGATGGACTGCAAGGCCATGGCCACACCTATGGCATCAAACCTGAAGCTATTGACTGATGCTTCATTAGAGTCGGTTGATGCCACGATGTATCGTCAAATGATTGGGTCCTTGATGTACCTGACGAACACGAGACCAGATATTTGCTTTATTGTAAAGCATATTCTAAGGTACTTGAAGGGTACAATTGATTATGGGCTCAAGTATGATTCGAATCAAAAGTTTAACCTAGAGGGTTATGTTGATTCATATTGGGAAGACAGTGCTGCAGATAGGAAGAGCACTTCAGGGTGTTGTTTAAGTATTGGATTGGGTGTGATCTCTTGGTTTAGCAGGAAGCAGTCCTGCGTAGCACTGAGTATAGTCAAAGCAGAGTATGTTGCAGCTTGTTCGACTAGTTGTGAGGCAGTATGGCTGAGGAAGCTACTGTCTGAGTTATTTAATCTCATGTTGGATGCTACCTGTATCTTTTGTGACAACTAGAGTTGTGTGAAGTTATCTGAGAACTTGGTGTTCCATGATAGGTCGAAGCACATCGAGATCAAATATCACTATATCAGTGATATGGTGCAAACAGGAGCAGTGAAGCTCCTGTATATTGCGACCGATGAGCAGGTTGCAGATGTGTTGACGAAACCACTAGCCAGAGTGAAGTTTGAATACTTCAGAGAGAGTCTTGGTGTTCTTCAGATTGAAGATACTTCGACGAAGAAGTGATGGGACACATCTGCAAGATCCATTCCAAGCATGGTGGTAGGAGGATCCTTCCCATGGCTATGGATGTAAGCGATGTGTGGTGAGCATCAGGATGATGCTCTAGTTACTAGTTTGGATATGCATCAGTTGACTACAACAAAATAGCCCTTTAGGGGCGGTTTTGCCTTGCGGGGGTCTTGGTAAACCCCCCTAAAAGTTTTTTCAGACCTTTGGAGGCGGTCTTTTAAAACCGCCCCTAAAAGTCATGGAAATTGGACTTTTGGGGGCAGTTTTTTTAAATCCGCCCCAAAAAGTCTTAAAATTTGACTTTTGGGGGAGGTTTTTGGAAAAACCCTCTTAAAATCCCAATTCTCATAACTTTTTGGGGAGGTTTGTCAAAACCCCCCCTAAAAGTCATGAGAATTCAACTTTTGGAGACGGTTTTTTTTGGAACCCCCCTTAAAAGTCATGAGAATTGAACTTTTGGGGGCGGTTTTTGGAAAACCCCCTTAAAAGCTCAATTCTCATAACTTTTGGAGGCGGTTTGTCAAACCCCCCCCTAAAAGTCATAAGAATTGAACTTTTGGAGGCGTTTTTTTTGGAACCCCCCTTAAAAGTCATGAGAATTGAACTTTTTGAGGTGGTTGTTTGAAACCCCCCCCTAAAAGCCCAATTTTCATAACTTGTGGGAGCAGTTTGTCAAAACCCCCACTAAAAGTCATGAGAATTGAACTTTTGGAGGCGGTTTTTTTTGGAACCCCCCTTAAAACTCATGAGAATTGAACTTTTGGAGGCGGTTTTTTGGGTATTGTTCGTGCTTGTTATTGTTGTGTTGGGCACACATCCGATTGAACTCTCTTCTATATTGCTTCTATATCTTAACCAAGAAGTTTGGTGATCTCTTATCTTCCGAAAGGAATCTGCTATGTTGTAAAAGAAATCATTCTCTGCTATCCATTATATTATACTGAGAAGAATTGCTGGGGTTTTTGTTCACATGATTTTGAGGATTTTCCCCAGGGTATATCTTGTGTGATGGTTGTATGAATTTCATGGAGTAAATTGTCTCATTACTTCAAGTCTCTGCATCTAAAAGAAATAAAGATCAAATCTCAACCAAATTTCAACACAAAATTATGATATCGGTGAAAGTCCTTGGCCTACCTATTGAACTATGGCATGATAATTTTTTGATGGATTTGGGGAATTTTTTAGGGCATGCAGTATTAATGGATCCCTCATATAAATATTTCTCCCTTCAAACTATTTCTAAGGTAGTATTATAGTTGGATCTATCGGAGGGTCTAGAAGGTTGTATTGAAATCGAGGTGGGGAACGCGATCTATTTTCAGTAGTTGGATTAATCCAGCCTCCCCTATCAATGTTCCCATTTCCATGCTTGTGGTAAAGTGGTGGAACATTGCAATATGACCTTTAGCAAGTAGGTTTGGAGGAGAAAATATGATGGATTTTTGTATTTAGATGGCTCGAGTATGAATAAGATGATTAATCCAATGAAAGGACAACCTTTGAGCATAAATTCTAAGGAAACTTTGTTGGAGGAGGGTGGCCTTGTGTAATATTCAAAGACCCCAGGGACCACTAATGACGTGCCTTCAGTCTTAGGATTCATAGGTAAAACACAATCATTCCATCCTTCTCTAGAAAAGAACATTATTTTAGAAGGGAACCTTTCACATGAAGAATATACAAGCTAAATAATTGAAGGAGGTTAGGATCTCTAGAGCTAGACAATTCAATGGGACTGGAAGGTAAAGGAAACAAGGAAATTGTAGGGGTTTCAATGGATATGAAGGGGACCCATATCTCCCGAAGTGAACACTTACTATAGCTCAATCGAGTTTGACCTCATGCAACCTCTATGGTAGAGGTATGGGACATTATTGTCATTCGTGGTGGTGTGGAAGTGCTCGAGGATTTTTACTCTTTTAGGTTACCCTCCCTTCATCTAGATGAGGAGTATTCAAATTGTGGCAATACTATCTTTGATAAGCTCTCTTTAATTTCTTCTTCTTTTTTCGAATTCTGGGATCTTACAAAGTGGGATGCTCCTGTTTGGGTTGGGTTTGTTTCAAGTGTAGGCGGGTTTGAAATTGGATCCATCCCTCAAAGGAGGTTCCCATGGTGGAGGAGGTATCCTTAACTCTTACCCATTGTTTGCCTCACTTGTATTCTCCTTCTGGTTCAACAGAAGGACTTAGTAGGCCTTTGGAAAGCAATTTGAAGTCCCATAATGAGCTTTAGTAGGTCCCTTACGATCTCATGTCGAGGAGCATGGTACTTGAAGGGTCTGCTTGATTTGGCTTCATGGTAAGTTGTCCAATTTTTATTGTCTTCACTTGACCATTCCATGAGTTTTGCAGCCCTTGTGGTATTCTATATTATCCCAGACATGTTTGATGTCCTGTTTCATATCTTTTTTCCTTTTTTTAGGCTAGGAGTCTGATTTTCATTTCCACACCTCCTCTTATACCCTTTTAAAGCCCTATTGTTGTTGCAGGGATCTCAATGCCTGATTCCGCCTGCCAAATTTTTTGTTAAGGACTTCTATTTCCTCCTCCACAGTAGTTTTCATTAGATAATTACCCATTTCCATCGTCAAGATTCCTGTCAGGGGAAACAAACTCAAATGATGATAAAAAAACAAGAAATAAAATTGATCAAGAGTCATTCAAGTGTTTCTAATTGTAATGAAAGACTACTATGTCTAGTGTTCAACTTGGTTTCCATTTTTGTGTGCTTTTCTTCCCTTTCATTACGGTGTGTTGAATCATGTGAGAAAAGGAAATGAAACCGAATTCATCTTGTAGGTGTCCAAGTTGGCTTGCTGGTCTATATTGTATGACTGGTGTGAGCTTAGGCATTCTTTTCATAATCCCAATAATAATAGCTCAGTTGTCGATCTGTTGGAGGCATTTGATGCCATGGTTGATTTCCAATTGTAATTATTTTAGAAGTGTGCATGGTTTTGGATAAGTGTTTGAAGTAGATCCTAGATCTCATTCAAAACCTAGGTTCTATGTCCATGGAATCTATCTCTAAGCCTTACATGCCATGTGTGGGGCCTTAAGCCACAACATAGGCCATGCATATGAAATATTTGGTATGTGAGTGAGATGTGGTCTCACATTTGAAGGTTTAGTACACCAAGGATGGTTCTGACAACCCAATTCATGTTCGAGGGTGAAGATACAGAGTTTTAGTCCATAACATGTGAATTTCGAGTTCTACATAAGCCATCCATGAGTCCCTAGCCCATATTTTCCCTATGACATGGATATGATGGCCATTTTGAGGCTTGTCACATCATGGATGCTTCTTGGTCACTAATCCATGGTTTGATACCAAAACCCATGTTGTTGGGATAGAACATTTGTCTATGGGGATCATGTTCTTTGCATAGAAACTCACATCATTGCATAATTCCTATGTAGGGAATCCTTGGCCTACATTTGAGATATGGACACCACGTTGAGGAGGGGTAGAGTAGGGATGGATCTTGAGGACCATTCCATGGTATAATGAAAAATCTAGGACCTTACACTATAGCATTTTACTATGGAGCTCATGGTCCATGCGTGTGGTCGCAAACCACCATATTGGCCCTCCATAAGGAACCTTTGGCCTGGAAGTGGGATATAGTGCTCATTTTGAAGTTTAGAACACTATATATGGTTCTTGTTTCCCATTGTGTGGTTCAATGCCAAATGTAGGGTATTATACCATAATATTTGTCTATGGGGCTCGTGAGACATCCGTGTGTCCCTTGGACACCACAAAGGTCCTACAAAGAGATAATTTCCATATAATCAAGATATAATGTCCATTTTGAGGTTGGCACATTTAGGATGGTTATCATGACTTTAGATACAATCCAAGGTCAAAATATAGAGTTTGAAGCCATAATAGTTTCCTCTAGGGCTCATGGGCTATTTGTGGGCCTCAATCCATCACATATGTTTTTGCATAGGGAATTGTTGGCCTACAAAAAGAATATGGTTTCCATTTCAAGATTTGTGATACCTATTCCTCCTAAGTTAGGTTCAACTATTCCATCCTTACTTGACCCTTCAAGCATACCTATAGCAAGGCATAGACCAAGCACAATAGTATTGTGGAGACCAAAGTGACCAATGGGGTGGAGGAAATGAACCTAACTAAATGCCCAAGATGATGGGAACCTATTGGTTTATCTAATCCCTTGAGCTTAAATGGCCCCTACTTACCCACAATTGACCCATAAAGTCCTTATTACACCTGAAAGCCCTAATTTAAGTTGCATAGCCTAGATTCTTAAAGTAAGTGAGGGTGAATAAAGTGAATGTGAACTTAGGGAAAGAAAGGGGTCTTTGCAAATTAACCATTATAGCAACTGAGTGTGATAGGTTTACCCTTAAATTTCAAAATTTAGGGTTTATGATGTTGCTTCTACATGTGTGCCTTCAAAGGAAGTGTTTTCATGGGTTATCCATCCTTGTGCCTCTTTTTTGCGGTACCTTTTCTTTTTCCTAAGACTCTATATTTTAACCTTGGACCATATGTGTTTTCTAAACATCAAAATAGATACCCCTAATAAATGATTCCCAAAAGGGTGATGTCAAATACATCCATCATCTTTACATCAGGTGATACCTATGATATTATACTTTAAGGATGGCATGTTCTTCTTACAATGACTGGATCATGGACATGTCTTTAGCATAGGTAGGGAGGAGAGATTTCATCCTTGGAAATTGTAGTTTCCTTGGTGTAATGGACACATGACAAAGAGATGTTTTTTTTGAAGATGATGATGACGATGATGATGATGATCTCTATGATGACGACGATGGTCGTGATGACAACGGAGACAATGATGATTTAGTTATCAACAACATCATCATCATTGTCACTAATATTGTCATTGTCATCATCACTGACATCATCATCGTCACTTATTTCATCATCATTATCATTAACTTTGTCATTAAATTTTTAATTTATTTTTCTAATCAAAATTTATTTTTAAATTAAATCTTATTTTCATTTTTTTATATGAAAAAGTTACATATATCAATATTAAAATTAATAAATACAAATGATAAAAATTACATATATAACAATTATAAATAATAAAGAAAAAAAACAATAATTAAATATATAAAAATTAAAATTAATAAATACAAAATACAAAATACAAAATAAAAATTACAATTAATAAATTAAGAAAAACAAAAAACAAAAAACAAAAAACAAAAAAACAAGGGCACAAGTAGACATCCCTCCCGCCGCACCTGACCACACTCTAATTCAAACTCCATTCTACCCTGTTGTGCAGTCTCCCTCCCGCGCCCCCGACTTGAGAGCCCTAGTGAGCCTCCATGTGAGCCCCATTTGAAGCAGAGCCCTAGTTAAGGCAAATCAACCTGACCAGAGAGAGCATCCGTGTGAGCCCCATTTGAAGCAGAGGATCTAGACAGCGCCAGCTAGTGCATGAGCAAAGGAGCTAGACAGCGCTATGCCTCCCAAATCTCATGTGAGTTTTCTATTTTCCTCTTTTGACCTCACGACACGGAGATTGAGAAAATGGCTATCAACAGGAGAATATTTTCCTAGTTGTTAAACCCAAATGGGCTCCAACTGTTTCAACACATGCATCAAAGCCATCAATCTCTACTAGTGCTTAGCTAAAATGTGAGTTTGAAACTTCATGTGCCTATTTCTTCTCCTCTGTTAAACCTTTCTTCGGTACTTACCATGTCCATTTCAAACAGATTTCCAAGACGGAGACCCTGCGACATGGAGATAAGTTCAAATGCATTCATCACCTTTGGTTTTGTTTCATCCTATGTAACAAGATGTTCCTGGCATAAACACACCCAAATAATGCCGATTCAAAGACCAAGGTATGCTATGACTTTAACACACCCAAACTGCACAGTTTGCATATCTCTGCATAATTAACAATGAAAAGTACTTAAACTCTGAAAATGAACAATGTAAAAGGCACTGTATTTTCAGATGGCAAGAATATTATTTACCTTCCACCTAAAACATCATCTGTAATTTCTGCTCTTGTTGGTAGTCCTGACTTAGCAAGGCTTTCTAGTACTTGAGTTGCCCAGATGAATGGTATATGGGAAGCTTCATAGATTGAAAAAATTTCTTCCTACATCTCTGCTAATTTCTCTCATCCACACTCTATTGCAAGATCACCCCTAGCAATCATCAAACCCAATGGATTTCGTGACTGAATTGCTTGCAATAGAAGAAGTGGGAGTCTCTCAAAACCTCCCTTGGTTTCAATCTTCAACACAGATCCCAATTTATTTTAGTTTCCTCTTATTAAGCTCTTGTTGAAGGATACTAGCACCATTGACATCATTAACAAAATAGACACCAACCAAATCTGCATTAGCAACAATAAAATCTAGATCCATTAAGTACATCACTACGAGTTCTTCAAATTAATTTATTTTTCAGGACCCAAATTTGATCCATTTTGACTTGCATGTGTAATTTCTACACAAATCTCCGAGATATTGACTCCTCAAATCACCGCTTGAATATTTCCATTGTCAAATTCAATTGGTTCACCAAGTTCGATAGAATAAAAAACGAGGCCCAAATAACAAGTTACCTTTGCAAGCCCCAAGATATCATTTTTGATGTCTTGGATGGTTCCAAGCATGGATATCTTGTTATTACAAGCAAATCACCTCTTTTAACTTGAACATATTGTTGCACTGTGGGTAGTTGAGCTACTCTGCAATTTCCAATTTTAGGTTTTTTTCCTTTCACATGAAATTTTGTCCCTGATTCCACATAGGCCATTTCATAACATTCATCCCAACAATGGATATCAGAGGATGTGGGGAACTTCTCAGTAATATTTAACAAGCGTCTTTTGTCTCTTGCATCATAAAACGTTTGCATATCACCAACTTCTAGGATTCTGATCCATAGATTGTCATCCACAGGCACCACAACAACTTAACATCTATGGGTTGGACTCATTTATGAAGTGTAAAGATCACACCATAATTCTGTTCATGTCAGTGCAATTATAAAATCACTATCTCATAGAATTGTATGTGGAAAAGGAAAGTCAATTAACTATGCAACAGATTTGGAGCAGTTGTATGTCTATGTTAGCATGTACTGGAATGCTCGAAGTATACATCATGCATGTTTTGATTTCTCAAGTTTCTTGCTTTGCAGCTATATTTAGCAAACAACAAACAACTATCCGAGCTCTTCAACTGGGTAGTAATACATCAGCATGCCCATGAGCAATGTAAGTCTGTTTTCTTAATGCATTTATTGGTGTTAGCCATACTTTTAAATAAAAGTCTAAATAGCGTATTGTCACCTGGTAATTTATGTTATGTTCAAGGATAACTGATTCACTTTCAACAATTGAGCTAAAGTGAAGTGGATTAAAGTAAAGCAACATATATGAATGACTGAATGAATACATTTACCAGGAACCCAGATTATTTGGAAGTATTTGTACCCTCTTGGTGGCATTTATAACTCCAGCTAGATCAGATGGTCCCATATGATGTGTAATATAAAGCTTTTCATTTCGTTTCGGATCTATTTCCTTGTCTTCTGTCTCAAGAAAAGCTGTCTGAACTCTATTTGTCTATCCTCACACTCTGATATCCAATTACTGCACAATTTTCTCCGTGTTTGTTTGGATTTTCACATTTTCAACTTCTTTGTACTTCTAAGAATTTTTGACATACAAGCTTTTGATGCACAAATATTACTACTCCTGTATCTTTGTTCCATTTTAGTTGGATTTTCTAGTGTTTATCAACCTAGAACCTCCCATAGTCACCTATTCTTCTTATTGGCAAAATGTAAACTGCACCTGTAAGATGACTGCATTTCTTGTTTACACATTTGTTTTGGTGGAAAAACTAGATTTCCATAAACAAGCCTTAACAAGAGGTAGATATGAAGTACCACAAAATATTGTTTGCAAAACAGGCTTCTATGGAAAGTTTCCACACCAAAATGACCGTTTCTTATCTTTACCTGTCTTAACTCGGTATAGCTTCCTTGCATGCTATTGGTAACATAATCTTTTTCTCTGCTTGAGTTTACTATGTATATCCTTGATTAATGTTCACTTTACATAAAAAAGGTAAGCCAAGATTTGTGACTTCTAGTAATGACTATTGAAAAAGTAGTACAGACCCTTTGAATAAATAAGAGACAAGATAAAGTATCAGAAACACAAAAGACAGATCCAAAATGCCAGATTATGTTATTCATGCCTAAGAGCATAGAATTATGGAGGTCCTCTCCATGTCAATAATGCATATCACTGCTGATTTCACCTAAAGTGTTCATAGGATTTCATTGAGCTTTATCATGGATGAATTCTATTCTTCATGAGTCAGGATGCTTTTAAGTTGATTTAACATCTTATGAACTGTTGTAGGCCAATTGGCAAACTGGCCTTGTTCTCTGCCAACTTGAACAATGCTTTATTCATTTAGTCTTCTTATTCCATTAACAAGAACTCACATAATCAACAAGCGACAAATGGTGCCAACAAGAGCAATACGTTTCAATTAATAGAAAAATGTGTGCCAATATAGTCTGTTTCCACTACCATTTCCATCTATAGGGGGAAGTACAAACCTGATTATTGTTTTTAATGTCAGGAAACTTGCAGCTGTGTCCATTGAAACCATTGTTTTCTCAATGGGAATTTCTCACACTCTTAGAATCCATGCTCACACTAGTCAACAGCAACCGTTATTGCTGGATAAATTCTAGGCTGGTAGCTCTAACATTGGGAATTTATTCAGGTTGAAATTAAAACCACTCTACAATTGGCCTTCAAGTTCACATCCAATCAAAATATAACATCACTATCAGTGGTTTCAGTTTTTAAAAATAAGAGGAGAAGAAGCAGCTGGGCATTTTTCCATTCCTGTACTGCTTGTACACCATTCACCACATTTGTGGTAGCATTAACATGGGTTTTACAAAGAATAATAATTGGTCGAGAGAGGGGTTGTTATATCCTTAGAACAACAACTAATAGATTGGTGGCAATGCTACAGGATGGATACAACTTGCTGAGGAAGGTAGAGCCAATGAAGGATAGTATTGGTGTGTTACAATAGTGGGGAGTGGGAGGGGGAGCAAAAAGTATTTGCATAGGAATGGACCTATTTAACACCACCACTTCGATGGAGAAGGAGAGGATTAGCCCTATTTTGGGAAGGGTAGGGGCAAATGCAACTTTCATGCCTGGTCTGTTGGCATGGGTAATTGCTCAAATGTTGAAAGTTGTGATTATTTTTGTGGTGGAATGAGATAGGACTTGAGAATGCTTGTGGTTTTAGGGGAAATTCCTTCATCTCATAATACACTCTAAGTTGGAATTACAACTTCTGTCACCCTCTATCACGGAGTCAATGATTCTCTATTTCTGTTTTGCTTGGGATGTAGACTTATAGTCATGTATAATGTATCTAGAGCGAGACACCATGTAGGCATGCAAGATGAGATAAATCAATGGTGCAACTTTTCTTGGTCAATTTCCAACGAAAGTGTTAAAAATGGTAAAACAATTGCATATGTTAATATTGATTCATGCATACCAAATTCCTTAGTATGGTAGTTTAATTTCTTTACAACATTGACCTTCTAAGTTACAAGTATTCAAACTTCAAATCCCCGAACGGAGGAAAAACATATCCGTCAGAGGTATAAGTAAAATACAATAAAATACAAATGAATATGTTCCGAAGTTGCATTTACAACAACAAATTTGATAGGAGCAAACATGAGTAGATAAAAGGGAAGTAGAGGAGGAGATAAAGAAAAAAGTTGGTGAAGAAATAACAACGAAACTAAAATCTATCACTAAAGCTCAAGCTATAATAGAGGCAAAGGAAAAGGTGTGCAGAGAAAAAGAATAAATTAAAACAACAAGACACAATAGAAGCTAACAAAAGGCTAAAGATGAAAGAGAATTGGTTTAGAAGTTTAGGCAAATAAAACAAGGATATAAAATAAGCTAGAAGCTGAAAATAAAAGGATAGGAGATGAAGCCAAAGCCATGTTGATGCTAAAGAAGAAACAAAAGAGAAAAACATTTGAGAAAGAAGAAGCAAATAATTTAGTAGTTGAGTAAGAGAAGAAAAAGCAATATAAGACAAAAGAAACAAAAGAGAAAATCATTTGAGAAAGAAGAAGCAAATAATTTAGTAGTTGAGGAAGAGAAGAAAAAAAAATATAAGACATATTTAGAATATGAGAAGATAAAAGTACCTGAGAAAGAGCAAAGGAATAAGGGTGAAGAAGATAAATGGGATATCAATCCAGAAAGGACATAACCATTGGAACAAGTGCATACTTATACAAGATTTTCTATATTATCAACTATTCTAATTACAAGATGAGATACGCCAACCCCCCATTCCCACTACTGAGGTCTCAAACCTAGCCTTGTTCTCTTTCAACAAGAAAAGAAAGTTGACAGTGAGGAAAATGCATAAAAGGACAACTCTTAATTTTGACCAAGATCTGGTGCTTACTACAAAAGCTACTATGATGGACACTAAAGAAGTAGATCCTATGGCTTTATCATTGTATCTATTGGATTTTATCGAGGCCAATGTATAAAGTTTCAGTAGTATGGTTGAAAAGTTAAAATGATACAAAGAACTAGTAGTGCTTTTAAGAATCAGGTCGAGTATTATAAAGAAAATCAATATGGTATCTCAAATTTGATTAAGTATGCACTAGAAATTTACGATGAGTTAAAAACTTAAATCCATTACAAATATATTTTTAGTATTTACAAGTGAGCCCAACATCTCCAATGGAAGTTTTAGGATGTGTACACCCTTCATAACTAGGCATTGGAATGGAAAATATAATACAAGAAAATGCAAATTCATTTTGAGTATGTGAAGAAGTGGCAATTTGATCTTGTTTCTCTCCCTCTTGAAATCCATTATCTCAATTAAAGAGAAATACTAGACATTGAAAATGGTCTCAGACATTCGAAAGATGCTTTCCAAAAAGCATGGAGAAACAATTCGATAGAACTTGGGGATTATGAGAAGCTGGGGAAAGCAACTAAGAGACTTGCAAATACATTTAATCCTCCCATATTTGGTCCAAGTTACAGTTCCCATCCTTAGGAGGAGGTCATGGAAGATTTGGAAGACAATATCCAACAAAAAAACATGCCATCAAATCATGAAATAGTAGATAGAGACCCCAATAAAATAAACAATTTTAATAAATCAAAAGTTCAATGATCAAGTGTTGGTTGAAGTTGCTCCAAAATAAGATCTACAGTCTGAGAATCTGAATAAGACTTTCATACCTGGAAATATGAAGGAGACCTTTGTGAAAAACTTAGTATTGAAGAAGACCATGTAGAAAACCTAGTGCGCAGAACTAAAGAAGCTCTCATGGAGATCATTGATTGTTGATCTTGTTGAAGAACTTATTGCATAACTAAGTGTAGAAATTATTGCAGACCTTATTGAAGGATTGATTGAGAGCTCAAGGTAGAGTTGGAAATGGAGAATCAAGAGAATAATTGAAGGTTGAGACTATATAGAGATTCATTTAAATGGGTTGCATATGTGAAGCTTTCTAACTCAGTTCCAATTGTGATGTTTGAGAAACCCATTTTGAATACTATGTTTGTTGATTTATTGAATGTGACTTCTCATTTCAAAAAAGAAACATCGCTAGAAGAATGAAGATATGGACCTATCTATAAGGTTGTTTTTGCAAGTGGTCTCCATGTGGTTGTTAAGGTCCTGGTTCATGAAAGAAATTTCAATGACCAGGAGGCAACAACAAAGTTAGAATTTTTGGGTAAGATAACTTTAGAAATAATTTAATGGAAATGAGGGAAACACACTTCTGTCTTTAGCCAAAAAAAAGAATCAAACTTGAGGACTTAAATGAATATGGTGTTTCTCTTCTTGCTTTGTTGGAATCTTTAGGCTAAAAAACCTTTTGTGTAAACATTTAGTACATGAACCCTTCAATTTCCAAGATTTTTTGAAAATTATGCTTCTCTCACGCTATGTGGTAGAATAATGACAAAGCTAACTAGGAAGCAAAATCATGTAGAATAATGAACTTGTTGAAGGTGAACTTATATTAGTTGAATCAAAGGGAGTGTATGATCCCCACATATGTCTATGCCATCTTGGTTGGGATATACACTTAGTGATGCATATGTTTATCTCTTCCATGAAATGTCCAATGGAAACATATCCACTGATGTTGTCACCTACAATGCACTTATTAATGGCTTATGTAAGGAAGGCAAGTTGGATAAGGCGAGGAAGCTTTTCTATGAAATGTCCAACAGAGACATATTCCCTAATGTTGTCACATAAAAAGTGCGTATTGATGGTTTATGTAAGGTAAGTTGGACAAGGAAAGAAATCTCTTCTATGAAATGTCCAACAGAAACATATGCCCTGATGTTGTCACCTACAATGTGCTTATTGATTTAATATTCTGTATGAAATCAGTAATATTCAAGCACCTAAACCTAATTTCCAGACTTCCTCTACAACCCAGGAAACCATAGATGTGTGTGTATCGGGGTGAGCTCTATAATAAGGTTGCTTGATACCATTATCTCCCTTCCAAGTGCTGCTTATTATATTTCAGACTACAACTGCAGGAAATGAAGAAAGGCCATGGTAGAGTTGAACTTTACTGTCTTTGTAGTCAATGCGACTACTTGCTTAAGCTGCCGCTACCTTGTGTGTGGTTTGTTTGTTGGATTGTCTCATGGATGACACCTTATGAGCCTTTCCCCTCTTATCTATGGATGCTTAGTTAAGGAATTGTATGGTTCACTACACCCTCCTTGAGTCCTCAAATATATTGATGTTTACTTTCAATGTTGTTGTCCTTTCATTTTCATCTCTTTATGTACATCCTTTAGGTCCAACCATAGATTTGGTCATAACTGCAGGTATCCATAAGAGCTAAATTTGATTGAGTTTGGAGCTTATTATTTGACTGAGGTTGACTCAGTCAAAGAGCAGATTGGACAGAATTTTGAGAACTAAGTTTGACTGTGTCTAAGAGATGAATTTGACTTAGTTTAGAGTTGATTATTTGACTAAGTTTGACTATGTTCGAAGAGAAGATTTGACTAAGTCTTTACAACATAATTTGGACTTGGTTTGACTGAGTTAACAGCATATTGGTTTGAATGAAGTTGACCAAGTTCAAAGATCTGAACAAAATATTGTGTTTCCATCTTCACCTCTCAATAACATCTATAACATTGATAAGTTACGTTTGCAAAAATTGGTTTTAGTGCTGAAGTTATACCCATAAATTCAAAAGGTCCACTGTTGCATGCTGATATGTGCCCAAAATGCTCTTTTGGCCTCCTTTCATGGAAAAAGTGCCTGAAACTACTCATTACATTCTCAAAATTACTCATATTATTCCCATAACTACTTCACAATTATTTTTGGTAGGCTCGGGATTCCATGGCGTGATTCTCTCCATAATCTAAACATTATTCCTCGGGGTCCATGTCTATATTATGACCAAAAATTTAGGATAGACTAAACAATCTCTAGAAAACACCTTGTTGATTCAATATGCTTTCATTTATCTTTAGCCAAACTTTTGGAATGAAACTTAGGGGGGCATCAAAATTTAAAACATGTTCACCAAACTAATGTTGGTTCACATTAGATGATTTGTTTAACTGGCAATAGTAAACTAAATGGGATATGGAAAGGAATGATAAATTTGGACAAAGGAAAGGAATATATGATAGCAAAAAGCCTTCAATAATCACCATTACTTTAACAAACTAACCATGTTGAGTTGAATTTGTATAAGTTTATTTTTGCTTTTGCTAATTGCAATATTGTTCTCTGGCAGGAAAATTTGCAACAATGGCTAACAGACGAGAACGGACGTGATCAATTTGTTATTCATGCTAATACTGACACTGAAGTTTATTGGAATGATCCTAGACAACTCAAACTAGAACTAGTATACCGTCGTGGAGTAAGTTCATCATGGCACATTGATGCATGATATGTTCTATGCAATACACTTCTTTATGAGTGCGTGATTACTGATGATACCACCAGTATTTTTCCTAACTGGTAAAGGTGTTGAAGTCAAAGATCTTTTCTTTTGCAGTACTGAACTGAAAGCTTTGTCCAGTGGTCATGCCTTGGAACATATCTGGAAACACTAGTGCACAGGCAGGGAGCAGCTATTTGGGGGGGTGGTACAACCTTTAACCGTCTGATGCAATTTGCACATCCACAGGTTTGTGTTTTTCCAAAAGCTACTTGTGGGTATTGAACATAATATTTGTGAATTTCTCCTCTGCTATTACATATTTAAGACCTATATTAAAAGAACTGTAGTAAGTACAAAATTAGAAAATTAATTGACTTCTATATTTTATATAGGTAAAATTGATAGATTTCTCTCCTGGTGAAAAATTCTTGGTTACTTACAGCAGCCACGAACCTAGACACACAGGTACTTGTTGAGCTATTGCATTATTTAAAATATGTTCTATTTTTATTAATTAACAATTAAGTATGGGGAGCATATTCCAAAACACTAACAGGATTTGGAAAAAGATCGTGCCACTGACTAACAAATTTCAGAGGTTGAAAAACTCAGTGAGGTTGGAAAGTAAGAGTTCTACTTATACTTGTCAAAAGCTATAAAACAAAATTTTGTAATGTTTTTTTTGGCTTTTTGGCTTATTGAGTTTTATATAGTGGCCCATGGAGTTTTTTTGGGTTCACAAGTCAAAACCACCAGGCTATGAATGACTCTGTGAGTACTTGTAAATTAGAGTTTGACTCTTGATTATTCATGAGTAAAAATTGCTTCTATGAATCAGACTTGATGGAAGCATGTGTGACTAGCCAGTGCATCAACTTGCCTGTATTAGGTCCTGAGATGGAATTGACTTGTGAGTTCGATTTAAATCCTTGAGTTCTGTAACATTGTCTTAAAGAGTAATCCTGTAAGTTGCATAGAGATTGATGCCAGAAAAATGACAGACACCAACCTACAGAGATATTTCTCCCTACAAAACACTGAAAGCCATGTAGGGGAGAGGCAAGGTCTTGACTCTCCAAATCATGTGTAGATAGGTATACGGCCAACATACTATCTATTATGCTAATGTATTTATAAGGAAGTTTCCTATCAATTACATTGACACCCAAATGTCTTCCTTTTTCACTAAATGACATCTCAGTATTTAATAACACACCTTCCTATCATTGTTTATTGCTAACCCACTCCATCATGTTATAGACTATAGTTGCCTCATGTAATTTGAAATTGCAGGTATGTTTCAATAAATCATAATCACTGGAAGAACTTTGTCCCTTGGTGGACCTACCCATACACTACAAAGGGTCATCAATTTATTCAAACTTCAACTTTACTACTGATCAAATGCCTAAAGGCTAAAGTAAATAAGAAGCAAAACAAAAATTAGAAGTAGAATTACGTAGTAACTAAGCAGTTTGTGTAAACCCAATTAAATTTTTACTGTACTCCAATAGATTTATCTATTATTCACATTCTTATACTCAGTTTTCAGTCCCTAGTAGCCCCTACAATCCCATGCTTACAAAAACAAGGTTTGAATGAAAATTAGAACAGCTTAAAAGAGCATTATTACATCAGACCTAAAGCTGGCATTAAGGCTCAGACATCATGCCATCTACACAATACTTGAATTTTAAAAGGATTTAAAATTTTAAATCTTTTTACAAGGCATGTCAACACTGCCCTTGAAAATAGTAGTCACAACTTAAGTATCAACCACAATTGCTATTTTGTCAAATTCCTTCCAATGAAATCCATGGGCCGAGATGACACAAATGAACCTCCAACTTGGGTTTAAGAAAAACAAATCTAACATGGCATGTCTGATTCAGTACACTTTATTTAGAGAAGAGTGTGGGTGTGAGAGAGATTTTTTTTAAAAATTGCCATACATATTGACAATGGTTTGTCATTATAAGTCTAGTCTATGACAAAATGGTGTGAATAGATAGAAAGATGGAATAAAGAGGGATTACAGAAATCACCAACAAAGAACAACATGGCAGATATCAGGAACAAAGCATCCGAGGACCTAAGCGAAGAAGAAGAACAAGTTCCATTGGAACAAGAGGAAGCAAAAGGAATTAACATTTTTTAGTCCCCCCTCAAAAAAGAAATTCTACGAGGGGGGTTTAAAACCACCCCTATAAGCCTCTACGAGGGGGGTTCTAAACTACCCCTATAGGCCTCTACAAGGGGGGTTCCAAACTGCCCCTATAGGACTATACGAGGGGGGTTCACGACCACCCCTATAGGCTTCTACGAGGGGGGTTTTGAAACTGCCCCTATAGTCCTCTACGAGGGGGGTTCCAAACCACCCCTGTAGGGTTGTATGAGGGGGGTTCACAACCGCCCTCGTAGGTCTGTATGAAGGGGGTTCAAAACCACCCCCGTAGGTCTCTATGAAGGCATCTACGAGGGGGGTTTACAACTGCCTCCGTAGACCTCTACGAGGGGGGTCACAAACCGCCCCCAAAAGTCACTTTTGGGGGCGGTTCCAATCTCATCAAAAATCGCCCTTAAAGGGAAAAAATTTTAACATCGGTGCCTTTAGGGGCGGTTTTGCCAAAACCACCCCCAAAGCCAAACCCCCCCCCCGTAGATCACTTTTGGGGGCAGAGGATAACCCCCCCTAAAGGCCAAAAATGTATTAGTGTTGGATGCTTTATATGATCAATTGGATCATGTATGTTGATATGCATCAGTTGGATGATTTGTATGATCAGTTGGATCATGTATGTTGATATGCATCAGTTGGATGCTTTGTATGATCAGTTGGATCATGTATGTTGATATGCATCAGTTGGATTCTTTGTATGATCAGTTGGATCATGTATGTTGATATGTATTAGGACAACATAGTGACGATAATCAGGATGATCATGCGATGATGATATGCATCAAGATGATGCAGTGACGATGATCAAGATGATCATTCGATGATGATATGCATCAGGACGATGCAGTGACGATGATCAGGTTGATCATTTGATGATGTACATTAGGATGATGTATGGTGAGTATCAGGTTGATACTCCGTGGCCATGGACAGGTTGTGCAAGATAAGCATATAATAGCGCCCTAGGAGATTTGCAGATACTCTTTTGAGGTTTTTCCTATGGCATATAATAACGCCCTGGGGCAAATGCTCTTTCGAGGTTTTGCTTGGGAGGACATATAATAGCGCCATGGGAGATTTGCAGATCCTCTTTCGAGGTTTTTCCTATGGCATGTAATAGCGCCCTGGGATTTATGGCAAATTCTCTTTTGAGGTTTTGTCCTATGGCATATAATAGCGCCCTAGGAGATCCGATAGGTTGAGCAGTTCGCTTGGAATCAGTCCTGGGATGCTCTTTCAAGGTTTTTCCATGACCACATGTAATATCACCTTGGGAGATCCGATAGGTTGAGCATTACGCTCGTAATCAGTCCTGGGATGCTCTTTCGAGGTTTTGTGGTGGTCACATATAATATCGCCCTGGGAGATCCGATAGGTTGAGCAGTATGCTCGTAATCAGTCCTGGGATGCTCTTTCAAGGTTTTGTGATGGGGTCACATGTAATAGCTCCTTGGGCGATCTTTTCGGTCGTGCTTAGGCACATAAAGTATCCTGGGATACTCTTTCAAGGTTTTGTGATGCACGTAATTAGTCCTAAGGATTCCACAGTATGGCCAAAGATGACGAAGACCTACAGGAGGCTAGGCCTACATCCAGCATGAAAAAGGGATGGCTCTGTAGAACTTCCTATGATGAGAAGAATTGAGAGATAGCCCAGTGATCAAGATGACCAGTACAGCAGTAGTGATGATGATGCTCCATGATCCAGTGATGATGATCCAACTCCAGAATTAAAGACTTGTGGCATTATGTATTGATGACCTGTGTCAAGAGAATACCTTCCTAGTTAAGAGGGAGTGTTGATGTATATGTAACTTCGGAAGATATTCACTTGTATATTATATGTATTACATTTGTACCTTATTGTATTACCGACAAAGATGTATTATTCCTCTGATTGGAAGTGTCGTCATGTGTACTTGCAAGTGTCGCAAGTTATATTGTAAGTGTCGTAAATTATACTTGATGGGTTATCAGACTACCTTGATGGGGTCGTCCCTGTATGAGTTATGTGGGTCAAAGGGTTATTAGACCACCTTAGGGAGGTCGTCCCTGTATGAGTCATGTGGGTTAAAGGGTTATTAGACCACCCTAGTGGGGTCATCCCAGTCAGTATTATGTTAATTGGCTAAGTTGGGGCCGACCTAGTTGAGTAAAGGTCTAGTGAAAGTAAAAGTATAAATAGAGAGTGTGACTCTCTCATTCACTCACTTCGCATTAGTGAGAGAGACGAGGAGTGCACACAAGTGGAGGAGGAGTAGGCTGCTGAAGATATATATCTCTTGGGTTTGATCATTATGATCCTTGTATTGGTGCTTATTCTATCTCTGAGGAAGTTGCGGGGTTTTTCACCTTCTTGGTTTTCCCCAGTGAAATGTTTTGTGTCTCTTGTCTCTTGTCTCTTATGCTTGATATGCTGTACATGTTGTTCTTTCAGTTAAGATCCTAGATATTTTGAATTAAATGATGAAAAAATAACAGGCTCTCCTTTCTGTAATGAATGGTTGTGCACAGCCTTTTGAATAAATCCATCTATATGCTTCAATATCATTATAGAGAAGTAGTATATAGAGAAATATGGCCAAATGATGAATACATCTTTCTGAATATAACTCATTGTATTTTACATATTAAGAACATAAGTATTTTACATATTAAGAACAAAAGTATTTTATATATAAAGAACAACAATCTGGCTAAGTGTTGAACTCACATGGCTAAGTGATGAACTAACTATCTATTTATAGGATCAGAGTTGCCTCTAGAGTTAACACGTGTGAAATACAAGCTTGCCAAAATGAGAAAAAGGTTGTTCTATTTTGCATATTAAGAACATAAATTTGGATAAGTGTTGAAATTCACACTTTTTGAATTGAAATTCATAGTTTTATAACCAAAAAACTGCAATTTTAAGGTTCATAAGTAGTAAAAAAACACACTTTTCAAAGCCAATATTACCACTTTCAGAACCCATTTTTGCACTTTAGAAAGGTTGATATTCACACTTTCAAAGTCTAAATCCCTTTGAGGGGCATTAAAATATTCAAATTTTATGTGTTCTTTCTTTTCAAACAGTTCTCAGCGTTTTATGTGTTCTCTTTTCAAGCATACATATTATAGAATGAAATAACAGAGAAGTCACAACATTACAATTAAAAGAATATAAAATAATATTGCACTACATTTAAGAAACCAATTCACAAGCTTAGTTAGAACATATAAAAAATGTTTGTCCCGATGGCACGAATGGTAAATGATGGCGGTGATCTTGGTGTTTGTGACAAGACATAATTTCGTATAAAGCATGATGTGATTATTTTCTTCACACATGTGATACAAGTCATCATTCACCATTAGCACTGTCATGATAACCGCCATTTTAGAATTTCATCGTATAAACCATCGCCATGTTAGCATACAATTACTCTAGCAAAATCTCCAGTCGGTACAGATGATATCTATGACCACCATCCCGATATCTATGACCACCATCCCGCCATACTGTGATAATTATCCTTCCCCATCCATAACATCCAATTCAATTCACCAATTCACTATATAAATACTAAAGCATAGTCCTGGTATCTCAGCAAAATGAAATCTTCGGGAAGTCATGGCACTCTGCTTTACCGCTTTTGTTCCGTTTCCTTTGTTGTTTTATCATGGATTCACGGCACTCTTCTTTACCGCCTCTATTCTGTTTCTTATGTTCTCTCTTCATGATATATGAGCATTTCGACAACATTTCTTTGACAAATCCTCACCACACCATGATATATGGTCATTTCGAGCACTGTCGAAGCCCCAAGACTAGGATTTGTCTCTAATGTGACTCATAGCTTCTAGTTGAAGCAAAGATAAAGTCTGTAAATTCTTTGTAGTAGATTCTGTGTTTGTGAGCTCAAGCTCATAGTCCTGAAATGTATTAAGAGCCCAAGCTCTGTAAAAGGTGAAAGATCGAAGTAAATTTCATCTATGTGTAATGCGACGAAGTTGCACTGTTTTAACTCGGAATAACTTCTACTGATTTTTTATGTATACTTAGTAAGAATTTTTTTTAATATAAATCCTGTAGTAGAAGAGTCTGTGTTTGTGAGCTCAAGCTAGTAGTCGTGAAATGTAGTAAGAGCCCAAGCTCTATAAAAGTTGAAAGATCGATGTAAATTCAATTTCCTGGAATAACTTTTCCTGATTTTATGTCTTAATAATAAATCTATAACAAAACATTTCAATTGCAAGGTATTTATGTTTTTTATCTAAATCTGTAACAAAACATTAAATCAATTGCCAGGTATTTATATTTTTATTTAAATCTATAACAGAACATTTCAATTGCCAGGTATTTATATTATTCAAGCCATAAATCTAGTTTTTCAATTGCCAGGTGTTTATATTATTCAAACCATAAATCTGTAACCACAAATCTAGTTTTTCAATTGCCAGGTATTTATATATTTATGAAATAAAACCCCACAACCCTTCTTTTACTTCCCGCATGTTTAAGTTTTAACAGTCGATTTGTCTTGATCCTGCGGATGAGATTACATTAGGTGATTTAAATGAAGTTTAGCTTGTCCGTTTTCCCCTTTACCATTTTTAAAAATTGCAATTAGGCTCCTAACTGCGATTTTCACCTTCGGCCAAATTTGAAGTCATAGTCATAGTCATTGATCCAACTAATCCATAATGATAAGTTGTTTAGATTTGATATAATTAAAATTGTACTTCATCTTAATCCAAATTTTGTTGGTGCATGCTATATGTTATTTGGTTACAAATGTGATAATTGCATTTCTCAAACCGAAAGGTTTTAATCATGGCGATTCATTACAGTTAATCATTATGGGATCTTTATTGCTCTTCTTAAACACAAAGACCAATATGGGCAATTTGTTAGTTGTCACATTCGATAGAAAAAGTCTTCTTATTCAATTTCTAGAGATTTCTTGTGAATAATATGTAGAAAAGTCACAAATATTCAGTTAGATTTTCTGGCGAGAAAGAACTTCAGCCTCTTCAATACCATGAACCTATGTCGCCACCTTTTAAAGCCGATGTTTTGGATGACAACACTGGCAGTGAAAAAGAAGACTCTGAGATTCAATCCATGTATATACGACTCCCTCAGAGGAAGAGAAGGAACATCACTGAGAAATATGTTGATCGAGATGATATAGTCATCCGAGATTTTATAATTAATCAAGTGCCTATGACTCCAGCAATTCCCCTGAAGGAAGGACAAGTGGCTGATTTTTCGGTTTTTGAGGACATTGTCGATCATAATGAATCTTCTAAGAAGCATCTTTCAACTTCTGTCACAGATAGCTAGTGTATTGCCAGTATCTTCCACAGTTTGTTACGGGATACTTCCCAGAAACCATGTGATGAAAATATTTTGGGAATTTTGTGAAAATATTGTCGGTATTAGTCGCTCCTGAGGATGCCTTTTAGTTTCCATTTCTAATCCCTTTTTTATGGGAAGTCTATCTTTTCTAACTATTTTTGTAATTATTATTTAAAGGGTAGAGGTCTCATGGTGTAGTGGGGAGAAAATCAGTAAAAGAAGACTGGAGACACTTTGTTTGATGCAGAGATTGTAATTTTTTGCAACTTTGAAGTAATACAGTTAGTCCTTCTCTTCATTCCTCTTTTGTTAATTGACCAAATTTCTTTGATAAATGTTGATTTTCACTTCAGATTATTTATGAACAATGTTTAATTTTTGCAATCAATAATCCATACATTGATCTACAGTTTGGATTTGTCTTTACTCATGATCTGTGTGTCTTTTATGTTTTAAGTGAATTTATTTAATTAAAACATTTATCTATTTTTGCAAATGATTAACATAAACTAATAAATTCATGTTAATTTTTCAATTAGCATTCTAGCTACAGGGTAATCTTGCATGTGCCTAATCCTTAAAACTACTATCAGTGAATTTTCATTTCCTGATTGTGTTGTGGTTAAACCCGCATTAGTAACCTCGCTATACTCAATGTGACAAATCAAATATGCCATGTGTCACAATATGATCGTTCCACTTGTCACCCTAGGATACTAGATATTAACATTTTAACAACAAAATTTATAGACTTTTTGCTTTAAAGACTTTGTTGGAAAGTAGAAAAATTCTCAGAGAAAGAGCGACCTCTCTTTCTCCAAGGTGTTCTATTGTTACAATTCCCTCCTAAATGAAGGGTCAGCCGACCCTTCTTATTCCTAATATTCTTTTTATAATAGTTTGACACTACAAGAAGGGTCGGCCGATCCTTCTTGTATTATCCATTATGGCTATAGATGAATTGATGGATAAAGGTTTTGACAATTAACTATGAAAAGAAGGGGCGGCTGATCCTTCTTGTTGTAAAACGGAAGTCAGGACAAACCATTTTTATATGATATAACTTCCAAGGTGTTCTATTTTTACAATTCCCTCGTAATTGAAGGGTCGGTCGACCCTTCTTATTCCCCATATTATTTTCATAATATTTTGACACTGCAAGAAGGGTCGTTCGACCCTTCTTATTACCAATATTCTTTTCATAATACTTCGACAGTGCAAGAAGGGTCGGTCGATCCTTCTTGTGTTCTCCATTATGGATATAGCTGAATTGTTGGATAAAGGTTTTCACAATTAGCTACGAAAAGAAGGGGCGACTGATACTTCTTGTCAGAAAATGGAAGTCAGGACAAATTATTTTTATATGTTATAAGTTCCAAGGTGTTATATTTTAATAATTCCCTCGAAATTGAAGGGTCGACTGGCCCTTCTTATTCCCAATATTATTTTCATAATAGTTCGACACTGCAAGAAGGGTCGGTTGATCCTTCTTGTGTTCTCCATTATGGATATAGCTGAATTGTTGGATAAATGTTTTCACAATTAACTACGAAAAGAAGGGGCGAACGATCCTTCTTGTCGAAAAACAGAAGTCCAGACAAACCATTTTTATATGTTATAGCTTAGTGGATTCATTTGTTATTCAAACAATCACTGAATATTTTAGACATTGAACTTTTCACCTTAAAATTTTGAACATTTACAAATGAAAATTGCAATTTTCAAATGAAAAATTGCAATTTTCAAATAAAAAATTGCAATTTTCAAATAAAAAATTGCAGTTTTTTTATTTGAAATTCACACTTTTCAAATCAAAAATTGCATTTTTTTATTTTAAATTCACACTTTTCAAATCAAAATTTGCATTTTTTGATTTGAAATTCACACTTTTCAAATCAAAATTTGCATTTTATGATTTGAAATTCACACATTTTGAATTGAAATTCATAGTTTTACAACAAAAAACTGCAATTTTAAGGTTCATAAGTAGTAAAAAAACACATTATTCAAATAGAAAAACACACTTTTCAAATCCAATATTGCCACTTTCAGAACCCGTTTTTGCACTTTAGAAAGGTTGATATTGACACTTTCAAAGTCTAAATTCACACTTTTTTAGTCCAAAATTTGCCTGATATGTCCAAATTTAATGAAATTGGTGTTTATAGATAATTTTTAATATATATAAGAGATGTAGTACTCGTGACAGCAATACTATGATCTTGGCCATAAGCTACGTGTGAGATGCGATATGTGTCCAAAGTAGAAACCTAAACAAAATATAATTGTGATGGTGAGGAAAGGAAAGGAAAAACCAATTATCCTATGATATACCGTGATGGAAGCACATTGAAGATTCATGATAATTGAAAGGACATCAAAAGGAATGTTGTTTGAAGTTTATAGGATGAATAACTACTCTAGCAAGACTCACTTCAAAAATCAAAGTTTATATGCAGCATTGGTTTCTTGACAAGGAAGATTTGTTTGCTTTAGTTGGGCAACTCCTGGTTCTTGAGGTCTGGTTGTTCACTCTGCTCAAGAAAACATGGCATAGTTCCATACTTATCCTAGAAGGCCTTGGTTTATATTTATCTGGAGCTCTAATCAAGCTACTATATATCCCTTCATGTGGGGATATTGAAATTTTTGATGTCAATGAGTGAAGCTGGCTGAATCAAGAGGCTGCTAATTTGACAATAGACAAAGCCAAAGACAAGTTTCCTCTAGTAATCAAATATGATTGCAACAATTTGGATTGGATAGAGCGTACTCCTTTTGAATATGCAAATGTATATGTTGTTTCATAAAAGGAGATAGATCAATGTTGTAAAAATCAGACTAGGCCAAGGGTCAACTTGGACTCAGCTATGATTTACACCAATTTGAATTTTATGACTCATTTCACTAAAATATACCAAAAATATAAAATTTCTAATGAAAAAAATTTATTTTAAAGATCCAAATCATTAGAGACAAAATATTCAAAGTCTTCTCATGTGTATATCATGTAAGGGTGAATATATCAAAATGTTAGAATGAAAAACATATGTGAAACAAAATACATAATCAACAAGGCTCTAAATGGCCTCTAGAATCTAAAACATGACATGCCTACTACATATCATTGATCATAATGATCAATCATGAAAATATAACACCACTATTGGAAATGGGATCCTCAGCATGAGCTACAGGACCATCCTTTGTCATTCCTACTTTTTAGCATATCTATATTTCACAGGTGGCATGTAGTCGAAGAGTAGGGTGACATTTGGCACCTTTTGATGGTTTAGTGGACTTTTTTTGGTTCTGTGCATTTATGTAAATGTTGTAAGTGAAACAGATGGACTAGACTAACCTTGGTTACCACTTTGAAGAGGAGAAACCATAACAAGAGACCCAATGATCAACACACTAACCCCTGTATTCTAAATTTTGGCTCTCTAATATGTCAAATATTTGCTTAACAACCCTTGGAATAACACCAACATTAGATGGAAGCTCCCCATTTGCTGCTATTTGCAGATGTAATGGGTACAAAGGTTATGCCTCCATCATCAAGTTTCTAACTAAGGATGATATATTGCTAGATCTAAAAAGTGTGGTACTTTATAATTGATGCGGCAACAATAAAAGGACAAACTAACAAGTTCTCATTTGAGAATGTTTTGCTAGAAAACCAGTTACAATTTGTCATTCACAATGTCAAATAAATCTTTGTAGAATGCGCATACAAATAACTTTAAACTGGAACATAACAATATATAAATTTATTGGCCAATGAAATGTAATCACTATTATGAATTGTCCTAATATCCATATAGCATTTTCAATGAAATATTCCAAAGACAATGATTACAGAAAAATATGGACAACTACAATATGCCATACCTATAGAGCAAGGGATGTCGATTTAAAAAGTTGTACAACATCACATTGATCATTAAGTTTTGTAAGTTGTATAGTGACCCAATCAAATAGGTCTTTATGGCCATTTGTTCCAAGCTTGACACCCCCCAAGGATGAAGCTATATATGGTACCTGCCATACACCATCATGTCAATATATATTATATATGTTCACATGAATATACTCATGTCCATAAGACAACGTGTTACTTTTAATAGAATACCATTTTATCAAGTTAATAACAACAATTGGAAAAGCTTAAAAACAAGCATCTTGTTTACAAGAAGTGGTGTCATCTTGAACTGACCCTTACTTGCACTTTTTTTAAACCTAGAGATTTATAGTTGGAATCCTCTCCAAATTATCTATTTGGATGTAAAGACCTCATGCAAGGTCCCTCACAACTACATCATATTACAAATATTATTAGTACCATGAAACATGATTATAAGAGATAGAACGGGTATTCCAAAACTGTAAAGACTACATTATTTTGCTAACAAACTCATGAATTAAAAAACATCACCAATTCATTTATTGCCTTAGCTTGTATAAAAAATTAGATGAAATCTAACAAATGTAAGAAATTTTGTTCATCCTAGTTCCATTATAAATAAGAAATGCAAAGATTACATTCTAGCATTGTAATACGACAAGTATAGTAATGTGTTCACTCAATGAATTTTCCATAAATGTACCATAACTAGAACTAAAACCCTCCCATATCCTATAATTACACAATTTTACATTTGGCATAAATTGGGCAAGGACCCATGCCTCATGTGAACTTCCTAATCTCTTGAATACAAGTGATTTAGACTATGAGCTCCCTAAAATATATTTTTATTGGTTTGCATGTTCTCTCTAGCATACTTATGGAAACTCCCTCTAGTGCACCCATAAATAATCTCTAATAAACTTCTTAGGTTGTAATGTTGTGCTACCCTAACATTGTTTTCTCCTTGTTTATTACAGGAAATAGGGTTTCTTGGTTGGTTCAATTTCATCCTTGTGGTCTCTTACGAACCTCAACATGGTATACAAGAGAGTGTGGGAATTCCTTACTCATTTATCTATTGGTTTATTCCCACAACTAGGGTTTATGTCCTAGATGCAACACTAGAGTTTACTGACCTACTATTTTTTTGATTCAATGGACATTGATAAAATTCTCTTATCAATCTTATCTTTTGTCATCCATAGCTACATGCCCATGGTTTATTGTTAAACATTGAATTGATTAGTGGTATTCTTGTTCAAGTATGCCTATAAATAGGATTGTGGAACTTGATTTCAATGAATTTTATCTTATAATATCACTATGTAAGAATTGCTTGCTTATTTGTTTGTTGTTGATGCTTATTTTCATTTCATTTTACCCTTGCTCAAACTATCATAAGTATTCCATGTCTCAATTTCCTTACCTAGTTGATTTTGAACCTTATCTTGCCTTAAGCCATTTGCGAGTTCATTGAATCATTTATATCTCAAAGATGCATTTGTCGTGAGTATTTGTACTTGTATTTATGCAAGCAAGGAAGGAACTAGGGTTTTGGGGGAAAAATTAGAGGATACTTAAAGTGTTAATGTTTGAGTCCTTTTGTGAGATGGATGTAGATCCTAGGGCATGTGACAAAGAAACCCTAGAGGATAATTGGAGCTCTTTGCTTAGAGAGCTTGTGTGAGGCATGCTTAGTGAAATAAAAAAAATTGGACTTGATGGTGTTGGTGATAGCTTGTTGTGGAGCCTTTGGTGTGGCTACAGAGCATGGTGGGTAGTCAGAGATGCAGACCACCAAGGAAGGTTGCAGTCTGACAGAAACTCTAGCACTGTCATGAATATACAAGGAAATTTTGACAATTGTGGAGCAAGAGATAATATTTACAGAGATCTGTAGGATCCACTATGTCTTGCAAATGAAAATGGATCTTGAACACAAATAGGTTTGTGGAACTTGATTTCAATGACTTCTATGTGACAATATCACTATGTAAGAATTGCTTTCTTATGTTTATATAGTTGGTGCTTACTTTCATTTGGTTTTACTTTTTCTCAAATTGTCATAAGTAAGTGAGAAATGAATAATTCCTTACCTTTTCATAGGCTTGGAAAGTAGGATAAGATGCTTTAGTTTCATAACAAGCCCCAAGAAATTGTCAAAATTTAGATGACACGTGATTGGGTTGTAGAAAGGAAACACCATAACCATTCATTGATCTCCTCTTTGTTTCAAGAATAATTTAATATTATCTACTAAACAAAGCCAACCACATGAATGTGGAAGATATTATAGCCCTTGCACCCCCCCCCCCTCACATCACTCTCAATTCCCCATACCCAATGCATGTACTTGAAAAAAAAATTACGTGCAAAAATGCAGATTTCATCATAAACAAAAATTTACCGTTCATTCAATAAAAATTTACATTCATTAAACCATTCATTCATTCAGTCAACGCATTCATTCAATAAAATCTAACATTCATTAAACCATTCATTCATTCAATAGGAAAAAAATCATGCATGACAATATGTTATCAAAAATAATTACACAATATTTCTTTAGTCACTTTTTCCTAATTTTTTTTCTCTTTACAAAATCAACAAGAATCTCATATTCTAGAACTTGTTGTTCAGTTCTTGGTGCTTCATCAACTTGCCATGATGTCTACCTAGTATAGTACTCATGATGTGGAGTTTGCGGCAAGGGGTCTGGATTTGCTGTAATAATGTGAAAATGTTACATTGATATATTATGTTATTATAATTACAAGTATTTCATTTTTAAAAAATTACAAAGGTGTTTTTTTACCTATTGTGGCCACATCATGTTCTTCATATTCCTGTCCAGGCTCAACCTGTACAGTGTGACCCTCTACATGCTCTGCAGTTGAAACATGGAGAAGTACAATTAATGTTCACCATCTGCAATGTTATATATAAAATTGTAGCATATGAATAAATTCATTACCAGTATTCGAAGCATGATCTTCAATTGGTTGTTGTACATCCTCGATATTAAGGGGATTATTGCTTTCTTGCTCAAAACAGATTCAATATTTTATGTCAATTATTTATAACGAATAGATTGCACAAGTAATAAATCTTCATTAAACTATATAGATTTTATATTCATGTGCACCAGATGGATCACTAGAAGACTTTGTTTTCCCAAAAAATCTTTTTTGACATTCAACAACAGCTCCAAAGCCGTGCTGGAAGCCAAGCTTCAAGTATTCCTTAGTGGGCACTTCTTTGAATCGGATGGCCTGCATATTTGCATAATGTCATTAATTACATTATTCAGTGCAATAAAATGAAAACAATTTGCAATTTATTATTTGGATGCATTATTGGTTTTTCAATACTTACAATTTGTGCCGTCAAATTCGAATAACCACCAAGACCAAGCTTGTGCTGACCAATTTTTTCTAGTCTTTCCTCTGTGGCCTTTGATGTGTCTGACAACCTATGAAAGTGTTGAAATACGTTAGATGCTCCAAATTTGATATAAAAATTAATAATAATAAGGTTTAGAATTACATTGTGGAAAGTATTGCATACCTCCCTGTGCCTGGTGGTACCGTTCCTTCTTTTCTCAGAGCCCTCTCCTTTCCATCTTCCACTAGGACTTTCTACTCTTTTGTTGGAATCATCGGAGGGCACTCATACCTAGGGTTATTTTCTAGGTGAACCCTACATTGGTCCCAAACAATCTTCATATGTTGTCCAGCCTTCTTTAGGATCATGGCTCGATCAAAGGTCTCGTTGCCGAACAAGACAACCAACCGATTAGTGAGCTCACCTTTTAAACTTTTCATTTGTTTATCCCACCTTGTGTGGATGGTGGGCCCAAAGATATCCAAGTACAAATCATTTATATGTTTATAAAAAAATCATTTCCTGCAAAACATTCATGCAACCATTATTTGAAAAAAACATTATCGGTATGTTACAATCAAATTATAAACACTAACTTGAACAGTGTATAATTACCTGGGATCTTCTCTATCTTTATTGGAATGAGATCTTCGTCCACCAAAAATGTTGTCTGTATTGTACTCGTGCTAGTGACACAGGAATATCCAGGAAATGTTGCTTTTACAATATCAA
Organism: Larix kaempferi; assembly: GCA_027924585.1. Classification (NCBI taxonomy): domain Eukaryota; kingdom Viridiplantae; phylum Streptophyta; class Pinopsida; order Pinales; family Pinaceae; genus Larix; species Larix kaempferi. The sequence goes on along the minus strand of BSBM01000717.1, from coordinate 3,361,694 downwards.
TACTAGCAGGCTCTACATCTACCCCATCTTCTTCATGATCTGGTGTGCGTCGGTCACTAGCGGGTGCACTCACTGCTGGCCTACGGGGTGTCTCTGAACATGTTTCCAACTGTTCAGTCGAAAACAATGGTGCATAACTTGATGTACGTGGATTCGTTTGCTCATGTGATGATTGATCTCCACGAGCATCACTGGGACCAACACCTCCTTGACCAATAGTGTGTGGTCGCAGAAAATCATGTAAATACACCATATTTTATAAGTTCACTATCATATAAAAGTAAAAATTATAAAGTTCTAAATGAATTTATATTATGATTCAATATTCCGCAACTTACTTGCAAGGCATGAGATCTCTTTACCAAAACATCAACCTTGGCTTTAATCTCATCTGTCTGCGGGACAATGAATAGCAGACAAAGGATATCCTCATTGATTCTTTTCAAAGTCTTCTCTATCATCTTAACCAGGTCTAGAGAAGAACCAATGTCAGCATCGCACACCAACTCATACACATCAAAAGATATTGATTGTTGTGATGTTGGTTCATACGCTGAATCATTGGTCTTCAACAAAAATATATAAAACATTATTGGCGTGAAAGAAATAGACTGAGGAGAAAAGTATATTAAGAAAACATATCTATCATGATATATTCCTAAAATTACAACTAGGTTTACCTGATTCCTCGATGATGATATCGTCTGATCCATAGCTTGGGACTTGCACCGATCATCCCCCTACAAAGAAGAAGTAGAAAACATTATCATAATGAAACCAATATACACACGAAAAAGACATTAAAAAAGACATAATGCTACATATTATATTGGTACAATTCCAATGAATTATACATTCTGCCTCTAGGATCGTCTACTCATCGGATCAATGGTTATAGGTGACCTGCCCCGATCTACTAATAGGGAGCTGCCCCTTGCAGAACGCTGCATCAAAAACATAGAAAAAAGTATCTAAACGAAAACAAAATACTCACTAAAACAATATAATAACAAAACATTTTGACGTATTTAAATTATACAATTACAATCAGTTTTACTTGTTTCCCCGAGGCTGCTGTTGTCTGATCAACAGTCGGATGGCTTCCCCGATCAACAATCTGCATCAAATATACATAACATTATATAAACCAAACTTATATACTCATGAAAAAACATAACAAAAAAACTTTTTGTACATATTAATTTTGTACAATAGCATCAATGTATACATGCTGCCTCGAGTTAGGTCTAGTATCATCTACTGCTAGGGAGATGCCCCTTACAAAACCCTGCATCAAAAAAATAGAAAAAATTATCTAAACGAAACCAAAATACTCACTGAAAAAATATAATAACAAAACATTTTGACGTATTTAAATTGTACAATTACAATCAGGTTTACCAGTTGCCTCGAGGCTACTATCATCTACTCAACAACTGGGTGGCTTTCCCGATCAACACTTTGCATCAAATATAGATAACATTATATAAACCAAATGAATATACTCATGAAAAAACACAACAAAAAAACTTTTTGTACATATTAAATTTGTACAATGGCATCGATGTATACATGCTACCTAGAGGCAGGCTTGGTGTCATCTACTACTAGGGAGGTGCCCCTTATAGAACCGTGCATCAAAAACATAGAAAAAATTACCTAAACGAAACCAAAATACTCACTGAAACAATATAATAACAAAACATTTTGATGTATTTAAATTGTACATTTACAATTAGGTTTACATATCACCCCAAGGTTGCTTCTGTCTGATCAACAGTTGGGTGGCTTCCCCGATCAACAATATGCATCAAATATAGATAACATTATATAAACCAAACGAATATACTAATGAAAAAACACATAAAAAACTCTTTTTTTATTATTATATTTTTACTATTACAAAGATGTATACCTGCTGAATCGAGGAAGTTGTACTCCTCTGATCCGCTGCTGGGGAGATGCCCCGATCACTACCCTGTGAATTAAATATAGAAAATTTAAACGAAATTATAACGATAAACTAACGAAAAATACTTAAGATGTTAAATTCATTAATAAAAAGTTGGGTAAATTGTTAGATGTACCACTCCCATAGTAAACGTGTTTGTATCTACTCAATTCAAATTGTAATTAATAAGAAACTCTTCCCATGTAGCTATTGATTTAATGGCACATACAAAAACATGGTTTCCTTCACGCCCCTCAAATTCGACCCTATTGTTATTCTCTTGTAAATGTAATTATGAATTTTGTAAATGGCCCTGGTGAGGAGCTCAAGGCCAAGGCCCCACTTGTGGACCTCAAGCTAGTGTTATGTTTATAAGTATTAGTTTAAGCCTAGAAGATTAAAAGATGGTAATACGACTAATCGATGAGTAACTAATCCTCCAAGGAGGAAGGAAGGATGGTTAGTAAGCCATAAGATTTCTATTATAAATCATAAACATTAGAGGGTTAGGAACTAGTGATGTTTCCTTTAAATTTTAAGAACCCACCTAAGTAAAAGTCAAATATAAAATGATTAGATAGACATTATATATATGTATATATATATAAAGATATAATAGTGGAGATTACATATGACCATTCAATATATAGTGTATATACATGTATAAATAGTTGTGAAAAGCTATTTTTATACTTATATATAAGTGTCATATATATATATATAGGAAAATTATTGAATAGATATTCATATGTGATATAATCATGCTACTTCAAGAAGTTTATATACAAAGGATATGTAATTGTATATATAGGAAGGATACAAGGAAATTACTGGAGATGCATAAATGCTTTTATATATGCGCTAACATTATGTGATAGATATAAATAAATAAACATATGAAAATACTATTATAAGCTACTAGTGTTTAGTAAACTTTTATATATGTATAAATGAAATACTTTTTGATTAATTATGGTGAGATTTATACATTTAATTGTGATAGACAAGCCTACATTAATAATATATATATATATATTAAAAATGGAATAGTATAGTTATATGGGTTAAAATGAATTTATATATTGTTGAAGATATATGTACAATTATTAAGATTATACATATATAATTTAAAAGAGGTTTCACTTATACAAATTTGCTTAATTGTTATTTTATGAAGTAAACACATGGATAAATATGGTTTTATAGCCACATGCTTATAATTTAAATATAAGTACGTAAATATACATGTTAAAATTGTATCTTCTTTTTAAAGTGTTTATAAAAAGAGAGTCTATGTGTAATATATGTTGTAAACATATATAGTGATTCAAAACGTCTACATATATATGAATGTTTTTATATAGATATAGTTTGTGGAGGAAATTAATATATATCAATAAAAGTGGATTTATTTTCTAAAACTAAGCAAATCGTCTCCACCTATGGAAGACCACTCTCCACTTACCACTGCCTAAATAGGTTGGACAAGTAGGCATAGTTCTGAAGAATTTATAGGGGTGTTGTCTACCTGTCTCCCTAAGCAGTTAAGTACCGAGTAGTTTTAAAATGCCATTTGGCTGGCGGTTATCACCTCCAAGGTTTGAATCCCTACCCACGTACATCAAACCTAATGAGTTAATTGTCCACCACTCTTCGGGAGAGATCACCGTTTTGTTTGAATCCTCGTAGTGCACCTAGAAATCCTGCCAATTTGCCACTTGGCCAAACGGAGGTTGTCATCATTTTTCCATTTGTCGTTTCTCTTCCCTTCGTGGAACCCTTAGACAGAAATCTATCGCCATCTGTCGGGAGGAACAACATTAGGATTGTTACGTTTCCAGTAAGAGGAAAATCGCACTCAGGTGAAGTCGGGGTAGGGGACTCTACATTTTTGGGAGTAGGGCGTGCACAAGTAACTCACGGCTAGATAAGGAAAGGGTCTTCGAACCTCTTGGAAAAAAAGAGAAGGCTCTCAAAGAGAGATAGGAAGATTATAGCCTCGAATGGATGGATCATTCCGCAGCATGAAGAAGAGAGGGTGATCTCGGCTAATGAAGGAAGTGTTACTACTTAGATTCCTGGACTCCACTTTACGGTAGTGTAAGTAACTTTAACCCACTCTCACAGTCGTATTCGGGGATTGCATGAGTTCAATCTGTTGATCGCCTCTACAAGATACGATCTCTGTTCTAAATAGTTGCTTATGAGCTTATTCTTTTATCGTATCTACCGAAATGCAGTACTCTGTTCTAGACTTGCGTTTACTCTGCTAACACATTAATAGGAAGACGTTGCTCTATTTCTCAAGTTTATGTTTTACCCTGCTATCGCATTTATAGAGATGCCAAGTTCTATTATAAACTTGTGTTTTTCCTATCATCGTATCTACCGAGATGCGATTCTCTGCTCTAGATTTTGGTCTAGACAGCTACCCTGCTATCAAATCAATAGAGCTCTCTAAACTATCGGTTTTTAAGTTACCCTGCGGATTCGTGGTAACAAGAGTGTGACACTGTTTTAAATGCTGGTTAAAAGATTACATATATAACATAACGTTAGCAAGGTTAGGGTGGATCTCTAGAAAGCAATTATGTTGTCTAGGAAAATATATATATTATATAGTCCGATGTCATGTATCACATTTCTGTATGCAGTATGGGCGACGATGAATAGTCTGCTACTTAGTTTTGTTTGCATTCCATACAATATTTATATATCCTGGAAAGAATTAATAAGCTGCACCGATTTCCTGTCGGTTGTATATATGAGTTACATATATGATATTTATATATCCTGGAAGAATTAACATGCTGCACCATTTTCCTGTCGTTGTTTTTTTTATTTTTCTGGTTTATTTTCTTACAGCTGTTACAAACTTTCGGTAGGATGAATGTTAAAAACCAATGTTCATACATGTTATTATATATAAAAGTGTGTACTTATTAGGGTTTAGGTTTTTCTGAAAAGTTATGTAGATAGTATATTACAAAAATAAACCCTTATAGTTTTAATATTAATATTCGTTGCCTTCTTAAATATTATAAAACCAACGCTTAAACATTTATACTTATATACTTATGTTTGTAATATGAATTAGTTTGTAATATTGAAAAGTGTACATATATATATTTCTTAAGGTATGATCTAAGTATGGGGAGGTTAACGATTCATTAGGGTATTATTATAATTTAGTAGGAAACACCCTCATACTTTTATTAACAAAAGAAGTATGCCTTACACATTGCAAACTTGATGTATAGACCTATCTAGTGGGAAAAACAAAGCTTAAAAGAATATTTAGAATACCTTAAGTGGTGTTGAATATTTATATTGCACAAATACTTGTGTAAATTATATCATAAAGGAAATGATAATAATTTAGTAGGAAACACCCTCATACTTTTATTAACAAAAGAAGTATGCCTTACACATTGCAAACTTGATGTATAGACCTCTCTAGTGGGAAAAACAAAGCTTAAAAGAATATTTAGAATACCTTAAGTGGTGTTGAATATTTCTATTGCACAAATACTTGTGTAAATTATATCATAAAGGAAATGATAAAAGGTAGGTTATATTTCTTTATTCATTACTATATAAAAATTGATAAAAGGTAGGTTATATTTCTTTATTCATTACTATATAAAAATTTTATTTATATAGGAGTAAAGAAATGATTATATTATTATGTTTCCATTACGACATAAAGGTTTTTGTTATATACGATAATTTCAAGTTGGTTGTAACTTAAAGGGAAAGAATGCAATCGGATGGGTAAAGTTAATAAGTGATTTCAAGGTAGTGTTCTTTATTTTAAAAGAAGTTGTGATGTTAGTACTCTCGATGAGAGAAGCCGGTTAAGAAAATTGACGCATCATTTAAATTTATTGTAAACCCTTTTGATTAAATAAAAAGACACAATCCCTTTTGTGGACTTAGCCCAAGATGCGGGTGAACCATGTCAAAATGTTCTCATGGGCATGTATTTTTTTGGTGTGTATATTTCCTTGATATTGTGTCTCAGTTATTTCTGGAGTTTCTGGAGTTTGTTGACTCCAAATTTATGTACCTTAGGCACTTTACTACTATGATGGTTATTATTTATATCCCTTCACCAATATGTCTCAGGTTTAATGAGTAACTGCATTTCAAATCTTCAAGGGTGAATAAAGATGAATATGTTAGATAAAGTGTCTTTTAAATGACTAAGGAAAGTTTTGGTACGATGTATTGTTCATTCTAAATGTTTTGGTTAAAGAAGTGATAAGTGGGAAATCATTATTAAATCATGCTATTCAAATCAGATTGTTATAAAGAGTTGTATATTTATAATTAGGGTTGTTTGTGAGAATATAAGAAAACCCTTGTGACGACAAGCAAAGCCGTATTAATGTTTACAATTCAATATTAATAGTTATGAGATGTTACAATGACGTTTATATTTAAGCAGTAAATATAGATGTTGTACCTACATGTTATCTTCCGCGGTAATAATTAATGACGTTTGGACGCTTAGAAAAATTTTAAATTTTTCTTGAAATTTTGGGTATGTGACACCCTGCAATATTCTCTATGGCCTTTGGCCTTCTGTCAATGTACAACGTTTCTCCTTTATTTTGATCTTTGTCTTTTAGCTATAAATAATTTGCTGACAATCCATATCTACGCATACTTCGTGTATATTAGACTAGGCGCATCCAATCTTTGTAGTTGTAATAGGGTCCAACATACTCCATCAATTATGTACATCTACCGTAACCGACCTTTATTCCATCCATGCAAAACAACCGCAAACCATATAATGATGACGGTGCAATTCGTTATATCCTCTTGTTCACACAAAAATTTGTGTTCAGTTGAGGAAGATCCTTGGGTACCCATTGTTTCACTAGATGTTTGTACCTAAAGGGCACCTCGATGTCACCTATTGTCTCTGTAACATCCCCATTTCTGGTAAAAATTTTATTTACACAATTATGTCTATCTACATAGCCTATAACCTAGATTAGAACTAGCAATGCAACCTAGAGTGAAAAGGGCATCGTGAACCTTAAGGGGGGGAGTTTTAAAAATTGATAAGGTCGCGGTAGCCCTTGAACATGAGTTAAGTTAAATTAATCTATGATGTATTTATGTATTTACAGATATACCTAAAGGAGTATTCCTTTTGGGTAGTGTTTAATAAAAACATGATAACCATTTCTAATTAAATACACATGTATAGGTACTATCTCTCTCTATGTATATTTTTTATTTTATTTTCAAGACATTATAATTAATTAGAATGCGTATCATTTAATTATATGTTTATGTGTTTTATATGAGAAAATATAGGTATATAGAAATGAATACCTATTATGTTTATGCTTTTAAAAGTAAATAAATATATTATATATGGTGCATCATTTATAACCTAGAGGCCTCCTTTCTAACTGCCCTCGTGAAGGTATTTTTGGGACAGTTTGATTTATTGATTTTTGTTTTTTCCTCTTGGGTGGTTCAGATTGGGAATCCACGTGGGAAAACTTGGATAAAGTGGGGTTTTCTTTTGGGGAGAAAAGAGGGAATGGGGAGTTTTGTTCCGGTGAAAAAAAACTCTCTTCTCTTTTATATTGTAGATGTACCCTTCTGTTGTCTGCTGCACAAACGATGGGAAATATCCCTATATGTTTTAGCATTTCGTGGAATCCATGGGAATGAATCCCTAATGTGTTTAAATTTTATCTTCTATTTGTGTTTTCTGGTTGTGTGAGAGGTCCATTGGAAAGGATCCCTCACCTACGTAGATGCTTGGCATGCTACGCATAGATTGGGAGAGAGACCTCCCTATACTCCCCATTGCATATTAATTATGATTTTGCTTATTGTTTGTCTTGGGATGCATGCGCAGAGGTTTGGGGAAGATAGACCCCTTTGCAATTCCAGATTTATTTTATTATATACTAGAGGGATCGATCCAAGCCTACGACTGTTTAATATGTTGATTAGTGGCATTGCCTATTGCGCAAGCAAAGCTTGGGGGAGATAGACCCCCGTGTACTTCCTTTGTATATTGTATATATTTCTTGCTTCCATCATGATACATTTATGTTGTGGTAACCCTCAGATTGACAGTTTCTTATGTGTTCAAGAAATATTATTCGAGTGAATGTTTCCTATGTATGATGTCAAGAGGAAGAGGGCATAACCCTCAGATTGACTGTTATTGGGTCTAGTAAGATTTATTTCTTGAACACTGAATTTGTATTGGATTATCTTTTGTTTAGCTTATGCATTTACGCTGCCACCAAGATTGGGGGTTTTGTTACATATGACTCTGTATGCAATAGAGATCGGGGCATTGTTTATATACTATGCTTGTTGATATCTGTGATAGCGTTATGCTGCCACTGATTTTGTGTTATCCCTGTTGGGATCTTCCTTATGCATTAATGCTACCACCAAAATCATGTGTTCTGTTTATATATTTGATGCTGCTCCATATTTTGTTGATCTCTGTATCTACGGCCTGTAAACAATTTATGGTTTATATATATATATATAGCTTGCAATAATATATATATATATATATATTATTATTTTCCCCATGTTAATTATATATTCTCTCCGCATAGCTTGGGAAGCGATGGATCTCTGTGGATATATAGTATTATGTTGCCTTGGCTAATGCTTAACCTGATTTGACAAGAAATTCCCTGTACATTCATTCATTAGATTGGAAAATAGATGTGCATATTTTATTTTGTTGTTGCTTGCATGAATGCTTTGATAGCTGGGCAGATCGTAGTGTGTCTCTATTTTCCTGCATGAAGGCTTTGATATCTTTGTGTACCTATCATTGCCTGCATAAAGGTATTTACATTGGGAGATGTATCATGTTAATGGTGTACCTCTGTTACTGTCCTTGCAATACCCATATATGTATTAACCCCTGTAGATATATGTATACTTCTGTGTTATGAAATATCAGTTATGAGGTTTGCGTTGATGGGTGAGTCGTGACTCTGTATCAGAGCTTGGGTTTCTCAGTGTCTTATGTTCTATACATACCTATGTTCTCAATACTACCCTTGTAGGTTACACATCTTACTTCTTGATTAGGCATTGGTAAATGACTACGTAGTGGGGGGCCATCCCTGTTTACTCTTTCAATTCATTTATGGCTGATTTGTATGCTATGGATGTTATGTATAGATGCTTGGCAGTATAAGACCCCCATAATGTATATTTATATATTGCTTAGCTTATGCATCGGCTGTGTAGTTCCGCAGAATGGGGAAGATTTTGCGTAACCTCTATTTCATTAAAAAAAATATATATGTATGTGCTTCCACGATTCTGTTTACTGCCTGAGATAGCGTGAGCGCTGGAGTTTTCTTTGTGTGGGATGCATTGAAGGAACTTTGTTATATATATACTGTGCGTTCTTTATTTGTTTATTCATCTCTGCGTGGAATGCGTTGGAGGACAGCGTGAGCTCTGGAGTTTGATTGGCGTGGAATGTATTGAAGGAACCTTGTTATATAAATACCGTGCATCCTTTATTGTTTAGTTATCTCTGCGTGAATGCTGAGATAGCATGGACGCTATGTTTATTACCTCAGCATGAAAGCTTGAAGAGAGAATTTTGGTTATTTTTTCCTTACTGTTGTCCGCGTTTGCCACTGTTCCTTAGAGTTCAATCGTTGTATGCATTAGAGATCGGGCTGCCACCGATCTTGTGTTATCTCTGTGATAATATTTATACTGCGTTTTCTCTTTGTTAGAATATATCTATCTATATATATAATATAATGGGTTATGATGTTAGGATGAATAGCGTGAATGCTTACATTCTATAATTACTCTCTGTTAGAGTATATTTATATATATATTTTAATATATGGTTATGCTGCCACCACAACAGTTGGGTTATAATATATACATATATACAGCCTGACTGTAAATTGAGTATGGTTATTTTATTAATTTGTGTGTTAGGCGTTGGGAAGAAGATCCCTGAAATATATGGTTATTCTGCCACCAAATTATAAATACAATATGCAGATTATATTTGTATATAAACTATATAATGATATTACAATTGAATTACATATTTGGTAAACAAAATGTTTACAATGCATTAGTATGCATATGTTGTACAAAGTTAGACATAGAGAATGTTTATGAAGTTTGTTCAGTTTATATTAATACTAAAATAGTCGATGTAATATATATGTAATACTCATTTGATTATGATTCAAGCAAAATTTATCCTTATATGTAGTTGCATGTTATTAAGAAGTTAAGTTATTATTTGAGTTTTTGGACTTTTGGGATCTTGCTTATACATTATGCGGCCACCAAATTGATGTTACCCCTATTGGGATTATCGTATATATGTCTTATGTTATGGGTGTGGACCTTCTTTATGCATTTATGCTACCACAAAAATTGCATGATCTCTGTATTCTCTTGTTATAATGCATATTTTATTTATGTTTGATGTCGTGGCCTTTTAGTATGATTATCCTTGTGGTATTTGGGGATAGTTGTTATGATAATATTTGTATTAAATATTATTTAGATGTTAGTTAACTCTTCCGTGTTGTGTTTGGGGACTTCAAACCCAAAACTTAAACATCTGAGTAAGACATAGAGCACATAAGGTCAAGTCTGGAGCACAGACTTGGGTCAGCCTAAAACAACACCACAGACATGTAAGAGGTTAGAACACAAGATGTGTTCAAGTATGAGCACTACCTTATGATTAGCAGGAGCACTGTAGTACCCACTAAAGCTGTGGGTGGTTTGCTCTGTGGCGACGAGACTTAAAACTCCCTATTCTACTTGTGGATCACCGTGCCTAGCTCGGGGGTGGCCTTCGAACGGACTAAGTAGAAGCCGTCGGAGAGCCTACGGTTGGGTGGATAATTGCATTTCCCTAAATAGTTCCCCTTAATAAATATTATGATGATTAATCAGTTAGAATTAGTGGTACTAATGAATGTTACCAGTATAATGCAAATAGGTAGAAGAAAGTAGGAAGGAAAAATCTCCTTCAATTCTGTCAATTGGTAATCCTTGATATAGCTTGTATCCTGATGCTAGTAAAGAGGAAAATGTTAGGATTACTCAAATATTCTACCTTAAATTGTATCCTGGCAATGTAAGAGAAGAGTAATTTCTTATGTCTAATGTTTGCACATGTTCTGGAAATTATGTCTAATATGTGAGCATATGGTTGTGGGTGCAATAGAAGAATAAATGAGCTTGAATAGGCACTTAAATGTTCTCTTAAATTAATGTTTACATATTATGCAGATAAAGAGTAAGACATTATATGAGTTGAAAGAATGAACTAATAGTAAGGATTGTTACAATTATAATATAGAAAGGTTTCTTACAATATGTACACGTGAATGTTGACACATGTAAAAGAATGTGTGAAAAGAGACTTGCTGATCACTTTGTGAAAGATGTAAAGGAGGACAATTAATATAGGTATAACTAAATCCTCTTAAGTTATAATTACACCTTTAGATATAATTTATTGTTGATATAATGGACAATAACTAGGACATGTCATCATATGGAAAGATAAGTGTATATCCTTTTCAACATTGAATCTATGGTGAGATTAATGGTACATATGCATGCTCATGATGTTTAGTTTATTCTTGTTAAGGTGTGTTAAGAGGATGTGACACCTAGATATGATGCAATAAAGGTATGAAACTAGATGTCTAGATGTTATTCAATTATGGTAAGTGAATTGATGTTGTAAAAATATCAGAATGATTAACTAAGGACCTTTGCATGAGTTGGGTATATTTGTTTATAGTAGAGGATGATTTAAGAAATATGAATGCCTATTCTTAACTGACGGTTATCATGTGCAGATTCTATGTCCTACTAATGAGACTAATGAGTCATCTACTCACTGAATGCGAGAGGTAGATTCTAGAAGAAATGATACTTACCGAGTATGTTAAATAAAAACAAAAATTTCACCCCATTTCCTCTAGTTTGTGATGAGGATTTTGGGTGTATTACAAATGGTATCAGAGCGAAGGTTGTTACTCTAGGACCTATAGGCTCATTTATGATTGATGCTGCAACAAAGATTTAGAGTTGCAATGAACTATAAATTATGTAAAGTGTTATGTGATAACAAAATATCATGGTTATAATTTCTTGTGATTGACCATTGACATGCATAAGGATTTATCTAATATACATAATTGATTGATGTGTGAGAAGAATTGAGTGCAAAAATGTAAAGGCTTGGTAGTTAAGAACCAAAGCTAATCAACGACGAGAGAATCACTAAACCAAAATTTTTTGCAAAAATCACTATAAGTGAATGCCTTTTTATGGTTGTCAAACTTATCAGATCGTCATGTGCAATAGGCTGAACTTAAAGCTTGTATTGGTAAGGTAGGGTGGCCATGATAGTGGCATTAGAGCCATATTGAGAACCAAGAGTTCACTAGTGCAATGTGATGAGACATTGTTGCATGTACATGAGACATTGTGACTAGAGAAGTGAAAATATTGAGAGCATCAAGAGGAATTAAAAGATAACTCTACAGATAATAAAAAACCATCACATTAATAAGATAAGTAGGAGGGGGAGGGAGGCGCCTTGCAAATTAAAATACAACTAACTTAAAATAAATTTAACTTAAATAAATCAAAGTAAGAAGAATGAAGAAGATAAGGTGCCTTGCAAATTAAAATACAACTAACTTAAAATAAATTTAACTTAAATAAATCTTAAAGTTGGAGCAAGTTGGACCCACCTAGGGGGTATTGAGGCCAATTTGGCCAATTATTCGTGTACACTCATTTTGGGCTTCCTAATCCTCACGAATTTCTCCAAATGTAATATAAACCTGTTCTCAACATATTCACATGTTAGACAGTCAGATAATATCAAGTTTTTGTTCACATTATGTGTGTAAATTGCTCTTCTTTCAAGCTTTTTTGCTGGTTTTTGCAAGTAATTTGATTTGTGAGGTTCTCTAAGGCTCCTAGATCTTGTTGTAGATCAAAATTCTCACAATGAGAATACAATTATGTTTTAAAATAAATATTGAGATTCTTGAATTAAGCTTCTATTCAATTAAATGATACTGTGAAGTTTAAAAGGCTAGAGATACGTAGAGTATCTCAAGTGTGACATGGTACTCGGTATAATATAGTTAACATCATTTTATATATCAGTTGTTCTTTTCATACTATAACTGTGTTGATGGAACTAGATATGTCAGTTAAACTATGATGCATGATAAGCTAACATGCATTCGAATCAGCATTTGGTGTGTTATTCACCATTGTAGGCTAGAGAAACTGTAAGCGCCATGAATCTATAACAGAGCTTCTGGAGAAAATTGAAAATGCTTTCATAGGTATCTTTGAACAATACTTCCATGCATCTGGTATGTTATGAACATCATACATATAACTTGACATGTTTGAAACTTTTTATACAGATAGAATTACATCTAAGAAAGAAAGTTGCATTAAGAATACATATGCAGGACGAAGTTGAGTAACTTCAATAACAAATTGTAAAACTTAATGTTTGTTTATTGTAAATTAATGTGTGGAATGTTAGCGAGACATTACAAGTGAAATGAAAAATCACAGTACACAGTAAGTGGTTATACATAGGAGCAAGTGGCTCTGAAGTTTTATGTTTTACATTATGCAACTAGTGCTTGAACCAGGTAAAGCTGGTATCAAAATTGTAAAGCATTAGCAATGCCCAAGATAGGAAAAAAAGCAACACAGGAGAGAAATATTGCATTCATAAAAATCCTATCCTTATTATGCTTTGTCATAAGATTGAAAATATTGTTTTTTTTTCAATATATTGGAAAGGAATGCATTTGCATATGATATAAATGCAAGGAAGGAGTTTGAACATATGAAGCAGTGCGAAAAGTGGCACAACATCGAGGACTGTGTTATTTCAAGAGGGAGAGTATTGTAACATCCCCGTCTCTGGTAAAATTGTTATTTACGCAATTCTATCTATTTACATAACCTATAACCTAGATTAGGACAGGCAATGCAACCTAGAGTGAAAAGGGCACGGTGAACCATAAGGGGGAGAGTTTCAAAAATTGATAAGGTCGCGGTAGCCCTTGAACATGAGTTAAGTTAAATTAATATATGATGTATTTATGTATTTACAGATATACCTAAAGGAGTATTCCTTTTGGGTAGTTTTTAATCAAAACATGATAAATATTTCTAATTAAATACAGATGTATAGGTACTATCTCTCTCTATATATACTTATTTATTTTCGAGACATTATAATTAATTAGAATGCATATCATTTAATTATATGTTTATGTGTTTTATATGAGAAAATATAGGTATATAGAAATGCATACCTGTTGTGTTTATTCTTTTAAAAGTAAATAAATATATTATATATGTTGTATCATTTCTAACCTAGAGGCCGCCTTTCTAACTTCCCTCGAGAAGATGTTTTTGGGATAGTTTCTTTTATTGATTTCTATTTTTTCTTCTTGGGTGGTTCTGATTGGGAATCCACGTGGGAAAACTTGGAGAAAGTAGGGTTTTCTTTTGGGGAGAAAAGAGGGAATGGGGAGTTTTGTTCCAATGAAAAAAAAACTCTCTTCTCTTTTATATTGGAGATGTACCCTTCTGTTGTCTGCTGCGCAAAATATGGGAAAGATCATTGTATGTTTTAGCATTTCGTGGAAGCCATGGGAATGAATCCCTGCTATGTTTAAATTTTATTTGTTATTTGTGTTTTCTGGTTATGCATGAGGTCCATTGGGAAGGATCCCTCACCTATGCAGATGCTTGGCATGTTGCGTAGATATTGGGAGAGAGACCCTCGTATACTCCCCATTTCATATTAATTATGATTTTTCTTATTGTTTGTCTTGGGATGCATGCACAGAGGTTTGGGGAAGATAGACCTCTTTGCAATTCCAAAGTTATTTTATTATATACTAGAGGGATCGATCCCATCCTATGACTGTTTAATATGTTGATTAGTGGCATTTCCTATTGTTCAAGGCTTGGGGGAGATATACCCCCGTGTACTTCCTTTGCATATTGTCTATATTTCTTGTTGCCATCATGATACATTTATGATGTGGTAACCCTCAGATTGACAGTTTCTTATGTGATCAAGAAATATTATATGAGTGAATGTTTCATGTGTATGATGTCAAGAGGAAGAGGGCGTAACCCTCAGATTGACTTTTATTGGGTCTAGTAAGATGTATTTCTTGAACACTGAATTTGTATTGGATTATCTTATGTTTACCTTATGCATTTACGCTGCCACCAATATTTGGGGTTTTGTTACACATGACTATGTATGTAATAGAGATCGAGGCATTTTTTATATACTATGCTTGTTGATATCTATGATAGCATTATCCTGGAACCAATTTTTTGTAATGTCCCTTTTTAAGATTTTTATTAAAATGACTAATTTTTCACCTTTTCCCTAGTTCGACCTTTGACTAGTTTTGAGCTCTAGGTCTCCCAATTGCTCCAAAAGCTCCCAAATATTCTGAGAAGGTGTATGAATGATATTAGGACTCGATTATGATGTTCAGGGATGATATAGGACCACCAAAATACTTTTGCAAACCCCTTTAAGATTCTGGAAAAAGTATGGAATTTAACTAGCAATTTGAGGTTCAAATCCCCCCAGGGTAAATGCTGAATATGGCTCTCCAAATGCTTCCAAACCCACTCAAATTTCTGAACAGAGGTAGGGGATGTTTATTGGACAATATTACGGTCTCATGTGCACCAATATTTATTTTTTGAATTATATTATAACTCTCTCCCAATAGCTACAAAATCACTAGTTTCGACCTTGGGGGAAATGGGATTAAATCTTCTTCAAATGGTATTAAACTGATCAAAATGACTCCAAATGCTTAAGTACTGAAAATGAGACTTGTGCAAATCATAAATGACAGTCCATTAATCATAAATACATCAAAGGAATGATATTTCATTCGAATACATCAATACATCATTGCTACACATCAAGGTAGTGGGGAAATGGCACCATTCTTTCATTAAAAATCAGATTTATACATTTCCACTTGAAATTTCGACCTGAAACTTTCTGAAGATGAATAAAAGAGTATTTAATTCATATCAAAAAATAAATGGGGCATTATAATCTCTCCCAAAGAGTACAATATCTCACCAAAAATGCCCTCCCTCAAGGAACAAGAATATGCAATGAAAACTGGAAATGGTTGAAGGAGTGAGATGCACTAGAAGAAACCATGAGCTACCCTGTAGCTTACAACTTCAAATAAATACTCCATTAAAGCTCCATGAAAGGTATGAATGACCTTTCCACACACCAATTAGGATGGGAATCTTTCACCCTTGAAATTGGCTAAGGCAAGAAGACTAGTTTTCCACTAGCTCTCTCTCTTCACAAATGCAAATTCTCAAATGATCAAAAGCTCTTCTCTTGGTTAATCCCTATATTTTATAAACATCCTTAGACTTCTAAGGTTCCCAATCCATCCATAAACTCAATCCAATTCTAATTAGGGTGGGGGCTCAAGATTTGCCATGTGTCCTCCCTTTCCTAGCCTTCCACCTTCCACCAATTCGAATAGGGACCCATTGAGCTTCCCCAAATCCCATGAGCACCTTCTTGGATACTATATTTAGACCTGAAATGTCATAATGGTCAGATGTCAGCAATGAGATCTGCAATTTTTCATAAGTGTCATAGAATCTTCATCATTGTTGTCATATAGGTTAGGGAATCTAGTCCAAGTGTCCAATAACTCCTCATTTGACTCTTCCTTCTCCTTAGGAGTTACACTTCCATCCAAATTAGACCTATGATGCATATGGACAAGTGTATGATCCTTCTAACTCATCCCAATATCATTAGGCTTCCCATGGATTCAAAATTGAAAGAGGACGATGCCATGTGGCACATAAATTCTAACTTGTGTGGGCCCCACAATCTCCATGTGTCTTCATGGTCAACTGCCACTTTGATTTTCTCTTTCATTTATTTAATTAGCTCCTTTATTAAATATTTATTCCACTCTAATGTCTAAGAATCATTTAATAGCTCCCTTATTGCAAATCCCAATGTCTCCATCCAACCTAGGGAACTAGTAGGATTGGTGGAATTTTCCCTTTTGAAATTTCTTTGAATGGGGACATTACAGTCCTCCCCACCCAATATTGGTTGTCCTCAATCAATTTGAGCATTGAAGAACCTAATTTCTTTCCAAAAAAAAATTGAAACCAATGAGACTAAAATTATTCCAGTGTCCCATTGCTTGTATTGCACTCCAACAATTAGGAGTGCTCTCCAACCCATACCATAAGGCAAGAGAATTTATGGATCCCATTTTCTTGTATGCCTTCTTCCAAACAATATAAGTAAAAAAAATAGATCATCAAAGTACATGACAACATAATAAAAATGTACATCAAGGAGGTTCCTCATCAAAGAATCATGAAAGTGCGTGTACCTCCAAGTAAGTAGACCACCATTTGCTAGGTGCATACAAGCATCAAGTGAACAATCAAATATGATCCAATGACATAGGTGAGTATACCATGTCCTATAATGCTGCTCCAAAAATATGTAAGATGCATCAAAACAATCAGCCCTATATTCTTTCATCCAAGTAGTTAATGAAGTTCCTCCAACATCAATTGAACTAAGCAAGGAGCAAGGAAAATCATGAGTCTTCAAGTGACCCAAGTGATCATCATAAGTGCATCCATGAAGATATGTATCATCATAAGGTAAAACAATATTCTGCTGCAAATTTAAATAATGAGGTGCTCTATTCATGTCATCATCAAAAGGAGAGGCAGGAGTTTCATACCCCTCATGTGGCACCGTTAGAAAAAAACCTTTCACCCAATTTTCATCCCCAATTGATGTGGCTGAAAAAGAAGTAGGGGGTGAGGAATTATGAACCAACCTTAAATATTTACAACTCTTATGCATCAAAATATTTAATTAATCTTCTCCATAATTGGCTGGTCCAACTATTGTGAGATCATGTGCCTCCTCCAAGGCTTTGCAACTCTCTCCATGAGGCAACTCATAATCCATCTGAACAAAGACAAGCGCTTGTTCTTATTCTTGTTTGAGTGTAGCATCTTCAAGCATATGCATATCAACATGTAACTCATGTTCCACCATTACATGAGGTTCCTCCTTTGTGACATAAATTATTTCATCCATTTCCTTCTTTTCCTTGAAAAGAGAACCGTTGCTCCTTCTTTTTGCCAATTTGCTTCCAAATTGACTAGCCAACAATTCGAACCCTTGCAGTAGTTTTTTTTTCATGTCTTCAAAGGATGGTTTCAGTAATTTTCTAAACTCCTCATTCTCCTCTAAGTTTCCTTTCTCATCCTTACTCATGGTGACCAAGGAATGCACTTCTTCTCCTACTTCTTCCCTTTCACCAAAGTACTTTCAGTTTCAGTTTCTAAGGGTGGTGGCTTATTTCTTTGACTCCTGGTCTTCATTAATGGTATACCACATCAGGTTCCAATACCATTCTCTGATACCACTTTTAATGTCCTATTTTAATATTTTTATTAAAATGACCAATTTTTCACTTTTTTCCCTAGTTTGACCTTTGACTAGTTTTGAGCTCTAGGTCTCCCAATTGCTCCAAAAGCTCCCAAATATTCTTAGAAGGTGTATGAATGATATTAGGACTTGATTATGATGTACATGCATGATATAGGACCACCAAAATACTTTTGAAAACCCCTTTAATATTCTGGCCAAAGTATGGAATTTAACTAGCAATTTGAGGTTCAAATCCCCCAAGGTAAATGCTGAATATGGCTCTCCAAATGCTTCAAAACCCACTCAAATTTATGAAAAGAGGTAGGGGATGTTTAATGTAAAATATTAAGGTCTCATGTTCACCAATATTGATTTTTTGAAGTCTGTTATAACCCTCTCCCAACAGCTACAAAATCACTAGTTTCGACCTTGGGGGAAATGGCATTAAATCTTCTTCAAATGGTATTAAACTGATCAAAATGACTCTAAATGCTTACGTGCTGAACCTGAAACTTGTGAAGATCATAAATTAAATTAAATTAATCATAAATACATCAGAGGAATGATATTTCATTCGAATACATCAATACATCATTGCTACACATCAAGGTAGTGGGGAAATGGCACCATTCTTTCATTAAAAATCAGATTTATACATTTCCACTTGGAATTTAGAACTGAAACTTTATGAATATGAATAAAAGAGTATTTAATTAATATTAAAAAATAAATGGGGCATTAGAATATCCCCCAAAGAGTACAATAGCTTACCAAAAATGCCCTCCCTCGAGGAACAAGAATATGCAATGAAAACTAGAAATGTTTGAAGGAGTGAGCTGCACTAGAAGAAACCATGAGGTGCCCTGTAGATTAAGCATACAAATAAAGACTCCATTAAAGATCCATGAAATTTATGAATGTCCTTTCCACACACCAATTAGGATGGGAATCTTTCACCCTCGAAATTGGCTAAGGAAAGAAGACTAGTTTTCCACTAGCTCTCTCTCTTCACAAATGCAAATTCTCAAATGATCAAAATATCTTCTATTGGTTAATACCTGTATTTTATAAACATCATTAGCCTTCTAAGGTTCCCAATCCATCCATAAACTCAATCCAATTTGAATTAGAGTGGGGGCTCAAGATTTGCCATGTGTCCTCCCTTTCCTAGCCTTCCACCTTCCAACAATTCGAATAGGGACCCATTAAGCTTCCCCAACTCCCATGAGCTCCTTTTTGGATGCTATATTTAGACCTAACATGTCATAATGTTCAGATGTCAGTAATCAGATCTGCAATTTCTCATAAGTGTCATAGCATCTTCATCATTGTTGTCATATAGGTTAGGGAATCTAGTCCAAGTGTCCAATAACTCCCCATTTAACTCTTCCTTCCCCTTAGGAGTTACACTTCCATCCAAATTCAACCTATGATGCATGTGGCCAAGTGTATGATCCTTCTAACTCATCCCAAGAACATCAGGCTTCCCATGGATTCGAAATTGCAAGAGGAGGATGCAATGTGGCACATAAATTCTAGCTTATGTGGGCCCCACAACCTCCATGTGTCTTCACAACCTCCATGTGTCTTCATGGTCAATTGCCACTTTGATTTTCTCTTGCATTTATTTAATTAGTTCCTTTATTAAATATTTATTCCACTCTAATTTCTAAACTTCATTTAATAGCTCCCTTATTGCAAATCCCAATGTCTCCATCCAACCTAGGGAACTAGTAGGATTGGTGGAATTTCCCCTTTTGAAATTTCTTTGAATGAGGACATTACATTTTGTGTTATCCCTATTGGGATCTTCCTTATGCATTAATCCTACCACCAAAATCATGGGTTTTGTTTATATATTTGATGCTGCTACATATTTCGTTGATCTCTATATCTACACCCTGTAAACAATTTATGGTTTATATATATATATAGCTTGCAATAATATATATATATATATATATATATATATATATTATTATTATTTTCCCGATGTTAGTTATATATGCTCTCCGCATAGCTTGGGAAGCGATGGATCTGTGTGGATATATAGTATTATGTTTCCTTGGCTAATGATTAACCTGATTTGACAAGAAATTTTCTGTACATTCATTCATTAGATTGGCAAATAGATGTGCATATTTTATTTTTTTGTTGCTTGCATGAGTGCTTTGATAGCTGGGCAGATCATAGTGTGTCTCTCTTTTCCTGCATGAAGGCTTTGATATCTTTGTGTACCTATCCTTTCCTGCATAAAGGTATTTATCTTGGGAGATGTATCATGTTAACGATGTACCTCAATTATTTTCCATGCAATACCCATATATGTATTAACCCATGTAGATATGTGTATACTTTTGTGTTATGAAATATCAGTTATGGGGTTTGCGTTGATGGGTGAGTCGTGGCTCTGTATGGGAGCTTGTGTTTCTCAGTGTCTTATGTTCTGTACATACCTCTGTTCTCAATACTACCCCTGTAGGTTACACATCTTACTTCTTTATTGGGCATTGATAAATGACTGCACAGTGGGGGGGGAATCCCTGTTTACTCTTTCAATTCATTTATGGTTTATTGGTATGCTCTGGCTATTATGTACAGATTCTTGGCAGCATAAGACCCCTGTAATGTATATTTATATACTGCTTAGCTTATGCATTGGATGTGTAGTTGTGCAGAATGGGGAATATTCTGCGCAACCTCTGTTTCATAAAAAGAAAATAAATGTATGTGCTGCCACGATTCTATTTAATGACTGAGATAGCGTGAGTAGTGGAGTTTTATTTGTGTGGGATGCATTGAAGGAAATTTGTTATATATAATGTGCGTTCTTTATTTGTTTATTCATCTCTATGTGGAATGCATTGGAGGACAACGTGAGCACTGGAGTTTTCTTGGTCTGGAATGCATTGAAGGAACCTTGTTATGTATATATCGTGCATCCTTTATTGTTTAGTTATCTCTGCGTGAATGTTGACATAGCATGGACGCTCTGTTTATTACCTCGACGTGAAAGATTGAGGAGAGCATTATGGTTCTGTTTTCCTTACTCCTTGTTGTCTGTGTTTTCCATTGTTCCTTAGAGTTCAATCGTTGTATGCATTAGATATCGGGATGCCACCGATCTTGTGTCATCTCTGTGATAATATTTATACTGTGTTTGCTCTTTGTTAGAACATATTTATATATATATATTATTTAATGGGTTATGATGTTAGGATGTATAGCGTGAATTCTTAAATTCTATAATTACTCTCTGTTAGAGTATATATATATATGTATATATATATATATATATATGGTTATGTTGCCACCACAATAGTTGGGTTATAATATATACATATATACAGTGTGACTGTAAATTGAGTATGGTTATTTTATTAATTTGTGTGTTAGGTGTTGGTAAGAATATCCCTCAATTATATGGTTATGCTGCCACCAAATTATAAATACAATATGTAGATTATATTTGCATAAAAACTATATAATGATATTACAATTGAATTACATATTTGGTAAACAAAATGTTTACAATGCATTAGTATGCATATGTTGTACAAAGTTAAACATAGAGAATGTTTATGAAGTTTGTTCAGTTTATATTAATACTAAAATAGTCAATTTAATATATATGTAATACTCATTTGATTACGAGTCAAGAAAAATTTATCCTTATATGTAGTCGCACGCTATTGAGAAGTTAAGATATTATTTCAGTTTTTGGACTCCTAGGATCTTGCTTATGCATTATGCGGCCACCAAATTGATGTTACCCCTATTGGGATTATCGTATATATGTCTTATGTTATGGGTGTGGACCTTCTTTATGCATTTATGCTACCACATAAATTGCATGATCCCTGTCTTCTCTTGTTATACTGCATATTTTATTTATGCTGTATGTCATGGCCTTTTAGTATGATTATCCTTGTGGTATTTGGGGATATCTGTTATGATAATACTTGTATTAAATATCATATGGATGTTAGTTAACTATTCTGTGTTGGGTTTGGGGACTTGAAACCCAAAGCTTAAACATCTAAGTAAGCCATACCACACAGAAGGTCAAGTCTGGAGCACAGACTTGGGCTAGCCGAAAACAACACTGTAGACATGTAAGAGGTTAGAACACGAGATGTGTTCAGGTAGGAGCACTGCCTTATGATTAGCAGGAGCACTGCAGTACCCACTAAGGCTGTGGGTGGTTTGTTCAAGGGAGACAAGACTTAAAAATCCCTACTCTACTTGTGGATCACCGTTCCCAGCTCAGGGGTGACCTTCAGACAGAGTAAGTAGAAGTCATCGGAGAGCCTACGGTTGGGTGGAGCATTGCATTTCCCTAAATAGTTCCCCTTAATAAATATTTATGATTATTAATCAGTTAGAATTAGTGGTACTAATGAATGTTACCAGTATGATGCAAATAGGTAGAAGAAGGAGGGAAGGAAAACTCTCGTTCAATTCTGTCCATTGGTAATCCTTGATATAGCTTGTATCCTGATGCTAGTAAAGAGGAAAATGATAGGATTACTCAAATATTCTACCTTAAACAGTATCCTGGTAATGTAAGAGAAGAGTAATTTCTTATGTCTAATGTTTGCACATGTTCTAGAAATTATGTCTAATATGTGAGCATATGGTTGTGGGTGCAATAGAAGAATAAATGAGCTTGAATGTGCACTTAAATGTTCTCTTAAATTAATGTTTACATCTTATGCGGATAAAGAGTAAGACATTATATGAGCTGAAAGAATGAACTAATAGTAAGGATTGTTACAATTATAATATGGAAAGGTTTGTTACAATTATAATATGGAAAGGTTTCTTACAATATGTACACGTGAATGTTTACACATGTAAAAGAATGTGTGAAAAGAGACTCGTTAATCACTTTGTGAAAGATGTAAAGGAGGACAATTAATATAGGTATAACTAAATCCTCTTAAGTTATAATTACACCTTTAGATATAATTTATTGTTGATATAATGGACAATAACTAGGACATGTTTATACTAGAGGATGATTTAAGACATCTGAATGTCTATTCTTAACTGACGGTTGCCATGTGCAGATTCTATGTCTTACTAATGAGACTAATGAGTCATCTACTCACTGAATGCGAGAGGTAGATTCTAGAAGGAATGATACTTACCGAGTATGTTAAATAAAAACAAAAATTTCACCCCATTTCCTCTAGTTTGTGACGAGAATTTTGGGTCTATTATAGTCTCATCATCATAGGAACATGACCCCCCTTCAGCGAGAAAAAATTCCATGCGTTTATGGAATTTTCTTCTGATATTTTGACATCTAGTTGATATACTCTTGTAAACCTATTGGATGTATCACTTTCCTCCAGCCTTCCTAAACTCCCCTCGCTTGAGGGAGACAGATCTGACAAATACCTATTTGGTTCTACCTGCACCATGGGAAAATATTTCAAATAGGACCTTCTTGGGTATGCATAGTTCATATTAGAAAATTAGAAGGAATTAAGGCATGCATTTTCCACTATCATCATACGTAGTTAGCATTCCTCCACCAAATGTAAACTCCTTTCTTTTATTACATCTAATAAAAAAGTACTACTAAAACTAAATAGAACAATAGTAACAAAACATAATTTTCATCTCTTTCGACTTTTCCACATTAACACTACCAATTGGCTCATTGTGTTAAAGTAATCTTCAACAACATGTAATTACTAAAAATAGTTAATCAACGTTAACATGAGTAAAGAATATAGGTTTAGGGTACTTACACCGTAATGTGGATCCTTCTTGTTGAATACTTAGAATTATTACTTTCAATGAAAACTGTACCTCTCAGAGGTCATCCAACACTAGGAACCCACTGACCCTACTAAAGGGTAAGTACAAACCAGAGAGAGAGAAAGGTTGTATGCAACAGTAGTTAGACAAAGACAGTTACATTCATAACATAAGTTAAATAAAGTGCAAAGAATGATTACAACAAAAGTCTTAGTGCAAGCAAAAGCCTAACAGAAAAACACATATCTTATCACCAATAATTTTGTCTGACAAGACAAGTCTTAATTACTCAAGACAAAAAATAAAATATAAACATAAAATATAAAAATTAAAAATTAAAAGTAAAATAATAAAATAAAAAGTAGTCATAAATAATAACATAAATCATAAGTGGGGTACTAGGGTCATTTAGGGGACAAACAACCATAGTACCCAAAGGACCAAAAACATTAAAGGCTGGTACAAAAAACTCAAGATGGGAGAAATGACCCTATCAACCACACGCCACGGAAAAGGTACCACAAGACCAATAAACTACAGGGTGTAAGGACCAAAAGTAAATCAACCATTGCAGGGAAGGTAAAACCAGTCATCTCTCTCTCATATGTACAAATATTCCATATAACTTGAAAGTTCATCATCTTTGTATGAAGAAGGTTCCACACGGATCATGTGGTCATGATGAGGTATATGCGTGATGAGGTATATCGGCCATGGGAATGAGTATGACGCTAAACAAACAAATCTCATACATTAATGCTCATAATTGGTAAAGGAATGCCCATAATTGTTGGCACATAATTTGGAAAATAATTAAGGTTTGAGTCTGTCAAGCACACCCAATATCTAGAGTATGAGCAATATAACATCTAAACTAGCATATTGGATGCCAATTTTATATAAATTCATGACACTGTGGGGTAACCATACATCCATGCAATAGCTCCTTGTGACTACCTCTTATTTGACCTGCCAAAGAGATGGGAGGTCAAATAAGGTCAAATATATGCAATAGCTCCTTCTAACTACTTCTTATTTGACATGTCAAAGAGATAGAAGTTCAAATAAGATCAAATATATGCAATAGCGCCTTGTAACTACCTCTTATATGCAATAGATCCTTGTAACTACCTCTTATTTGACATGTGAAAGAGATAGAAGGTCAGATAAGGTCAAATATATGCAATAGCTCCTTGTAACTACCTCTTATATGTAATAGCTCCTTGTAACTAAGATTACCATTTATTCCAGATACCTATAAAAAGTAATAATGTAGTACAATTGAGGGTCAATTAATTCTAAAATGTCGATTTCATTAAATTTGGACAAATTAGGCAAATTTTGGACTAAGAAAGTGTGAATTTAGGCTTTGTCAATATCAACCTTTCTAAAGTGCAAAAATGGGTTCTGAAAGTGGAAAAATTGGATTTGAAAAGGGTGTTTTTCTATTCAAATAGTGTGTTTTTTTACTACTTATGAACCTTAAAATTGCAGTTTTTTTGTTATAAAACTATGAATTTCAATTCAAAATGTGTGAATTTCAAATTAGAAAATGCAAATTTTGATTTGAAAAGTGTGAATTTCAAATAAAAAAATACAAATTTTGATTTGAAAAGTGTGAATTTCAAATAAAAAAATGCAAATTTTGATTTGAAAAGTGTGAATTTCAAATAAAAAAATGCAATTTTTTATTTGAAAAGTGTGAATTTAAAATAAAAAAAATGCAATTTCGGAACTGCAATTTTTTATTTGAAAATCGCAATTTTCATTTGTAGATGTTCAAATTTTAAGGTGAAAAGTTCAATGTCTAAAATATTCAGTCATTGTTTAAATAACAAATCAATCCGCTAAGTTATAACATATAAAAATGGTTTGTCCGGACTTCTGTTTTCCGACAAGAAGGATCGTCTGCCCCTTCTTTTCATAGTTAATTGTCAAAACATTTATCCAGCAATTCAGCTGTATCCATAATGGAGAACACAAGAAGGATCGACTGACCCTTATTGCAATGTCAAACTATATGAAAATAATATTGGGAATAAGAAGTGTCAGTCGACCCTTCAATTTCAATGGAATTGTTAAACTAGAACACCTTGGAACTTATAACATATAAAAATAGTTTGTCCCGACTTCCGTTTTCCGACAAGAAGGATTGGCCGCCCCTTCTTTTCGTAGTTAATTGTGAAAACTTTTATCTAACAATTCAGCTATATCCATAATGGATAACACAAGAAGGATCGACCGACCCTTCTTGTAGTGTCAAATATTATGAAAAGAATATTGATAATAAGAAGGGTTGATCGACCCCTCTTGCAGTGTCGAACTATTATGAAAATAATATGCGGAATAAGAAGGGTCGACCGACTCTTGAATTACGAGGGAATTGTACTAATAGAAGACCTTGAAATTTATATCATATGCAAATGGTTTGTCCTGACTTTCATTTTATGACAAGAAGGATCGATCGCCCCTTCTTTTCATAGTTAATTGTCAAAATCTTTATCAATCAATTCAACTATAGCCATAATGGATAATACAAGAAGTATCGACCGACCCTTCTTGCAGTGTCGAACTATTATGAAAATAATATTAGGAATAAGAAGGGTCGACCGACCCTTCAATTAGGAGGGAATTGTAACAATAGAACACCTTGGAGAAAGAGTGGCCACTCTTTCTCTTAGAATATTTCTACTTGGCAACAAAGTCTTTGAAGCAAAACTTCTATAAATTTTGCAACACTTGGAACGCTTATATTGTGACACGTGGAATATTTGATTTTTAAGATTAGTTTAAAGATTGTTTAAATGGATATTAAAGATATTAATGGTACCATTTAACGTTTGGTCACTGTTTTAAGTTCCCGCGTTTTCTGAACCAACAATGTGGATGTTATATTAGCGGGGTCCAAATGAGAAGTATAACTTGCAGTTTGTGGAGAAATGAGAAGTAGTTGGAGATGAAGATGGTGTAAGGAATTTATGGTTGAGTTGCTGAGTAGAAGTTCCTTAACAAAGTTTAAAACTGATACAAACTCCAACTACTTCATGTCCAATAAATTCTCATTTATCCACAAACTGCAAGCTATACTTTTCATTTCTACGGAGCCGGGAGGAGAGCCATAAAGCCTCACATGTGAGGGCAGGCCGGTGGAAGCGAGGGAGATGGTATATTGCATGGGGCATGCGTGCCATGTTACGGGAGCCTAGGTCGAGGATCCTGCCCCACGTTCCCTCCTTATGTCCGGCATGTGGCCCCTTGTATATATGCTATACTTGATTCACATAAACAATTTTGTTTCTTAAACACAATCATGGGAAGTAATTACACAATTTAATATATGGTATACTTGATTCACATAGGCTGAAACTTACGGCGAATATTATTTAGCCTATTGTAGGCCATTTAATGCACTGGAAGCAAGCATGTTAGCCATTGGATTTTCAAGGAATCGATTGGAGTGATACGTGTATGATTACTCCAGAAAAATATTTTTAATCCATCAACACATTGGACACTCACTATATATAGGCTAACCATGCCCCATATCAAAGCAAACTGAAATCGTCTGGGAAGCCATGAAATTTTTCTTTACTTCCTCTATTCTCTGTCCTTTGTTGTTTTATGAGAAATGCTTGAGTCTTATGATCACTCCCCAGTTCTCCTCATGATATATGAGCATTTCAAAATCGGCTCCCTTGAAAATCCTCAGTACACATGATATATGGGCATTTCGAGCACTCTCAAAGTCCCAATACATGGATTTTTCATTATGTTCCTTGGAACCAATCACGTTTTCGCCCATCTTCTTTCCATCACTCTTCTTTCAATAACTGGATTTGTCATTATGTTCATGGTTATGCATGG
Organism: Larix kaempferi; assembly: GCA_027924585.1. Taxonomy (NCBI): domain Eukaryota; kingdom Viridiplantae; phylum Streptophyta; class Pinopsida; order Pinales; family Pinaceae; genus Larix; species Larix kaempferi. The sequence goes on along the minus strand of BSBM01000717.1, from coordinate 3,333,531 downwards.
ATTTTTCATTATGTTCCCGGGTATGCAATGAGGAGGAGATGGAGCCGTAAGGTTCGCGGGAAAAACTTATAATCAACTACGAGCAATAATTAAATGAAAAGCTTAATGTAGTTGTGAAGCAACCCATTACATCTCTGTTAGGAATCATCATTTGTACACAAAACTGCTGATCTTGGAATGTTAGGGATCTGACAACATGACTAGAAGAGATAGGTAGGTCTTCCATTGACGACCTCATGTGACGACGGATCCATACCATCCTTACATCCATCTATCACAGATCTATCTCCCCGTTCATGTTGTCAGGTCGAATTATTTCCCGTCGTCACATGTATTGTTCATAGTTTCATATTCGACATCCAGCAAGAATATGCAACTTTGGAACAATCCATGTGACGACGGGAAATAATTCGACCTGACAACGTGACCTGAGAGATAGATCTGTGATAGATGGATGTAAGGATGGGATGGATCCGTTGTCACATGCGGCCGTCAATAGTTGTAGCAGTTGTCGAATGTTGTTTTAGTACCAAACCATGCTGTCAACTTCTTCTTACTGCGCCAAGTAGAAGGTAGAAGGACTTTGCTTTCATAGTCATCAACGTTCTGTTCATTCAAATCCAGTTATTTTTTTATTTCTTTGGGACGAAGAAACGGATTGTTCGTGGGGGAGATGTTGGAGGATCTTAGGTCGGCCGCCTGACTAGGTCCTTCGTTTGACCACTTCAGAGAACATGTCAAACCGTCGCGTCGATCAATGTTAAATTATAATTAGCATTATAGTGTGTCTGGGAATGTGTTGAAATTATACATGGAATGTGTTGAAATTATAATTAGCATGATAGTGTGTTTGGGAATGTGTTGAAATTATACATGGAATGTGTTGAAATTATAATTAGCATTATAGTGTGTCTGGGAATGTGTTGAAATTATAATTAGCATTATAGTGTGTCTGGTAATGTGTTGAAATTATAATTATAGTCGCTTGTTTTTGAAATTATACGTGGAATGTGTTGAATATAATTGTACCACTGATGAAAAAACTATTAATTAATGACAGTCTGTAAATTTCCTTCCTTTCTCTGTTAATTGTTATTTCCAGCAATCAAAACCTTTATCCAACAATTCAGATATATCCATAATGGAGAACATAAGAAGGATCGACCGACCCTTCTTACAGTCGGTCTATCATATTGTGACACGTTGCATATTTGATTTGGCACATTGAGTATAGCGAGGTTACTAATGCTGATTTAACCACAACACAATCAGGAAATGAAAATTCACAAATATATATATATATATGAAAATTCACAATCAGGAAATGAAAGGAAAAGAAGGGTTGCGGGGTTTTATTTCATAAATATATACATTCTTTCCGCCATACGCAATCCACAATTGCGTGTTGCGGGTTGGGGAAACACAAAGTGCAAAAATATTTTAAGAATCTTCCCACCATCCGCAATTGCTGGTTGCGGCTTACGGATGTAAAAGACCACAATTATTGAAGAATATTTCGAATAGTGTGTTTTTTGACTACTTATGAACCTTAAAATTGCAGTTTTTTGTTATAAAATTATGAATTTCAATTCAAATTGTGTGAATTTCAAATCAGAAAATGCAAATTTTGATTTGAAAAGTGTGAATTTCAAATCAAAAAATATAACTGAAAATTCTGATTTGAAAAGTGTGAATTTAAAATAAAAAAATGCAATTTGTGATTTGAAAAGTGTGAATTTCAAATAAAAAAACTGCAATTTTTTATTTGAAAATTGCAATTTTCATTTCAAAATGTTCAAATTTTTAAGGTGAAAAGTTATAACATATAAAAAATGTTTGTCCCGAATTCCATTTTCCAACAAGAAGGATCGGTCGCCCCTTCTTTTCATAGTTAATTGTGAAAACATTTATCCAGCAATTCAGCTATATCCACAATGGAGAACACAAGAAGGATCGACCGACCCTTCTTGCAGTGTCGAAATATTATGAAAATAATATTGGGAATACGAAGGGTCGACCGACCCTTCTTGTAGTGTCGAACTGTTATGACAATAATATTGGGAATAGTAAGGGTCGGACGACCCTTCAGTTACCAGGTAATTGTAAAAATACAACACCTTGGAAGTTATATTATATAAAAATGGTTTGTTACGACTTCCGTTGTATGACAAGAAGGATTGGCCACCCCTTCTTTCGTAGTTAATTGTGAAAATATTTATCCAACAATTCAGCTATAGCCATAACGGAGAATACAAGAAGGATCGGCCAACCCTTCTTGCAGTGACGAACTATTTTGAAACGAATATTCAGAATAAGAAGGGTCGACTGACCCTTCATTTAGGAGGGAATTGTAACAATAGAAAACCTTGGAGAAAGAGCAGCCTCTCTTTCTCTGAGAATATTTCCACTTGCCAGCGAAGTCTTTAAAGCAAAAATTATATAAATTTTGATATCTGGTATCCTAGGGTGACACGTGGAATGATCATATTGTGACACGTGGCATATTTGATTTTGAACTTTGAGCAGACCCAAAAGTATATTGTTTCTATTTAAAAAAACAAAAAGAAAGAATGTTTATGTCTGGTTAATCACAGTCAGAATCATTCCAACTAATGGCATCACTATCTGCATTGTCGTCTGGGAATGTCCTTTTCCAACACAGTATCCTGCTTAAATTTTAATTAGCATTCTGGTGTGTCTGGGAATGCATGCATGTGTTGCTTGTTTTTGAAATTATACATGGAATCAGTGTTGAATATAATTGTCACTGATTTTGTATCTACCCCATTGCAGTAAAAAGTAAAATTTTTCTATTTAAAAAAACAAAAAAGAAAGAATGTTTCTCTTTAAAAACTAAAATGTTTCTATTTAAAAAAAGCAAACAGAAAAAGTAAAATGTTTCTATTTAAAAAAAACAAAAATAAAGAATGTTTCTCTTTAAAAAAAACAAAAATAAAGAATGTTTCTCTTTAAAAAGTAAAATGTTTCTATTTAAAAAAAAAAATGTTGGTGCATCCAGCAAGTTGGAAAGAATCAAAATGGAAGACACAATTACTGAATACAATTACAAACAAGCACCCACCAACTCGTGCCATACTGAGTATGGTAAAAAATCCAGAAAAGATCAAACTGAGGAGCATACAACTAGGCTAATTGCAGATAAAACCCGTGTTGACTCAACTCTTCTCGACAGGGGTTCTCACTATCGTTAACAAGAACCAACAATCCCTTATACACTGACCGGGAAAGGAGTTACCCTTCCTAGAAACACCTGCGAAGCAAGTGAGGTCTCACCCGCAAGTGAGGTCCGCCTCGGGTGAGACCTCACTTGTTTCCGCAGTGGCGTTGAGAATATGCTTTACCCACAAATCTCTTATGATTCGCTGAAAGTTAACCAAAAATAATCAACTTGAGAGCATACTATTGATATGAACCGTTACACCAAAACCCCGAGGTGTTAGTGAAGGCCGTCCATTAGGATCTTAACATCCCACCATGCTCCGCAGTCCAGACTTTGGGATGGATGTGCACCCGTATGGTGATGTCCCCTTTGCACCGTACGAGCCTCAGGCGAACACTGCAATGCCGACGTTGTCACCCGCTCTGTGACTTGAACCTGGGTGGAGGCTTTGATACCAAATGATACAAACCGTTACACCAAAACCCCGAGGTGTTAGTGAAGGTCGTCCATTAGGATCTTAACAACTATTTACTCATCATTCGCATATTATGTAAGCAATTCGCAGATTCAACATAAAGTAAACATTCACAATAACATATCCATTCTACTTAATCGCATGAACCATTATCATTCAATCCACATCATGATAGACATAATGAAACATTCATCACCGCACAAAGATAGAGACAGAGACAGAATTAGAACAATAATCGGACATCTTCATGCATTCATTAAACTCTGCTGTAAACCCATCATACGAACAATCAAAACATAATGTTTCGGATCCAAATTAGACCAAAAAGAGCATTTCTCTACTCTCTCTCTCTTCTAATCTGCCCTTAGGATTACAATTCACTTCTATTTATATGCTATTCAATGGTCCATATTGACCGATTCTAACAATTGAATATTGACCAAGTAGCCCCCATAACAAAACCATGCTAACATCCGGAGTCTACACGGAGACTGAACTTCCAAAGACATGGAAAAATACACAGAAAAAACAACGAGCCACCAGCGAAAAATCCACAAAAAAATAGCGAGTCAGACGCTGACCACCAAGACCGGCACGAATGCATACTAGGAAGACCAATCAGGGAGCAGGGTGCTCCCCCCGTGGGGAAACTGGTTCTTCATGAGGGAAGTCCCTCGAGGTATCCATGTAATCATTCAGAGCAGACTTGAGCAAGCGAACACCGGCCGAATGAGTTTGTTGGCCGCCTTTTATAATTTGGAGGGCTTCACAGAAGCCATGAGCCAGCTGGTTAATTTCACGAGCGAACAAGATCGTCACCACCCAGTAGGGGTTGGAGATTAATTTCTGGACCAAGTGGGCTTCATATTCCCGGAGAAGGGATAATTCACGGTGTGCTATCTATGCCTCTACCAGAGTGGGAGTCTCTACTAGATACTGATCCCCCCAATTGAAGGTCTGCGGGGCAGACTCTTCCATCCCCATGGTGTGCTGTTGAGACGAGCCTTCTCCCTGAGAGCGAATTTTCCCCCCAGGTCATGAAGACCCTACACCCCTGCTGGATCCCCTGCATCTACATGCCCTCATATGGTCAGCCATGATATACCAATTAAAAAAATTGAACCACCAGAAATCCACCCAGAAGTTCAGCCAAGCTTTAAATTGCAGCTCTCTCGAATGGAGGTCGCCTACTCCATTGAAAATATTTATAGGAATTTCTATGGAAAGCAGGGCGAAGAGCTGACTTGGCTCCCAAAGATTTTCACAGAAGCCCACACATAAGACAGGATTGCCATTAATGGCTATGTAGAGATTGAATGACTCAAAATCCATGTAAAAGGCTATCTCGTACAGTTGAAAATCATTTTGCAGTACTTGCTCGACAGCGCGGTACAACCAAAATTACTGCCTTCAGCATGGAGGCAGTTATGCCAAAGGAAGCAATGATAGAAATGAATTGTGTAAACCGGCATCAGCATAATGATTGAGGGCGTAATTTATTGGAGGCATGACGTTACACGGCATCTGGATGACCCATGCCCATGTCATCCTCCACTACCGTCCCTTCAAATGAGCCTGCACTTGTCCGAATAGTACGGTCATGATGGTTGATAGTACTGACATGATGGTTGATAGAAGTGTAGATGGCGAAAGCTAAGCATTGAGTTGGAGAGTATTAAATGTGGCAGCTCCACTACCATCCCTTCAAACAAGCCTGCATCTGTTTGAATAAAAGATGCCGCCAACGTTCAGCAACTGACAAGGACAATCTAAAATGTTGAGCAACTTTAGCCTTTGAAAGTGTCAATATCAACCTTTCTAAAGTGAAAAACAGGTTTTGAGAGTGGCAATATTGTCTTTGAAAAGTGTGTTTTTCAATTCAAATAGTGTGTTTTTTGACTACCTATGAACCTTAAAATTTCAGTTTTTGTTATAAAACTATGAATTTCAATTTTGAAAGTGTGAATTTCGAATCAAAAAATGCAAATTTTGATTTGAAAAGTGTGAATTTCAAATAAAAAAATGCAAAATTTTATTTGAAAAGGGTGAATTTGAAATCAAATAATGAAAATTTTCATTTGGAAACTGTGAATTTAAAATAAAAAAATGCAATTTATGATTTGAAATGTGTCGATTTCAAATAAAAAAATTCAAGTTTTTATTTGAAAATTGCAATTTGCATTTGTAAATGTTCAAAATGTAAGGTGAAAAGTTATAAAAATGGTTGTCCCAACTTCCGTTTTACGACAAGAAGGATCAGTTGCCCCTTCTTTTCATAGTTAGTTGTGAAACCAACAATTCAGCTATGTCCATAATGGATAACACAAGAAGGATCGAGCGACCCTTCTTGCAATGTCGAACTAATATGAAAATAATATTGGGAATAAGAAGGGTCGGTCCACCCTTTTGGGAGTGTTGAACTATTATAAAAACCATATTTGGAATAAGATGGGGCGGTCCACCCTTCAATTACGACAGAATTGTAAAAATAGAACACCTTGTAAGTTGTAACATATAAAAATGGTTTCTGACGACTTTTGTCTTTGATCCTTGTTTTTCGACAAGAAGGATCGGCCGCCCGTTCTTTTCGTAGTTAATTGTGAAAACATGTATCCATTAATTCTGCTATATCCATAATGGATAACACAAGAAGGATCAAGCGACCCTTCTTGCAGTGTCGAACTAATATGAAAATAATATTGAGAATAAGAAGAGTCGATCGACCCTTTTGGGAGTGTCGAACTATTATGAAAATAATATTGGGAATAAGAAGGGTCGGTCGACCCTTTTTGGAGTGTCGAACTATTATAAAAATAATATTTGGAATAAGATGGGAAGGTCAACCATTCAATTACGAGAGAATTGTAAAAATAGAACACCTTGTAAGTTATAACATATAAAAATGGTTTCTGATGACTTTTGTCTTCGATCCTTGTTTTTCGACAAGAAGGATCGGCCGCCCCTTCCTTTCATAGTTAATTGTGAAAACATTTATCCAGTATTTCAGCTATATCCATAATGGATAACACAGGAAGGATCGAGCGACCCTTCTTGCAGTGTCGAACTAATATGAAAATAATATTGAGAATAAGAAGGGTCGGTCGACCCTTTTGGGAGTGTCAAACTATTATAAAAATAATATTGGGAATAAGATGGGGCGGTCTACCCTTGAATTACGAAGGAATTGTAAAAATAGAACACCTTGGAAGTTATATCATATAAAAATAGTTTGTCCCGACTTCCATTTTACGACAAGAAAGATCGGCTGCCCCTTCTTTTCGTAATTAATTGTGAAAACCTTTATCCAACAATTCAGCTATAGCCATAATGGAGAATGCAAGAAGGATCGACCGACCTTTCTTGCAGTGTCGAACTATTATGAAATGAATATTGCGAATAAGAAGGGTCGATCGACCCTTCATTTAGGAGGGAATTGTAACCATAGAAAACCTTGGAGAAAGAGCGGCCGCTCTTTCTCTGAGATTATTTATACTTGCAAACAAAGTCTTTAAAGAAAAAATTGTATAAATTTTGTTGTTAAAATGTTGATATCTACTATCCTAGGGTGACACGTGGAACGATCTTATTGAGACACGTGACATATTTGATTTGGCACATTGAGTATAGCACGGTTACTATTTTTTCTTTGATTTGGCACATTGAGTATAGCGAGGTTACTAATGTTGGTTTAACCACAACACAATCAAGAAATGAAAATTCATTGATAGTAGTTTTAAGGATTAGGCACATGCAAGATTACCCTGTAGCTAGAATGCTAATTGAAAAATTAACATGAATTTATTAATTTATGTTAATCATTTGCAGAAATAGATAAAATTTTTAATTAAATAAATTCACTTAAAACATAAAACACACAAAGATCATGAGTAAATACAAATCCAAACTGTAGATCAAACTAATCAGAGGCAGGAGGTAGGATATGATTAAACATGAAAGTGCTTTGTAGAGAAAACTAATCAGAGGCAGGATAGCCACCCGCTCACAGTCAAAGAGCTTTTGTTTGGTGATTAAAGAAGAAGATATGAACAACCCATCAATATAGAGCTTATGATAATGAATTATATGCCGAATTTAGCAGAAAATGGTAGTGGATGCTTGAAATGAAAGCAACAGAGCATAATATTTATGACTTATGTCCCTATACAACACTTATTCGAGCATGAAAAAGCATAGCAGTATGAATTAAACAGTGAGAGAAACATTCACATAAGAGAAGAAGTAAATAGTCTGTAAGACGAATAACACAAGAATATCTGATAGAAAACCTTGCTTAGCCTAGCCATATTTTATTAAAATATATCTCAGAGTGCTTAATAACACAGGGAATTCACGAGTCCAACAAAAGTTTCCAACCCTTTCTCCTTCTATTACATTGCTTACATAGATGCTCAGAGCCTTCCGGCTCGAGCTGCCTCAACAAGAAGTTGTTACAATGTAGGTGACACCTATTCAAATAGGTTCGCCACCCTCAGGAATTAGTTACAACAAAATGACAATGCTGGTAAAACTGGCTCAATTTACTTTTACAAAATTACTGAGCATTTTTACCGAAAGACAACAGACTCTACTAAAATAAACAAAATGCTTCAGCGAATATTTTCTCCATGTTGTTATCCCACGATCATCGAATCTTCAGAGGTTCAATATCATCTTTCTCTTCCCATATTTCTCAACGAGCTTTCATAGCTCGGCAGCTGGAAGCTCTGAGGTGGCCAACTCCTTCATTAAGACTCGGATCTCAGTGTGCTCCCTATAAGAGTAGCTTCGCAGATGTGCACTAGCCTCCTTGAACATCATGCTTAACTCAAAATCCTTTGCCATTTTATCCACCACTGTCTTCCCTGATAGCAACTAATCCATACCTGCAAAATCGTTGAAATGCACTTTACATACTTCCAATTTCTTCTGATATTCTTCTTATGTGAGCATTGTTCCATCCTCCTCCCAAAAGAGAGGTAACCCTTTCTTGAACAAAGGGTGAAACATGTGTTTGAAATACTTGATCTGCTATGCCATGACATCTATTTTAGCTTGAATAGCCTTTACCTGCTGGTGCTTGTGCATCACTTTTTTGGCTCCAATGATGATGGAAACCCTATCTATTCCACCAGTTTTCTTGACCTACTCCTCAAATAATCCGTTCAGGAATTCGATGGAATTCTCAGTATACTCTACAGGTTTTTTGTTCAATTTCTCATTTGCTGCAGTCACACTACTCTTGGCTAATTTTATCACTGCTTCCTTGTCCAAGACAAAATCGAGGAAGGGCCTCAATTTTCCTGCTTCTTCAATAATGCCATCCTAGATGACCTTCCTGGCCTCTATCAAGAAAGTATCCCCTGTATCTTGTCTTTCCAACTCATCATATTTACCCTGCAACTCGTGGTGCTTGGCTTCCCAAGCCTCCTTTTCTCTTTCTGCATTATCCTTCAGGGTTTTCAGATTCACATTCTGCTTTTTTAATATTTTTATTTCCACGTCTTCCAGAATAGCTTCGGTTATATCCCCTACCAGGGAGAAATCACCAGCCTCTATGGATGGTGTGGCCATGCTTTCTACTTCTTGCTCTTTCTGCTACAGTCTCTTCTCAAGCTCTTGCACTCTGGCCTTTGAGATTTTCTCACTTGCCACCACAGTGGCTATATCTATCATCCATTGTTTTTCTTTCTCTTCAAGCTTCAATAGCTTGGCCCTACAGTCTATCAATTTATTCTGCAACTTCTCCTTCTTTTCCTTCAGTTCTGTTAGCTCAGAGACTGCTACTAACTGGGTAAAGGGGATTTTCATCCCCTTTTTTAGAGATTGGATGATGTTGTATTTTTTGTTGAGTAGGTTTTGAATGCTGGCTCTTTTAGCAGGATGGCCCTCAGTGGCCACTATGTCACCTTGCAATTTCTTGATCTTTTCCTTATGAGCTTTGTTTTCCATCTTTTCCTACTTGAGCTGGCTAGAAACCTTACTCTTACTGGCCTATACCTTTGATAGCTCCAATGTTGTCCTCAACAGTTTAATATAAATAGCATCCCTGGTTTCTTTGTGCAAGTTTATTACATCTGGACAGGGATGTCCTCTAAATTCATCCTTAGCTCAGTGGCCTTTCTCTTGGTGGCCAAGGCCAAACTCAGGGTGTTCTGAGCGAGGATCTTGCTAGTCACTAGAGACACTTCTTTGCTTAAAATTTTCCTTACTTCAGTATATAACTTGAACTCCTCTGAGGCTGCCCGTGATTCCACCTTGCATTCATCTATCAAGTCATCTCTATTCTTGCTTAAGGCAGCAGGCTCAGTGGCTGCTAGGTCAAACACATACTCTTTGATCTCAAATGTTGGTATCTTATCCACTTGTTTCTTTTTTCCTTTACTAGTTCCCACAGGTACTAGTTGCTGATCAGATTTGTTAGTTTTCTGCCTCTTTGGGGCCCTCTCACCTTCCCCTTATGTGTCCATAGGGACACTGTCATCTTCCTTGCTGGACTTTATTAAGTTGATGGCCATAGGCATGGATGCTAGCACTAATAGGACTAGGCTAGAAGAGCCAGGCACTATGGGTGTGTTCCCTTGTATCAACAGGGAGGAGCTCTCAGGTGTGTCTATTTCCATCTGGCTCCTGCTAGGACATTCCAATAAATTTGCCGCTTCTACCATGCCTGGAATTTTGAAATGCACAAAAGCCTTCATGTTGCTTTCCTTCCTCCTGTTGGAAATGATGTGGTGGGGATCATAGTTTAAGGGCACTTCTATTTTGAAACCCATCTCCTTTATCTTGCATTCGATGGCTATAAGAGCTCCTTTGTTTCTTATTAAGAATGGACCTACAGTCCATGGAAACACAATACAGAGCCCTTTCTATGATCTAGAAAGTGCTTAGCTTCTACCTTCAATTTTTGTCTGATGAATTCTAATGCAAATATTTTGGGGGTCAGGAAAACTGGTAGCACGTAGGGTGCATAAGCAAACCCATAAACCCTGATGATTGTGCCATGCTCTAAAACGAACCAATCTCCGACCCTCTTCTCAGGAGAAAGCTGTAGTAACTCCTACATTTTTGGTAATACTCTAGGCAACTTCTTTTGGAAAATGACCTGATAAACCTCAGATATGAGCTCATCATGGAACTTGGTGTAATTAGTGTACATATCCTGAGTAAATAGTACCTCAGGCATTTGCAAGTTTTCCTCATTGAATGCCAGGAACATTTTTAGTAAGTAGGACTGAAATCTGAAAATCCTTGTTTCTTGGAAATTCTTTAGCTGGGAGTGTATACTTTCAACCAAAACTTCATCAAACCTGAGGCATGCACATTGGGTAGATTGGCTTGGGTCATCTGATTCCAGGGGGCAGGTTCCTAGGACAAAAAGAAAACTTATTAGAGGTTTTGTGACATACATATCAGAGTCTAGACCTAGGAATTGGCTCATCATGGCGATAACACCTCTGGATTCTTCCATGAATAGTCTGGCTTCAGTTGGGAAATCCTGCTCTTGTATTTGGACAGTAGGATTTAGATAGGACCTATAGAAATTATGTTTTACTTCAACAGGGGATTGTCTTAAAAACCAGATTAGGGCTTCCTCGGTATACCGTATAGCTTTCTGGAAAAACTCTTCTGGGACTGACAGGGTTTGGGTATCGATTTCGCAAAAGATATTGGACTTGGAAGCGTCCATGATTTCCCTCTCTGTAGAAGAGTAGTTAGAGGCGCACCATTCAACAAATTCAGGAAAACCAGGGGTTTAGCCAATTGTAAATAGATGGAAATAGGACTCGTGGACCTGGTGAACGTCTATACCTCGCTCCCTAACCAGTTTCAGCTTGTTTTTTACAGTTTCCATGGGGTTATCGGTCATCATAGTGTCATAGACCTCTGCGTCTGTGTCTGTAAATAGTGTTTCTATGGGTTCTCTATCACTCAATTCAACCATTAAATAGTTTACTGTAGAGTAGATAACCTACCTTTTTTTTGAGGTTGGCTTGGGCCCCTGGTTGACTTGTCTGTTTCTTCATAGCTTGATCCTGTCGCTTTCATATGCAAAATAGGAATCTAGCTCTCCATGCAGGCGAGTTTTTTATATTATTTATCACCCCTGCATCTTCTGCGGTGTGGAAGCTTCCCTGTCCTTCCATTTTCCTGATCCCTGGTGGCCTTGAATCCTGCCACATGTCGCCTCGAATCCTGGCCATCAAACGCTGCAAATTTTACCAACTTCATGGATTTGGATTGCGTTGATGTTTCGAGCAAGTTAGATCTGCAAACAAAACCTCGGCCATAGATCTCAGCCTCCTTAGATTTGCGCCTTCCAAACCTGCAGGCCTCTACCAAAATTTCACGGATCTAAAAGTTTGTTTGCTCCACGCATGTCGTATTGGAGAAGTAGTTCCCGACCGTTGATCTACTCCATTGGCCCGTTATCTACTACTTAAGATTCTTGTGGGATAAACCTCCCGCCTCCATCTAGAACACCTCACCCGTTTTTGCACGAAGCGTGCTCATGACTGTAGATCTTCATCACTGCCGATCTAGACTGTTTATTTGCACAGATATGTAACTGTAGGCGGACCTCAACAATTTAATTCTCCTTGCAAATTTTTCAGGCTTGGGATTTGATCAGTTCACCCTTGAGGCCATCAATACCTACCCAGATGATTCTATTTTTCTCAGACCACCGAGGCTTTTTCCATTCTTTTTAGAAATTGAGCCTCCCAGTTTCATCCAGGACAACACTAGTGCTAACACCGACAAGCTAAACGAGCAAGCTAAACTTCATTTAAATCACCCAATGTAATCTAATCCGCAGGATCAAGACAAATCAACGGTTAAAACGTAAACATTTCGGAAGGAAAAGAAGGGTTGCGGGGTTTTATTTCATAAATATATACATTCTTTTGTTGAGCCCAGGTTGAGACAAAGTTTTGGAAACACCTTTTTAAGACAAGTAGGGAAAGATGAGCTGAGCACAGCTCGGAAATACAATTTTGGCTAAGTATTGAGGATGCTGCAAAGTTGCGTGCAGCATCCAACTTTTTACCAGACTATGGAGTTGCGTGTAGCATCGAAGTTTTGGACGTGATGCAAAGACCAGTACTGCGCCGAAGCAATGCTGCGGAGTTAGGAGGCCACGTGGAGCCAACAAAGCGGTGTGCTAGACAAGTATCAAGTGTAGGTACCAGTTGGACCGGTAGCAGCCATTTTTGGAAAGATATTCCAGGATTGCCGAGCGACGGACATAGGCAAATCAGGAAGGAGGCCACGCGTGGATTGTTAAGGAAAGCGACGTTTGGCACGCTTAGAAGGTAAAACCGTTAGAGAGAAATGGTTCAGTAGAAGTAGCTTGTAGGCACGCATGTGACAGGAAGGCCGATAGCGACAGGATGAGGATGTGGAGATCCACCAGGATCAAATAGACGCTACCAAGAGCCAGCAAGCCAGTTTGGAAAATCGACGTAGTTTTGGAAACCCTTAGGGTTTTGGGTTTTAGGTCTTCGACATTGTACAGACATGACCTTCGGGCATGATCTATTTAAGAATACAATTTTGTATGGGATGGGGTTGTTGGGTTGTTGGTTGTTATTGCTCTATTTTTGGGGTCTAGATGCTAGTTGTTAGGGTAATCATGAGATAACCTTTTGTACTGTAAAATCTCTCTGAGCTGAGAATATTGTAAAGGATCTGTAGCTGTGTGCGCAGAGACCTAGCCGAGAGAGAGGAGAGTCTGCAGCTGAGTGCACAGACTAAGAACAGTTTCCCCATCCCCTTTTGAAAGAAATATATTACCAACCATTCTTGTGGATGTAGCTTTCCATCCGGGGAGTTGAACCACGTTAAATATTGTGTTATGCGATTATGTTTTATGAATGAATGACTATCTGTATTGCCTGTAGAATGAATGTTTGAATGTTTCCTTGCATGCTGTAATAGGGGAACTTTGATATGCATTTACCAATAGCAGAAGTTTGGGAATGATATGCTAGATTCCACGGGAATAGACGAATGGCGAACATTTCAATTATATGTTAGGATTGTGAATCAATCATTTAAGTTTAAATACTTTCTTAAACACAGTGAAGGAACGCAGCACGGTTAGTCGCATCTATCATTTCAGTTCACGTTGTAATAATCTAAGTCCTTGAATGAATGCTAGAAAGATAACCAGTAAGTGCCCGAATGAATAGATGAGTGATATTCATTTCAGTGCCTTAGCATTTTCAAGATCTTCCAAGTAAAGAATCAGCGTGGTGGACTCGTAGTTCCAGTAGAAGACTTCCAGCAGTAAGAAGTCTTTAAGTGAGGCCCGCAGTGTTTCCCTCAACGCATAGTACTACTCGCAGTGTAGATCCTACTATGTGCCACATCGCTTTGCCCCACAGTGCCCTCCTTTTGTCTTGCGTTGCGCAGCTTGTTCATATAAACAACTCATCATTTACCGTGGAAACCTGATTCCGTAGTACCCCATAAGATACACCTCGGGTGAGACCTCAACTTGCTCGTAGGTTGTTGCCGAAAGGGCTGGTGCAAAGGGGTTTTGTTGGTCAAAAGGGTGAACCGCAAAGAACCTGGGTCTAATTCGAAACCTCTGGGTCAGTTTCAGCCAACATCTTTCTGCAATCCTCAATCCGTAATTGTTGGTTGCATGTTGTGGAAAGAAAATATATCAAAACCGAAAACCAAGATTCCGCAATCAGCTAAGTTATAACATATAAAAATCATTTGTCCCAACTTCTATTTTCCGAATAGCCAGTCAATCGACTAAGTTATAACATATAAAAATTGTTGTCCCGACTTCTGTTTTCCAACAAGAAGAATCAGCCGCCCCTTCTTTTCGTAGTTAATTGTGAAAACCTTTATCCAACAATTCGTCTATATCCATAATAGAGAACAAAAGAAGGATCGACCGACCCTTCTTGCAATATCAAACTATTATGAAAAGAATATTTGGAATAAGAAGGGTCGGCCGACCCTTCATTTATGAGGGAATCGTAACAATAGAACACCTTTGGGAAAGAGCGGCCGCTCTTTCTTTGATCATACTTCCACTTGCCAGCATAGTCTTTGAAGCAAAACGTCTATAAATTTTGTTGTTTAAATGTTGATATCTAGTATCCGGAGTGATGTGTAGAACGTTCATATTGTGACACGTGGCATATTTGATTTGTCACATTCAGTATTAGAAATATAGTTGGCTCGCATAAAATATTGGCTCGTATAGAATATTTTTTCCTATGAGCACCGCTGAATTTGGCAGTTTGAGTATAGCGGATCATATTTTAGTATTTAGGTAGTTACTCTAAGGATAATTACTTGATTTTAAGTGCAGCGGATAAACCACTTCTAAAGGCCAATTATTCTTAAGCACAATTACAACACTTAACGACAGTTAGTGTGCAAATTATGACACTTATCACAAATACAATTTTGTAACAAATAACCATCCATTATCAATCCCAATGGCTATAAGTTGTATCTTTCCTTTTATAAAACTTTAATGAAAATGAGAAAATACAACTTTTTGTTGACCAAGTGGAAATTTAGAAACACAACAATTTTGTTGCTTAAAACAGCCACATAGAGAAATTTAGAAACCAATTTTTTCTACTATCAACCCTTGAGAACATCCACCACTCTGAACACTATTCCCCATATTTTCTCGTTGTGCCTTGACTTCTACAAGGCCCTTCTCGTTTATTCTAATTTTTTCCACTGCAAGGCACTTCTTGGTGACCATGCCCATATGATGCTATTTACATCGATCTTCATATTTTCTTCTACACCAATAACCCATTGTTGTTGTCTATCTAAGCATTTTTTGTACAAGACCTTCATATCCTTTGATGCTCCTATTGGCTTCCACCTAGGGCTGGAATTTGGTTCTAATCGTAACCATCGAAGAAATTTTTTTTGACGTTTTGAGTATATATATGCTCCGCCCAAAAACGGTCTGGTTTAAATTTTTCCCTTCAGCAGATAAAATAATTACCTGTCTATAGTAAATTTTTTATTAATATATATTTTAAAATTGATTAAAATTTCACATTTACATAGAAAATAAAAGTTTTAACTATATAGCAAATGCTCATGGCTGAAAATATTTAAAATGTGTACATTTATTTCCAGGTATGATATGCATAGAAAGGTCCAATGGTTACGTGTCAAGTTAACCTTTTGGAATTTTCTATTTTAATGCCAAGTTGTTTATGTTAACTTATCAAACAAATTAATAATCATGGAAAAAAAATTAAAAGAAATTAGAAAGGTTAGCTGTAAAATGTAAATCCAAATTCTGTTAAGAGTAACCCACAAAAATTAATGACGGTTTAGAGAATAAAGTGCCCATCAAAAATAAGTTTTGGAAAAAAACATGACGGTTCCAATATGACATTACTATCATCTGACTCCTGATAAATATCACCAATTGCCTTACCCAAAGTGCTATTTTTTATCTGATGGCAATTATACCATGCATTTTGACAGACATCTATTAAGTCTAATCTTTATTGTAAACAAGCTTCTTTTTATGTCATCTCCTTCTTTGGTCACAGGAGCATTTGATCCCATAGAATTTATAACATTCAACTATCAAATTTCTTAGCACATTCAACTATTGATCGAAGTGGAATTTTTGATATACAAAAATTTGAGCAACAATGTTCAGTGCCAATGTTTGAAAGGTGTGCACCCTGATTTATTGCAAGCCTGTAAGGTACCGATCTTGAATTTCATTCGAAAATTTTAGTTCTAGCTTGCCACTTTACAGAATTGTATGACCTTGTTCCATTACCTTTAACATTTGTATATTCACAATGGGGATTACCTAGAAGGACCATTTGTAAAGGACATTCTTCAAAAACATTCCAAAAGTATAACATCCAAAGGAACATTATCGAAGTCAAGCAAAGTGTTTGCAGGCCATCTTATAAGGGAGCCTTCAAATACACCACAATCCTCGCAATTGCAGAAGACTTTATGAACTAAAATACCAAACTCGCCAGCATCTAGTACTTTGAATTGTACAATGTCTCCCTCAAAAACAGTTGACACTATTCCCCGAGCAACATACTGTGGCTTTAAAGAACATTGATGTATCAAATTAACTAGTAGATTCAGATTGATTATTGTTGAAAGTGCTTGGAACAGAAAGCAATGTTTATGTACTAAAATTGATGATTCTTTTAATCGGCCATACAACAAAAGATCCACTGCTCACCCCTGGAAAACATGCCATACAAGAAAACACCACTTCATCAACCAGAATAGCAAAAGAGAAGTCACCCAAAAATGTTCCCCCAACAAAATCAGTGTCACTCACATTTGTTACAAAACCTATGGAAATGCAATCCTTTCTTTATGAACACTTATGTAACAACTTTACTTTTCTCATAATAAAAGAAGATTTATTCTCGGTTGTTGTGATATGTGCTACACTCGTCGAAGTAGAAGATGGTATATCATTCACCTCATTCTCAGTTGTTATTATATGTGCTACACTCGTCGAAGAAGAAGTTGGTATATCATTCACCTCATTCTCGTGAAGAGCAGACCCAATCTAGTTAATGATCTCAAATACAGGCCATTGAATATAACCACCAGCAACCTCTGACAATGTATCTGCACCTTCTGATCGATAGGGCAATGGAGACTTGCATTCAAAGACTTGGTAACATTTACAATGATACATCCTTCATTAATGTTGATATTATGCAAAAATTTTCTTTCTGGAAACAGGATTCCTTCAGCAGCTTTCAATCCATTCAAAAGTAGGTCCACACATTGTTCAGTACCAAAATCCATTTCATAAACGATATTTGAAATATAAAATAACAGCACACATTGTTTAGAACCAAAATCAAGTTCAGAAGCATTTTATGAAATATAAAATAGCAGGAGCACATTAACAATCATATTTATTTTAAACAAAGATATAAGATAAATTATAATATATAACAAATGGCTATCCGAACTTCCAATTTTCTGAATGGTAGGATCGACCACCCTTCTTGAAGAAGAAGCAAAGACAAGAAGGATCGAACGACCCTTCTTGCAGTCTAGAAATATTACGAAAAGAATTATGGGTAGAAGAAGCATCTCCTGCCCATTCATTTATGGTGGAATATTAAAAATGTTCAACCTACGAATGCTAGGCCATCAATACAAGTATTTCCAAAATTGTGAACAAGGGAAGAATATTGAGCACAACAAGGGTCGGCCGACCCTTCATTTACGAAATAAATTTAAATATATTTAATCTACGAAGGCTATGTCGACAATTCTGGACTTCCAACTTCCGCTGTAAATAGTAGGGACTCAGACATCATCTACATTCTAACATATAAAAATGTTTGTCTCGGCTTCCATTTTCTGAAGAGAAGGATCAGCCGCCCCTTCATTTAGGAGATAATTGTGAACAACTATATCCAGCAATTCACCTATATCCAGAATGGCGAAAAAAAGAAGGATCAACCGACCCTTCTTGCATTTTAGAACTATTATGAATACAATACTAGGCAGAAGAAGGGTCGGCCGCGCGTTCATTTATGAGGGAATTGTACAATTATTCAACCTATGAAGGCTAGTACGTCAATTCATCTATATCTAAAATGGTGAACATTGGAATAATACTGAGCACGGCTAAGTTATAACATATAAAAATGTTTGCCCCGACTTCTGTTTTTCGAGAAGAAGGATCAGATGCCCCTTCGTTTAGTAGATAATTGTCAAAACCTTTATCTAGAAATTGAATTATATCCATAATGGTGAAGACGAAGAAGGATCGACTGACCCTTCTTGCAGTCTCAAGCTATAACGAAAACAATATTGGGAAGAAGAAGGATTGTCCGCCCCTTCTTTTGCAAGGGAATTCTAAAATAGAACTTGGAGAAAGAGCGGCCGATCTTTCTCTTTGAATATTTCCACTCTCCAGCAAAATATGGGAAGCAATGTTCCTATGAAATATGTGTTTAGAGTTCCAATATCTACTTTAGACACTCCGAAAAACTCATCCCTGGAGGAAGGAGCGGGTGCTCTTTTTCCTTAGCATCTACTTCCAACACCCCGAAATGGAACAACCTGATGATAGAGCGACCTCACTTTCAGTGACAAAATTTTGACTTGACGGCAAACTCTTTGTAGCAAAACATCTGTAAATTTTTTCGTTCAAATGTCGAAATCTAGTCTCAAGGGTGACACGTGGATTTAGGGAGAGAGTGAGTGTGTGTGTGTGTGTGAGATTGTGCCACGTGGATTTGTTTATTCTAGAATTGATCTGTGCTACACTCGGCGAAGTAGAAGCTGCTATATCATTCACCGCATTCTCGGCCCAAAAGTATGAAAGAATATTTCTGTCTGGTTAATCGCAGTCAGAATCTTTCCAACTAATGACATCACTATCTACATTGTCGTCACTGTTAAATTCATTTTCCAACATGGTAACCTGCCTAAATTTTAAGAACATTTTTATCATATTTATCTCTTAAACTAAATGCCTTGGTATTGTATGCAAGACTCACATGTATTCTCATTGTAGCCAATAATTTGAGTCATACACCACGTCCAACTACACAATACATGGGACTTTTCTAGCCAAGATACTGTATTGGCAAACAATTATAGTACCTTAATATTGTTTAAAGCTTTTTGATTGCTTAATTTTATTCAATTAAATTAAATAGTTAAATTATATATATTTATATTGAAAGAAATGTAATCAATATTATATAAATTAAGACATAAATTATCAATTTCAAATATTTCAAATAAATTATTAACGTTTACATAGATCAGTATACTATAGTGAATATTACATATATTAGTATACTATAGTGAATATTAACTGTAAAATGATATTAAAAAGAAAAAACATGTTTCAATTTTTTGAGTTCATTTGTCGTTATTTTTTTCCAACAAACCTAGCCAAATGCTAGAGTATTTGCAGAAAACAATATGGAATATATGAAAATAATACGCTACATCACCAAACATAAAACGTATGCAAGCTGGCAGGAATCGACATTAAACCTGTTAATTCCGTTAATTTATCCCAGTAATGAGTAACGCACGATTTTGCAAATATAACATTGTGAATTCATATTAATGGACTGTAAGAAGATAACTACCCAGAATTGAAGGAAATAAATTCTGGAAATATGAAGAAGACAGACAAGGGTGGAAGGAAATCTTAGTAATCTAAAACATTCAGTGACTTTAAATTACTGTGAACTTCAAACTGTCATTGCATTGATTTTTGACAACCATGGAAGATATGTATTTTTAGCCCAGACGCTAAATAAGCATGCTCTGTTACAGATTTAGATTTATGGTTTGAATAATATAAATACCTGCCAATTGAAAAACTAGCAGTCGATTCTTCAAACCAATCTTACTGCTATTCCCGCCAACACGCTTCTTGGTTCTACCTCAGAAAAAGCAAACCTCGATCCTCAATGAAAACAGAGCTCCAAATTAGCAAACACAGAGAGTTTGAACTTTAAGTTTCAATGTAGGCAGTGGGCGGGAAGAGCAGTGTGGCGGGATAAGATTCAAAGCAGGAAGTGGGTGGGAAGAGCAATGTGGGCGGGAAATGCAATGTGGCGGTATATCAATGCAGAAAAGTTCGTGACATTTATTATCATAGTGTGGAGGGATATCATCTGTACGTCATGACACATAAACACAATCCATCATAAACGTGATGATATTATTGACACGAGTGATACAATCCATCATTTACCATTAGCGCTGTAGAAACCATTTTAAATGGCAGAAAAGATCAACTCCATCCCAACGTACAAACCATTTTAAATGTTCAAAAATATCACCTCCATGTGAACGTACAAACCATTTTAAATAGCAGAAAAGATCACCTCCATGAGAACGTACAAACCATTTTAAATGGCGGAAAATATCACCTCCATGCGAACGTACAAACCATTTTAAATGGCGGAAACGATCACCTCCATGCCAACGTACAAACCATTTTAAATGGCAGAAAAGATAAATCGGGTGGAAAAAGATCAAGGGTCCCAGTTCCGTTCCGCATCGGCAACATGCGCACTAGGATGGAGGGATGGGTGGTTGCGGAATCTGAAACCGTTCTCCACGTGGCAGCACCACATGATTTCGCAAGTTGGAAGGGCGGTAAGGAAAACCACCGTCCTCCATTTGGGAAACCACCTTCTCCCATCCTTCACGGTCGCTGGCACGTGTGGATATGATGTGGCCGGTCCACATCACACCTTCTGCCCATGCAACTCCTCCACGTCTGGGCTCATTCCAATGTGTCTCCTCCGTGCCAGACTTTCTTCCCACGTGGCTTCTCCATGTCAACCTGCACATGCACAATGGAAAACACCTTTCAATTACATAATCACAACATAATTAAAAACCTTTCAATTACACAATCACAACATGCAAGAATGAAATAAAAACGCATCAGAATCAAATGCATAAGATTACTTATCTTTATCCAGTGCAGATCCAAGCAACTGTCTTTGTAAGAGCACTTTTCCACTTACTAGCATCAACATAAATGTGTGGTTGTTTATCAGTTGCAGAAAATTATAGATAAAATGAGTTAAACGAAGAAATTCATTTAACACATAATAACACATGAATCGTATATTAATCGAAATCCAACCTACAGATCGATGTATTGATTAAATTGGCTACATAAAACATATTTCAAAGAAATTTGACAAATTAATATCCAAAAAGATGGCCAAGAGAAGCCGACTGAATTTCATTAATTATGCAAAAAATTACAATGAATCAATACTTAAACATTAGAATAAATTTAACTAAATTATACATAATCCAAATTTAATCGACATCCCCACAACTTGCCCTGATATTCTTCTTCCTGTGTCTTCGTGGTGCCATCCTCCTCCCAAAAGAGAGGAAGTCCCTTCTTGAATAATGGATCAAACATTTCTTTGAAGAGTTTTACTTGATGTGCTAAAATGTCTATCCTTGCCTGAATCTTGTTCATCTGGTGATACTTATTCACCACCTTCTTTGCCCAAATAATACTAGACATTCTATCCTAAGTTTATTCTAGTTGTTTTCACCTCATCCTATGTCAGTGCATTCAGAAATTCTATGGCCTTTTCTCCACAATCCATGGGATTCTTGTTGAACTTTTCCTTGACTGTTGTTATGCTTTGCCTAGCTAACTTTATTACAGCCTCTTTGTCCAGAATGAAATCTATATATGGCCTCAATTTCTCTGCTTCCACAATAATGTCATCCCAAATGACTTGCTTTGCTTCCTGTAGGGAGGTCTCACCTGTAACCTGCTTTATTAATTCATCATATTTCACCTATAGCCCTCCTAGAGAGGTTGGCCCAAGTAGGGTAAAAGGCAAGTGGAAGACAAGTATAAATAAGTGGAGGAGGTAGGGCTATTAGACTCTCTATTTATTCATTCATTCACTCACTCATTCTCTCAAGTGAGTAGTGCGCACAAGTGGAGGAGGAGAAATACAAGGCAAGGTTTGTGGCTCCTGACTTCTCCCAAAAAGAAGGGATAGATTATGAAGAAACTTTTGCACCCATAGCCAAATACACTTCCATCATAATAGTACTTGCTCTGGTTGCAGTGATGAAGTTGAAGATACACCAGATGGATGCCAAGACAACTTTCTTGAATGGTGTAGTCGACGATGAAGACTTGTGCTAAAGAACTGTGTCGAGAAGTACCTTCCTAGTTAAGAGGGAGTGTTGGTATATTTGTAACTTCGGAATGTATTTCACTTGTATATTTTATATAATAGAATCCCAAGTGGGGTCGGCCCTGAGTTAAGTTATAGTGGGTTATTAGACTCTCCTATAGAGGTCGGCCCAGGTAGGGTAAAAGGAAAGTGGAAGACATTGAGTATAAATAGAGAGGAGCACCTCTCTATTTATTCATTCATTCACTCACTCATTCTCTCAAGTGAGTAGTGTGCACAAGTGGAGGAGGAGAAGCTGCTAGGAGACTATCTCTTGTTATTGGGGTTTTGTATCATTACTCATTCTATCTCTGAGTAAGTTGCGGGGTTTTCTCCTTTATGGTTTCCCCGGTGAAATGCTTTGTGTCTATTGTCTCTTGTGATTGATTGATATGATGTACATGTTGTTCTCTTAGATAAGATCCTAGATCATATTGAATTAATGATTATAAACTAACATAGAGACCATGCAGTCACACTTTACAAGGGTCTCTTAGATAAAAGAACAACTTGAATCCATTGAAGAAGATATAGAGAATGGAGAAATAGTGATGAGTGACCAGCTTGAATGGTCCTTCTAGGTCATGGGATTCCTTCATCCAAGGAATTTGTGCTAGGAAGAAGCTCATCACATTCAGTAGGCTGTGGGAGGAATGCTCACAAGAAGAAGGTCGAATTGTAACTCGAAAAGAAAACATGGGTAGTGAAGACCAGGCTCTCACAGCACACACCAAGAAGAATTACAACAAGAGCGAGCATCCTCATCACAAGAAGGAGATTGTCCCAGGAACAAAATCAGGTCCCACAAGAAGAAGAGCACTCTTTTGGAGACTCCAGTAGTTCCTGCAAGGAAGCAAAGATTGAGATGGAGTCCACCCAACAACCAAACAAAGATAAGTATTTGAATTATTATTTCTTGTATATATGATTACTTAAATAATTTTGTTCAGTCATATACATACTTATGTTCCTATATTAATTAGGATGTATATTATGCATGTTAGAAAAAAATTGCATTAATGAACAAGATGCTACTTATATGGAAGTGATGGGTTACTAAGTGGTCGATGGTACTGTACAACATTCCATTGCTACTTATCTAGAATGAAACCTCTTTGCTAACATGTTGGAGTAGTGCACACTCTTAACAATGTTCTGGTAGAGATGGAAGGCATCTAGAAAGTTACAGGATATGAATAAGTGTTGTATTGAAGCATGATTGGCTAAGATAATTGCATGACAGTATGACATATGTCTTTGTGTGTAAGAATTTGTTCTGAAAACTATGAGACATTTCTAATCATGCAATTGAACTTGTCCCGTAGGAAATACCTTGTACCATCACCTACAAGAGAGACTTGTTTCGAACAACAAGTGACGATGATTCAGCAAGACAGGATTCTTGAATGAAGTAAAACCAAAAGATAATGAAGGTCGTGAAAAGGAAGATCATACACCAGATGGATGTCAAGACAGGATTCTTGAATGGCGTAATGGAAGAGGAAGTATATGTGGAGAAATCACTCGGGTTGGAGACACATGACAGGGAGACTCATGTGTACAAACTGAATAAATCCTTGTACGATCTGAAGATTATGGGGTGATAGTAGGGTACATAAATTTTTGCAGATACAGTGTAATCAATCGTGAGATGTACCTACTTGATGGCTTGCTCGTAGAGATGATGAAGACCTACATGGATGAAGACATATGATGATGCTCCAGTGATCCAGTTTTGATGATCCAGCTCCAGTATTGAAAACTTGTGCCTATATGTATTGACGCCTGTGTCAAGAGAATACCTTCCTAGTTAAGAGGGAGTGTTAATGTACTATCTCTAACTTTAGAAGATATTCACTTTTATATTGTATGTATTACATTTGTATTTTATTGTATCCCCGACGGAGAATCATGTTCTTATTCCTCCGTTCAGAGGTGTCGTCATTTGTATTTTATTGTATCCTCGACGGAGAATCATGTTCTTATTCCTCCGTTCAGAGGTGTCGTCATTTGCATTTGCAAGTGTCACAAGTTTTATTGTAAGTGTCGTAACTTATATTTGATGGGTTATTAAAGATACATAATGTTTTTCATATATCATTTTTTAAGAAGTATGTACACGATGCTACTCATGTTGTAAACTGGAATGATGTACATGTGGGACAAGACGACGATTTTCAGGTGGAACTGGACTGTATCCTCAAAAGGAGGGAAACACTGCTCCGGAATCACACCATTGGGAAAGTGAAGGTGCAATGGAAGCACCTTAGCCCAGAAGAGGAAACCTGAGAGTTGGAGAGTAGTATGCAGGAAGCATACCCAACTCTATTTCAAGAACACTCAGAGAGTTATTAACCAACATCAAGGACGATGTTGAAACTTAAGGGGGGGTGTATGTCACCTACCCAAATTTTGAAAATATTATTTTATTGGAAAAATACTTTATGTTAAATTTTAATTACAAAGTTTTGTAATTATGACCAATTTTGGTTAAGGATGAATGTAATTACTGATTATTATTATTTAATAAATTAAAGTAGGAGACAAATGTTAAATTTTTTAGAATTTACTTCAATCTAATCTAGGATTTTAACTGAGAGAACAACATGTACAGCAAATCCACAGCATATCAATCATGGACAGAATAATGCAAGCACACAAGAGACACAGAGTTTACTTGGGGAAAACCATAGAGGTGAAAAACCCCAATAACTTCCTTAGAGATAGATAGAGCAATGATACAACCAAAATACAAGAGATAGTCTTCTCCTAGCAGCAGAGCCTCCTCCTCATAAGTGTGCCACTTTCCGAATGAGAGAAGTGTGTGAATGAATGATCAAATAAAGATCTCCGGATCTCTATTTATACTTGTTCTGTCCTACCCAATAAACTAATGGGGCCTACATGTCTAGCTTAACCCATGGTTAACTTAATCCGAGCCGACCCCACACTTGGTTGTCTAATAACCCTTTGACCCACATGGCCGACCCCCAATAGGGTGGTCTAATAACCCTTTGACCCACATGACTTATATAGGGCTGACCCCAACAAGGTGGTCTAATAACCCATCAAGTATAAGTTACGACACTTACAATATAAATGACGACACTTCCGTATAGAGGAATAATAACATCTCTATAGGAATACAAACACTTCTGTATAGAGGAATAATGCCATCTCTATAGGAGTACAAAATACATATATAAATACATGGGTGAAATACATTCCGACGTTACATATACATCAACAACAAACACCCAAGGGAACTGTTAAATGAGTGTTCACTGACCCACTAGGAGAAATGGAAGCTGTTAGAAGGCATGGGACAGATGGTAGCAATTGCACTTCACCACTAGTTGTTGGTTATGGGACAACTACCCCTAAAATTGTGGCATTATCCCCCAGGTGGTGGGACTGAGCAGGAAGCTCATTAAATGACCAGTTAACCACTAAAAGGACTAGGCAGCCTACAAAAGGAAAATTCAAATTTAGCAGGCAGCTCTTACAATATTTTCTGCATAAATATTCCTCAAGTGCAGCAGGTGATCACTGAGAGATTCGAATAGGGAGGCTATGTGAGGGTGCAGCTGTAAGTCTACAAATTACTCTAAGAAGGACAACCAGAGGTGCTGGTGCAGGTCATTTTGACTAATAAGTCTTTAAGACTAGATAACTATTGCTACTACAAGTTGAGGTCCTAAGCTTCTAAGTTTCTTCCTCCTGGTGGTTCAGTGAACAGGCTCGAGGGTCCTAAGGCAAGTAACTTGGTTGTCTTCAGGAATTGGTTGGGTGGAACAGGTTCCTTGGGCTGTTTGTTTCCCTACAGTTAACCAGGTTTCACTATTCCTACTTTGTTTATAGTTTAATGTTTCTGCTTAGTCAAACTCTGTTTTGTAAAAGAATTTATTTTATTTTCTAATCTATGTTTAATTCTAAATGATAAAGCTTTGTGAAAAATCTGATTAGATAACCATCTCTATATTTTTCCCATGTTGTTCTCTGCATAGTACTCTAGTATAGAGAAGCAAATTAATGATAGATGAGAGATAGGTAGATTACCATTTGATTTGATAAATGATTTCAGTAAGTGTTATGTTTAAAATTCTGTCCTATGTTTAAACAGAGTAAAACATTATAGCATAGCATCAATTGCAGTTTAGAATTCTTTATTAATACATGAAAGAAAAACATAGTCTATTTTCTGTATAGTTATATATATTTCTCCTAACTATATTCATTGCAGCTAGAAATCAAATGCATCAATATTAAACATTTCTTGATTTTCTAAGTAATTGTATTTTCAAGAATTATAGCAGCTGCAAGAACTAATCACTGTATAGATTTCTTGTCATTATACATATTTTATTTCTTCACTAATATCCTTCTTTGATTTTAATTATTGATTATCTATTACAGTAGTATCAAACCCTAATATACTACAAACCCTAATTTTGTTTACACATCTCATAATTTCATTCTCAAGTCTTCTATGGAAAACGGTAGACTTTATTTCAGAGAATGATAACATTATGACCTACTAAACCCTAGTCATCGTTTTCTAGAACCATACTATCTTTTATATATAGTAAGTTCACTATCACAGTTTTATTTAAGAGTTAGTAGAAATCACGATTTTTCACTACTATTAATGATAGCTCAAACCCTAGTAAGAGCACATCTCAACACTGAAAACATTCACACTACTGAGATATTTTATAATAGGTTAAGCTTCTGGTATAACAACTTATTGCAAGATAGATAGAAATCAAAGGCTATAGGTAGAATTCATCTACGAATTAAAACAGTTTTTGTGAACTACCTTTAGCAAAAACTTTTGACATTCGAACTTATCTCATAACCTTTCCAAACTTAAATATCAACATCATTGACGAATTACAAGGAACAACCATTCACACACGACCTGAGATAGTTTCACATTCAAATTTGATTCACCAAGTTTTCCAAACAAACATTTAAAACATCTTTTTTAAACAAGACTGTATCATTACAATACAAGAGAATCAAAACATAGAAGCAAGTGAAAACACGACTCCATTAAGGAGTGCCCAACAACATAGAAGAACACGATAGAGATTTTATTGTTTCCATTTAAGATTCCCAAAATATAACTTTCCATTTCCAAAGAAAACGAACCATAGTTTACAAGTGTAAAAAGAACCCTCGGTTCTGGATTTCCATTCAAACATATAACAGAGAATTACATTATGAATCTATAGGGTTCCCAATAGTACATAGAGTTACCCTCGACATTTTAACAATAAGCCAAGACCGTGGAACCACGAAACTACATAGGGTGTTACCCTGAACTTAACATCTCACGGTATAAAGACCAACTCAAAACGGTTCCAACGCTATAGAAAAAACAATACTGAGCCGAACATCAAATACCAGACTGAGGATCAACCTCTTACAGTTTTCTATCAAAACAAAACAAGCTCAAAACTTCTTTTTCAACCATCACTAATACAAGTCAAAGATTTCCAACTCTCGGCACACAGAAAAACACATCAAAGGCACCTTCGAGGCTTTGCAAGAACCACCAGAGCTTACCAGGAAGCAGTAGTAGCTTTCCTCTCTCAAACCCTTTGTATAGAAACCTTCCAAAGAAGAGGGTACCTACAAAGTTACACATTGAAGTAGTTAAAAATAAGAAAATACCAGAAAACAAATAAGCAAAACAGTATTTTTTTATTCTCGTAAACATTACCTTCTAATCGAAGCTCGAGTCTTTGGCATACCACACCAGCAGAAGAACAATGAAGTATGGTTGCGACATCAGTAATCACAATCTCAAAACCCCGAAGACGATTTCAGAAGGGAAATCCAAACCCCAATTACAAAACCACTCTCAACAGCTGACAGAAAAACCACATTACGTATCACTGTATCATGGCTCTATGGCAAGAAGATAAGCCTACAACTATTAAAAAAAAACTACCACTCACAGGTCACGGGATCAAAACCCTGGAAGGGAACTTCCTTCGACCCTACATTTTGGCAACCTGTTGGCCTCAACTCAACGTAACAATGAAAGACCGAGAAACTTGCTGCCACTACATACAACGAGGTTAGGGTTCCACAATCAACGATCAAGATTTGGTGAGATCAACGCACAGGAAAGAGCCAACAATGCTACGTTGAAAGTCGAGCAATATTGCATTGATATCACATTAATCACAACAACCACGAATTTGCCAACTCTGCATGCCAAGGAACATTACCGTGTACAGCGTGAAGGAGAAGCGATATAGCAATGATGCCAGCTAGAACTCCTAGTTACTTTAACAATCAAAGTTCACGTGGAGGGATTATGTGGTATGACAACCACATTTTCCACTAAGGAAGTTCGGGCAGAACATTTAATACTTGATCATAACCCTGTCAACCTGCAACTGGAAATTTATTACCCATCAATTCATCACTTCAATATCGATACTATGGTGAATTCAAAACATACGTTAATAATACTTATCACAAGAGCATAAGTCATAGCATAATTCAATCTAATGTTTAAGTCATAGCCTTTAAAAGGTTTATTTACATCGTATTCGTGGTTTGCATAGGATAATGTCCTATAGTGCTAAGTATAGCTAGGATTGCACATTAATCATCATATGTTTGTATATTGATAATCATATCTTTGCATATTGATATTTATATCATTGCATATTGTAATCATATCATTGCATAATGAAAACCATATCATTGTAATATGTAGTGCAAACTTTATATAGCGCCAAGTTTAAACTTAGCCATATAGATATATAATATATTGTTAATTAAGGGAAACCTAGCTATAGTTAGGATTCTAACTATGTACAAGAATATTAGATACATGTACACTATAGCATGCTTCTCCAATGCATAATATTAATGTAAATCTATAAGTATAGATAATCGAGTGATACATATTCAATGCTAAGTCTATTGCATAATCATCATACGTACATCATATTAAAAATGTTACCTATGTATTGCAAAGTCTAACGACAAATGTAATACTAAGAGAATAGTTTAAATAATGACAATATTCATTCTTTTACTAAGTTCATAAGCACAAGCAGTGATCACTATACTTTCCATATTTTGACTGTATAACGAAAATCCAAATAGCACTATATCAGTATTTTTACTACGTGGCTTTATACTATAGAAGAGCTTGAAAGTCAATACATAAAATAGGATTAGAACCATCTATCCATACCTTCCAGTAATTTGTGACGCAAGGAAGTACTTAGCATTTTAATTTTACATCAATGATAAATTGAAAGACACAAGTACTCTTAACTTATGCTGTCGTATAGGATCTCTTACATGCAGTCTGCACATGGAAACAAGATTCAAATTCCTTAGCTAAACATAGCTAAGTAAACTCCAGGATACCTCATAGGACCTCTTCGTCAACATACAAACAAACTGTCAGCACTCCATCAAGAATATCATAACAGTACAAACTGTAATAGCATGTAATAATAACCAAGAACTTAAACAAATTTGTAAACTGTACTCGTATACATAATCATAAAAGATCTTTCGTTAAGGAGTTTAACATCTGCTTATATCTGAAGTAGCAATTACAAATTATATATTATTTATTTGAGATTTATGACGTGTCATCGTCATTAATTATCTTAGTTAAGAATTTGAAATAAATTTGTATATTCCGCATTAAATGACTTTGATAATTATTGCTATTATAATTTATTTTTTTTGGTATTTTCAGGATGTTACATGTGGTATCACAGCTCATGTTTGAACTCTAGGCCTGAAAAGGGTCCAAGAACACGCAGCAGAAAAATTTATTTACAGCAAAACTTTTACTAATTTAAAAAAATTAAACTATTGTGTTATACAGAAATTATTTTGAGTTACAGGTATGGAAGGATCAGTTGAACATTTCGAAGACAGATTTCAACCCAACAGTCATAGCACAGGAATGCATTTCAAAGGAGAAGAATTCCATGGCGAAGTAAATGACAATTCGTCAGAATTATTACGAGCATTTCAAGAATTAAAGGCAGAAATCAGATCCGTAAAACAAGACAATGAGAAAATTTTGAAGGCACATGAAGAATTAAATCAAGTACTATTTGAACAATGCCCAACTGATGAACAAAACAGAGAAATTGAGAATACTTCCAAGATTTAATATTTACCTCATTTAGGCAGAAGTAAAAAGATGAAAACTGATGATGCAAACAGCATTTTGACATCATTAGAAGCTACCCATGAAAAACGGAAAAAGAAAAGAAATTATTCAATTGACAGCAGCGAAGGGGACTACAAACCCAAAAAGAAAAGTCACAAACAGTATGAGAAAATTTCTGGGGAGTTCAAGAAAATCAAACCCCCAACCTTCAATGGTGAAACTGAAAAAGGAGAGACAGCAGAAGCTTCGTTGTTCGACATGAAAAAGTATTTTAAAATATATGATTATTCTGAATCTTTGAAGGCAAAGATGGCAATCTACAACTTGACCGGCAAGGTGGATATTTGGTCGAAGGACATCCAAAGAGTGAAGGGCATCAAGGACAAGGATGTAAACTGGAGTACCTTCAAATAATATTTCGAAAAAAAATTCTTATCAGAACAATACTATGAAGAAAAATCGAAGGAGTACTACGACTTAAAGCTGGGAAGTATGAACATGAAGGAAATGAACAGTAAATTTCTGAATTTACTGAGATATGTACCATATTTCATAGAAGAAAAACCAAAGATCCAAAGATACTTGAGCTGTCTACCTTACAATATTAAGGACAAAATCGAGTATGACAACCCAAAGACCTTAGAAGAGGCCATGAGGAAAGCAAATTTATGTTATGACACTAATTGGAAAAGAGAAGGAATGTCAAACTGGAAAAGTCATAAACCCAGTAATTTTGAGCTGAAAAGGAAAAAATTCAGGTTTAATGGGAATTCTAGTTTCCAAAAGAAAAATTTTCAAAATCGAAATTTTCAAGGAAACAACCCCAGAAATAGCCAGCAACAGAATTTTACAACTCCTAGAAACACTCCCAATGCTACTAGGGTTAATGATCAAAATGCACCTATCAAATGTTTTGAGTGTAAAGGTCCTCATTATGCATCAGAATGCCCCAAGAGGAAGCGTACAGCTAACAACATTCACTCTATTTAGGTTGAACCTATTGTTGGAGACTTGGCAAGAGAGATGCCCAGAATCAATGCAACACTCGACAATAGACAAGCAGATCATCAAATCTCTATGGTAGAGATTGAAGGTATGCTACAAAATCATCCTGTTACTATTTTGGTTCATCTTGGTGCTAGCTTAAATTATATATCACCAGACATTGTAGAAAGTTTTAATAAAATTTCAGTAAATCTTGGTTAGTTAGACTAGCAATGGGAACAAAGATGAAAGTATCAGATTTTATCAAAAGTTGTGCTTTATACATGAATCAGTTAAAAACCCACATCAAGTTGAATGTTTTACCTTTAGGATCCTATGATATTATAATCAGAATGGACTGGTTAGAAGCCCATCATGTCATTCTGAACTATTATGAGAAAATTTTTACGTGTTTAAATGATGAAGGAGAAACTGTAGAAGTAAAAGGTATTCCAAGAAAGGTAACCCTTAGATAGATTTCAGCCATGCAAGTAAAGAGGGCAGTTAGGAAAGGATGTCAGTTGTTTGTAGTAAATCTAGTAAATGATGAGTTTATTTGTAAAGAAGACAAACTGAAACTAGAAGACATACCTGTCCTACAGGATTTCAAAGATATTTTTCCTGAGGAGATTCTAGGATTACCTCCTAAAAGAGATTTAGATTTTACCATCGAGTTAATACCAGGAGCAGTACCGAATTCTAAAGCTCCATATAGGATGAATACACTAGAATTTAATGATTTGAAGTCATAGTTGAAGGAGCTGATTGATAAAAACTATATAAGACCCAGCGTGTCACCTTGGGGAGCACCTGTTATATTTGTTAAGAAGAAAGATGGAACCCTAAGACTGTGCATAGATTATCGCCAGCTTAATAAGATGACAATCAAGAATTGATATCCATTGCCTCGCATAGACTATCTATTTGATCAGCTGCGAGGAGCAACGATATTTTCAAAGATTGATCTAAGGTCAAGATATCATCAAGTGCGGGTTAAGGATGAGGATATTTTCAAAACCGCTTTCAGAACTCGATATGGACATTACGAGTTCGTAGTCATGCCATTTGGCTTGACTAAATCCCCGACTATATTTATGTGTTTAATGAACAATATTCTGCACAAATACTTAGATAAGTTTGTTGTGGTATTTATAGATGACATTCTAGTGTATTCTAAAAACAAAGAAGAGCATGACGAACATCTACGGATTATCTTACAAGTTCTGAGAGATCATCAACTATAAGCTAAGTTTAGTAAGTGTGATTTTCACAAGGACAAAATTCATTTTTTAGGACACATAATTTCTAAAGAAGGAATCTTGGTTGACCCCAACAAGATAAAAGCCATTAATGGTTGGCTGGGTCCTAAGGACGTGTCAGATGTAAGATCATTTATGGGTATTAATAGATAGTACAGGAAATTTATAGAGGGTTTCTAAAAAATTGCAAACTCCATAACCTCCTTGCAGAAGAAAGGGAAGAAATTTGTGTGGGATCAGAAATGTACAGACAGTTTTAAGAAGTTAAAGGAATTATTGACTACAACACCTATTCTGAGGATAGCGGATCCTAATAAGGATTTTATAATTTGCACGGATGCTTGTAATGACGAACTCGGTGGAGTCCTAACACAAGAAGGGCATGCTGTGGCATACGAATCTAGAAAGCTGAAAATACATGAGAAGAACTACTCTACTTATGATTTAGAGTTATTAGAAGAAAATTTACCTTATTGGAAGAAAATTTACCTTATTGACAGACAACCTGGGTCTGAAATATTTATTAGATCAAACAAATCTAAACGCTAGACAAGCTAGATGGTTAACTTTCCTAAGTGAGTATGATTTCGAAATTCAGCATATGAAAGGGAAAGAGAACAAGGTTGTTGATGCATTAAGTCGCAAAGAAAAACTGAATTTTATTTCAGTCATCAGTACTTATTCAATAGATTAAGAAAATCAGATCCTTGAAAGGAGTGAAACGGATGAAGAATATAGAAAATTACAAGAAAAGACAACAAATAACAGTTCTAAAAATTCTATGGCAGATTACAGTTTGAGGGAAAATGGACTATTGTTATACAAAAATAGATTGTATGTACCTAATATACCAGAAGTAAAAATTCTGATTTTAAATGAGATGCACAAAAGCCATTACTCTGGCCATCCAGGTTATCAGAAGACCATTACTATGCTAAGGAAAGAATACTATTGGCCAAGAATGAAAGATGAAATAGCAGAGTACATAGCTAAGTGTTTGGACTGTCAAAAAGTGAAAGTTGAACATCAACATCCAGCTGGACTGTTGCAGCCATTGCCTATACCTAGATGGAAATGGGAAGTGGTAAGCATAGACTTTATTACTGGACTACCCAAAAATAAGAAACAAAGTGACTCTATCGTGGTGGTAGTAGACAAACTTAGCAAAGCAGCACACTTTATACCTGTGAAGACTACTCATAAGGCTCCAGACATTGCAGAAATCTTCATGAAGCAGATTTTTCGACTACATGGTATACCGAAAGTGATAATTTCAGATCGTGACTCGAAGTTTACTGGAAACTTTTGGAGGTCTTTATTTAAAGGGTTGAATACAACCTTAAATTTCAGCACAACATGTCATCCACAAATGGATGGACAGACAGAAAGGGTGAATCAAGTTTTGGAAGACTTACTGAGAATGTATGTTAAGGATTAACCTAGTAAGTGGGAAGACTACTTGCATTTAGTAGAATTTGCATATAATAACCATTATCATGCATCAACCAGACTTGGCCCATTTGAAATTCTTTATGGTAGGAAATGTGATACACCTGTTTCTTGGAATGACCCAGTAAATAGAGTTGTTTTAGGACCTGATTTGTTGCAGGAGTTAGAACTAATTGTGAAACAAGTATAAGGAAATCTAAAAGCTTCCCAAGATAGGAAAAAGAGTCAAGCAGATCTAAAAAGGACTCATAAAGAGTTCCAGGTTGGTGAACATGTGTTCCTCAAGGTAAGACCAAAAAAGAGTTCATTGAAATTGGGGATCTGTGCCAAGTTGGCACCCAGGTATTGTGGTCCTTTCAAAATATTGTCCAGGGTTGGACTAGTGGCATACCAATTGGCTTTGCCACCAAATGTAAAGATACATAATGTTTTTCATATATCATTTTTTAAGAAGTATGTACATGATGCTACTCATGTTGTAAACTGGAATGATGTATAGGTGGGACAAGACGGCGATTTTCAGGTGGAACCGAACTGTATCCTCAAAAGGAGGGAAACTCTGCTCCGAAATCGCATCATTGGGCAAGTGAAGGTGCAATGGAAGCACCTTAGCCCAGAAGAGGCAACCTGGGAATTGGAGAGTAGTATGCAGGAAGCAAACCCAACTCTATTTCAGGAACACTTAGAGAGTGATTAACCAACATCAAGGACGATGTTTAAACTTAAGGGGGAGTGTATGTCACCTACCCAAATTCTGAAAATATTATTTTATTGGCAAAATACTTTATGTTAAATTTTAATTACAAAGTTTTGTAATTATAACCAAGTTTGGTCAAGGATGAATGTAATTAATGATTATTATTATTTAATAAATTAAAGTAGGTGACAAACACCCAAGGGAACTATTAAATGAGTGTTCACTGACCCACTAGGAGGAATTGAAGCTATTAAAAGGCATGGGACAGATGGCAGCAATTGCACTTCACCACTAGCTATTGGTTATGGGACAAATACCCCTAAAATTGTGGCATTATCCCCCAGGTGGTGGGAGTGAGCAGGAATCTCATTAAATGACCACTTGACTACTAAAAGGCCTACGCAGCCTACAAAAGGAAAATTCAAATTGAGCAGGCAGCTCTTACAATATTTTCTGCAGAAATATTCCTCAAGTGCATCAGGTGATCACTGAGAAATTCAAATAGGGAGGCTATGTGAGGGTGCATCTGTAAGTCTGCAAATTACTCTGAGAAGGAGAACCAAAGGTGCTGGTGTAGGTCCTTTTGACTGCTAAGTCTTTAAGACTGGATAACTATTGCTAATACAAGTTGAGGTCCTAAGCTTCTAAGTTTCTTCCTCCTAGTGGTTCAGTGAATAGGCTCGGGGGTCCTAAGGCAAGTAACTTGGCTGTCTTCAAGAATTGGTTGGGTGGAACAGGTTCCTTGGGCTGTTTGTTTCCCTACAGTTAACTAGGTTTCATTGTTCCTACTTTGTTTATAGTTTAATGTTTCTACTTAGTCAAACTCTGTTTTGTAAAATAATTTATTTTATTTTCTGATCTATGTTTAATTCTAAATGATAAAGCTTTGTGAAAAATTTGATTAGATAACCATATCTATATTTTTCCCATGTTGTTCTCTGCATAGTACTCTAGTATAGAGAAGCAAATTAATGATAGATGAGAGATAGGCAGATTGCCATTTGATTGGATAAATGATTTCAGTAAGTGTTATGTTTAAAATTCTGTCCTATGTTTAAACACAGTAAAACATTACAGCATAGCATCAATTGCAGTTTAGAATTCTTTATTAATACACGAAAGAAAAACATAGTCTATTTTATGTATAGTTATATATATTTCTCCTAACTCTATTCATTGCAGCTAGAAATCAAATGCATCAATATTAAACATTTCTTTATTTTCCAAGTAATTGTATTTTCAAGAATTATAGCAGCTGCAAGAACTAATCACTGTATAGATTTTTTGTCATTATACATATTTTATTTCTTCACTAATATCCTTCTTTGATTTCAATTATCAATTATCTATTACAGTAGTATCAAACCCTAAGATACTACAAACCCTAATTTTGTTTACACATCTCATAATTTCTTTCTCAAGTCTTCTATGGCAAACTGTGGACTTTATTTCAGAGAATGATAACATTATGACTTACTAAACCCTAGTCAGCATTTTCTAGAACCATACTATCTTTTACATATAGTAAGTTCACTATCACAGTTTTATTTAGCATTTAGTAGAAATCATGATTTTTCACTACTGTTAACAATAGCTGAAACCCTAGTAAGAGCACATCTCAACATTGAAAACATTCACACTACCGAGATCTTTTATAACATGTTAAGCTTCCGATATCACAGCTTATTGCAAGATAGATAGAAATCAAAGGCTACAGGTAGAATTCATCTACGAATTAAAATAGTTTTTGTGAACTACCTTTAGCAAAAACTTTTGACATTCGAACTTATCTCATAACCTTTCCAAACTTAAATATCGACATCATTGACGAATTACAAGGAACACCATTCACACACGACCTGAGATAGTTTCGTATTTGAATTCAATTCAACAAGTTTTCCAAACAAACATTTAAAACATATTTTTTAAACAAGACTGTATCATTACAATACAAGAGAACCAAAACAAAGAAGCAAGTGAAAACACGACTCCATTAAGGAGTTCCCAACAACATAGAAGAACACAAGAGAGATTTTATTGTTTCCATTTAAGATTCCCAAAATATAACTTTCCATTTGCAAAGAAAATGAACCATAGTTTACAAGTGCAAAAATAACCCTTGGTTCTGGATTTCCATTCAAACATATAACAGAGAATTACATTACGACTCTATAAGGTTCCCAACGGTACATAGAGTTACCCTCGACATTTTAACAATAAGCCATGATCGTGGAACCATGAAACTACACAGGGTTTTACCCTAAACTTAACAACTCATGGTATAGAGACCAACTCAAAACGGTTCCAACGCTACAGAAAAAACAATACTGAGCTGAACATCAAATACCAGACTAAGGATCAACCTCTTACAGTTTGCTATCAAAACAAAACAAGCTCAAAACTTCTTTTTCAGCCATCACTGATACAAGTCGAAGATTTCCAACTCTCGGCACACAGAAAAACTCATCAAAGGCACCTTCGAGGCTTTGCAAGAACCACCGAAGCTTACCAAGAAGCAGTAGCAGCTTTCCTCTCTCAAACCCTTTTTATAGAAACCTTCCAACGAAGAGGGTACCTGCAAAGTTACACATCGAAGTGGTTAAAAATAAGAAGATACCAGAAAACAAATAAGCAAAACAGTATTTTTTTATTCTCATAAACATTACCTTCTAATCGAAGCTCGAGTCTTTAGCATACCACACCAGCAGAAGAACGACAAAGTCTGGTAGCAACATCAGTAATCACAATATCAAAACCCCGAAGACGATTTCAGAAGGGAAATCCAAACCCCAATTACAAAACCACTCTCAACAGCTGACAGAAAAACCACATTACGTATCACTGTATCGTGGCTCTATGGCAAGAAGCTAATCCTGCAACTATTAAATTTTTTTTACCACTCACAGGTCATAGGATCGAAACCCTGGAAGGGAACTTCCTTTGACCCTAAATTTTGGTAGCCTGTCGGCCTCAACTCAACGTAACAATGAAAGATCGAGAAACTTGCTACCACAATCAACGATCAAGATTTGGTGAGATCAACACACAGGAAAGAGCCAACAATGCTACGTTGAAAACCGAGCAATATTGCATTGATATCACATTAATTACAACAACCACGAAGTTGCCAACTCTACATGCCAAGTAACATTACCGTGTACAGCGTGGAGGAGAGGCGATATAGCAACCATGCCAGCTAGAACTCCTAGTTAATTTAACAATCAAAGTTCACGTGGAGGGACTACATGGTATGAAAACCACATTTTCTACTAAGGAAGTTCGGGCAGAACATTTAATACTTGATCATAACCCTGTCAACCTATAGCTGGAAATTTATTACCCGTCAATTCATCACTTCAATATCGAGACTATGGTGAATTCAAAACATACATTAATAATACTTATGACAAGAGCATAAGTCATAGCATAATTCAATCTAATGTTTAAATCATAGCCTTTAAAAGGTTTATCTACATCGTATTCGTGGTTTCCTAGGATAATGTCCTATAGTGCTAAGTATAGCTAGGATTGCTCATTAATCATCATATGTTTGTATATTGATAATCATATCTTTGCTTATTGATATTTATATCATTGCATATTGTAATCATATCATTGCATAATGAAAACCATATCATTGTAATATGTAGTGCAAACTTTATATAGCGCCAAGTTTAAACTTAGCCATATAGATATATAATATATTGTTAATTAAGGGAAACCTAGCTATAGTTAGGATTCTAACTATGTACAAGAATATTAGATACATGTACACTATAGCATGCTTCTCCAATGCATAATATTAATGTAAATCTATAAGTATAGATAATCGAGTGATACATATTCAATGCTAAGTCCATTACATAATCATCATACATAAAACATATTAAAAATGTTAGCTATGTATTGCAAAGTCTTGCAACAAATGTAATACTAAGAGCATAGTTTAAATAATGGAAATATTCATTCTTTTACTAAGTTCATAAGCACAAGCAGTAATCACTATACTTTCCATATTTTTACTGTATAATGAAAATCCAAATAGCACTATATCAGTATTTTGACTACGTGGCTTTATACTATAGAAGAGCTTGAAAGTCAGTACATAAACTAGGATTAGAACCATGTATCCATACCTTCCAGTAATTTGTGACGCAAGGAAGTACTTAGCATTTTAATTTTACATCGACGATAAATTGAAAGACACAAGTACTCTTAACTTATGCTGTCTTATAGGATTTCTTACCTGCGGTCTGCACATGGAAACAAGATTCAAATGCCTTAGCTAAACATAGCTAAGTAAACTCCAGGGTACCTCGTAGGACCCCTTCGTCAACATACAAACAAACTATCATCACTCCATTAAGAATATCATAATAGTACAAACTGTAACAGCATGTAATAATATCCAAGAACTTAAACAAATTTGTAAACTGTACACGTATACATGATCATAAAAGATCTTTCGTTAAGGAGTTTAACATCCACTTATATATGAAGTAGCAATTACAAATTATATCTTATTTATTTGAGATTTATGACGTGTCATTGCCAATTATCTTAGTTAAGAATTCGAAATAAATTTGTATGTTGTGCATTAAATGACTTAGATAATTATTGCTATTATTTTTTTTACTTTTTTTGGTATTTTCGGGATGTTACAAGACTCTAGACCTCAGTAAAGTCCAACTCAATATTTTTACTAGCACCAACTAGATGGAATCCCCAATTCCCTGATATCACAAGCACCAAACCAAAGGAGACTTCAATCTCCTATCATTGCTCGATCCTACCACCCTAATATGAATAAGAAGAACAATACTCCCTAATATGAATAAGAAGAACAATACTCCATTGCCATTGTATCATGGTTTCCATCAACCTATACGTGTATCTATGTCCTTGTACCTGTATGTCATTATCCATGTATCATTTTATTGATGTCACTATCACAATCCATGTTCGTCCCCTACCCTTGGGGGTTTTGAACCTCGATTTGACTAGTAAAATTGCCCAAGTTCTCCTGAAGTTAAATGGATGTTGCAGAAGTATTATGATATTAGTCTATAATCACCGATGAGGTTCATTTTTATTTCTTAATACCCTTCATATACCTTCAGACCCAATTCGAAATGCTTTAAAGAGTCTTTTGGAGCCATCTACCCTTGGGGGCTTCAACATAGATTTTCCTAGTGATTCTTCCTTTAATTCTCTAATTGTAAATGCAAGTGGTTGAAGTCTACTGGAAGTTCCCATGCCTATAATAGCTGCATAAATGTGTCATATTACACCTCAATCCACTCTAGACATAGTTCGAAAGCATTTGGGATCATTTGGGACATTTTGAGGCTTCACTGGTCCAGGTTTTGAAAATTGACCGAATTGGGAAAAGTTCCAAGTTGGGGACATTACACAAGAAGTTAACATAAAGAATGCCTTAAAGGAAAGTTGGAAAACACAAGAAAGTAAGGCTTACTAAAAGCATAAAACCCCATAGTTTTCAAAGGCACTTTCTAAAACTGTCTAAAGGCTCATGAATTGGCTATAGCTTTAGCTTTGGTTAATGTTACCTTTGCACTTTGTCGCCCACTTTCAAGTTGCCAAAGGGCTTCAAAGGAGTGGCGTTTGTTAATGAAGTGATTCAAGATAATATCTTTTGTATTCATGAACATATTTTTTAGATTCACTCCCTCTTTTGTATTTTTCGATCTTTGTTTTCATTGGAAATTGCATAGATTGTATTCCATTTGCATCCAACCTTGGTTTTTCTATTAGAAGTTTGATTACTTGTCAATTAAATCTCAACGGTTATGAATATTTTTCAAATGTTTTTTTCAAATTGTTAGGTATTTTTTATGTTTCTAAAATTTCCTCTATATGGGTTCTTGGTTTATCTCGGTTAGACATTGCTTATTAAAAGCCGTAGAGAGGAACAATGCAAATTTTTTCGCTTTTTATGTCCTAATATCTTTCAAACACCTTGAGACACAAATCAGAAGCATTTGGAGCCATTTGGAAACATTCGAGTTATTAATAGTCAAACATGAACAATATAATTATGGAGCTAATATGAAATGGGTTGTTTAAAAAAACAGCACAACCTTAGATGTTATTGCTACGACATGTGATCTCTCCTTATTTTCCTAATTTAATGTTTCATCTCAATGCCATCAATGCCATCTTGAAAGATTTATCTTGTTGTTTAGACTTCTCTTATCTCATATGGTATTCTCTCCCTCTTCTTCATCGCTTCTTCCCATTTTACACTAGATCTTCTACAAACCCATCTACAAACAATGTCTAGAATTGGTATAATTCATCAAACAAGTAATTTCTTCATATTGTTAGCATTTTTGTCTTTATGTTTTTTAAATTTATTCTATATGGATTCTTGGGTTATTAATGTTTATAGAGAGGAACAATGCAAATATTGTCACCATTCTAAGGTCTCTACAAAAGGTCTCTCACTCCAAGGGCGGAGGTGGAAAAGGCGCTAAAAAATTGGACGACTCACACAAAAAGTTGCAAACGTGTAGCAACGTGGCAGAAACACCCAGAAGCAAATCGATGGTGGAAATGGGTTCCTGCGCTAGAAGGTGCACAGTGGTCAAACTTGGAAAAGGTAGATGGAAATTAAACCGCTTACCATGTGGCAAGCGTTGGTGGAGTCCACTATGAAAAGCGGTTAGATTTAAATCGCTCATCGCAAGTTCGAAAACCACCTAAGCATATGTTCTATAAAAGGTTTGTTCGAAGTTTTAAAAAAGGTTTTTGTTGCTTATAACCTAGAGGAAAAGAATGGTCCGCGGGAAACACGTCGTTGTCTTCGTCAACTGGAACAAAACCCAAGAAGCTCACTTCACAGGTAGCTCGAAACCCTCAGTGTTTAGATTTTGTGTCCCAAATGGAGAAAACCCAAGACCTTCTTCCCTTCAATGAAAGTTCAGATGAAAACGAGAAGCTTGTATTTGACAGGGAAAGGGATATTTTCGACCCTGTTTTGTCTACGTGTAGTATTTCGCAGTCTAAGGAGAAATTAATGGAGTTTAAGTCGCAGGGAAAGGATGTATTTAATCTTTTTGGTTCTTTTCTGTACTATTTTTGTGTCGAACAAACCCTACACTTTGCTGAATTTCTTTGTTGGTGCGCGGTGAATTATTCACAGGGAAAAAGGGTAATCATTAATGTAAAAACGACTAAAATTCTATGCCCAGTAAATGCGCAGACTGTCCATGAGGTTCTAAGTTTACCTGAAACATTCCCCAAAAGCCCTAAGTCATTTAACGAAGAAAATTTGGCAAAGTTTATAGAAACAGCAGTCCTACAGAAAAAGACAAGTCTTGAAATATGGTCAGTCACATGAAAACCTATTGTTCCCATTGAGTATTGATGTCTTTCAGTGAGATACCCAGTTAGTTTTGTCCTTGTTGAGTCAAATTTTAGGTCTAGATAGTGATAAGTCGAATCACGGAAGTTATGTTAGGTTTCCTTCTCCAAGTAATTTCACCAGAGTCATAGTCGAGTCCGGTGTGTTGTTTTAATTTTGATGAATTCCTAGCTGAAGCGATTCATGTCCAATTGGTGAATTTCAACCAATTGAAGCATTTCATGTGTTCAAACATTTCGGAATCCAAGTTTCTTGGTACCATCTTTTCTCATCACCTTCCTAAACATGTCAATATGTTTGAGTTCACCCATAAATCCATGGCAGAAATTTACAGAATTATTTTTAATGCTAAAATGCCCCGACTGTTAGAAGAAATGAAAGAAACTTTGTAGCCTACACTAGAAGGCCAAACATGTGATTGGTTCTTGTATAGAGAACATACTATAATTAGGGTGTATGGGTTTATTGGAGCACCATATCTACTGCCAACCTTTTTAACAGCAAGGGTTTTTTCCTTGGAATTTATTAGACAAAGGTTGGATTCAAAAGAACATTTATGTGCTTTCAAAAAAGCATCGGATGTGAAATTCCCCCTTAAAGTTGGTCCATTCATCATTAAGAATAAGGAAGCCCTCTTTGTAGTAGAAAAATTACTGAAGATTATGGATTTCCAAGAGGCTGAAAGGATTAATTATGATCCTCATCAAATTATATCTCAAAGGACACATCTAAATGGAAACAAGGCTTTTGATCATCAAATAGTAGAAGGATTGAAATAAATGGCAAATTTATTCAAATTTGAACAAGATAATAGGGGTTGGATCAGAGAGATTTCTTTGAAATTTGGTTTTTTAGCGACGATTTCAAAGAACGTTTTGTATAAATTTTGATTTTACAGAGTAATAAGGGTTGTATCCGTGAGCAAAAAATACAGTGACGTAATATTTTTTGAAGACTTTCATGAAGAACAGAAGTAAAAGTATATCTGAAACAAATATTCATATGTTTTTACTTTATTCAGTCTTTTAATTTATCTTTTGTGGATGTATTTCGTGTTACACCATCTTATCGCTTTGCCTCATAGTTGACTGTAATACCTGAGTTAGAATTCATTTTATAGGCTCTGATCCACACATTTAAATATTGTCAATGTTCTTTCTTCCAAATTAATGCAGAATTCATCCTAGAACGGAGATTGGCTAAGTTATAACATATAAACAATATTTATCCCGACTTCCGACCTCCAACAAGAAGGATCAGCCGCCCCTCCATTTATTATAAAATTGTGAACAACTATATCCAACCATTCACCTGTATCCAGAATGGTGAACACTAGAAGGATCGACCGAACCTTCTTGCAGTCTAGAACTATTTTGAACAGGATACTCAGCAGAAGAAAGGTCAGCTGACACTTCATTTACAAGTGAATTTTAAAAATATTCAACTTGCCTAGTGATGCAGGAGCATCTCGCTAAACTTGAAACACGTCATAAGTTTTGATTTTTTTTTGAGCCAAAAAGTGATGTAATTGCCACCTATGCCAGCCTAAGCACGGTGACACGTGATCCTATTAGCCTTCAAACCAATGCGTTGTAGTTTTTTTGAATTCTCGGGCTAGTAAGGCCATTTATGTTTATTAATGGCGGTGGTTGAT
Source organism: Larix kaempferi (assembly GCA_027924585.1). NCBI lineage: Eukaryota > Viridiplantae > Streptophyta > Pinopsida > Pinales > Pinaceae > Larix > Larix kaempferi. The sequence continues at coordinate 3,289,559 of BSBM01000717.1, read as the reverse complement.
TTTGAAAACGGGAGACCCGCGGGCTGTTTGAGGGCTCTGCCTGATATATCAAAGGGATTTTTTTATTTTATTTTGAGCAGCAGGGGAAACCAAGAGAAAAAAACAAACCCACAGCCGTGGATAGCCTGTGAGGTAGCAGACTATTTTGAACTGTTGTAACTCGGTTGTGGATGGTCCTCTGTCTCTGAGACCATATGTGTAATTAGAATGATGAATCCAATTAAAGGAACATCGTATTTTTCCCTCCTGAAATGATTTCTTTTCATGTATTTAGGAATCTGAGTGCTAGGCGTTCTATTTCATGCATTTAAACCTCTGAAGGTGAAATATATGTTAAATGTTGAGTGCATGTATTAATTGCAGGTTCTTGTTGACACCTGTGACTTGAGATTTGCTGCAGGGTTGTTCCAGATTGACAGGGGAATCTCTGCGTGAAGAGTAGATCCAGGCGAGATGCACCCTCCGGTGATTCGAAATGTTGTGTTTGGGACTGTAGGGAAGCAGTTTTTGAACGTTCTCACCTGCCAACACTTAGGGGGTTGGCATCAGTTTGGTATCAGATCCATTGGAAAGGTTCTGTGGAAGATTCGGAGAAGTATTTGCAGGGAAAAAAAATGTGGGAGTGAGAATGCCACCGAGAAGAGAAAGACCAGGACCCGAAGTTCCAGTTTGGGGACGAGGAAGAAGAAGAGGAGAACCAGTAATGGAGGAGCAAATGAGAAGGCTGGAAGCAAGGATGGCAGCCATGGAAAGGAGAAACCCTGGTATGTTTGATATCAGTGACAATGAGGAAGAAGCATAGGAGGAAGTTGCAGAAGTTCCAAATGAAGAAGCCAGAGCATGGAGGATGTTAATGGTAGCCAGCCATAAACCAAGACTAGAAGTCCCGATGTATGAAGGAATCCTAGATGCAGAAGAATTAATAGACTGGATTGGTGCAGTGGAAAAATATTTTGACTTTGAAGAGGTAGAAGACAGGAAAAAGGTGAAATATGTAGCTACAAGGTTGAAGGGATATGCGTCCATATGGTGGGATGACCTGCAAGCATAGAGAGAAAGACAAGGGAAGAACAAAATCAAGAAGTGGGACAAGATGCTGGGTAAGATCAAAAACCAATTTCTGCCCAAGGACTACCAACTAACTCTCATAAGACAGCTGCAAAATTTAAGACAGAGAAGTATGTCGGTTAAAGAATACACTGAGGAATTCTACAAGTTATGTATCAGATCAGGACAAAACCAAACTGATATTGAAAGAGTGGAAAAATATGTTAATGGGATGAGATATGAAATCCAGGATGAGATAAGTTTGTTGAACCTTAGGGGTGTGGAAGAAGCTTACCAAGCAGCCACTAAAGTGGAGGAGAAGTTAGTAAGAAAACAGAATCAGAAAACTAGAGGAAGAGGAAGTGCAATGAGGGGTGGATGGTCCTCGAATAGGGGTGGAAGAACTCCAGAATATAGGAATGATGGAGTTTTTCAGAATAGAAATGTAAAGTCTCAAGGATACCAAGATGAGGCTGGAAGCTCAGGTAATCAGAACACTCAGAGAGGTGGATTTAGAGGAGGAAGGTTTAGCACAGCAGGAAGAGGGGAAAATAGAGTTATGAAGTGCTACACATGTGGAGATCCTACGCACAAGTCATACAATTTCCCAAAGAACCAATGAGTTCAAAGGAGTGCACACATTGCAGAAGGTAGAATGGAATCCCATAAGGGAGGACAAAAAGATAATGCAGTAGAGGATGGAGAGAGTCTCATGTTAAAGAGAGTACTAGTTAATGCAGAAAAAGAATTGCAGGAGCCACCACAAAGAAAGAGCTTGTTCATAACTAGATGTAAAACTCAAGGCAAATGCTGCAAAGTTATCATAGACAGCGGGAGCAATGATAACCTAGTCTCTACTGAGATGGTGGAAAAACTAGGATTGAAAAGAATGAAGCATCCTGCACCTTATAAAGTTTCTTGGTTGCAAAAGGGACACCAAATCTTAGTGACTGAACAATGTAGGGTTGAATTCCAGATTCGGGATTATAAGGATGAAGTGTTGTGCGACATCATGCCCATGGATGTTTGCCATATACTCCTAGGGAGGCCTTGGAAATATGATAGGAAAGCCATTCATGATGGAAGAAGGAACACCTATTCTGTGGAGAGGGATGGAGAAAGACAGAATTTGTTACCATTGCAGCCAGAGAAGGTTCAAGAGGCAGCAGAACCTAAAGTGTTGATGATGAGTGGAAAGGAGTTATTGCAAGAAGTTCAGAAGGAGGAAGAATTGCACTTTGCCATTGTTGGCAAACCCAAGGTAATCTCAAATAACCCAGAAATCGATGAACTGCCTCTAGAGATTAAATATATGCTTGATGAATTTGAAGAAATTGTGGTAGATGAATTGCCTAGTAAGCTACCACCAGTTAGAAGTGTCAGTCATCACATTGATTTGATACCAAGAGAAAGCCTACCTAACAAAGCAGCATATAGGTTGACGCCACAAGAAAATGAAGAAGTTAAAAATCAGGTTCAAGAATTGTTAGAGAAGGGTTTGGTGAAGGAGAGCTTAAGCCCATGTGCAGTACCTATTGTACTCAGCAAGAGGAAGGATGGAGGATGGAGAATGTGCACCGACTCCAGGGCTATCAACAAAATAACGATCAGGTACATATTTCCTCTGCCTAGAATGGATGATTTAATGGACTGTTTAAGTGGAGCAAAGTATTTTACTAAGTTAGATTTGAAGAGTGGGTACCATCAGATTAGGATTAGAGAGGGAGATGAGTGGAAAACAACATTTAAAACCAATGATGGGCTGTATGAGTGGTTAGTTATGCCTTTTGGGCTTACTAACGCACCCAGTACTTTTATGAGGTTGATGAATGAAGTCCTAAAAGATTTTACGGGGAAGTTTGTAATCGTGTACCTAGATGACATATTAATTTTCAGTCAAAGTAAAGAGGAACACTTGAAGCATCTTAGATTGGTATTGGAAACTTTACATAGAGAGAAGATGCTGATAAATTTGAAGAAGTGTAGTTTTATGCAGACAGAATTGGTATATTTGGGATTTGTGATCTCAGGAAATGGACTAAGAATGGACCCGGAGAAAGTGCAGGCTATCTTGGATTGGCCTACTCCAAGTAGTGTATTTGAGGTAATTAGTTTCCATGGTTTGGAAAAATTTTACAGAAAATTTATAAGGAATTTCAGTCAGATAAGTGCACCTATTATAGATACCATCAAAGGAAATAGGAAGCCATTTAAGTGGACGGAGGAAGCGGACAGAAATTTTAAAGTGCTGAAAAGGAAGGTTACTGAACAACCAGTGTTAGCTTTGCCGAATTTTGATAAGGTTTTTCAAGTTGAAACCGATGCTAGTGGAACTGCCATAGGAGCTGTCCTAACCCAGGAGAAGAGACCCATAGCATATTTCAGCGAGAAGTTGAATGAAGCTAAACAGAAATATTCTTCTTATGATAAAGAATTGTACATTGTTGTTCAATCAATGAAAAAATGGAGACATTACCTTATGCCAAGGGAATTTGTTTTATATTCTGATAATCATGCACTGCAGTTCATTAACAGCCAGCCTAAGTTGAACCAAAGACATGCAAAATGGGTGGAGTTCATGTAGAATTTCACATTTGTAATCAAGCACACTAGTGGAAAGTCAAATAGAGTTGCAGACGCTCTAAGTAGAGTTAATATGCTGTTAGAAGAGGTTAAAGTGAGCATTGTGGGATTTGAAGACATGAGGGAAGCCTATAAAGAAGATGAGGACTTTAAGGATATTTACGCAGCTTGTGTAAGCCCTATTTCTTGTAACAGAAGTTAATGGCTGGAGTATACCTTGCAAGAGGGTCTGCTGTTCAAAAACAGTAAATTATGCATCCCAAATTGTTCAGTAAGAGAGAATATAATCAAGGAGAAGCATAGCGGCAGCCTAGCTGGTCACTTCGGAGGGGATAAAACATTAGCCCAAGTGAATGCATTTTATTATTGGCCAGGTATGAGGAAGGACGTCAAGAAGTTTGTGGAAAGATGTAGAGTATGCCAGCATGCAAAGGGAGGAAAACAGAATATAGGATTGTATCAGCCTTTGCCCATTCCTGAAAGGCCATGGGATGCGATTAGCATGGATTTTATTTTAGGACTGCCAAGAACTCAGAGAGGAAATGATTCAATTTATGTTGTGGTTGATAGATTCTCAAAGATGGCGCATTTCATTGCTTGTAAGAAAACTACCGATGCTACCAATGTTGCAAACGTGTTCTTTTCTGAAGTTGTTAGATTGCATGGCTTACCATTAAGTATCGTGTCAGATAGGGATGTAAAGTTTGTGGGCCATTTCTGGAAGACATTATGGAAGAAATTGGGAACAAAGCTGGATTTTAGTTCAGCCTACCACCCACAGACAGATGGGCAGACAGAGGTAGTTAATAGGAATCTTGGAAACATCTTAAGAAGTCTAGTGTATGAACATCCTAAGCAATGGGACTTGGCACTTGCCCAAGCTGAGTTTTCCTATAACGAATCACCTAATAGAAGTACTGGAAGGAGCCCGTTTCAAATTGTTTATGGGATGCACCCAAGAGGTGTATATGAGCTTAGAAATCTGGAGAAACAAGAGTTTAGAAGTTCTGATGGGGAGGATTTCACATCTGCAATGCACAACTTACAGGAGAATGTTAAAAGAAAGATGGAGGAAAGTGTAAGTAGGTATAAGCAGAAAGCTGATGAGAAGAGAAGGGAAGTAAATTTCCAAGTGGGAGATATGGTGATGGCGTACTTAAAGAAAGAAAGATTCCCAAGGGGAACTTACAACAAACTGAAACTCAGGAAGATTGGACCTTGCAAAATCTTAAGGAAATTCTCTGCTAATGCATATGAGATTGATCTACCATCTGGGTATGGTATATCACCTATCTTCAATGTTGCAGATTTGTCTCTTTTTAAAGAAGCAGGAGAACAGGATGAGGAACGAGGACTTCCAGCTAATGATGGACAGACTGTGGATTGGAAAGAACAACTGCCTCAGCTGGAGCAACCACAAGTTGAAGCTGTGCTGGACAGGAAAGTTACAAAAAAGACTAGAAGCAGGACCTATTATCAGTATTTAGTGAAGTGGAAAGGGCATCCTGTTGAGGATGCTGTATGGATGACAAAAGCAGAGGTTCACCAGCATGGGACAAACCCTGAAGAACATGTGAAGAACTTCATTTTCTCTCCCCGGGAGGATGATGCAGGAGCATCTCGCTAAACTTGAAACACGTCATAAGTTTTGATTTTTTTTTGAGCCAAAAATTGATGTAATTGCCACCTATGCCAGCCTAAGCACGGTGACACGTGATCCTATTAGCCTTCAAACCAATGCGTTGTAGTTTTTTTGAATTCTCGGGCTAGTAAGGCCATTTATGTTTATTAATGGCGGTGGTTGATTTTGAAAACGGGAGACCCGCGGGCTGTTTGAGGGCTCTGCTTGATATATCAAAGGGATTTTTTTATTTTTATTTTGAGCAGCAGGGGAAACCAAGAGAAAAAAACAAACCCACAGCCGTGGATAGCCTGTGAGGTAGCAGACTGTTTTGAACTGTTGTAACTCGGTTGTGGATGGTCCTCTGTCTCTGAGACCATATGTGTAATCAGAATGATGAATCCAATTAAAGGAACAACGTATTTTTCCCTCCTGAAATGATTTCTTTTCATGTATTTAGGAATCTGAGTGCTGGGCGTTCTATTTCGTGCATTTAAACCTCTGAAGGTGAAATATATGTTAAATGTTGAGTGCATGTATTAGTTGCAGGTTCTTGTTGACGCCTGTGACTTGAGATTTGCTGCAGGGTTGTTCCAGATTGACAGGGGAATCTCTGCGTGAAGAGCAGATCCAGGCGAGAAGCACCCTCCGGTGATTCGAAATGTTGTGTTTGGGACTGTAGGGAAGCAGTTTTTGAACGTTCTCACCTTCCAACACTTAGGGGGTTGGCATCACCTAGGCTGGGACAATAATTCCAGACTTCCGACTTCCACAATGAAATTATAATTGGGATCAGTATATTGGCTAAGTTATAACATATCAACAATATTTGTCCCAACATGCGACAAGAAGAATCGGCTGCCCCTTCGTTTAGTAGAGAACTGTAGACACCTATAGGTTACAATTCACCTGTATCCGGAATGGTCAACACAAGAAGGATCGACCAACCTTTCTTGCAACCTAGAACTATTTTGAACAGAATACTCGGCACAAGAAAGGTCGGCCGACCCTTCTTGCACCCCGCATGAATATTTCATCACCTTTACCGAAGACTCAAATAGGTTGGGGATTGCGGATACCTAGATTTCTTAAAATATTCCATCAATACCGCTATCCCGCAACCCGGAATGTAGATTGCGGGATGGGAGAACAATTCCCAACTCCCTACATCCGCTGTAAATAGTGGGGAATGGAGATTGGCTACAAGAAGGATCGGATGCCCCTTTGTTTAGTATAAAATTGTGAACACCTATATCCAGGAGTTCACCTGTATCCAGAATGTTGAAGACAAGAAAGATTGGCCAACCCTTCTTGCAGCCTAGAACTATTATGAAAAGAATACTTGGTAGAAGAAGGGACAACCGCCCCTTCATTGCATGGCAATTTTTAACAAAGGCAAGGTAGCAATTTAGTTTCTGTCAAAATGATTTGGTTTGGTGGGAAAGAAGAGATAAGAAACAATCCAATCAATACTCTTTATAATTTTTATTTGTTGTCTCTGTATGATTTGTAGAGCTTGTTGTTCAATAATTGTCCAAGCTTAATTAAGGTTGCCATCTATTCAATGAAGCTAAATTCCATTCTTAATACCATAAAAAATTTTGAATTATTGGGTGGCCTGCGAATACTTTTGTCAAATTTTAAGTCTTAGCTCATTTGATCTCATGGAGGAAGAACATACCTATGGAAGTGGGAAATTTTCTTGCATGCATGGAAGCAAGATTAAACCCCTAGATTAATTTTTCTTATATTATATCAAAGATTCAAAATGAATATAAGTTTGTTCCATATGTGTAATGCGGACATTCCATTATGGCTCTCTTACCTGATTCTTTGAATTTTTCTTTGAGCTGGTTGTTTAGTTATTGCATTAGTTTTGTTGGACTTGGTCCCAGATAGAATGTGCATTCACCAAGGTGCTAAATTCTATTTGATTCTATCTAAATTAACTTGCCCCCTTGACCTTGACCAAGGGAGGAAGGGGGAAACCGAATCAAACAATACTCAGATACCCGTGCATTCCATTTTTTATATTATCTATCCTTTCCTATCATTCTTGCACCTCTAGGGACAAAGGAATTTTTCTGAGCTGTCCATCTTGCATGATTGATCTGGTAGTTATTATCAACTGTCGATATGGCCCCTTTCTGCATCCTGACTCTTGACATCTAGCAAGAAGGATCGGTCGCCCCTTCCTTTAGTAGAGAATTGTGAATTCACCCATATCCAGAATGGTGAACAGAAGAAGGATTCACCGACCCTTCTTACTGTATTGAGCTATTACGAAACGAGTCCTGGGTACAAGAAGTTTCATCCTAGCCTTCATTTACGAGGGAATTCTAAAAATATTCAACCTCCAAAGGTGAGGGTGTCAATTCATGTATATGAAGGATGGTGAACACTAGAAGAAGACTAGCATAAGGGTCGGCTGACCCTTCGGCATCACCTTGTAAACAGGTTGAATTCTAACCTGAAGCAAATATGGGGGTTGCATAATCAAGATTCTCTTAACCATGGCGATACACATATGTCGTTACAATCTTTGCATAACATTCTATTTAACATCAACTAGAACACCATATGACTTCGCACTTGGAAGCTATCGCAGTATAAAGAATTACGCTGAACTCATTAGCATATAAATTAATGAAGCGTCGTTCCTTAACGATCGATCATTAGCATGAACATTTGCAAGTATACATCTAATATTAAAACACTAATTTATAATTATAGACATCGTATGCATTCTTATATTGACTGTTTTGCAGATAAAGCATGGCTGATTTGTTCAGCATCAGTAACTACCAAGAAATCCCTTGCTTTGAATTGACAAAAGATCACTACCTTCCGCCATTCACAAATGGATGTTATGTTGAGATGGATGAGCCAGATAATTTGTACCCGGATATATATCAATTCTACTTGGATTATGAGGAAAATTCGATTAGAGATGGGATATTGACATATGCGGAACCCATTGATTCTGATGAAAAATTGCGAGTTTAAGCTGAAGCGGTCAATGGTGAAAAGTGTGGCCTTGTATAGTGTGATCTTATGGTTTCTAATTATCGACTAGATCTAATGAAAAATGGTCCCGATCCAGATCCGATTTCCTGTGCGAAGAAAGGGTGGGTTTTTCCCTTGTATGTTGTTTCTAATCGTTCCGGAATTGATACCGCAGCATCCTTAAAGAAAGGAATTTTTTCGGTATGGAGGAAAAGAACGCAGGCTGGGAAAACTTCCTCTGTATTACATTATACAAATATTAATAAGAGGCCGATAAAGGTATGCCATGAAAATATTCTTACATACAACAGAAGAGCATTTCTCCAATATATTGTAAAAGATGTGGACAAATCTACCTTGAAACAACTCAAAGGAAGTCCTTCTAGAGCGATGCTGTGGAAAGCAACTAAGAGCTTCGAAAGTTCAAAAGAAGTTCAACAACAGTAGATCAAACACTTTTTGTTCAATGAGAAAGTTGTTTCCAATGACGTAACAAGATGTGTTGTTGCGCCTCCGCACTTACAATATCGAAAGGTTGATGAGGAGGTTGTGCAAAATATGGTTGTATCACTTGTCCATACATTTACAACAACATTGAGAGATGCTATTCTATTGCCTTTCAATAAGGAGACCAAATTGCCCTTTCTTCCTGAAAATGAAGAAGAAATTAATCCGCCATCAGTAAATTTTTATATATTGGATGGGCAGCATACTATTTCTATGCAGAAAATAATCATTGTAGATGATCAATATAAACAACTCCATAAAAGGTATCGGCATCGAACAACGCGTCTTCTACATAGAGACGTTCCTCAGGACATCATCAACAAATTATGCAAATAGCAAAATTTGTCAAACAAGGAATTTGCAAACACTACATTCATTTCTTCAGTTGAAAAAGCAAGGGAGAGATGGTTATTGTGCGGTTCTCCATCCCGCCTGGGAAAGGGAAACGCTTCCAGTGATGCTTGGCAAGTATAGAATTTTTCTTCTTATCAATCAAATTCTTTAGATTGCTGCCTGTGTTATGAAATTAGGAAATTAACTGGAATATTCAATTTTATATGTTTGCAATCTTTTCAAACTCAATGTATCGATATCTTTGTCGTTAACCAAAGGGAGAACCTTAAAGACAGGCTAACTCTTGTTTTGACATCGGAACGACTATGGAGCAAATGGCAATCTGTATTCGAACTTTACAAAAGTGGCATCTTGACATGCTCGCCGAAGAGCATCACTCAGGATGATTTTTCTTTAAATAAAATAAAGAGTTATGGCTCTAAATTTTTCAAACCATTGCATGATCTTGATGAAGATGAATTGACCACTGTGGCAGACAATATAATCAACGGATCAGTTTGGATGAGCACATCAGTCGATAAAAATTTTTGCGTAGAAACTTTAAGTCAATATTGCAAACGAATAAAGGACGAGAGGTCAACCAGGCATTCAATCGTTGAATATTTCAAAGTTAATGATGTTCAAACTAATCGATCATAGAATGTCACTAACCATAACTTCATTGAAATATATAAAATTGCACCAAACCATCTCCAGCAACTGTGCAGTATTTTATGCTCCGGAAAGCAAGCAAAATCTCCCAGTAAAAAGAGAAAGAACGAATTTGAAGTGGATATTGGTACCAAAATACCAATTGATGCTCAGAAAATATTGAATTTATATATCAATAAATAGAGGATGTCCATTGACGACATCTAAAATAGTTCACAGTTTGCTTGTCGATGTTGTTACCCTATTTCTTTGGTCACCACACTCAGAACAATTCCATTTTTTAGTGCGACAGTCAGCTGTGAATTTGTTGCTGTGGATATGTGTAATTGTGTTATTCCATGGACAGAACAAGACATGCTTGCATTTTTGCACTACTTAGAAACAAATCAAGAGGCATGAACTTGTATTTTTGTAGCTGATATGGAGAACTCTTGTATGATTTCTAAAGCTTTCACAAGTTGGAGCAAGAAATTAAAAAAACATGTTACGATGAATCCTACAATGGGAGTTTATAGAGAATTTTCCAGGGACTTTTATATAGGATTCTCTATTATTCAGTGTTGGAAAATTGGAAGTGAAGAGGATATTTTATCTAAATCTAAAATTGATATGGATTGGAAATATGAGTTCCTACCGATGCTTGATTTACCTCGGCCCAATGTTAATAGCGATAGTGCGAGGAGCCATGTGTTTCCAAAAGAAAGGACACATAAATTCTGGGATCACATAGTTTCCAGACAGGTCTCTTCTGAAGGCACAGTACTTTCATTGTACGCAGGAGGTAGGCTTCTTCGTTCGTTGACCAGTTCTCCAAAAATAATAGTTATTTCTGTTGTGGAGACAGTACAACAAGAGTTGTTTATGAACAATTTCTATCATGAATTGGGTATAAAACAAGGTATTTCTATTAACATTTTCAGATGTCTTTGATTTTATTTTACTTTTCTAAAATAAGTTATTTGTATTAACATTTTTAGATGTCTTTGATTTTATTTTACTTTTCTCAGTCGGTTATGTTCAATAACTTCTTTAAATTCCTATTCTACTACAGCTGCAAATAAAGAGCATACCCAGGTATCCTCCAATCGAATTACAATATCCGATGACGAAACTGAATGTGATAGAGGATCCACAAAGAACTACCAAATAGGACAAGAAGGTAAAAAATTATTTTTCACAGATCGTGGTTAAATTAAGTAAATTATGAAAGGGGATAGTGACCTGCAAAAAATAATATAAAATGTATACCTACAAATTTCTAGGTCAACATGTGGACCATCCACAACCAGAGCAAGCATTGACGATGTCCATGGAGATTGGCCAGCAAATCACATTGGAGAATAATGGACCAGGCGGGAGCTTCGACAATAATGAACAAGGCGAGACCTTAAACAATGCATCACAAGAAGAGGGCTTTGGCAGTATTGAACCTGGAGAGGGCGCCTTGGTGTCAAAATGTGGTGTCTCCAGTGATGTTACTCACTAGTCAAATGTTAGCCTACCATTGACAGGTAAAAGACAAAATATTTTCTACTTAAATTCATAAAACAAATTTATTCTGAAGTATATATTATGACAAACAATATTTCTGTGCAGCTCCCCATACAAAAATGCTATTGATATTAGAAATGGAAGGTTTTCTATTTCGTAAGAAAGTCACAGAAAATGACTCCAAAAGAGAAAAAAAGGGGGAAAGAGTAAAAAAGCGGGAAGAGATTACTCTAATAAGTGGTGAATTTAAACATAGAAAAACTTCATATGAGTCACGAACACATGCCACTCAATTTTTGGATTTACTTCTTTCAAAATTCAATGATGGGATTTGGTCATCTAAATGTGGTGTCAATGAGGGGAAGCTACTGCTTACAAAAATTTTGTTGGCATGCGGTAAAGATAAATCATATGAGCAAAAAAATTTATTTATTTGGTTTCGAGAGAGATGTACCTACGATCAAGAAGGAAATACAAAAAAAAATATGGAGAGTGTGTGGAAAGAGTTCCCAATGCAAACTTCGGAAATTAATACATCAATGATTGTTTTGGAGGGTGATGGCGATGGTGAGAAAGCACTTCCATTTCAAAACTGTATTTTGTGTAAGCCCTTTATTGGATTGTCCCTTCGGACAGATACTGAATTGGTACATGGAGTTTGGCAGCATTTGAGTAAAATGAAAGAATCAGGTGATATCAAAAACTATCAAATGTAACCTATCATTGCTTATTTCTAGATGTAATCTATCACTGCCTATTTTAAATCATTCAATGTGTTTTCTGTGTTTTCCAGAGACGTTGCTATGTTCGTCTGAATGTAACATATTATTAGTTCAGTGTGATTCTTTTATTAAAGAAATTGAATCTGTTGTGATCATTAACTTCATGAACAAAGTGTTGTTGTTGTTGTTATATATATATAGTCATTGTTCTTGTATGCAATGAGGATATCACTGCAAAAGAAACTATTGGTCCTGGGAGTAGAGGGATTTCTCTTTGGAGTTTGGATGTTATCCATCGTTGAAGATTCTTCCAAAAAACCTCATTTTGTCCATAAATGCTATTGTTATTATACACGCATGTTCAGCCGCAAAATTATCAGTGTTGCTAGAGAGCATTTCGACGTTGCTCTGTGGTTTTCCTGGCTCGACAAAATGGAAATTAAAAGTTTCCTAGGTGTATTTGAATGGTTGAAAAATGAAAAATTTGTATTTATTTGGGGTCGAGAGCAATGTGAACCTAGTACTATTTATAATCACTCAATGTCTGCATACTATAATGTTGGTGAAGTACCGAACATATACAAAAAGTCCTTCAAGGATGTACTTATTCAATATGGAGATATATATAAAAAAACAGACATGTTGTTTATAGATGAAGGGCAATATCAATCAACAAATAATAGCAAGGAAAACTGCTTGAAAATGCCAACTAGTTGGAAATTTGACAGTTCACAAGAGAGAGATATAACTATAAAAACAATGTTGTGTGCTCTGTTGAATTATCTTGGGCCTCGTTCAAAATGGGGCGTTGGTTAAACACATTGAATTTGAGATGACCGTCATATTGTACAAAACAAATTCATTTAGTGATTTGTATATTTTTTACAGTTACTCCTACATTTAATTGATGTAAGTTTTATTGCACAGTTCTCATCTTATTTATGGACATCGTACCATGTATCTGGTAATGTGTTTAAAAAATTGTTGAACATGAAAGCAATATACTTAGAAACATTGAACCATAATATTTTATTGACTGGTTTGTGTGTGTTTTTTTTGTTTGCAGATAGTACTAGAAGATTTGTTTCTAGTAAACCATTGATCATTTTTTATTTCAATGGCATTTTGTTACATGCAATACATAGAAAACAGAAACTCGGATTGCGATGACCACCGGACATCAAAACAGCAACAAAGTATTATTTTACATGGCCAGGCTTAAAGGAATTTTTTTAAAAATGCTTTCATATTTTTGAGGTTGGGGTATGGACATCTGCTCAACGAAAAAATGTTGATGAGTTTTTGCCTAGATTATTACAAAGAATAGGATTGAAAAGGGAACAATTTAGATTAATTTTAACACAAGAAAATTGTTCTTCCGTAGCCAGAGAGGGTTTTTAGGGTGTTGGAAATCCTAATGTATTTCACAATCCTTTAAGTATAGTTTGGGACACTTTGAACCATGGTTGGGATCGGACAAATACTGTGATTGTCGATGACTTCAGAGAAAAACATGTTTCTAATGATGAAGGGAACTGTATTATAACAAAAACTTATAATTCTGAGGATGTCAATGACACATTTTTGTTAGATCGATTATGGCCTTGCTTGCTGCACCTGAATGGCGTGAGCGATGTGAGGCCAATTGTGAATAAAATAAAAATGGAAGTATTTTGTTAAATAATACACTTGAATGTTTGTTTGTACTAGTATGTCCAATTTCATTGTGATTATAATTCTTGTAAAGTGTCGAGTTTGGTTTCCGAAAATGTAACTCAGTTTAAATTGTATTGTTAAATCATAAAACATATAAATTTGTGTGCTTGATTTATCATCCATATGATTTATATGCAGGTTATGCACCAGTAAATTTCTTTACTTGATTCATATTGTTTCACATTCTGCAATTACATAACAGTCATTAATATCATCATATTAAGTTAATTTGCAAAGTTAAGTTATTAAGAATTGTTGTTGATACAACATCCTCCGCCAAAATTTTGACGATTTGGGGGCCCCTCCTTCCAACACTTTTGTAGCAAGTTTTTTCCTTTGTCTTTCGGGTTTATTTCTTTCTCTAACTTGGCAGAATTTCATCACTTACTTCCAAAAGAGTCTTCTCATTTATTTTTTCTAAGGCAAAATCTTTCTTTTCTCTTCAGCGCGGATTTTAGTCTTCACTCACCCGCTGCAGCACAAGTTTTAGCCCTAATTCCTTCGCTGCTTTGGCGCATCTCCCAAAGCTAAGTTCCCCGCTTGGCGCATGATGCTCAGCGCAGGTTCTAACCTTATCTCGGTCATCAAAGGTGCGTTTCCCACCCTTATCACTCCCGCCTTTGGAGTTGCGCTTCGCTCTCTTAGAAGAATTATGAGTTGGCACATTTCTCCTAGCACAAATCGTGACGATAGAATCGGCGCCAATGGCGCAGGAGCTATACTTATCCCTCCCGCTTGCAAGTTTGCGCACTGTCTTTCTCGATAGCCCAAGTTTTGGTGTAGTTTCAGGAGTGCACCCGTAATGACAGGATCGTCGCTTGAAGCGCAAAATCATTTTTTAAATGTGTTCCTAGCGCAAAGTGCAAAAGTCACACTCGCCGCCTTAGCAAAAAAGTTAAATCGGTACTCGACGCTTGGCGTGAAAAAAGTCTCCTCGATCCTTGTGCACCGGTGGAGTTGGTAGGGTCTTAAATAAGGCCATGTGTCGTTTTAATGGCAGAAAACCTCGAGCCCCGTGAAATTAAATCCGCCAACCTTTCAACGTATGTGACATAAATGCCACCCTTATTTAAACAAGTGCAATGGGGTTTTCAACATATTTTGTATTCACCGAGTGACCAGAGTTTGCCATTCACATCAAGAGCGAGGATTTCTATTCACCAGGTGCCTACGGAATTCATCTCCTGCCTCGGAACGTTCACCCTCGACGGACCCTGCCAGTCTGATAGGTAGGCTCTTTGCCCCTTTGTTTTCATGAGTTTGTTTTACACCATAGGAAGTTCTTTGCATACTCTTCAAGGAGCTTTGAGGGCATACAACGATTAGTCTCGTCCTTGGTCCCAAAATGAGAATCCTAAGTTGCCCTATGCGAACCAAAACCCAGAAAGCCTTGTCCTCGCATGCGAGCATGAAATTTGTTCTGTCGTCATGTCCTCGGCATCCTAAGTAAGTTTTCGCACATCTTGGTATCCCTGAGTCATCCTGGTAGTATCTTAATGGCCACAGAGTTCTGTTCTAATCTCAAACCCATAGAAGCTACTTTCAAGCGACACCCCATAAAAAAGCGAAACTCACTGCCAAGCGACTTCTGCGCGTAAGACCCGCTTCTTCCCATTCTTGTAGCTAAGAGTCTTATTATATGGACACCAGGGTAAAATGCACAGAGATCATCGAATAGCATTGATTCATTCACGCTGAGGGTGCATAAAACCCACAACACTCAGCCAAAACTACCTTGGGATGTGTTAAATCAACCCACCGAGCCCACTTGGAAACTGGATAACCAAGCCTGATTTTTTTTAACTGATAGAGGCCAGCAGCTATGTGTTTTTTCCCATCTTTGCGCAAACTCCACTATCAAGTGCTGGCGCATAATAAATTTCGTTCAAGCATTGGCGCACGAAAATACCACATATAAACGTTTAGGCGCTGGCGCAGAAATAATGTTACGATGGTGCATGTAAAATTTCAGCAATAGCGCATAAAATAGCTTTGGCTAGTGCATGTTAAGATTTAGGCCTTGGTGCATAAACAACTTTAGGTGCTAGCACATAAATTCTCATCCCTGCAATTTCCTTTGCACCATTATTGTTCTGATCCCTTCTTCCCAGTAAGTTTGTGTGGAATTGTAAAAGACACATGTGCGCTGTAAAATGAGTGGCGCAAATAAAAGATTATCTTGCCACCCCTCCGCCATGTTGATATCCTGCTTATTGTTATGAGATGGCCTGACTATGATAAGCCTTATAAACATAAAGTCAAAGTGGCTGTGATCTTAAGTTATGTTTCAATTTTTCTGATTTATGAAATAACAACATCTTGTGTAACTTATTGACATTTGATTCTAATATTTCTCATGTTCTCCAATTGTGAATTGATAGCTGAAATTGTGGTGAGATTGATTATTTTTGAAACAGCACCCATGTTGTGAAAGTAGTATATTGTGAATCTTGCCATAACTGTTTCCCATGCTTGAAAATCAACTCCCTAAATCCAGCTCTGTCAAAATTTCTATCACCTTGCATTTTAACAGTTGACAGAATGTATGCATACTCCTTATTTACATTGCCTTGCTCACCACAGGATTATCATGCATAGGAGGTCAGCAAAGAAGAAGGCCGCACAGAAAATAAACTCAGACTCAGATGTGGAAATCCTATTAGATACTTCTCTCGAGATGATGTTTTCTGACACACAAGCTACCACTGGTGTTCCCCCTGGGAGCTCTGCCCCTGAATTTCAATGGGGCGATCTGTACAGGTTAATTATGGCTCGAGATAGTACAATAGCCTCCATAGAGGATGCTCTGGTGTATGCCAACATTCGAAGGTCTTGTTTGCATAAGGCAACAACTCGTCCCAAATTGTTCCCTTGTTCCGAAATTATTGGATGGCTAATTCCCCACATCCAGACCGACACGAGGCTCATGAATGGTAAAAATGGGTTGAACCTGGCATCTTTCACTCCCGAGCATGTCGTTGCTGCTTACAGATTTCCTTCACCCTGAGCTTGTTTGGACAATGATTGGATAGCAAGACATCCAATGGACCCCCTAGAATCTTCCCAGAAGATGACGATAAACGACATGCATATTAGGAAGAGGCAGAACGATGAATATGAAAGCAGCCTCCTAAAGACCCGTTACAGATTCATCATGCTGATGTTGAGTCGACTCTTCGGCATGCCTAATGGAAATGTGTTTAAGATCGGATGGGTGCCAATGATGTTCCATATAGCCATGAATGGCACCATCTTTAACTGGGCTGACATAATTTCAGATAGTTTGGCCTCGTAGCTGACAGCAGCCCAAGGAGGACTAACCCAAAAGAAGGCAGAGTTTTTCATGTCTTCATACTTGATTGACTGTTTGTTAAGAAAGCATACGTTCCCGGACTTAGGTTTCTCATGGAAGCTAAAAGAAACTGCTCTCTTCATGGCTTATCAATGTACATGGGCAAGTAAATATGCAAACCACTACAAAATGATTTGCGAGAGGTTTATCATGCCATTGTACCAGCTTATTTTTATAGAAGAACCAAATTATATGTCGGAGAATGCAATGCCTATCATTGAAGCATTCGAGGACTATTATGACACTGCTGAAGGCACATACATTAGGATGAGTGGAGGAACTCAAGCTCCATTTATGTTCCCTCGGTATGTTACAGATTTTGTAATTCACAAGGAGGCCGTAAGACAACTCTTCGACACCAACGCAATAAGTAAGATCTTAACAGACCGAAAGAAGAGCATGTATCCTCCCATGCCATTTACCATCGGAGCTTACAGCCTTCTGAGAGCAAGAGATGGGGAAAACTACGCTCAAGGCTTAGATGTTTTCCATTTTGGAACTGTCCCTTTCAAAAGGCATGACCCCTGCAGTGTGGCCAATCAGCATTGTGCAGACCTCAACATCTCTTTTGAATATGATCATGCTATGGACCGAAACAAGGAATTCTTTAGGAGCACCCGCAACCTAATTGTGTTGGGAAGTGTTTCAAGAAGAAAAGTGTGAAGAATCCGAGCCCCAAACCCGTTGGTCTGATCCAAAGGGAGTGGGAGGCCTCAGCCTCGCAATTAGAACATACATTAGGATTTGAGCAGGAAGAGCAGCACAGAGTGCTCCAAGAACAAGCCCTCAAGCAGAAGCAGGACCAAGAAGAAGCAAGAATTCAAAGTGAGCTGACTGCCAAGCTTCAGCAAGAGGAAGCTACAAGGGAGAAACAAGAGCAATCCTCTCAGTTGAAACAAAAAAAAGAGGCCGCTAGGATCCAAAAGGAAGAAGAAGATTGGGTGCTCCAAGAGCAAGCTTCCAAGCAGCAGCATGAGGAAGAAGAAAGGATCCTAACAGAAGAAGCAGCTAGATTACAGGCACAGCAGGAAGAGTTAGCAAGAAGGAAGGAGAAGGAGAAAACCGAAAATCTCCCTGAGCAGGAACCATCTACTCCGAAAGACATGGAGTTGGACCCACCATTGATGGACTCTCCAAGAACAACTCAAGAAGGCGTGGATTCTAGAGGAGGATTGGCACTGACCCCATACAACCCCAGAAAGCAGCACAAAGTAGCATACCTAGATACTGTATATTTCCATGAGCGGAAAATGGCCATCATTGATAGGAGGGTAAAGAAAATGGAAAGCGGGGTTGACGAATATGAATTATGGGTATCAGAGACCACATTCGTCCAAAGAACTAATGTCGACCCCTCCTTCCAAGCCAAATGCACTGTGGCATCAACCGAAGCATGTAAAGCCAATACTGATCTTTTGTTGGATCAAGTAAAGCATTACAGGGATCAATGTTTTAAGATCGGAGATGATAGGAAGAGGGAGGTGTTGGAGGAAAATAAATTGAAAGGGAAATACAATGAGTTGGTAGAAGAGTAGTCAATGTTGAATTCAGAAGTTCTCCAGCTTAAGAATGAGAAAAACTCATTAGAAATGCAATTGGCCATTTCGGAAGATGAGCAAAAGAATTTAAAAGCCCGCATAACAGAATTAGAGGAACTCGAGGCCAATGGAGCTAAACAAGTTCACCTCCACGAGCATGAGTATGAAGGGTTGGTTAAAGAAAAGGAACAATTATTGGGTCAACTCAAAGATGCAGCAGAAAACAAGCAAGATCTGCTCACCTTTCACAAGCAAGCATGTGATATGCGGATAAAAGCCCATCAGTTGCTAGTATAGATCTCACATGAGGTTTGCAGCGTGAAAGAAATGATTAATAAAATGTTAGTCATCGAAGGTGGAGCTTTGAGGAACAGGGACAAATTTTCCAAACATGTGGAGGAATTAAAGTAGCAGTTTGAATGGAGAAAAGGAAAGTCGGGATTCCCCTCAAGCTTGCGCATCCCCACTGAAGACGAATGTGACCTAGATGCAGGAGTTCTGGATTTCAGTAAAGACTGTAGTGCTAGGCTAAGCCTGGAGATTAAAAGGACTATCCGCAAGTGTCACTCTTTCTACTCTAAGATTAAATAATCTTTCGGCAAGTGCCACTTGATCCTACCGGAGTCTATCTATGAATTCCCAACACAAGAACAACGGTTGACAGAATTACAAGGTGAGTTCGACCAGGATTTGGAGTACATTAGAAAATTAGAAGTGATGACCCAAGATGATTTTCATTAGTTCGTTGCTTAGCCTTCCGTACATATTTACTTTCTAGAGGCAATCACTCAAGAGGCTACAACAGGGGCAGCACAAGTCAAATCGAACTTGCGCAAACATGAAATCGTGGAAAAGGTGACAGTATCTCTTTGGGGAAAGATTATAGTGAAAGAGATTAATCTTTGGGCCACTCATATACAAAGCATAGATGGCCAAGCATCTGCAAGCAAGCCTGTTGTTGGCGACGGATCAGCAAATCAACAGAAAGAAGCCAGCTGAAATCAGAAGTTGATTTGCTTTATTTCCTTTATTTTGTAAATACTTTAAAGGGACAACTGAATGTTATTTTGTCTTGCCTGAAAGGTGACCCACGAATCTGGGAAATAGGTAATTGTACACCAAAATCCAAATTCGAAGATTCCAAAATTAGGGTACATCTGTCATCTCAAGGAGCATTTTGTAAAGTTATAAGTAGAAGATGAGAAGAGGAATAGAAGGACTTTTTGCAGGGAAAAGAATTTTCTTAGCTTGTACGAACTACTTTTTAGCTTGCTCCAAGAAAGCGATTTTGCCTAATAAGAGCCTAGAGAGGACGTCTTTGCCTTTAAATGTGGATTAGATGCTCGTTGGATTATTCTTGTGATATTCAGACACTGCTGTGAGATCTTTCCTTGCTGTTCTGAATTATTTATGTGTAATGAATGATCTTACTATTTTCTATGCAATGATGTTTCTCCAAAATGAGTAATAGAATGTTTTCATGTGGATTAAAAGCTATCTTTTATATCTTTAACCTATCACTGTAGATGCATATTTATGGTTTAATGGCTACCTGTTGATCTTTAGATATTTCTTTCAACACATTACTCATATTTATAGTTTTGCTCCTTGCAAGGATAAATTAGATTTATTTCAAATTTTAGATATAGATTTGTTTCAGCTCGACCTTTAGATTAAATTAGCTTAGGGCACTTGCATATCTTTAAAATAAAATACATAAACTGTGGATTAGGCCGTAACTGGTAGAAATAATAGCAAACTTTAAATCTTACGGTAGCCGGAACCGTTAACCGGACGGATTCCCCACACCAAACGATGGACAATCTAATTGGGATAGTTTATCGGGGAGAATCCCTTTCTGCTTGATGCTATGATCTTCGGGGCATCAACAGTTTTTGGTGATAGAAGGAGGGACTAAGATGCATGGCTGACAAAGGAGATTCTTCCTGTCAAGCAGATCCTACTGGAAACCCACTTGGAACAACAATCCCAGGAAATCAAGAAAATCTCAGTTCTAATTTTGAACAGCAAGAAACATTGTATGCTGTACCTTTTGCTGAAGTAGCTGATTTACGAAGGCATACACGAGCTTATGTTAAACAACTTGGTGGTTTAAATGAAATAAATTTTCTCTCTAGAAGAAGAATCCCTAGAAGAGAAAGATAGTATACCCGTGATTCGATTCTTGTGCAGAGCTTCGAAGAGCTGGTAGATTTATCTTTGGAGGAGATCATAGAACCTCTGAAAGAAGTCGATCTTGAAAACCCAGAAAATTTTGAAGATCCAGAAAATCTTGGATAACTTTTTACTCCAAGAAACACTCCACTTAATTCACCGCACGATTCCCCACCTAATTCTCCACAGATCCATGGTTGTACCTGCTTGGAGAGCTAGGGGAGCATTAAATCTAGCTGGGCCATTCCACAATCTGCCTAAGAATCGAGAGAAAGTTTTACCCAAATACGACCCCGGTAAAGGCATTTCTGTTGAAGATCATCTCAAGAGTTTTTATTTAGCTTTGAATCTTTTAAATGTACAGCATGAAGATGTAGTTTGTAGGTTGTTCCCATACACATTTGAACCAAAATTTTCCTCCTGGTACTTTAGCTTACAAGCTAGCTCTATTTCCAATTGGGAGGAGTTCGAAAATTGTTTTTTAAAGAAGTATGGAAATCAGAAAAATGTAGCTACACTCATGAAAGAATGCTATCCATGAGAATGGAAAAGAAAGAGAAGGTCTAAGACTTCAACCAAAGGTTCACTACGCTCTTAAATAATTTCAGCGAGGCAACTAAACCAATGGAAGAATCTTTAATTGAATATTATACAACAGCGCTTGGTGGCCCTATAGCAATGTTCGTTAAAAGAACTAAGAAAACCACCCTAACAGAAAATTTCGAAGAAGCTAGGAAGGTGGAAGAAGAAGCAGATAGCATTGCTAAACTTGCTTTAGATGCAGAAGCAAAGCCAACAACTAATAGAAAACCTTTGTTGCTTTCTAGGAATAAAGAAGAGTCATCAACAGACATGGAAAACGTAGTTAAGATGATGTAGAAATTGTCCAATAAAATTGTAGATCTCGAGAAAGATAAGGAAACTAGTACATCTAGGAAGCCTTTCAAACCATTCTACAAGAAAAGGGAAGACAATGACCAGCCTCATCCACCTATGAACACTTCCCCTGTTTTAAATCTAAATGAGATAGGAATGGAACACTTTTGTACCTTTCATCAAGAGCCACACTCTGAAAAGAGTTTCCCACAATGGATTAACTCTATGAGTTTAGTCATGAACCAAATGTTGGATTCACATATTCCAGACCAAGATGATCCTCCAAAGGAACAAACTCTTGAAATAGAGGAGCCCTCCCCAGACACCACTATGGTATTATGGGACTGGGTACTGTTAACTGAATTAATAGAAGACGATCCTGTAGAGAGCCCAATTTCTGTTGTAAACATTAATACCCCCAGTAAAGGTCCTATTGTAGATCTAGTTCCAAGTTCAACTACACCCAAACCTAAAATTTCCAAAGAGACACCTAAAAGACACATTACAGTCATTCCACCTCAACCTAAAGCTAACCCAACAGCTGCCAAACAACCAAACATTGACACAACAGTCCAGCAGCCAAAGGTCACCTTGAGTAAGACAGACAATCAAACTAGAATTGTAAAAGAATGTGATATGGGATATGACATCATTGAAGATATAAAGAAGGTAAAGGCAAATGTTTTAATATTAGATATGTGCAGTTTTCCCCAGCAACGAGACAAGTTGTTGCAAGCTCTTCAATCCCATCCCAGTACCCCAGTAACAGACACTCAAGAAGACCCTAAAATTAATGAAGCCAGTATCGGCGGGAAATCCAAATATCAGACGTTGCCTTTCCTTTTAACTTGTGAAATCTTCAATCACAATGTGCACCATTGTCTGGTAGATTCTGGAGCATATTCGAATGTCATGCCACTGTCAGTTTGCAAGAAGATTAACGGTCAACCACTTCCATCTCCCTCCCAGATTATTCAGTTAGATAGGACTACTGTCAAAGTTATCAGCGAAATGAAGGATGTCCTCATTAGGTTGTCAGCAGATTCTAGAGTTTGTCAGTTCATTGATATAATGGTAGTTGATATTCCTGAAGCTTACGGTTTAACCTTAAGCAGGGACTGGTCCATGAAACTAAATGGTTACTTTGTGACTGATTGGTCCCATTTATGGTTACCATATCAGAATAGGAAGAATCAAATCAAGGTTTTGAGAGAACCACACATGAAACAAAATGTAACTCACCTAGAAGGAAAGAATGAAGCTATAACCTTCTCATCTTCAGTCTTTTGAAATTATTTCTTAGAACTTGATCTAGGTAATTATCAGTCTGAAACTATTAGCCATGAATCAGATAAACAGTCCGATCTCCTTCAGTTTTCTCGGACTGATGGTATTGATTGTAACATAGTTAGCTTAGTCACTAACTTAGATCATAAATATACTAACTTAGTTAAACCAAACAATCTTTTTTGGACTCTGTACTTTGATGGTTCTAAAACTTCGGAAGGATCCAGAGCTGGTTGTGTTCTTATGGATCCAGAAAGGAATAAGTACATCCTGTTTTGTAGATTAGAATTTGATTGTACTAATAACACTGCTGAATATGAAGGTTTAGTCCACGGATTGAAGAAAGCCATCGGTTTAAATGCTAAGTACCTGAAAGTTTTTGGTGACTCAAAAAAAATTGTGAGGCAGGTAAGAGATACCATTCATTGTCTTTCACCTCATTTGAAAGGTTACCAGGCTGAGGTATGGGATTTAATTACACATTTTGATGCCTTCAATATAAAATCTGTTCCTAGACTGCAGAATGTTGCCGCTGATTTATTAGCAACATCTGCTTCCAGATTGGTGCCAACTAATAATAAATGATTGATTGAATTGGTTTCCAGGCCCTCTGTCCCTAACAATATCACAAACTTCAGATTTTTTGATGATGATGATCAGATTATCATTTTTCTAACAAATGAAGACATGTTCCAAGAAGCTGTGATAGATGAAGAAGAGCATGATGCAGATTTACAAAAGAAAGATGCAGCTAAAGGGAATTTCATCCCCAAAGGGGTTAGGTCACTTGAAATGTTGTTCGATCTATAGAGTAAATTCAAAAGGGAAGCAAATACCAATACCAATAGCTCATCGATGCAGCACGAATTAGTAAATCTGGGTACCGGAGTTGAACCAAAATTTGTTAACCTTGGCAAATATTGTTCACCGAGAGAAAGAGATAAATTCATCAAGCTTTTCCGACAATTTAAGGATGTTTTTGCATGGACTTATGAAGATCTGAAAACATATGACACCCGCATTATTCAACATGTCATACCAATGAAGGCAGGTGTTAAGCCATTTCAGCAGCAATTGAGGAGAATGCACCCCACTCTCGAGCCTCTGATTCAAAAGGAATTGAAAAAGATACTGGATGCTAAAATAATCTTTAAGGTCCGGCATTCCGAGTGGGTTGCTAACCTAGTTCCCATGAGAAATACGTCATGAGAGATAAGATTATGTGTTGATTTCAGAAATTTGAATAGAGCTTCAAATAAAGACAACTATCCCGTCCCTTCAATGGAACAAATTCTCCAGATGGTATCAGGATCAGAACTCTTTTCCCTTCTTGACGGTTTCTCTGGTTACAATCAAGTATTAGTAATGGAAGAAGACCTTCTTAAGACTACTTTCCACACTAAGTGGGGAACTTTTGCATACCGAAGAATGCCATTTGGCCTAATAAACGCAGGAGCTACATTCCAGCGAGCAATGGACATCGCCTTCCGAGGATTGGGAGGTCACTGTGTTGTGGTTTATCTAGATGATGTGACCGTTTTTCAAAGAAAAGAGAAGATCATGTTGTTTAGTTGAAACAGATTTTTGATCGTTGTCGAAAATATGGTATCTCTTTAAACCCCAAGAAGAGTGTGTTCGTTGTTCCTGAAGGAAAACTGCTGGGTCATATCATTTCAAAAAGGGGAGTTTCAATAGATCAAGAGAGAGTACAAGCTATCAATAAAATTCCCATGCCTCATAACAAGAAATCCATGCAGTCATTTATGGGCACCATCAATTTTGTCCGAAGATTTGTCCCCGATTTCGCTCAAATTGTTAAACCTTTGCAGCAAATGGTTAAGAAAAACATACAGTTCAAGTGGACAGACTTAGAAAAGGATGCATTCAGAGACATTAAGGTAGCCATAGCTAAGGTTCCTTCCTTAAGAATCCCAGACTTTGACAAAGATTTTATCTTATATACTTTCACTTCAGATGACTCTCTCATGGTTGTGCTCACGAAAAAGGTAGAACTAGGAGACAAGTACCCCATCTCTTTTATGAGCACTGGTCTGCAAGGTGCTGAACTGAACTATCCCATTGTCAACAAACAGGCGTATGTTGTGTTCAAAGTGGTAAAATAGTTCAGACCGTATATTCTTAAGAACAAAACTAAAGTTATAGTTCCCCACCCAGCTGTTAGATCCCTTTTTGTTCAAAAGGAATTGGGAGAAAGAAGGGGAAACTAGGTTATAGCTCTTCAAGAATATGATTTAGAATTTAAACCGGCCACCATGATCAAAGGACAAGGTCTGTGTAAATTGCTTACAGAACATCTGATTGATGAAGAGCAGCATTGGAAGAATGAAGCTGAGCTGAATTCAATCGAAGTATGTCCCATTTTCACAGCTCCTGAATCATGGTATAGGGATCTAGTGCATTATTTGCAGCAAGGATACCTACCTGAGCACTAGAGTTCTAAGCAAAGAAGGGAACTCCGCTTAAAATCAGTAGCTTATCAGATCATTGATGGAATACTTTTCAGAAAAAATTACGATGGAATTTTTCTCAGATGTCTGGAGAAGGAGGATGCAAGTAAAGTTGTCAAAGAATTACACGATGGTCCTGCTGGTGGACATTATTCAGGGGAGACAACAACTCACAAAATACTCAAACCTGGATATTATTGGCCCACTTTATTCCGAGATGCCCATGCTTATGCACGGAACTGTGATATATGCCAAAGAAGTGCAGGGAAATTACCTAAGGCAGCAGGACCTTTGCAGCTGGTTATTATCTCAGAGCCTTTCGAACAATGGGGTATAGATGTTATCGGAGAGATACATCCAAACTCTTCTCTTCAACATCGATACATCCTGAAAGCCACTGACTATTTCACCAAATGGACGGAGGCTACCCCATTGCACAAGATCAATGAAGATGCAGTCATCACTTTCTTGAAGGAGAACATCATAACCAGGTTTGGGGTTCCAATTTCTTTAGTATTTGATAATGCCACTTATTTATTGTCTTTTACAATAAATGAATTTGTTTATGAAAGAGGAATTAAATTCCATTATTCAGCCAATTACTACCCCCAAGGAAATGGATTAGCTGAATCCTCAAACAAAAACCTCATCCGAATTCTCAAGAAGACTGTGATTGAAAATCAGTGAAGCTGGCATATATCTCTGCCAAATGCCTTATGGGCAGATAGGGTGACACCAAAGAATGCATTAGGGGTTTCCCCTTACACCCTCATCTATGGAAAGGAATCCATCCTCCCTCCCAACATATTGCTTCCATCCTTACAGTTGTCCCAATCCTCTCGAGGGTCTGGTAGTCAAGTTTTACAATCTAGGATCGATACCTTGCTTCAACTTGAAGAAGCCCGACAAAAAGCCAAAGACCGATTTCATCAACACCAAGACATAATCAAAAGATGGTTCGATAAAAGGAAGTCTGGTAAAAGAAGTTTGAAGTAGGAGATTTAGTTCTGAAATGGGACCATAATCATGAAGGCAAGGGAATGCACACGAAATTCCAACACTTATGGGTAGGTCCTTACCAAGTTTCTGCAAAGCTCGGCCCATCCACTTACAAGCTAACAAACCTCCAAGGAGAGAAAGTAACCCTTCCTCTCAACGGCCTCGCCTTGAAACAATACTTTGCATAGTCTGCTTGAGGCTTTCTGTACATAAATAAAGATTTTCTTTTGTTTTACTTTGGTCTTTTGTTTTCTTTGCTTCAGCTAAGTTGTCTTCTTTTCTTAGCATTTGAGCTTTTTTGTACAGTTTGTTTTCTGAAACGCCTACAATTAGGCCTCTCATGAAAGTAGATCTCTCAAGAAATATCACAACTAGTGAAACTGGGAAGGTATCCTCAAAAGGAAATTTATCCATGCATTTTTGGCTTTTGTTGATCGTTCTCCGGAATGAAGAAAGCCTATTCTGTTGGTCACAATAACCCTTGTTTCAATAGCAGAGATTTATGATTATCTTTATCACTTTCTTCGGGCTCCATCCACCATCACACTTAAAAGCATCTCAAGAAGATCACTATAGTTGGACCCACGGAAATGAAGCACATCTCAAAGGAATAGGGTATTGAAATGACTCCATGCTGAAAATCAAAAGCCAAAAAAGCTTATAATCAAGGTTCTGTTTTCCAGAAATTCTTGCCTCAATCAAAGCATGGCTGAGATAAAGCAAAACATTCAAGTCGAGAAAGATGTCCAAAAGACTCAGCTCAAGCTAGGTTCTTCTCCGTTCGTGAGTCTTGATAAATCAATAAAATCTCTCGCTCGCATAAAAGGACATTATGGATTGAAGAACCAAAATCAAAGATCGTAATTCTAAGGAAAATATTTCTGAAAGGCTCAAACAGCAAAAGCTGTCAAATGCATGAACATCCAAAAGGGACGCAAGCAGCATGGGAATGAGGAACACGAGCAATAATGTCTACGAGATGTTGTTACAATCCTGTGGAGTCCGATGACAGTGGTCGTCTGAAAGATGAATCCTCTAAAATAAACCCCATACTTTGGCCCTTGGAAAGTTTTGAGGATATCTTTATCAAAGCTCCCCTGTCCCGATGACCAACGGATAAAGTGACCACTTCCTTCGATGAGATTCAAACGCTTAAGCCGACTACTGCACATAAGGTGAACAGCTTTTAAAAGTTTTCTTCCGATGAACGAGAGAGTTTTTCAGAGATCTGTGTTCACCAGCGTTTCGCCAATTGTTGTTGATACAACATCCTCCCCCAAAATTTTGAAGATTTGGGGCCCCTCCTTCCAACACTTTTGTAGCAAGTTTTTTCCTTTGTATTTTGGGTTTATTTCTTTCTCTAACTTGGCAGAATTTCATCACCTGCTTCCAAAAGAGTCTTCTCATTTATTTTTTCTAAGGAAAAATCTTTATTTTCTCTCCAGCACGGATTTTAGTCTTCACTCACCCACTGCAGCGCAAGTTTTAGCCCTAAGTCTTTTGTCACTTTGGCGCATCTCCCAAAGCTAAGTTCCCTTCCTAGCACATGTCGCTCAGCGTAGGTTGTAACCTTATCTCGACTGTCGAAGGCGCGTTTCCCACCCTTATCACTCTCGCCTTTGGAGTTGCGCTTCTCTCTCTTAGAAGAATTATGAGTTGGTGCATTTCTCCCAATGCAAATCGTGATGATAGAATCAGCGCCAATGGCACAGGAGCTATACTTATCCCTCCCACTTGCAAGTTTGCGCACTGTCTTTCTTGACAGCCCAAGTTTTGGCGCAGTTTCAGGAGCGCACCCGTAATGACAAGATCGGTGCTTGAAGCTCAAAATCATTTTTTAAATGTGCACCTAGTGCAAAGCGCAAAAGTCACACTCACCGCCTTAGCACAAAAGTTAAATCGGTACTCAACACTTGGCGCAAAAAAGTCTCCTCGATCCTTGTACACCAGCGGAGTTAGTAGGGTCTTAAATAAGGCCATGTGTCATTTTAATGGTAGAAAACCTCGAGCCCCGTGAAATTAAATCCGCCAACCTTTCGATGTATGTGACATAAATGCCACCCTTATTTAAACAACTGCAATGGGGTTTTCAACATATTTTGTATTCGTCGAGTGACCAGAGTTCGCCATTCGCATCAAGAGCGGGGATTTCTATTCGCCAGGTGCCTGCAGAATTCATCTCCTGCCTCGGAACGTTCACCTTCAATGACCCTGCCATTCTGACAGGTAGGCTCTTTGCCCCTTTCATTTTCATGAGTTTGTTTTACACCATAGGAATTTCTCTGCATACTCTTCAAGGATCTTTGATAGCATACAACGATTAGTATCGTCCTTGGTCCCAAAATGAGAATCCGAAGTCGCCCTATGCAAACCAAAACCTGGAAAGCCTTGTCCTCACCTGCGAGCATGAAATTTGTTCTGCCGTCATGTCCTCGGCGTCCTGAGTAAGTTTTCGCACATCTTGGTATCCCTGAGTCATCCCGGTAGTATCTTAATGGCCACAGAGTTCTGTTCTAATATCAAACACATAGAAGCTGCTTTCATGTGACACCCCATAAAAAAGCGAAACTCGCTGCAAGCGACTTCTGCGCGTAAGACCCGCTTCTTCTCGTTCTTACAGCTAAGAGTCTTATTCTATGGACACCAAGGTAAAATGCATAGACATCAATGGAGAGCATTGATTCATTCATGTCGAGGGCGCATAAAACCCACAATGCTCGGCCAAAACTACCCTGGGATGTGTTAAATCAACCCACCAAGCCCACTTGGAAACTGGATAACCAAGCCTGATTTTTTTTTAACTGATAGAGGCCAGCAGCTATGTGTTTTCTCCCATCTTTGCGCAAACTCCACTATCAGGTGCTGGCGCATAATAAATTTCGTTCAAGCATTGGCACATGAAATACCGCATATAAACGTTTAGGCACTGGCGCAGAAATAATGTTAGGATGGCGCATGTACAATTTCAGCAATAGTGCATAAAATAGCTTTGGCTAGCGCATGTTAAGATTTAGGCCTTGGTGCATAAATAACTTTAGGTGCTAGCACAAAAAATTTCTTTAGGCTCGTGCATCCCTGCAATTTCCTTTGCACCATTATTGTTCCGATCCCTTCTTCCCAGTAAGTTTGTGTGGAATTGTAAAAGACACCTGTGCGCTGTAAAATGAGTGTCGCAAATAAAAGATTATCTTGCCACCCATCCACCATGTTGATATCCTGCTTATTGTTATGAGATGGCCTGACTATGATAAGCCTTATAAACATAAATTCAAAGTTGCTATGATCTTAAGCTATGTTTCAATTTGTCTGATTTATGAAATAACAACATCTTGTGTAACTTATTGGAATTTGCTTCTAATATTTCTCATGTTCTCCAATTGTGAATTGATAGCTAAAATTGTGGTGAGATTGATTATTTTTAAAACAGCACCCATGTTGTGAAAGTAGTATATTTTGAATCTTGCCATAACTATTTCCCATGCTTGCAAATCATCTCCCTAAAGCCAGCTCTGTCAAAATTTCTGTCACCTTGCATTTTAACGGTTGACGGAATGTATGCATACTCCTTATTTACATTACCTTGCTCACCACAGGATTATCATACATAGGAGGTCAACAAAGAAGAAGGCCGCACAGAAAAGAAACTCAGACTCAGATGTGGAAATCCTATTAGATACTTCTCTCGAGATGATGTTTGCTGACACACAAGCTACCACTTGTGTTCCCCCTGGGAGCTCTGCCCCTGAATTTCAATTGGGCGATCTGTGCAGGTTCATTATGGCTTAGGATAGTACAAAAGCCTCCATAGAGGATGATCTGGTGTATGCCAACATCCAAAGGTCTTGTTTGCATAAGGCAACAACTCGTCCCGAATTGTTCCCTTGTTCCAAAATTATTGGATGGCTAATTCCCCACATCCACACCGACATGAGGCTCATGAATGATAAAAATGGGTTGAACTTGGCATCTTTCGTTCCCAAGCATGTCGCTGCTACCTACATATTGCCTTCACGTATAGCTTGTTTGGACGATGATTGGATAGCAAGACATCCAATGGACCCCCTAGAATCTACCTGGAAGATGATGATAAACGACAGGTAGATTAGGAAGAGGTAGAACAATGAATATGAAAGCAGCCTCCTAAAGACCCCTTACAGATTCATCGTGCTAATGTTGAGTCAACTCTTCGGCATGCCTAATGGCAATGTGTTTAATATTGGATGGGTACCAATGATGTTCCATATAGCCATGAATGGCACCATCTTTAACTGGGCTGACATAATTTCAGACAGTTTGGCCTCGCAGCTGACAGTAGCCCAGGGAGGACTAACCCAAAAGAAGGCAGAGTTTTTCATGTCTTCATACTTGATTGACTATTTTGTTAAGCAAGCATACGTTCCCGGACTTAGGTTTCTCATGGAAGCTCAAAGAAACTGCTCTCTTCATGGCTTATCAATGTACATGGGCAAGTAAATACGCAAACCACTACAAAATGATTTGCGAGAGGTTTATCATGCCATTGTACCATCTTATTTTTATAGAAGAACCAGATTGTATGTCAGAGAATGCAATGCCTATCATTGAAGCATTCAGGGACTATTATCACACTGCTGAAGGCACATACATCAGGATGAGTGGAGGAACTGAAGCTCCATTTATGTTCCCTCGATATGTTACAAATTTCGTAATTCACAAGGAAGCCGTAAGACAACTCTTTGGCATCGGTGCAATAAGTAAGATCTTAATAGACCGAAAGAAGAGCATGTATCCTCCCATGCCATTTACCATCGGAGCTTACATCCTTCTGAGAGCAAGAGGTAGGGAAAACTACGCTCAAGGATTAGAATTTTTCCATTTTGGCATGGTCCCTTTCAAAAGGCATGACCCCTGCGGTGCGACCAATCAGCATTGTGCAGACCTCAAGATCTCTTTTGAATATTCTCATGCTATGGACCGAAATGAGGAATTCTTCAGGAGCACCCGTAACCTAACTACGTTAGGGAAGCGTTACAAGAAGAAAAGTGTGAAGAATCCGAGCCCCAAACTCGTTGGTCTGATCTAATGGGAGTGGGAGGCCTTAGCCTTGCAATTAGAACATACATCAGGATTTGAGTAGGAGGAGCATTACAGAGTGCTCCAGGAACAAGCCCTCAAGCAGTAGTGGGACCAAGAAGAAGCAAGAATTCAAAGTGAGCTGACTTCCAAGCTTCAGCAAGAAGAAGCTGCAAGGGAGCAACAAGAGCAAGCCTATGTTTCCGCAATTCGCATTGCAGGTTGCGGAAACTCATGTCGCAAATCCATTATTCAAACATTTCTCACAATCCACAATGGCCAAGAGTAGAAATATAAAAATCAGAAGAAGGGTCAGTCGCCCCTTTGTTTAGTAGATAATTGTGAACACCAATATCCACCAATTCACCTGTATCTAGACTGGTGAACATAAGAAGGATCGCATGACCCTTCTGGCAGTCTAGAACTAGTATGAAAATAATAGTGGGAAGAAGAAGGGTCGGCCTCCCCTTCATTTATGAGGGAATTGTGCAAATATTCAACCTACAAATTATAGGTTGTGAATTCATGTATATCCTGAATGGTGAATACTGCAAAAATACTAAGAACGAGAAGGGTCAGACGACCCTTCATTTAAGCTGGAAAAAATGGTGAAAACGACCCCTGGTTAAATCTAGGCCGTAAGATTAAGACAAGTCGACAATTGAGATCTAATCTAGGGAAGGCGGAAGACGAGTTGCGGGGGTTTAATTGTTTGGAAATATATACAACGTTCCCTCAATTCGCAATTGCGGGTTGCGGGACTCAACTCGAAATAAAAACAAACCAAAGTTTCTGCAATTTGCAATCCACATTGCAGGTTGCAGGTTGCGGAAATGCATGTCGCAAATCCATTATTCAAACAGTTCCCGCGATCCGCAATCATGTATAACTAGATAGCCACTTCAACAAGCTATAGGATGATATGATGGTGCATGCATTTTTCTGAAACCATGAATTATGGCAGGAATTCTATCAAAGCAATTTTGACTATTGTTTCCATACTTTGTCAATTTCCAAAGTTTCACAAACTTGCCATACTTTTTGAGAATGATGTCAGATTGCAACACTGACTAAATGATACACCAAAACACCATCATGTGTCTTTCCAACCTCATCACACATTCCATGTCATCATAGATGCCATGTCGTAACTTCCTATGGCGTCAGTTCTCTCTTTGAGGCTCACACGTGTGAGATTTGGGCCTTCCAAGATAGAGATCAGTTCATGTATAACCAGAATGGTCAAGAATGGAAAAATATAAATCACAAGAAGCGTCGGTCAACCTTTCTGGCAGTCTAGAACTAGTATGAAAATAATATTGGTCAAAAGAATGGTTGACTGCCCCTTCATTTATGAGGGAATTGTGCAAATATTCATCCTACGAAGTATAGGCTGTCAATTCATGTATATCCTGAATGGTGAAGACTGGAAAAATACTAAGCGCAAGAAGGTTCGGTCAACCCTTCATTTAAAAGAGAAATGAAAAATAATTAATGTACGAAGGTTGGGACAACATTTCCCCACTACCGACTTCTGTAGTATATGGTAGGGATCGGGACATTGCCTATGTTATAACATGTAAACAATATTTATCCTAACTTCCGATTGACGACAAGAAGGATCGACCGCCCCTTATTTTAGTAGATAATTGTGAACACCAATATATGACAATTCACCTGTATCCATAATGGTGAACACAAGAAGAATCGAACGACCCTTCTTGCAATCTAGAACTACTATGAAAATAATAGTGGACAGAAGAAGGGTCGGTCGCCCCTTCATTCATTTATCTCGAGCCTCATTCAAAAATGGGGTGTTGGTTAATGACATTCAACTTCAAATGACCATCATATTATACATACACCAATATCAAAAGAAAAGGTATGGTTTTGGAACCTGGATTTTGGCATTTTTGGAAACGGATTTGGCAGTTTCTGAACCGGTTTGGTCACTTTCAGAACCGGATTTGGCACTTTTGGAACCGGTTTTTGGCTGTTTAGAAACCGGTTTTGTCACTTTTGGAACCTTGGTTTGGCACTTTCGGAACCGGTTTTGGCAATTTTGGAATCAGTTTTGGCACTTTCGGAATCGGTTTTGGCACTTTTGGAACCCAGATTTGGCATTTTTGGAACCGGATTTTGCTTGATTTTGGGGTTTAGAAAGGCTGTTTTTGACCCATCTTCAAAGTGACTTGGACTGGAATTAGTCCAAGTTTAATGAAATTGGCGTTATATCATGAAGAGTCAGGAAAGAAGTTGTTAGAATATTTCCTAATTAAAATCCAAAATACAATTATTATCGACACAAATTTAGATTGCCATTCATTCCAGAGAAAAGATCGGTTTGTAGTTTTTTGGATTGTTGTGTTATATATATATATATATATATATATATATATATATATATATATATATATATATAATAAACATAAAACATAAACCATAATAAACATAATAATATAATGCATTAAACATAAACCATATATATAATAATATAATGCTATAGTTGTGATGAGATATGATATATCTCAAGAAATCATCCACTCTTAAGAAGGACAAGTTGTGGGTATTGAAAAAGCATTAACCATGTCATGGATGATATATTCCTAACCTATATGAAAAATTATATCGCTAGCCATGTGAGCCATCCCTATTATTACATATCTTAAAATGGGAAAAATTTACAAGCAAAAGATTATGTATGCAAGGATTGTATGATGTCCTTTGGCTGTGTACCTAGTCCATGAGGATGAAAGTCAAATGTAATGACTAAACATTCTATATTGCTACTATGGACCATGGAATGGTTTTTGTGCATGATACTAAGAGTGCATAATCCTAGCCAAACTTATATCTTGGTTGGGATTTGTGTGCCAAATAAACCCCTATAACCTTACTTGCATAGAAAGTTGTGGGGGAGGGCCTATTACATTATTCTTCAAAATATGATTGAGTAATGTCCCATTCAACTTGCAAATTCTATTGACCTTACTTATGCTCTCCTAGAATATCTAGGGAGTTCTCTTTTCATCCTAAAATTGATTGTCTAAAATGTAAGTCTCCAACTATTGCAACTATTGCAACTACTCTCCAAGTGCTTCGGCATTGATTCTGCTCTTAAAGAGAGGAATGAAAGATTAACAAGGACTCATAAAAACTATGTGGGAAGCTCAATGGTGTTGCAAAATATCAAATATATGGATCAGAACTACACTAATGCATCCATAGTTCAAATCACCATGACCCATCGAGCCAAGCACCATTGCTACATCCAAGAGGATGTCTGCTCGAAGTTGCCACAAACATCAACATTTTCATGATGTCTCTTCATTAATTATTATTATTATTATTATTGTTGTTGTTATTATTATTATTATTATTATTATTATTATGTTCATAATAGCTCCCAACCTCCTTAGGTATGTTTTGTACTCATGATAGACTTTTTGACCTTGTCAAGGCATATTCTCTCTCTTGGAGGTACATCCCCTTTCTTGATAATGTTGGTTAGGGTTTTGAGCATTGTTTGTGTGTTGATTGACCATGTCATGTGGAGGATATTAATCTTTTCTCCTCCCTAGGATAGATCTAGGGTTGTATCCAAGGATATTATTATTTTATTGGAGGGTTGTCTAACCAAGAAACTCTATATTAGAGACCCCTCCCCTTGGCTATTGTTGTTGTTGTTGATTAACATTTGAGAGATCCATCTTCTTTGAAAGATGCTTTGGGAGACTTGAAGAGATTATCTTGTAGTGTGAGGCAAATTTTTTGGCAATAAAAGACTTGGATTTGGTACTCAACTCTTCTCATTCAAATGTTAGCAACTTGGTTCATTTGAATAGTAAGGTATGCTAGGTTGACAGACATCTTATGTTTTTTAGGTTTCTTCTTATAAATTTTAGTAATTGGTTTAGCTCTTGTAATTTGCATCTAAGGAGTAATTACATGTTTCTTCTCACCATTTTTCTAAGGTTTATATCAGGCTTCTAGTTCAAAGGAGCATCTCTATAGAGAGCTTTCCATGGGAAAATCCTGCATCTAATTCCTAAAGTCTAGAATAATTGTGGCATGTCTATGCATTTCATGACCCCATATGTGCAAGGATAAGCAAGGAACTAATCTCACTCATCAACCACCTTCAAAATTAACAATTTTCTTTACTTTTTTGTTTATTTGAAATCTAGAAACTACACTTTGTTAGATCATAAGAACAAATTTCAAATTTTAATGCCTGAGGGTTTCAGACAACAATTATTTCTATCTTAGGCTTCATTTTGTTAACTTAAATTTCTAGAAAATCTTATCGGTATTTGATCTTAAGAACATAAAATATTATCGGTATTTGATCTTAAGAATATAACTACACTAATGCATCCATCAAATTGGGAAGCTCAATGTTGTTTCTTATAAACTATTAACTCCATGCTAGAGCCACACTTGGATTCATGCTAGAGTGAGGGACTGAGCAACTGTCACCAAATGCACTTCCCTGTAATGGTTGCTTGTGATGACCTTCACGTCTCTCTAATTAACCAGCCAAAGATTTTGCTTGATATGGAATGCATTTACCAAAGATATATCCAATACTTAGGAGTTGAATAGTAACTGCCAAAGCTAAGCACAGGTTTTCATTGCTTTCAACACAAGATTCTCATCTTCTCCTTCATCAAATATTCCCGTATTCCTGTAGTCATTTAATTTTGTAGATTTTCA
This sequence comes from Larix kaempferi, assembly GCA_027924585.1. NCBI lineage: Eukaryota > Viridiplantae > Streptophyta > Pinopsida > Pinales > Pinaceae > Larix > Larix kaempferi. The sequence continues at coordinate 3,253,398 of BSBM01000717.1, read as the reverse complement.
ATTCTCTTGTTGGATAGACAATACATGAGTTTGTTTAGATTCCCTGAACATAAGTATAGGGTTTCACCCAATCAGCAATATACGATTTCACCCACTCAGCAAATATGCCTCACTTCCATGTGTATAGGGAAAATATGTTGATTTTCAATTCTCTTGTTGGCTAGACAATACATGAGTTTGTTTAAATTCCCTAAACATAAGTATAGGGTTTCACCCAATCAGCAATATAGGGTTTCACCCACTCATTAAATATGCCTCACTTCCATGCATGTAAGTTCGAGAGATATAGGGCCCTGGTTGCATCGCTGTAGAGGTTTCATAAAGATTGAGGAGGGTCGATTTCTTTGTTTGTATGTTTGTGTCCTTCTGAATAGCCTACCTAGCCCATAATCCCAGTCCAGTAATGATTGTTTCCATCCCAACCCAACTGAGCATCCCAATCCCTATACCTCGTGAGGATTTAGAGGTTCCCAATGCAAACAAAATGAAAACCCCCAAAAATCAACTTCTCAAAGATTTAAATTAGTTAAATCCGAGGGTAAATGCCAATACGTCTCTATCACAAGCACAAATGAGTTCGAAGAGGGTTTTACTGACCGATTTCAGAGGCATTGGATCCTATGCGGCTATGCTCAAGGACCTTTGGTTCAGACCCCGAATTCTCTTCCTCTACCACCTCTTGGACCACAATATCCTTCGGTACCTCTGGCTCAGCAAGAATGCCAATGTACTTGGTTACCTATGTGGCTCTGCTCGGTAATTTAGCAGGAATGCTCTGCAAGAATGTCTCTCTTTGCGTGCCAGAGGTAATTTGCGGGGTTTGAAGTGTTGGTCTCTCTTTGCACACATGGATATGGTAGCCTACACACCCATTCACATGTTATATATTGTTACATACCCTCATTTTATGTTACGTTATACATTAGGCCCACGAGATTAGAGCCCGACCATTTCACATACATTTACCAATGGTTTGACATTTATGGAGAAGACATTATAGTGGGGATGTTCTCTTGTTCAAAGACACCATTAAGTGTGGTGAATTCATAGTTGAATTCATAATTTAATATTAGAAGTATTAGAATCATTGTGTTCATTGAATTGCTCTTATAGTCATGGCTATGGTTTTTGTGGAAACAAATGAATCACATGACCCTTGTGTAAGTAGCTTTACATGTTAACTTGAGAATCGAATTGGTGACCAGTATGAAAGCACTAGGAACAAGATGTGTGTAGTTTTAGCTTTTAGTATTAGATGCAAATGTCTAAATTGTCACAAATATCATTTCAAATACTCAAAAATTTAACATAAAATAAATCATATATCATTTTGAAACCTTGTGAAACCAATGACAAATCAATGGCATTCTTTTGGTCACTCGTCTCCAACACAAATCCTAGAATTATTAATCAAATAAATATTATAAACTTATGAGACTAGTGGAGGGGCATGAGCTAATTGTTACCATAATAGAGAATATTGGGTGGGCATACGATATTATAGACCCAAGACCAATGGATGACCATGAGATAATTGATCTCCAATCAATGGTGATCATAATGACTAATTACTCTACAAATGGCATAATAGTGATTAGCCTTAATTCGATTGTTACATTTCTAATTAGGTTGCATTGGACCCTGGTTGTCATTGTCACTACCTGCATCCTTAATAAAGTTTCCCACTTTCCCTCATTTCCTACTCTTATGTTTCTTTCATTTCTTCTTATTATTCTTAGGTAATTCCTTGTTATTAATTTTTCTTTTATTGGAGGCCAAAAATTTTCTTGAATGAGGAGGAGGAGATAGGACCAAGTTGATATTTTGTTAAGGAATAAAATTGGAAGTTCTTTGGCTTGCATTAGAAAGAAACCAAATAGGAATTCCTATGGTCAAGTATATAAAGTTCATGCAAGTCATGATGGGATGACCAACATTTCCAAGTGGTTGAAAGATAAAGGATCTCCTTTGTGGTGGCTTCCCTCGGTTAGCATTCCTGAAACACTATTCAAGATGTGTAAATGTTAAGGACCAAAAGGTTCCTAAGAAGGCCTCTTAGTTCGCAATATTATTGAAACATTGCTATATTATGAGATGTAAGTAATCCCTAAGTGCATGGATGTTATCCTAAAAGTCTAAGGAAACTCTAGTTCAACTAATGGATAATGTATTTTCAATCCCATGTACCAAATGTTGATTGGAGCCAAGCTTGTAACTGTGATTATGCTAATGAAATACAAAAAGAATGAATTAATTAAGGAGTCGCGAAGAAGTTGGTAGTCATTCAAGACTCCCTTGGAACTTGTAAAACATTTTTATTGTAAAAGAATTATTCAAACCATGTTATGTACTAATCAATACCTAAACCACTCACCGCTAAGAGTTCCATTCTTAATGAATGCATTGTGGATGAACTCATCAAGAATATGAACATGAAAGAATAAACAACACAACAGGTCATGACGTTCCATTTAAAAAAATCTTTGGGTAGAGAAGTACCATAAATTTCAAATTCTTTCAAAAGGTTTAACCAAAAGTGGAGTGATCAAATTTATGTAGTTATTATATTATTGCGTATACCCAAGCATCTCGTTAAAAATTGGGATAACTACAACCATTAGAGCTCATAATCAACATACATTGTTATGGCATATGACCTTATCAAATTCTAATATCAATTTGTAACCTTTCCCAACTAAGAAAATCCCAACCCTAATTCATTGTCTACCGTAGATTTTACTAGATATTCATTTCTTTAATTAAATTATTGGTTACACTTGGAGAAAATATTGTGTTTGAAATAATTTAGAAATAAATTTCTCAAATAATTTAAAGGCTTCTGAACAATAAATGGTGTAACAATTTCATTTAATGAAATGATCCTTATAACTCATAATCCATATCAACCTTAATTTGTTATCCCAAACACATAACCTATATAGATTCTATAGATATTAATCATTATCATCCATTAACCCCCATCTCCTAAAATCCCCAAACTATAATCCCTATTATCCTTAAACCCTAACCATTTTTATCTGTAATTAATAACCATTAAATCATATATCTCTTAATCAGTTACTGTTAGGATATTCCTATACTCCATCCTAGTCCTACCAGCATTTTCATTATTTGCAGTTTCAGTCTTGCATGCAACATGCATTCTGCATGCATGCATCCTAGTCATCAGTCCCAGTACCTAGCCCTCAGCTAGCTAGCTCCAAGAGATTCTATCTGATCTATTTTAGCCCTCCTAGAGCTTAGTGTGCCCATTCTCCTTGATTTAAGGAAGCAAAGGTTCCCTATCTCAGTTACCATTCAGTTGTACTTCAGGTACTTTAGTTATCTTCAGTTCTTTCCTTGATTTAAGGCTATACTGACTCTCAACTGACTGTATCACTCCGATGGACCTCCACTGAGACTAGTCTGCCCATTCTGACTCCAGTTAGCTCCTCATGCGCCCTCCACTAAGCCTCCTTCATTCAGTTAGTACCAGTTACACCTACCACACTCATTTAGACTCAGTTTGACTGATGGTTGACAGTTACTTGTGCATTGATAACTCCACTGATGATGAGATAGACTTCTAGTTGTGCTTCGATGACACTCTAGTGATCTTTTGATCTCTCCATGAAGGCTAATTTGAATTGCCACCTTGGCATTCGAATCCTCATGCATTGTATTATTTATTTTTCCATTTGTGATTAATGAATTAGTGTGTGTGAAGTTATTTTGCTTCTATCTGAGTTCTACTGTATTATTCTGTTGCTCATTTTACTACATTGACCACTCTTAATCTTATTCCTAAATTCTTCCATTCTGAGGTATACATCAGCTCTTAGATCTGCTATGAGGATTTTCACATGGTATCAAAGCATGTTGAGAGTTTTGTCTATCTCCATTCTTGAGAGTTTTTTGCAGGTTATTATCAAGATTTCGAGTGCAGTAGTTGCAGTAGTTTCTGAATTTTTGAAGCAGTAGAAGTTGCAGATATTTTCTATTGTTTTTGTAGGTCTTCTACAGCTTCCATGTATTCATCAAGAATTACTCCTCTTTCTCCATTCAACTATGATGAATGGAAACCACAAATGATAGCACATTTGAAGAGACATGGTCTCTTTGATTATTGTTTTGAAAGAGAGTTTGAATCCTCTGAAGAAGAGTATGACTGGTTAAATGAAGGTGAAATAGCTTGTGCAGCCATGAGTTATGCTATGTCTCGATACATGTTATATGACCTCCCTGATGTTTCATCTCCAAAAGTGTTATGGGCTCACCTGGATGAAAGATTTGGCAGACATAATGAAGGGATTGGTCCAAACCCTTTCGAGAGCAATCCAAGTGATGCATTCGCCCTCCTTGATGATCTCATTGGTCATGAATATCTCATATCTCATATTGAAGTTGTTCACAAAGAAGAACTCGCATATTCTACACTCATGCTCCAAATTTCTTCTATTTCGAATTTTGTGCCAGCTCACACTCTAGAAATTGCAGAGGTTCCTAAATCCTCTCTTGCACCAGAGTCTGTTGGTTTGCATCATGATCTCATGAATGTTTCGGAGGTCAAATCAGCCATTGGAGGTAATGCATTCGCTCTCGTTGATCACTCACCTTTTATTTACTACTGTAAGATCATTATTTCATGCTTTCATAAGGTTATTGAAGATGATGGCCATTGCCATTCACTTGGGATAATTTCTCATGCATTTACTGGTTTAGATCTCACCTCAAATGGTTCAAAGGACATCTTAAGCAACCATGATTCAAGTCTTGTATCTGATTTGGATTCCAAGCAATCACTGATATTTGATGGTTCTTTTGGGCATAATCTCACCCATGATGGTTCAAAGGAGAAAACAAAAGACTATCTGCATATTCATAGATTTGATCCTACCTCGGCTAATTCGAATCACAGGTTCAAGGATCATCATCATACTTTTGGATTTGTTCTCATCACATTTGATCTGAAGAGAAAGTACAAGCACATGCCTTTTGAGCATGAACCACTTCTTCCCAAGAAGAAGATACCTCCAGACATATGACCAAGCATCACACCTCCTTGAGTTTGGAGCATTTATTTTTGTGTGTGCCTTACAGTCTATTTTGAGGGGGGTATTTTTCCCATGAGGTTTTCCCCATTTCCTTGATTTATTGACTGTTATTATTCATTGTATTGGGTGACCTTTGGTCTCAATTACCAGGGCCCAGGATGGATTAAGGGGGGGTGTTAGGATATTCCTATACTCCATCCTAGTCCTACCAGCATTTTCATTATTTGCAGTTTCAGTCTTGCATGCATGCATGCAATTGCATGCATCCCAGTCATTAGTCCCAACACCTAGCCCTCAACTAGCTATCCCCAGGAGCTTCTCTCCGATCAGTTTTATCCCTCCTAGAGCTTAGTGTGCCCATTCTCCTTGATTTAAGGAAGCAAAAGCGCCCTCTCTCAGTTACCATTCAGTTGTACTTCAGTTACTTCAGTTATCTTCAGTTCTTTCCTTGATTTAAGGCTAGACTGACTCTCAACTAACTGTATCACTCTCATGGACCTCCACTAAGACTAGACTGCCCATTCTGATTCCAGTTAGCTCCTCATGCACCCTCCATTGAGCCTCCTTCATTCAGTTAGTGCCAATTACACTCAATTACACCTACCACACTCAGTTAGACTCAGTTTGACTGATGGTTGACAGTTACTTGTGCATTGATAACTCCACTGATGATGAGATAGACTTCTAGTTGTGCTCCAATGACACTCCAATGATCTTTTGATCTCTCCATGATGGCTAATTCGAATTGCCACCTTGGCATTCGAATCCTCATGCATTGTATTATTTATTTGTCCATTTGTGATTAATGAATTAGTGTGTGTGAAGTTATTTTGCTTCTATCCGA